>CM053026.1:716133922-716733922 GCA_028564925.1 Lithobates sylvaticus | reverse complement strand
ACTTTTTGTGTGCACACTTTTTTTTTGCACTGGGTGTTACGTTTTTGTGAGTGTGTTTCACTACAGCATGGGACTTAAAAAAAAAAAAAAAAAAAATTTGCAGAACACTGTGAATGAATGATGTGTCTGGGAGGGCGGAGCTATTTTTAAAAAATTGTGTCAGCAGGCGGGGGAGAAGATTCCCTCCTCACTGTCAAAATGGGAGATCAGGGGAGGGGGTGTGGGAGCTGCTGCATCTGTAACATCTTACATGTTACACCCTGAATATGGGTGTAACATGTAACATGTTACGAAAGGTGAACATATCCTTTAAAAATTGTTAGCTGGTCCATTCAAATCTGAGAATGCAGCTGTCCAATGGTGTTTATGTTGCTCCTCCATCCAGAGTGGAGACACCCTAAGATCCGAAGACAGAAAGTGTGTTACTGGCTGGATCACCATGTGGTAAAGAAGGACAAAAGTCTTATGTGACTTCTAGGAGTGTCTGGTAAAATCTTGTAGGAAGAGTTTTCATTCCCCTCTAACTGTCCTATGAGGCTGCAGGGCCCCTGACCCTCTGTCTGGACAGTGTTGATTGGCCCTGTGCTGATCACATGCACTATACCAAAAAAAAAAAAAAAACCTCTCTAGCATTACACACCAAACTGAGCATGTGCAGCCTCTGTTCTAGCAAGAGATGGATTGGGGACTGTGGAAGAAGGGGAGGATCAGAGAAGACAAGATCAAACAGCCTTTATACACAATGGGGGGGGATTAACTCCTTAGGTTCCACAGTGAGTATAACAAGCATGCTTTACTACATATACAGGCTTATTTTACTGGTGTGGGTTTAGTAAAACTTTAAGGATTGGCAAGCTGCAAAACATTAAGGTTTGCTTTTGGGTCTAATACCACTTTAGGACTAACAGATGTATCAATTACATAGCAAAATCCTTTAACCACAATATGTTCAAAATATAACTCTCCACGCACTGCAAAACATTAGCAGCTTCAGTGTATTAATATTGTTTTATTGATTTGTGGCCTTTTATTACATTTCCATGTAAATTTGTCACATTTTTACCTCATGAATCAGCCGTGTATTTTCATGAATGGAATGTCTCAACATTACTTTCCTTCTTGATGGAGAGCTGATTCATTACTGAGCCAGATAAGGATCGATCTTCTTTGTATTTGATTAAGTAGCTTGCCAGTTTGTATGTTTGTGTACACACTGCCACATTCACCACAGTCAATCAATACCATCGATCCCGGCAATGTCCAAGGTGATGTTTTACACTCCGAACACCAGAATGGGGCTTTTATGTTCAATCATCGTCATGTTACAGTAAAACTAAACTCAAATGAAATTGAATATTTTTTGCCCCAATAGTTGGATTTGTGCACTATTTTACAAAAAAAAATAATTGTTTAAATATGAACTTCTATTTACTGAAACCTTTACTCTGTGCTTGCTCTCCTTGAATCTTCCATTCATGTACATTCCAGACTAGGCTTGGGATTGGAGTTCATGGCAACACAGGGTTTGCCGTCAACTCTGGCTCTTAATGGCCTGTTCACCTGCCTGCCAAACCTCTATCTGCTGGGAAGTTATTCATGGAGTAGTGGTATTACTACCATCACTACAGCTGGCCATAGATGGGTTGATTCCCTTACCAACACATCCAGTGTTGATGGGGGAATCCCTCCCCTGGAGCTATTGTGTTCTCCTGGCGAGGAGAACCACTAGCTATAATAGCTGGTAGCAATATTCGTATGTAAAATCCAACAGGCTGGTTGCACTCAAGTTGATCGATCGATCTATAAACGTGGGTAGATTCAGCTTGCCTATACATGATTTGAATCTTGGCCAGTCCCTGCTGAACCAGCCAAGATTCAAACCATCTATGGTCAGCTGAAATGTGACAGCTTCCTGCCCAGGGCACGTTGGTTGCAACCAATGAAGCATCCCATTCAGGTGCCGGCTGGGGACTAATACATAGTGTGACAGACCTGGCTGGGACACAGGCTGTTGGAGGGGACTGAACGCGAGCCTATTACCTTGCGATTATGGGCCCTGGCATTTTGGGGGAACAGTGCTCTTTGAGCTGCAAGCCTGGGACCCCTGAGCTGGTGGTACTTGGATTCAGGTCCATGCTGGCCCCCCAATACACATAGAATCTGTATGTGTATTTGGCATATTAGCAAGAGACGCTAATGTCATGACTCATGAACTCCAGCCACCTGTCTGTTGTGTTAATGACTATAGTCTGGCTTGTAAGAGTATTTCACCTATTGTTGTATGTGCTAATTAACCCTGCAATTGAATGAAGGAGTCCAGTGTTGATTAAGATAATTAGCTCATGCTAATTAGGTTAAGCTTTAGTCATCTGGCTGTATATATGTGTGACATTTCAAATAAAGAGTAATTCCTGATGTAGCCTACACTGGTGTTGTCTGGTGACTGGGTGAGCTAAGGGGTCTTGAATTGTGTGGTACCGGACAGAGGAAGCATTTACGGCGGACATCTTGAGTACGAGGTCCGTCACACATAGGAAAACATTTATAACCCTATATTCAGATGCAGTTCATGTGCTACAGTGTGGGTGATTCATAGTGTTGGGTGAACTGTTCGGGCCGAACAAAAGTTCGGCCAGAAACATCGCCCGTTTGGGTGTTCGCCAAACACCTGAATTTCCTGTGCATTCTGCAGGATGTTCGCCCGCCTAGTGCACAGTCAATATGTTGTTATATGTAGGGGTGGGGTAAATGTGGAATACTTCTGCTTCTACTGAGGCACAATCCTGCAAAGATAGAGAACTGTGTTGCAAAAAGATGTAGAACTAGATGGGACTTTAATTGTGCCTCTGAGAAGTATGAACAAATGAAATACAATAATAAAATGATGAAAAAGTAAACAATTTTATTAGCTATAAAAACTGTTGAAAATCCATTACAGTCTGTATGATAGGGTTTGAATTCAGGGTGTGCAGATCCCCAATAGTGAACAGAGGTATTGCCTATGCGTTTCATGGACAGTGTCGCTTCGTCAGGGCCTTGAAGAAAGCACAATATGAGGTTGTATGCGTTCTATAGATAAAACATTAATTAGTACTACATAAATGATATGATTATGTAAATAAATGTAACATAAAGTTTACATAATCATATAATTTATGTAGTACTAATTAATGTTTTATCTATAGAACGCATACGACATCATATTGTGCTATTTTCAAGGCCCTGACGAATTGGCACTGTCCGCGAAACGCGTAGGTCATACCTATGTTCACTATCGGGGATCTGCACACCCTGAATTCAATACCTATCGTACAGACTGTAATGTATTTTCAACTGTTTTTATAGCTAATAAAATTGTTTACTTTTTCATAATTTTATTATTGTATTTGATTTGTTGATACTTCTCAGAGGCACAATTAAAGTCCCATCCAGTTCTACATTTTCTTGCAACACAGTTGTCAATATGTTGTTAGGAGCGGTGCCGGAAAGCCGAGAGAGCGCTCCCCCTCCTGAACCATGCCAGGCCACATGCCCTCAACATAGGGGGGGGGGGGTGGGTGCTTTGGGGCACCTCAAAGCACCTTGTCCTCATGTTGATGGGGACAAGAGCCTCTTCCCGACAACCCTGGGTGGTGGCGGTGGGGGTCTGCTGGCAGGGGCTTATCGGAATCTGGAAGACTCCTTTAACAAGGGGGCCCCCAGATCCTGCCCCCCATGTGAATGACTAGGGGTTGTAACCCTATTCATTCACCAAAAAACAGTTAAAAAAAAAACTACGCTGCAAGTGTTTTTTTGACAAGCCCCTTATTAAAAAAAAATATAAAAACAATGTCCCCCGATGTAGATCCATCGTCAATCACGATGCTAGCCGCACTGCCGGACCCCAAAAAATAAAAACGCTCTGCACTCCTTGATGGCAGACCACCGAATACCTCCTCCACCGTCTGAGAGTTTCTTAAATTGGTAAGGGGCGGGGCCACCGATGACATCGCCAGGTGCCCCCGTGTGACCCAGCATGCAATGATTTGACTCTTTTTTTTTCTTTAGAAATGTTATTTTTGCTGTAACAGGTTCTATACAGTGTGCAGATGAACCACTTTACAGACAGACTAAGTGGACCCCCAGGTACTATACAGGCGGTCCCCTAGTTACAAACATACGACTTATAAATGACTCCTACTTACAAACGTAGGGAGACAACAGGAAGTGAGAGGAAATCTACCCCTAGGAAGGGAAATTCTCTCCTGTAAGTGTTAATATGGGAAAAAGGTGTCTCCACTGAAGCTTTATCACCAAGGCTTGTTTCCACAACAACCCAAAATTTTCAAAATCCAATTGTCATTGAGACAGAAAGTGAGGTGAAATCTTCTGAACAGGGGCACAGACAGCAAAACAAATGTTACAGGGGTGATGATAACTCTTCCCTATGTTATCCAAAAAGCTTAAAAATATTTTTTTGGGCTGAAGCTACACTTAAAAAAATTTACCTGTTCCGACTCACAAACAGATTCAACTGAAGGACAAACCTACAGTCCCTATCTTGTTTGTAACCCAGGCACCGCCTGTATTTAAAATTATTTAAAGTATCATTAAAACCACTGTTCCTTTAAAAACAATCGTTTTAAACATTTCTTTTGCATTTATACGCGTTCCCCAGGGCAGTACCTGGGCCCCAATACCCTTTTTATGGCCAATTACTTGCATATAAGCCTTCAAAATGGGGATTTTTGATTTCTCATGTTCGGCTCCCATAGGCTTCGGTGGAGTTTGCGGTTCGGGGATGAACTTTTCCCCTGTTCAGGAGCTCTGCTGCGGACCGAACAGGGGCCATCTTTAGTGATTCACCTGTTATTGTAATAATGCTTTGGGGTACCTTGTAAAATATATGGAACCGCAATGCATTTTTGCCTGCTACCACCCATTGCACGAGTTACAGCAACACACAAATGCCAATGGACCCTCAGTATATTTTTATTATTATTATAAATATTTCAATTCAATTACAATTCAATAGGCCTTGCTCGTGATATCTTGCAATCTAAAAGGGAAGGTAAAGCCAGAGGCTCTTTACCGAGATCAGTGTAGCGGTGTGTCAGATTGACACGCTGCAACAACGATCACCACGATGTGCTCCCCCACGGGCGCGCGAGAGGTCGTTCTGGAGGGCCGTCATTTGACGTCCAACCAGAATGAGAGCCACGCAGCCCAGCCGTCATTCGAGGTAGTGGTTAAGGAGTTCCAGAGGATGGCAGTGGCTCTGGAGAAGTCCTTGAGGTCAGAATGGGAGGGGGGTGACAATTGGGCTAGAAAGCGGGAGGTCTTGGGAGGAGCAAAGAGAATGATTTGGTTGGTATTTCATGATGAGGTTGGGCAGACTTGTGAATGGCTTTGTAAGTTGTTGCTAATATTTTAAATTTTATTTATTGGACGAGCAGATGCCAATGGAGGGATTGGCAGAGAGGGGTATCTGGCACTGAGCGGTTAGTAAGGTCCATGTCGTCTGGCAGCAGCATTCATCATGGACTTTTTAGAAGAAATTAGTATAAATACCTGATCCTGACATGGTATCAGCCTCTTGCAATCCTGGCAGAGCTTAGACTGGGAATAGGAGAAGCAGCACAAGAATCCAACTGGGTGTGCTTCAGTGCTTATAAGGGACATGTGGATAGAAAGAGAGAGCACAGTGAAAAGGGAATGAGCTTATCGGTCTGCTGCTTCTCCTTTAATCACAGGCTGGAAAAAATCAGAGGTACTCAGCTTCTTCAGCCTGGTGCCACCACCTCACACAGAACCCTCCCTGCACTGTTACTAAAAAGAGGGCATGAAGTAGATCAGCGCCGTGCTTGCACAAGTGCTAATGTCGGTCCGCTTTTTTTTCTTTTTTTTCCAATTCATATTTGGATAACAACAACCACTAGAGTGATGTAGGTAGTGAGGAATCCAGGTGCATAAGAGGAACAGAAATATGAAGATTAGAAGTCAGGAAGACTGAATCTCCTGATCTGTAGACATATTGTACATGTTTGATTGGAGTTTATCTATATGTACCAATGCCAGGAGCTAAATTTGTATCCACTTGTTTGTGGGTAAAGTTTGCTACACCTCGCCCAGCTAATTTCATGACTGATTCCTGACTCACTTATATTGTAATCAGCACATCTCTACAATACCTGTACACAATCCCATGTTTTTTTTTTTTTTTCCTTTGAAACAGAGCAAGTATAAAGAAATACCTATTTATCCGGGCAGAAATCCCCTGTGCTGCATTAAAGTACAGTAGAGCAAAACGAAAAACTTTTTTTTTAAATTTTAGACAGTGTAACGGAAGGTTATATCACTTGTCAGTTTTGTTTTTGCCATCTGTGTCCCATTGTGGAGATTTCCCTTCACTTCCTGTCCTATAGCCAAAACAGGAAGTCAGAAGAAATCGTTCCAAAAGGAATAAATCCCTGTTTGCCACAAGAATAAGCCCCCGTACGCACGGTCGGAAATTCCGACCACAAAATCCGTCTGATTTTTCCGATGCATTTTGTCCTGAAACTGGTGTTGCATACACACGGTCGGACAAAGTTGTCGGAAAATCCTATCTTTCCGAAGGTGGTGACGTTCGTTGCGTACTGCGGAACTACGTAAAGGCTAGTAGCCAATGAGCATGCGTGGTACTTTGTCCGTCGGAATTCCCTACACACGATCGGAAAAAGTCAAATCGGATTTTGTTGTCAGAAAATTTGAGATCCTGCTCTCAAATTTTTTCCTTCGGAAATTCCGACGGAAAAAGCCCGCTAGAGCCCACACACGATCGGATTTTCCGACAACATTATCCGATCGGACTTTTTCCTTCGAAAATATCCGACCATGTGTACGGGGCATTAGTGTCTAGAGATGTGTATGACGGAAAAATTTGTTTTGTTTAATTTCAGATTAGTTTGTTAAGTTAATAATTATGTTTTGCCATATTGGTTATGTTAGAATGATTCATTTTCAGAATTCGTTTTGTATATTCAAACCAACTTGAAACTCAAAATTTTAATTTTGGAAGATGGCTATATTCATTCTATTCTATTCTATTTTTTCTATTCTATTCTATTCTATTTAATTCTAATCTTTTATTTTATTCAGTTTTTTTCTATTCTATTTCATTCTATTCTGTTCTATTTTATTCTATTTATTTTCTATTATTTTATATTCTATTCAGCAGCCTAAGTAGGAATCATATTCATATCGTATTTCACTTTTAAACTTACTGTATTTATTGCAATAAGTAGCTGGAGAGCGCTACAATAATGAGTGCCTGCAGGCAACAGTGAAGCATGGTGGAGGTTCCATGCAAATTTGGTTCTGAAGAGGCAGAAGGATTTGAGGCAGCCTACATCCACAGAAGAACTTTGGTTAGTTCTCCAAGATATTTGGAACAACCTACCTGCCGAGTTCTTTAAAAAACTGTGTGCAAGTGTACCTAGAAGAATTGGTGCTGTTTTGAGGGCAAGGGGTGGTCACAACAAATATTGATTTGATTTGGATTTATCTTCTGTTCATTTACTTTCCAATTTGTTAATTGATAAAAAATACTATTAACCCTTCTATTTCTGAAAGCATTCTTAATTTACAGCATTTTTCAACACCTGTCCAAAATTTTTGCCCAGTACTGTATATGTGAAATTGCCTAGTTATATAAAGAGGCCCAAAATCCAAGGAGCACCTTTAGGTGTTTCAGGGGCATAATTAACACATAGAATTTCCTGACAACCTATTATATTCTGGGGGCCTTTGAGCACCAGGGCAGTAGAAACATCCACACAAAAAATGACTACATTATGGAAAGCAAACACCCCAAGGTATTGGTGAGTCATTTGAAAACTTAATTTGGCCACAAGTTTTTGCAAAACGCAGGAAGAAAATACAATTTTACTTTTTTACATAAAGTTTTCAGTTTAACCACTTCAGCCCGGACCAATTTGCAGCCAAAGGACCAGGCCCCTTTTTGCGATTCGGCACTGCGTTGATTTAACTGACAATTGCGCGGTCGTGCGACGTGGCTCCCAAACAAAATTGGCGTCCTTTTTTTCCCACAAATAGAGCTTTCTTTTGGTGGTATTTGATCACCTCTGCGGTTTTTATTTTTTGCGCTATAAACAAAAATAGAGCGCCTTTTTGCTATAATAAATATCCCCAAAAAATATATAAAAAAAACTTTTTTTTTTCCTCAGTTTAGGCCGATACGTATTCTTCTACATATTTTTGGTAAAAAATATCGCAATTAGCGGTTATTAATTGGTTTGCGCAAAAGTTATAGCGTTTACAAAATAGGGGATAGTTTTATAGCATTTTTATTAATATTTTTTTTTTTACTAGTAATGGTGGCGATCAGCGATTTTTATTGTGACTGCGACATTATGGCGGACACATCGGAAATTTTTGACACATTTTTGGGACCATTGTCATTTATACAGAAATCATTGATATTTAAATGCACTGATTCCTATGTAAATGACAGTGGCAGTGAAGGAGTTAACCACTAGGGGGGCGGGGACGCATTATTGTGACGTGTTGTGTTTTTTTTTACAGTAGGGGGGCGTGGCTGACGTCACTGATCGGCGTTCCCGATGACAGGGAACAGCCGATCAATGACAGGCAGTGTAGGAAGCGCGGGGAGAGGTTTGTTTACACAGACCTCTCCCGTTCTTCAGCTCTGTGACCCGACCGGGCGGCGCGCTCACGACCCCACGGCTAGGCAATTAAAGGGGACGTATATATACGTGCTTTTGCCTAGCTGTGCCATTCTGCCGACGTATATGTGCAGGAGGCGGTCGGGAAGCGGTTAATAAGCTATTTCACACAGTATGGGAATACAACCCAAAACAAAATTTACAAATTCTACTACTCCTACATTGCTCTGAGGACTACAGAACCACAACCCTCTATGTTATGGAGACGAGGAGAAGGGGAGGCTTCAATAATCCTGTCCTGTTTTTTTGGTTTTCCTGCATTGAAAGTGTTACTAGCTGAAAAAAATGAAAGTAAAAAAAAAACCTGAAAAAAAGAAAGTTAATGCAGCCACCACATCTAAGCATAATAAGCTGCAATCTATTACATTTTGTTTACAGGCTAATGCCGCGTACACTCGACCTGACTTTCCGGCAGACTAGGTCTGAAGGGATTAGTCCGTCGGACAATGCGATCGTGTGTGGCCTAATCCGATCATTAGAGGCGGCTCTAGGCTTTGTGAGGCCTTAGGCGAAACTTACACATGAGGCCCCACTCACGCCCGTAATAGGAAAAGAAAAATACAAGCACACAGAAAAGAGGGTGAGATAAAGAGGGGGGAATCAGTGATTGAGCACAGGCAAATTAGGAGGCCGCGAGGCCCCTGTGAGTGCGAGGCCTTAGGCGACCGCCTAATTTGCTTAATTAGAGAGCCGCCTCTGCAGATCGGTTTAAAAAAAAAATCAGACGGACCTAGAAATAGAACATGTTTCAAATCTATCCGACGGACTCAATTCCGACGGACTCAATTCCGATGGACTAAAATCGGGAAAACTGTTCGTCTGTGTGCTGGTCCGACGGACCAAATACGATGCAAGGGAAGCTATTGGCCACTGGCTTTTGAACTTCCTTTTTAGTCCCGTTTACGTCATCACGTTCAAAACGAACGGACTTTCAAACTCGACTTAGTCTGTTCGTATGTGGCCAACTCCGCTGAAAGTCCGTCGGGAAGACCGTTGGACCCAGTCTGCCGGAAAGTCCGGTCGTGTGTACGCGGCATTAAAGCACTTCAATAGACCCCTGCAAAAATGTTAGATTATAAATTAGTAAATAATACACAGAATGAAAATATCACAAGGGTTTTCGATTTTGAGAACTGAGGTTTTTGTCTGCTATTGAGTACCAAAAAAAAATACAGGGAGAACATGGAAAGAGGGAGAACATACAAACTCCATGCAGACACTGATATCACAAGGTCATCAGGGTTGTTTGATAGCAGTGCAATCTATCCATGTGCAACCAGGCTATTCTCTACTTATCTGTTTGTTCTTGTTAGGACAGAAATGAGTCAGGATTTAGTCATGAAACTAGGAGAGGAATGGCAAACTTTACCCATAAATCAGGATATACCGTACAGTACATTTAGCTCTTGGCATTGTTGTATATCGATAAACTCCAGTTAAAACTCAGACGTTCTGCATTTCTACATATAAGGGTACGTGGTCTATGTGCTGTAATTGAATGGTTCTGTTCATCTTGTGCAGCTGGCCTCCACTAGCTACATCTTTAAATTCTGTTATCCTAATCTTCTGGAAGGCCTTAAAAAGGAATACATTTTATTTTTGAGTCTATGCTGGGAAATGAACAGTAAGTGTAATGCCGCGTACACACGAAGGGACTATCCCGCGGGATTGTCCGCTGGACTCAAGTCCACCGGACAATCCCTTCGTGTGTGGGCGCCGGCAGACTTTTTGGTGCCAAAAGTCCGGCGGACTAGGTTTTAAGTTTTGTTTTAAAATTGTCCGCTGGACAATTGTCCGCCGGAGAAGTCCGGGCGTGTGTGGGCAAGTCACATGCTCGGAAGTCCGGGCGTGTGTGGGGAAGTCCTGCCGGACTAGGTCCGGCGGTCAAAGTCCGAACGTGTGTACGCAGCATTAGGGTCAGTTTTCTTGTACTGTAGCTGTTGTATAACTGTTGTGTAGCTTAAAGGCATTGTAAAGGCAGAAGTTTTTTTATCTTAATGCATTCTATGCATTACGATAAAAAACCTTCTGTGTGTAGCAGACTCCCCAGCACCCCCCCCCCCCCAATTACCTACCTGAGCTCCTTCTTTCTCCGGCAATGTCCACGATCTCCTCAGTCATCCAGTACACTCTTCCTGATTGGCTGAGACAGAGCAGCGGCACTATTGGCTCCCACGGCTGTCAATCAAAGTCAGTCAGCCAATCAGGGGCGAGAGGGGGCGGGGCCAGGTCGGGGCTCTGTGTCTGAATGGATACATAGAGCTCTGACTCGGCTTGGGTGACAACCTGTAGCAAGCTGATGGCTGAGGGGCACTCAAAGGAGGGAGGGGCCAGTAGCAGCAAAGAGGGACCTGAGAAGAGGAGGATCCGGGCTGCTCTGTGCAAAACCAACTGCACAGAGGAGGTAAGTATAACTTGTTTTTTTTTTTTTAAAGTGAGCCTTTACAATCACTTTAAGGAACTCAGTCAAGTAATTGCCAGACCATTGTTCCTAATTTTAACAGTCTACTGACTGGAATGGTACCAGCTGATTGGAGAAAAGCCAATGTAGCACCAATATTTAAAAAAGGACCAATACATATCCCTGGGAACCACAGACCAGTTAGCCTAACATCAATAGTTTGTAAGCTCTTGAAGGGGATGATAAGGGACTATATACAAGATTTTTAGTAATGAGAACGGTATCATTAGCAGTAATCAGCATGGGTTCATGAAGAATTGTTCTTGCCAAACCAATCTATTAACCTTCTATGAGGAGGTGAGTTGCCATCTAGATAAAGGAAAGCCCATAGATGTGGTGTATCTGGATTTTGCAAAAGCATTTGACACAGTTCTCCATAAATGTTTACTGTACAAAATAAGGTCCGTTGGCATTGGCCATAGGGTGAGTACATGGATTGGAAACTGGCTACAAGGGCGAGTTCAGAGGGTGGTGATAAATGGGGAATAGTTGGAATGGTCCAGTGTGGAAAGTGGGGTCCCCCAGGGTTCTGTGCTGGGTCCAATCCTATTTATTTTATTTATAAACGACCTGGATGTCCTGTGTATCTCGGCGGCGGCAACTTTCGGCCACACTCGGCCGTTCTCGGCGGCTTTCGGACGTTTCCGAAAGCTGCTGAAAGCCGCCGAGAGCGGCAGAAACCGCAGAGAAGCTCACAATCGTCGGGGATCGGCGTATAACACGCACCCACGATTTCCCCCTGATTTTAAGGGGAAAAAAGTGCGTGTTATATGCCGATAAATACGGTAGTTAACGCATGTCTGTTATATAAATGCATGTCATTATTGATTACTATTCACTACTATTTGCTTATTTTTTGATTTTGAGTTCTATCTTGAGCGCTTCACTATTATACAGTACTTTTTGCTTTTTCAATATATGGAGCGGGTTTGAAGATGAACATTGCTTTGTTTTATCTATGGAACTCCTGTGGATTTCAGTCTACTTTGAACTAAATGGAACCTGTGGAAGATACAACCTTTTCAAGTGTCTACTACTATGTGGAGTGAAATGTGTGATGAAAGATACATTTTCAGCCATGTTTGGTGTCACACACATGTGAGCTTCCTGTGTAAAACATGGCGTGCCTGAGTGAGCAGGACCTTATGTTTACACATATATGTCAGCAATGATGTTGGGAGATAAGGCTGGAAGGGAATCCTATACCCCATACACCCTGGAGATAGACTACATTACATTGAAGTGTCTCCGGTCATATTATATTCCAAGCAAGCTGTAATTATCTGAAACCCCAGATGAGAGCGCGGCCCATCACACGCATTATATTATCTGTCAGTCATGTGAACACTGCAATTACAGAAATACCCGCTGCTTGCTTCCCCTCTTGGGACCTGCTTATTGTCAAATTCATATAAAATGATAGCCATCAAGAATGGAATCTTTTAAGGGCAATATTGAAAATTTGACAATTACACCTCGAAATGCAAATATGAAATTGCAATTGAGCTAACCTACTTTTTCATTCAGGCATATCTATAGTGCACAAGGACACAAATTGTTTGAAGCAAGCCTGTACTTTGATCGTTCAAGGATATCCTGCCCCTATGTTTCTGATTATTACCTTTGCCTTTGGTCCCCCATTATCCCATTTTAACAATGATGCTATTATGAAAACCCATGTGTAAGCTCTGGGTCCTCATAGGAGGAAGGGGAGAGTCACACACTCCCCAAAATTTGGAAGAGCTTAGGCAGGTGCATGGGGTGGCAGTATGTACTATATCCAGAGCTGCTGTTAGAAATCACGGGGGCCCCATACAGCTCACCCGACAGGCCCACCTTCCCCCCCGGAATATATTTTTTACTAAAATTTCACTAAAATCATTTTTAGTGGACACAAACACAACAAATAACTTACAAAATTCCTGCTAAATCTAAAAGTCAGCAGTGCTGTGGGAAAAGGGGCACACGGGGTGCCCAGGACAATTTACCTACACTGCACAAAAACTATTTACAATCTAACACACTATGCAAGAGGGTGCTACATATCCCTTTAACCACTTTACGCAAATCGCCGTACCCGTACGTCGGTACTTCGACGCAAAATACCATTGTTATGGCAGCAGCTAGCTGCCATAACCCCCCAGTTTTTTCAGGAATGGCGTGCGTTTCCCTTTGAAATAAAAGTGGTCTCTGTGGCGGCTTCGCCGCAAGATCACTTTTATCGGAGGCGGGAGAGGTGCCCACCCCCCCACCACGAACCGGTCGTCTCCGTTGCTTACCAGAGCTGTCGGTAGCAGCGGAGACAATCACGTTCTGTCACCACACTGCCTGGATGCCAAGTGAGGGGAAGATGGCCCCCACTCGGCTCCATAGCATTGGAGAGTGGAAGCGACGTCAAACGTCACTTCCTCCCAATGCTCTTAAAGGAGAATTTTTTTTTTTCTTTTTCAAATTACATTTTTTTTTATTGCATTTTAGTGAAAATTTCAGATCTGAGGTCTTTTTGACCCCAGATCTCATATTTAATAGGTCCTGTTATGCTTTCTTGTGAATGTCATTCCTTGTAATAGAAATAAAAGTGACCCAAAATTTTTTTTTTAAAAGGACAGTGTCAAAATAAAAAATAAAAAGTAAAATAGAAAAAATGTAAATTAAAATTAAAGCGCCCCGTCCCACTGAGCTCGTAAGTCGTGCCCGCATATGAAAACAGTGTTCAAACCACACATGTGAGTTATCACCATGATCGTTAGAGCAAGAGCAATAATTCTAGCCCTAGGCCTCCTCTGTAACTCAAAACTGGTAACCTGTAGAAATTTTTAAACGTTGCCTATGGAGATTTTTAAGGGTAAAACGTTGTCGCCATCCCACGATTTTGAAGCGTGACATGTTGAGTATCAATTTACTTGGCATAACATTATCTTTCACAAAATAAAAAAAAATTGGGCTAACTTTACTGCTGTCTTTTTTTTTAATTACACTCAAATCTCGCTGTGGCCTGACAAAACACAGGATGTTTTGTGGACTAGATGGTGTCAGCCATACTCAGTTACTCAGAATATTCCTAAATTACTGAATCCCCCCACTGTACCTATCTGAACATTAAAGGGATTAATTATTATGTAGTCCAAGATAAAAGCTGGGAGGACTCCATGAGATTACACAGGAAGTGTGCACAGGACACTGGGCAGCTCTGAATTTCTCACATGATTAAAAATATATATTTTTTGCATTTATCAAACAAGTATAACAAAAAGCTTTCACTGGCCTATTTAACAGACCAAGGGGACTGGGGGGGGGGGGCAAAAGAAAGAGTGTTCAGTGTCACGGTTTACATACACTAATGCCCCGTACACACGGTCGGAGTTTCTGACGGAAAATGTCCTATCGGACCATGTTGTCGGAAAATCCGACCGTGTGTGGGCTCCATCTGACTTTTTCCGTTGGAAAAAATTTGAGATCCTGCTCATGTGCCACGCATGCTCAGAGCACATTAGAAGACCAGAGCTATTGGCTACTAGTCTTTACGTAGTTCCGTCGTACGCAACGAACGTCACCACGTTCAGAATGATCGGATTTTCCAACAACTTTGTCCGACCGTGTGTATGCAACACCAGTGTCGGACAAAATCCGTCGGAAAAAATCCGATGGATTTTGTGGTCGGAATTTCCGACCGTGTGTACGGGGCATTAAAGGCTAGGGCCAGGTCATGTGGGCTGTAATTTTTAACAGTTACCAACTTTGGGTCCAATGTATCAACTTTATACTTTAAAACATAAATAAAAATAATGTTTGTAACAACCTTCCATATTTTATATATTGTCTGGGCTCATATGTCTGTATCCAGCGCAGTTCCCATACACAGCACAAAAAATGCTGAGTATTATTTTATGAAGCGCGTCGCCTTTTGTTCTGTGAAAACAGAGAGAGCAGGAAACCGTCACTGTAAAACGAGAAACAGGAATGATTTCAACATCTCGTCTTTAAGTGCTCTTTTCAGCTCGTTCAGTTTACAAAAAAGCATGCTTAATTACACATGTAAGATGAACGACCTTCCCTTACAGCAGCAAATATATAAAAAAAAACCTCTAAGTGTGGTTTGACGTGGAGATAGCAGCACTGAAATGTCTAAACAGGCATTGAGGGTTTGATTTATTTAAGTACAAGTGGGAGAGGGTTACATGGATATGGAGGAAAAAAAATATTTATTTTGTCCTTCCATGAAAGGGGTGTCACATTAAAAAGAAAAAAAAAAAAGGTTGGGAAAAATAGTCTTATAAAAGGAGACAAATGAAAAAAAAAAATTAAAATAAATTAACTGTGTATAGGATTCTGGATGTGGAGGTGTGCTTTATATTTAAATAATGTATTTATATTATTTATTTTTTTCTATTTATTATTCTATTTATTTATGTTTTCTGTTCTGTTTCTGTCTTTTTTCAACCTGACTGACCTTCTCTCTCTATATATAAATATACCTATATTTATATATACAGTATATAAATATATATATTATATTGTATTATATTATATTACCGTATATACTCGAGTATAAGCCAACCCGAATATAAGCCGAGGCACCTAATTTTACCACAAAAAACTGGGAAAACGTATTGACTCGAGTATAAGACTAGGGTGAGAAATGTGCAGCGACTGGAAGTGGAAAAGAGGGTCAACAATGCCCATTTGCATGCCTCACTGTGCCCATTTGGAGCCATAGGTCCCCTGGACTTCAAACTTGGTAGTTAAGGGTTCCTAGATGCCCCCTAGCTGCAGCCTAAAGGGTCCCGAAATGACATTGCTGCAGATGGACACAGTTGACCGAATTTGGGGCCCTGTATCTCGGTGCCACTTGGTGCTAGGAACCCCAAATTTGGATATGTTGTAGTGCTAGTTCCACTGGGTTTGCACACCAAACTGGGGTTCCTAACACTAAGTGGCCCCGAGATACAAGGCCCCAAATTCGGGTCGGAAAATGTCAAGCACTTTTCTGCAGCAAAAAATTACATTTTCCAACCCGACTTTGCGACCCTGTATCTTATCCAACTTCGGGGTTCCTAGCACAAAGTGGCCCCGAGATACGGGGCCGCAAAGTCGAACCAGAAAATGTCATTTTTTGCTGCAGAAAGGTGCTTGACTCGAGTATAAGCCGAGGGGGGCACTTTCAGCACAAAAAAATGTGCTGAAAAACTTGGCTTATACTCGAGTATATACGGTATATTATATCATTTTATATTATATTATATTTATTCGATGGTGGACAGCAGTCCACAATCCTGTACCAGGTGCTCACAACTAGGATTTGTGCACAGTCCTCAATATAACAACCGCACATATGGATTTATTGATTTTGCAACACCAGGGTTTAAGTGCTGCAACCATCTGTCTTTATATATATATATATATATATATATATATATATATATAGATATAGATAAACAGTATACATCTCCGTTACATGCCACTGCGTATGTAAGGAAAACCTCAGCTAAGGGGGATACTGTACTTGACTTTTGTTGAGTTGCTCACAGATTCAGTCCTATACCAGCTTCTCATACCTTGTAGGGACAATGGTTCACAAATTGATCACATAAAGCTAAATAATGGTGTCAGATTCTTCTAATGATAAATACAGTACAGTATGTAGAACAGGTAAGTAGGAGCTCTGACCAGTGGCGGCCCGTCCATAGGGGGCGCCCGGGCGCCGCCCCCCTCTCCCCAGGCAGTGAAAAAAATAAAAATGTAAAAAAAAAAAAAAAAAAATTATTATTTAATCCTGTCCCTTTTAAAAAAAATTTTTTTTTTAAAAACGTCGTTTACGAGCACTGAGCCACGGCGCGGGGCGCCGGGCGCAGTGCAACATGGGAAACGCCACGTCTATGCAATCACGAGATTGCAGACGAGGCGTTTCATTTGCCCCAAAAAACCCGCTCTGTGGCGCGGTCGATCGCGCCACAGCTTCCGGCGCAATGGACCGACCAGGCGAGTGAATGGACTGATGCATTGAGCAGCGCTACCGGAAGTGACGTCGGCGCGTCTGCTCAGCCTGAGCAGATCGGGAGCTCAGCTCATACTGATGCTCGGCGGCAACCAATTCCGGTGTTCGGATGCCACTCCCCCCCCCCCCGCTTATCAACTAAAGGGGTATGTACAGTAGAGCTGTGATGGTCTGCAAGGCTTATGTGATCTGCAATGATCTGCACACTTTATCTGTTGAGCTGTGATGGTCTGCAGGCTATATGTTATGCACACTTTATCTGTTGAGCTGTGATGGTCTGCAGGCTATATGTTATGCACACTTTATCTGTTGAGCTGTGATGGTCTGCAAGGCTTATGTGATCTGCACACTTTATCTGTTGAGCTGCAATGGTCTGCAGGCTATATGTTATGCACACTTTATCTGTTGAGCTGTGATGGTCTGCAAGGCTTATGTGATCTGCACACTTTATCTGTTGAGCTGCAATGGTCTGCAGGCTATATGTTATGCACACTTTATCTGTTGAGCTGTGATGGTCTGCAAGGCTTATGTGATCTGCACACTTTATCTGTTGAGCTGCAATGGTCTGCAGGCTATATGTTATGCACACTTTATCTGTTGAGTTGTGATGGTCTGCAGGCTACATGATCTGCACACTTTATTTGTTAAGCTGCATTGGTCTGCAGGCTATATAATCTGCACACTGTATCTGTTGAGCTGTGATGTTCTGCAAGGCTTATGTGATCTGCACGCTTTATCTGTTGAGCTGCAATGGTCTGCAGGCTATATGATCTGCACACTTTATCTGTTAAGCTGCAATGGTCTGCAGGCTATATAATCTGCACACTTTATCTGTTGAGCTGTGATGGTCTGCAGGCTATATGATCTGCACACTTTATCTGTTGAGTTGTGATGGTCTGCATTATCTGCACACTGTATCTGTTGAGTTGCAATGGTCTGCAGACTACATGATCTGCACACTTTATTTGTTAAGCTGCAATGGTCTGCAGGCTATATGATCTGCACACTGTATCTGTTGAGCTGTGATGTTCTGCAGGCTATATGATCTGCACACTGTATCTGTTGAGCTGTGATGTTCTGCAGGCTATATGATCTGCACACTGTATCCGTTGAGCTGCAACGGTCTGCATGCTATATGATCTACACACTTTATCTGTTAAGCTGCAATGGTCTGCAGGCTATATGATCTGCACACTGTATATGTTGAGCTGTGATGGTCTGCAAGACTTTTATGATCAGCACATTATATCTGTTGAGCTGCAATAGCCTGCAGACTATATGATCTTCGCATTTTAATTGTTGAGTTGTGATGGTCTGCAGGCTATATTATCTGTACTGAGGGAGGGTGGTCTATACTGAGGGAGGGGGGTCTATACTGACGGAGGGGGGTCTGTTCTTAGTGGGGGGGATCTATACTGTGGGAGGGGGGTCTGTACTGAGGGGGGGACTATAGTTGGTGGAGGGGGGGTGACGCCAATGTTTTCCGCACCAGGTTAAACCAACCCTAGTGACACCACTGCAGGCAGGTTGCATTTGTGGGGGACACAGGCAGGCTGCATTTGGGGGGGGGCACAGGCAGGTTGCGTTTGGGGGGGGCACAGGCAGGATGCATTTGGGGGTAGACACAGGCTGCATTTAATGGGACACAGGCAGGCTGCATTTGTGGGGGGGACAGAGGCTGCATTTGATGTGACAGAGGCTGCATTTGGTGGGACAGAGGCTGCATTTGGTGGGACAGAGGCTGCATTTGGTGGGACAGAGGCTGCATTTGGTGGGACAGAGGCTGCATTTGGTGGGACAGAGGCTGCATTTGGTGGGACAGGGGCTGCATTTGGTGGGACAGAGGCTGCATTTGGTGGGACAGGGGCTGCATTTGGTGTGACAGAGGCTGCTGCATTTGGTGGGACAGAGGCTGCTGCATTTGGTGGGACAGAGGCTGCTGCATTTGATGTGACAGAGGCTGCTGCATTTGATGTGACAGAGGCTGCATGTAAGGAGGGACTCTGCTGTGGACGCCTGATGGCATCTAGTTGTAGGCGACGTGGCTAGTGACACGCTCAGGGCTCCCACTGATTCTGCATTATGGTGAGTTGAATGATTTAATTTTATATTACAATGTAATAATAAAAAATAATGTGCTTCAATCATCCTGACACCATAACAACCATGGTGCCGGGATGATTGAAGTGCTAACACCAGGTGTTTGGAGTATCTTCATCTGCTGATTTGTTAAACTTTCTAGAATACACATTTCTATTGTTGTGTAGGATCTGGGCCTGCTGTCCCTTCATTCCTCTCTCCGTCTCCTTCCATCCCTCGTTCATCTCAGACGCTAACCACACCACCTTAGCGCCACGCCCACTATTTCACTCAAACCACGCCCATTTTCACCAAGTGGGAGGGGTCAAAGAGGAAGGGCGGGGTCTGGCGCCCCCCCATCCTAAAACTTCACCAGCCGCCACTGGCTCTGACTGCAAGTGAGCACCCACCTTTGTTATAATCTTACAAGAAGAAACATGTAACACCAATTACTGGGGAAGAATCTCACTAGAGAGATAAAAAAAAACTGTTGGATTATTCTAAAATTGGAAAACATTGATAGAAGTTTATTTAAACGGTGACCCGTACTGGAAGACTGCCTAGGGGGATAAGCCCAGGCATTGCATTTCATACAGTTCAGAATATCCGATACAGATATAATATTTATGACATTGAGATCCATCTATTGCACAACACCCATTGTACTAAGGCAGTTCCACTTTAACCACTTGCTTACTGGGCACTTAAACCCCCCTCCTGCCCAGACCAATTTTCAGCTTTTGGCGCTGACGTACTTTGAATGACAATTGCGCGGTCATACAACACTGTACCCAAATGACATTTTTATCATTTTTTTCCCACAAATAGAGCTTTCTTTTGGTGGTATTTAATCACAGCTGGGGTTTTTATTTTTTGCTAAACAAACAAAAAAAGAAGGGAAAAAAATCATGTTTAATAGTTTGTTATAAAACTTTGCAAACAGGTAATTTTTCTGCTTCATTAAAGCGGCACGGTACCTGAAAAAAAAAATTAAAAGCCAGCAGCTACAAATACTGCAGCTGCTGACTTTTAATAAATGGACACTTACCTGTCACAGGTTCCAGCGATGTGGGCAGCAGAGGCCGATCAATCGATCAGCTTTCTGCTGCTGCCGTCGTCATTCTCAGTGAGGGAATCAGGAAGTGGTTTCACTTCCCGGTTCCCTACTGCGCATGCGCGAGTCGCGGAGCGCAATGAGAATTGTCAGCGCTGTCTGCCGGGACACGTGTGTGCAGTGATGTAAGTAACTGAGTTAAAATAAACTGAGTTACCTAACGCAGTTACTTTAGAGGGTAACTAGTAATCTAACTGATTACTTTTCCCCTCATGGTAACTCAGTTCCCATTACTTTGGCTTAGTTACCCCAATTACATCTACCGCCACTAGATGGCAGTGTAATTCCGGTGTAATTCCGGTGTCCTGCCAAATATTCATAGCAACATTGGCACGGTTCCTGTTATTAGACAAAAAAAACTCAAAACTGACTCTACCACCACGCACCGCAGTTCATCTATAGGAAGGCCACGAGTTTTGGGGACAAAATTGTTCGGAAGATTGTCGACCCTCCCAAAAGACCACCGACGTTCTGGGACAGAAACGGATTTTATGCATGTAGAAGGTGCAAGGCGTGTCGAGAAGTTGCCTCACCAAGCAGAGCACTCGAGGGGTTCATTTCAACAGTGAACAAACCAAACGTTCTCAATCGATCATTACATCACTTGCAACTCCACACATGTGGTCTATGCCTTAATATGCCCATGCGGACTAATGTACATTGGCCGTTACTAAAAGGAAACTAAGAATACGTATTGCAGAGCATATACAGAAATATAAAACTAGGGTAATAAGGACCACAATGTGTCTCTAACTTCAAAAACTCAAGCACAACATGGATGAATCAGGCCTCCTTTTGGGGGGGGGTTGAACAGATCCCAACCCCACTGCGAGAGGATATTAATTTATGTGCGCAACTATCCAATCGCGAAAATCACTGGATTATACTCAGTAGATTGTCTTTTGAGTGCCAAAAAGGCTTTAAACGTTGTGACTAGACATCAACTGTTTTATAAGTGATACATGATACTCAAGATTATTATCACAAAACCAGTGGAAATATAGTCTATTCAAGTGTAAGTAGAAATGGAAACCCAGTGCACTAAAGATGTCAACACCTCTCCCCGTTGTGTTCACACAGATTATAGAGTTATTTATGGTATTTCTGGATTTATTTATTTTATTTATATCTACATACTTTATTCATCTATTTATTGATACACCTCCAAATGGATAGTATTGCATCCCATATATTGATCTCCAAACTGGAGAAAGACTTCATGTCAAAAGGTCCAGGCATCTATGGGTCACGGTGGTCTTTTTCTTAATTTTAATTCTAATTTTAAGTTTATTTTCATTTTATTTTAATTTTTCATTTATATTTATTTTGTTCTTAATTTTAATACTTAAAATTTTATTGATTACCCTATTTTTTTATGGCCTCAGTGTATTTCTGAATTTTTAGCAAAACATCAGCCATTTATATTTTATTAGTCTTCCATGATAATGTCTTAAACTTATTTTATTTTTAATAAGTATTTTAATAAGCATTATATTCATATCACATGGATTTTAGGATTTTATATATTCTTATCTTTACGTCATTGACTTTAGGCCAAAAAATTACTGTATTGAGGAAATTTACTCCATCACTTCCCCTTTATATTCATTTTGTATGGACATATTTATATTTTATATGTAAATATTTTAGACTATTTTAGAATATTATCAGAGAATATTTTTATTATTTTTATATATAGAGATCAAAATATCATATTTTATATTACCCCCCCACCATTCGGACAGTTATTCCACGGCTGAAACAAACTTCTAGCGAACAATCATAGCTATGGAGGCCAGGCTAAATATAATGACATTGTAAAAGTTCCCCCGCCGGATAAGGACCCCCTGTACTGCGCAGGCACAGGGCTTGCGCAGTATGAAGGACTACGGAGCTTCCGAAAATTGCCGAACCTAAACAGCTCTGAGTGAACTCTACACCGCGCAGGCGCAGTTAACATGTAATTGTACGAGGCGATGCCGCACGCACCTGATGCTCGTGCTACTCTGCAAGGGGCGTCTATCGTGTAAGTAAGGGGCGGGTCTAGTATTACTGTAACCAAGGGGCGCATTTATTATTATTGTTATATATCGAGCTCTGCCCATTAATTTAACATTCGCCCTCTTCTGTAGCCATCCGCCCCTTACACGATATAATAATAATAGACCCGCCCCTTGCTTACACGATATAATAATAATAGACCCGCCCCTTGCTTACACGCTATAACAGATCTGCCCCTTGGTAAGAGTAATAATAGAGCAGCCCCTTGGTTACACGATATATAACAATAATAATAAATGCGCCCCTTGGTTACAGTAATACTAGACCCGCCCCTTAGTTACACGTATAGAATATTTAAAAAAAAAAAGTCAGTTACTTTGCTGCGTAACTAATTACTTTTCCAATGTAGTAACTGAGTTACTAACGCAATTACTTTTTGGGAGAAGTAATTTGTAACTTAACTAATTACTTTTTTAAAGTAAGATGACCAACACTGCGTGTGTGTCCCGGCAGACAGCGCGCCAGGACAGGAAGTTGCGTAAACTCCCGTGGGAGTTTATGCCCGGAAGTGGGTGCAGATACCTGTCTTAGACAGGTATCTGCACCCCCTCCCCCCTGAAAGGTGCCAAATGTGACACCGGAGGGGGGGAGGGTTCCGAAAAGCGGGAGTTCCACTTTAGGATGGAATCCCGCTTTAATATGCGCTGATGAGGCGGCACTCGTGGGCACTGATAGGCTGCACTGATGGGCACAGATAAGGTGGCACTGATGGGCACAGATAAGATGGCACCGATGGGCCCTGATTGGTGGCAGGGATGGGTGGCAGGGATGGGTGGCAGGGATGGGTGGCACGAATGGGCACTGATAGATGGCACTGATAGATGGCACTGATGGGCACTGATAGGTGGCACTGATGGGTACTGATAGTTGGCACTGATGGGCACTGGTGACACTGATGGGCCCTGATAGGTGACACTGATGTGCAGCACTGTTCAGGCACTTATTGTGGGCACTGACAGGTGGCACTGACAGATGGCACTGTGGGCACTGACAGATGGCACTGTGGGCACTGACAGGTGGAGCTGGTAGGCACTGACAGGTGGAGCTGGTGGGCACTGGTAGGCGGCACTTGTAGGGGTCACAGGTGGGCACCGTGGAGCCGGGGCACATTGCAGTGATCGGGACTAATGTCCCTCTCACTGCCGCCCGTGATCGGCTTTTTTTTTTCAGCACGAGGAGGAAAAATAGCTAATTACAGGCTCTGTTGATATCACATGATCAGCTGTCATTGGCTGACAGCTGATCACGTGGTAAGGGGTCGGGATCGCCTCAGATGATATACAGAGATGAAACAAATTCTCCTGTATAGATTTTACTTGTTTATCTGCAGTCTTCTCCTCTCTACACCCCTTCCAAAGGGCAGAATTATGTTAAAAATCTTTCTTCCTCTGTCAGGAGCAGAGAGGAGAGGGGGGAAAGACTGCAGTTACAGTGCGTGAGAGATGATTGGAGGAAAGGAACACACCCCCACCACACAGCAGAAGAACTGTGTTGTGAATAGACACGCTCCATTCTGAGCCACCCCCCCAGGACACAAATTTATCTCATGTGTCAGGAAACTTCTCAGAATTGACTCAGAATGCTGATAACAGAGGAACGAAGCACCAGAGAGAAACGACATTTAGAGCTTTGGGGATAGATAAGTAAACACTACAGATACTGTGTGCAGGCTTTTCTCAGATTCCATAACTGAGGTTAACTAAGCAGCCATGATTGTGTCTCCATGGTTACAGATCAATAAGTGTAGGTAAAGGAGTCTGGCAATCGTTACCCAGACTCTTTCCCTGAAGAAGTCATATGATTTGTGATGCAACTGAACTTATTGATTGGTTTGCGCAAAAGTTATAGCGTCTACAAAATAGGGGATAGATTTATGGCATTTTTATTTATTTTTTAACTTTTTCAGGAGTGCAATATTATGGCAGACACATTGGACACTTTTGACACTATGTTGGGACCATTGTCATTTATACAGCAATCAGAGCTACTAATAGCCACTGATTACTGTATAAATGACACTGGCAGGGAAGAGGTTAAACACTAGGGGGCGATTAAGGGGTTAAGTGTGTCTGAGTGATTCTAACTGTATGGGTGATGGGCTCACTACAACATGACAGAGATCACTGCGCCTGATGACAGGGAGCAGTGATCTCTATCATGTTGCTAGGCAGAACAGGGAAATGCCTTGTTTACATCTTGCATCTCCCCGTTGTGCCTCTCCTCACTGCAATCGTGGGCCGCCGGCGAACATCGAGTTTGCGGGACCCGCAGGCAAGCTCACGCGGTGCATGTGCCCGATAGGTATCAAATTCAAAGGGACGTACAGGTAAGCCCATTTGCTTACCTGTGCCATTCTGCCGACGTATATGTGTGTGCGGCGGTCGGCAAGTGGTTAAAGTGGAGTTCCACCCAAAAGTGGAACTTCCACTCATTTGTCTCCTCTCCCCCTCCAGTGCCACAATTGGCACCTTTCGGGGGAGGGGGTACAGGATGCCTGTCTTTGATAGGTATCCTGTTCCCACTTCCGGGAGTCCACGCCGGGGCCCATGATGTCACCGCGGGGCTCCCTCCTCCTCCTCCCCCTGTCGCCGGGCCAGTAGGAGGGAGGAGCCAGGCCTCACGCATACGCAGTAGGGTTCCTGTCGTGAAGCTGTAAGGCTACACTGCCGGGTTCCCTTACCCGCCATGGCGGCGGCAGCACATGTAAACATCAGCTGCAGTGCCGACATCGCTGGACTCCAGGACAGGTAAGGGTCCTATTATTAAAAGTCATCAGCTGCAGTATGTGTAGCTGCTGGCTTTACATTTTAATTTTTTTTTTGGGGGCGGACCTCCGCTTTAATGACATTTAGTTTGTATAAGCACTGTGTATTGTGACCACTTCATGAGACAGCAACAGAGCGTTGTCACTCTATAATAGGAAATGCCTAAACAAAGACCTTCCCAACAGGATCATCAGATATTTTTTTACCAAATTGGTAGATTTTAAAATTACTTTTTTTAAATGTTACTAAACCCCGGGCCCTGCATTCACTATACTTGGTCTCCCACAGTACACAGGACATGGAAATGCAACAGTTTTAGTAAATATAAACTGCTAAATATCTTTTTTCATCAGCAGCATATAGCAGTCCTGTGACTTCTATCAGTGTCTGGTTAAAGCTTGTAGGAGGAGATTTCATTCTACTCTGACTGTCCTATGAGGCTGCAGGACCCCTGACCCTCTGTCTGGACAGTGCTGATATCACATGCACCCCCCCAAGGAAAAAAATCTCTCTAGCAATACACAACAAACTGAGCATGTGCAGAGTGATTCCAAGGTTCTGTACTATCAGCAGATGGATCGGGGACAGTAAAAGAAGGGGATTATCAGAGAAGACAGGATCAAACAGCATTTTTACACAATATGCAGGATTAAGCTCTTAAGTTCCACAGTCAGTATAACAAGCATGCTTTACTGCATATACAGGCTGATTTTACTGTTGTGGGTTAGCAACACTTTAAATTGTATTTGTTTGCTGAAGCTGATATGGGATTGAATGATTAGATTAACACACACATTAAATCATTGCAAAAATCGTATTCTCCTTTTACATTATTGCCAACTTTTGCCATTTGCCACAATGGTTGAATCTTGTACATGCATTGTAGAAATTCATGTAATATGTTCTCATTTTTATTTTGCCTAGATTGCACTAATACGGCTACAATCACCTCAAGTATTTTGCATAGACATACACCTTAGAAGCAGGGGCGGCCTGTCCATTAAAGGGGTTGTAAAGGTACATTTTCTTTTAGCATATATCTGCTATATATGCTGCAAACATCTGGCATCTATATACAGTGGATATAAAAAGTCTACACACCCCTGTTAAAATGTCAGGTTTCTGTGATGTAAAAAAATGAGACAAAGATAAATCATTTCAGAACTTTTTCCACCTTTAATGGGACCTATAAACTGTACAACTCAGTTGAAAAACAAACTGAAATCTTTTAGGTGGAGGGAAGTAAAAATAATAAAATAAAATAATATGGTTGCATAAGTGTGCACACCCTTAAACTAATACTTTGTTGATGCACCTTTTGATTTTATTACAGCACTCAGTCTTTTTGGGTATGAGTCTATCAGCATGGCACATCTTGACAATATTTGCCCACTCTTCTTTACAAAAACACTCCAAATCTGTCAGAGTGTGAGGGCATCTCCTGTGCACAGCCCTCTTCAGATCACCCCACAGATTTTCAATCAGATTCAGGTCTGGGCTCTGGCTGGGCCATTCCAAAACTGTAATCTTCTTCTGGTGAAGGCATTCCTTTGTTGATTTGGATGTATGCTTTGGGTCATTGTCAAAGATGAAGTTCCTCTTCATGTTCAGCTTTCTAGCAGAAGCCTGAAGGTTTTGTGCCAATATTGACTGGTATTTGGAACTGTTCATAATTCCCTTTACTTTGACTAAGGTCCCTGTTCCAGCTGAAGAAAAACAGCCCCAAAGCATGATGCTGCCATCACCATGCTTCACAGTGGGTATGGTGTTCTTCTGGTGATATGCAGTGTTGTTTTTGCGCCAAACATATATTTTGAAATTATGGCCAAAACGTTCAACCTTGGTTTCATCAGACCATAACACATTTCCCCACATGCTTTTGGGAGACTTCAGATGTGTTTTTGCAAAATGTAACCAGGCTTGGATGTTTTTCTTGGTAAGAAAAGGCTTCCCGTCTTGCCACTCTACCTCATAGCCCAGACATACAAAGAATACAGGAGATTGTTGTCACATGTACCACACAGACAGTACAGCCAAATATTTCTGCAGCTCCTTTAATGTTGCTGTAGGCCTCTTGGCAGCTCCCTGACCAGTTTTCTTCTTCTTCTTTTTATTAATTTTATTAATTTTGGAGGGACGTCCAGTTCTTGGTAATGTCACTGTTGTGTCATATTTTCTCTACTTGATGATGACAGTCTTCACTGTGTTCCATGGTATATCTAATGCCTTGGAAATTCTTTTGTACCCTTCGCCTGACTGATACCTTTTAACAATGAGATCCCTCTGATGCTTTGGAAGCTCTCTGAGGACCATGGCGTTTGCTGTAGGATGCGACTAAGAAAATGTCAGGAAAGACCTACTAGAACAGCTTAACTTTATTTGGGGTTAATCAGAGGCACTTTAAATGATGACAGGTGTGTACTGACTCCTATTTAATATGAGTTTGAATGTGATTGCTTAATTCTGCACACAGATACATCCCCGGTTATAAGAGGGTGTGCACACTCATGCAAACACATTATTTTTATTTTTTTTTTTTACTTCGCACCCCTAAAAGATTTCATTTTTTTTTTCAACTGAGTTGTACAGTTTATAGGTCACATTAAAGGTGGGAAAAGTTCTAAATTTATTTATCTTTGTCTCATTTTTTTTACATCACAGAAACCCAACATTTTAACAGGGGTGTGTAGGACTTTTATATCCACTGTATTTTTTCCCCCAAAATGTTTATTTTCTAGGTTTTCTACATAGCGATTTTTATCACTTCCTTCTGTAGATTCCCTTTAGATTGCCACATCTTTCAGGTCTTGGAGCCTGCTCTCTGCCGCTACGTCATATGTGCTTGTGAAACGGTATCGCGCATTCGCATTACCGCTTTTTCCCTGTCTGTCCAAATTGTCCATTGTCGCCTCCCCTATCCATGCGTCCGGCCCCTTTCAGGACACTGGAGCCTGGATTCCAATGCTGAGGGGCTGTTTTTTTAAGCACCGATTAGAGCCAAAGGCTCTAATAGGCTTCGATATAGGGTGGGCTTAGGTCGCAGAGAGTGCGCTCTCAACCCACCCAGGTGTGTTACAACAGTGAATGAATATTTGCTGTTGTAACACTGATCCTCCTCCCGGCCAATCAGGAAGCATGTTTTGACACCGGTCACCCGATTGGCTGAAAGGACAGGCAATCCTATTTGACCCTTAGGAGGAGGAGGGGAGGTGATGGAAGCCACAATGGACGAGAGGACTGAGAGCTAAGCCACTGCACCACGCTGCCTGCCACCTGCCACAATGGGGTAAGTGCTGGACTGATCGGCAAACAGCAATGGGTAGGTGCCGCTCTTGGGGGGGCATAGGTGGTTGTTTGCCGCCACTGCTTAGAAGGGTCCTTTGTAGGCAATTCTGACCAATGCCAAGCATCCCCCAAACTGCCAGCTCTGGGTATCAAAAAACGATGCCAAGCCAAAAATCAGGTAAGCACATTAATTCCCCGATTTCAACAACAGTGTGTATGGGGCCCTTTTAAATACATTATTCCTTTATATAAACGTATTTCAGCAGTAACATAAAATTCTGCAATACTTTTTACATTTATTTTTATTTTATGGGCAAATGCTACTGTTTGGCAGGATAACAGCTGCTTTCCCCCTTGTATTCTGTGTATCTTATCATTTCCAGCACTTATTATGGTTAGTAAATGTTTATCTTTGTTAACACTTGTTCAGAAATTCAAACAAAAAGGGCTATAATTGCAGATCTCTGCACAACATTCTCTAAACATTGTTAAAGCCGTGTTTCTGTGTCTGTTTATCAAGGCGGATAAAATAAAACCTCACAGATATAAGGCCAATTTACTGTTTTCTAGTCTACTCCACATAGTTTCACACGCTGGTTGTTTGCTTTGTTGGGTCTACAGACCTGAGGCTCATAAGTTGTTGTCCATGGACATAGCTTGGTGCTGAATGTCAGTGTTGCCAACCGTCAGTATTTTTACTGGCAGCCAATAAAAAAATGGGAACTTTTCTCCTACCAGTAAATGCCAATGGCAGGAAAAGGTTGCCACTTCAAAATATGGCTGTGACGTTCGGCGCATGCACAGCTCTGGCCTGGAGCTGGCCAAGACCATCCGAGTGCCTGCTACAGTGTGTTCAGGTGGCGCCGATGGGTGGGGTCTGGCGAAGGCGGTGCCTGAGTGTGTTGTGTGATGTCATAGTGCAAGGGAGCTGAGCGGGACTGTCAGTGCTGTTTGGACTGGAGTGGACTGAAGGGACCACCTGGCATGGAGAGAGACTGTCACTATGACTGTGACCTGTCGGTGAGGTGTCATCATCATCTGTGCTGCTGTACACTGCTGTCAGTGTCACTGTGAGAGCCAATTTCATGTGTGTGTACCACCTATTCTAATTTCTTGCCCTCCTGAGTCCTGTCCCTGAGCTACTTACTTACTATATTGAAAATATAGAAATATGTTTTTCCCCTTACCTTAACCACTTGCCGACCGCCCCCTGTATATATACGTCGGCAGAATGGCACGTACAGGCAGAACCACGTACCTGTACGTGCCATTCTTCCGGCGGGTGGGGTGTCCGATCGGAACCCCCTCCGCCGGCGGGGACGGTCGGCATCGCTTCAGGAGCGATCCGGGACGAGGGGACGGCCAGTGGTTTCTGGCCACCCCCTCGCGATCGCTCCTGGCGAATGAGAAGCTTCCCCTTCCTGTCTATTGTATAGACAGGAAGGCGGAAGTGATGTCACGCTCGGTGCGCCGGTCTATGTGACCGGAACGCCGAGCAGAGAACATGTAAAGGTTAGTGCACAAACAGTACACTGACACCAGTACAGTTAGGCACACAATCCACCCCCCTGTCACCCCCAGATCACCCCCCAGATCACCCCCTCCCCCCCCAGTCACAGTGTCACTAATTGCAGTGATCATTTATTTACTGATCACTGCATTTAGTGTCAGTGTGACTGTAATAACTGTCAGGGCAGTTAGTTTTAGGTCCTAGGTAGCCCCCTACCCCCCCCCTAATAAAGGTTTAACCCCTTGATTGCCCCTAGTTAACCCCTTCACCCCCTTTTGCCAGTGTCACTAAGCGATCGTTTTTCTGATCGCTGCATTGTGTCGCTAGGTAACCATTTTTTTTTTATTTTAACCGCCATGTTTTATATAGGTTCATAAATAGTTTTATAGGTCAGGTACCCCCATATTACAACCTAAATAAAGGTTTTAACCCCTTGATTGCCCCTAGAGTTAACCCTTTCACCAGTAATCACCGTATAACTGTCACTGGTGACGCTGGTTAGCCAGTTAGTTATTTCGTTATTTAGGTTCCCCGTCAGGTTTTTATATAGCGTCAGGTACCCCCATATATTACCTAATAAAGGTTTAACCCCCTGATTGCCCCTAGTTAACCCTTTCACCCCCTTTTGCCAGTGTCACTAAGCGATCGTTTTTCTGATCGCTGCATTAGTGTCGCTAGGTAACCAGTTTTTTTTTAGGTTAACCGCCATGTTTATATAGGTTCATAAATAGTTTTATAGGTCAGGTACCCCCATATTACAACCTAAATAAAGGTTTTAACCCCTTGATTGCCCCTAGAGTTAACCCTTTCACCAGTGATCACCGTATAAAATGTCACTGGTGACGCTGGTTAGCCAGTTAGTTATTTCGTTATTTAGGTTCCCCGTCAGGTTTTTATATAGCGTCAGGTACCCCCATATATTACCTAATAAAGGTTTAACCCCCTGATTGCCCCTAGTTAACCCTTTCACCCCCTTTTGCCAGTGTCACTAAGCGATTGTTTTTCTGATCGCTGCATTAGTGTCACTGGTGCCGCTAGGTAGCCAGTTTTTTTTTTGTATTACTGTTACGGGTGACGCTGGTTAGTTAGCTTGTTTTTTATACTGTCAGGGCACCCGCCATTTATTACCCAATAACGGTTTAACCCCCTGATCGCCCGGCGGGTGATATCAATTAGGTTTTAGGGTCAAATAAGGTCTGCGTCGCCCCAGGTTAGTGCCAGTACCGCAAACACCCACGCGCAAAGCATACACCTCCCTTAGTGGCACAGTATCTGAACAGATCAATATCTGATCTGATCAGATCTATACTAGCGTCCCAGCAGTTTAGGGTTCCAAAAAAACGCATTGTTAGCGGGATCAGCCCAGATACCTGCTAGCACCTGCGTTTTCCCCCTCCGCCCAGCCCAGCCCAGCCCACCCAAGTGCAGTATCGATCGATCACTGTCACTTACAAAACACTAAGCACACATAACTGCAGTGTTCACAGAGTCAGGCCTGATCCCTGCGATCGCTAACATTTTTTTTTTGTGGTAGCGTTTTGATTCAGTCGCTAACAGTCAGGAGCTTTTTTACCTGTGAATCTCAAAAAAAAAAAAAAAAAAAAAAATAGTTGTTGTTTTATTGTTCTCTCTCTCACTCTATTCTCTCTCTATTGTTGCTCTTTTTTTACTCCATTCTATTCTGCAATGTTTTATTATGTTTTATCATGTTTTATCATGCTTGCTTTTCAGGTATGTAATTTTGTTTACTGTGTTTTAGTGTTAAGCATTTTTTTGTTTTCAGGTGCGCCATTCAGTTGCAGCGCGGATTTATTTATCTTGACAGCAACGTTTGCTCCCACGATACATAAAGCCGCGACTCCAACGCTGTAGGAGGTGATTTCACCACCACAGTTAAAAAAAAGAGCATATGTGCCGAAGCATGGGGGCAGCAGGGGGGGCGGAGGAGCGATTGGCTCCTAATGCCACGTACATACGGTCGAAATTCCGACCGTGTGTACACGGCATAACTTTTGCGGGAGGATGCCCCCATGCATCGGCATATATAAATGGTGCATGTATGCCCATCATTAGAAGTGGGTGGATGAAGGGAGGTATTCTAATGGTGGGCATACCCACCAATCAATCTCTTTTTTTTCGTTCAGCCAAGAGGCTGCATGAAAAAAAAAAAGATTACAATATATGTCCAGTATGTTGCTGGACTTTGAATGGTTATACCAGAATGATGCCTGCAGGTTTAGGTATCATCTTGGTATCATTCTTTTCAGCCAGTGATCGGCGTTCATGTAAAAGCAATTCTAGCGGGTAATTAGCCTCTAGACTGCTTTTACAAGCAGTGGGAGGGAATGTCCCCCCTCCCGGATATAAACCGCGCCATTGGGAAATTGGGAAAGCATTTTATCACACCAATCTTGGTGTGGTCAGATGCTTTGAGGGCAGAGGAAAGATCTAGGGTCTAATAGACCCCAATTTTTTCAAAAAAAGAGTACCTGTCACTGCCTATTGCTATCATAGGGGATATTTACATTCCCTGAGATAACAATAAAAATCATAACAAAGAAAAAAAATGGAAGGAACAGTTTAAAAATAGAATAAAAAAGCTAAATAAATAAAAAAAAAACTAAAAAAAAAAAAAAAAAGCACCCCTGCCCCCCCTTCTCTTGCGCAAAGGCGTACACAAGCGTTGGTCTGGCGTCATATGTAAACAGCAATTGCACCATGCATGTGAGGTATCACCGCGAAGGTCAGATCGAGGGCAGTAATTTTAGCAGTAGACCTCCTCCGTGAATCTAATGTGGTATCATGTAAAGGCTTTTAAAGGCTTTTAAAAATGTATGTAGTTTGTCGCCACTGCGTGTTTGTGCGCAATTTTAAAGCATGTCGTGTTTGGTATCCATGTACTCGGCCTAAGATCATATTTTTTATTTCATCAAAAATTTGAGCAATATAGTGTGTTTTAGTGCATTAAAATAAAAAAAAGTGTATTTTTTCCACAAAAAATGCGTTTGAAAAATCGCTGCGCAAATACTGTGTGGAAAAAAAAAATGCAACACCCACCATTTTAATCTGTAGGGCCTTTGCTTTAACAATATATATAGTGTTTGGGGGTTCAACGTAATTTTCTTGCAAAAAAAAAAATATGTTTTCATGTAAACAAAAAGTGTCAGAAAGGGCTTTATCTTCAAGTGGTTAGAAGAGTGGGTGACGTGTGACATAGGCTTCTAAATGTTGTGCATAAAATGCCAGGACAGTTCAAACCCCCCCCAAATGACCCCATTTTGGAAAGTAGACACCCCAAGCTATTTGCTGAGAGCAATGTTGAGCCCGTTAAATATTTTTTTTTTTTGTCCCAAGAGATTGAATAATGAAAAAAAAAAAATATATATATTTTTTTTACAAAAAGTTGTCACTAAATGATATATTGCCCAAACATGTCATGGGCATATGTGGAAATACACCCCAAAATACATTCTGTTGCTTCTCCTGAGTACGGGGATACCACATGTGTGGGACTCTTTGGGAGCCTAGCTGCGTACGGAACCCCAAAAACCAAGCACCGCCTTCAGGCTTTCTAAGGGAGTAATTTTTTTATTTCACTTCTCACTGCCAATCACAGTTTCGGAGGCCATGGAATGCCCAGATGGCATAAAACCCCCCAAAATGACCCCATTTTGGAAAGTAGACACCCCAAGCTATTTGCTGAGAGGTATTGTGAGTATTTTGCAGATGTCGCTTTTTGTCACAAAGTTTTGAAAATTGAAAAAAAAAAAAAAAATTTTTTTTTTTTATTTACTTTCTTCATTTTCAAAAACAAATGAGAGCTGTAAAATACTCACCATGCCTCTCAACAAATAGCTTGGGGTGTCTACTTTCCAAAATGGGGTCATTTGGGGGGGTTTTGTGCTATTTTGGCATTTTATGGCCTTCGAAACTGTGATAGGTAGTGAGGAGTGAAATCAAAGATTTGCACCCTTAGAAATCCTGAAGGCGGTGCTTGGGTTTCGGGGCCCCGTACGCGGCTAGGCTCCCAAAAAGTCCCACACATGTGGTATCCCCATACTCAGGAGAAGCAGCAAAATGTATTTTGGGGTGCAATTCCACATATAACTATGGCATGTGTGAGCAATATATCATTTAGTGACAACTTTTTGAAGAAAAAAAAAATTCTTTTTTATTTTTGTCTTTATTCAATCACTTGGGACTAAAAAAAAAAATATTCAATGGGCTCAACATGCCTCTCAGCAAATAGCTTGGGGTGTCTACTTTCCAAAATGGGGTCATTTGGGGGGGTTTTGTACTTCTCTGCCATTTTAGCACCTCAAGAAATGAAATAGGCAGTCATAAATTAAAAGCGGTGTAAATTCCAGAAAATGTACTCTAGTTTGTAGACGCTATAACTTTTGCGCAAACCAATAAATATACGCTTATTGGCATTTTTTTTTTACTAAAGACATGTGGCTGAATACATTTTGGCCCAAATGTTTGACTAAAATTGAGTTTATTAGATTTTTCTTATAACAAAAAGTAGAAAATCTCTTTTTTTTTCAAAATTTTCGCTCTTTTTCCGTTTATATCGCAAAAAATAAAAATCACAGAGGCAATCAAATACCATCAAAAGAAAGCTCTATTTGTGGGAAGAAAAGGACGCAAATTTCGTTTCGTTACAAAATTGCATGACCGCGCAATTACCAGTTAAAGTAGTGCAGTGCGAAATTGAAAAAAGACCTCTGGTCCTTAAGCTGACAATTGGTCCGGGGCTGAAGTGGTTAAAGCGGAGGTTCACACATAAATTGAACCTCCGCTTTTTGGAACCCTCCCCCCCTCCGGTGTCACATTTGGCACCTTTCAGGGGGGTGCAGATACCTGTCTAAGACAGGTATCTGCACCCTGGGTGTACCTGTATGACCCTTTGAATTTGCCGCCATGCCATTGCATGTGCGCTGCCGGCATAGCAGGTCCCGCTGGGATACCCGCGATCGTCTCACGGAGAGGAAGAACGGGGAAATGTTATTGTAAACAAGCATTTCCCCGTTCTGTCTAGTGACACTGTCACTGATCACAGCTCCCTGTAATCGGGAGTGGTGATCAGTGATGTGTCACATGTAGCCCCTCCCCCCACAGCTAGAATCACTCCCTAGGACACACTTAACCCCTACAGCGCCACCTAGTGTTAACCCCTTCACTGCCAGTCACATTGGGAATGGTCCCAAAAATGTGTCAAAATTGTCCAATGTGTCCGCCATAATGTCGCAGTCACGATAAAAATCGCTGAACGCTGCCATTACTAGTAAAAAAAAAAAATATTAATAAAAATGCCAAAAAACTATCCCCTATTTTGTAGACGCTATAACGTTTGCACAAACCAATCAATAAACGCTTATTGCGATTTTTTTTTTTTACCAAAAATATGTAGAGGAATACTTATCGGCCTAAACTGAGGGGAAAAAAAGTTTTTTTATATATTTTTGGGGATATTTATTATAGCAAAAAGGAAAAAAATAATGTGTTTTTTTCAAAATTGTCGCTATTTTTTGTTTATAGCGCAAAAAATAACCGCAGAGGTGATCAAATACCACCAAAATAAAGCTATATTTTTGGGGGAAAAAAGGACGTCAGTTTTGTTTGGGAGCCATGTCGCAAGACCGCGCAATTTTTCAGTTAAAGCGACGCAGTGCCGAATCGCAAAAAGTGCTCTGGTCTTTGGCCAGCCAAATGGTCCGGGGCTGAAGTGGTTATACCACTCAAGTGTTGCTTTAGCAGTGTGTTTGGGGTCATTGTCCTGCTTGAACCTCCGTCCTAGCCTCAAATCACACACAGAGTGGTACAGGTTTTGCTCAAGAATATCCCTGTATTTAGCACCATCCATCTTTCCCTCAACTCTGACCAGTTTCCCAGCCCTGACTGCTGAAAAACATCCTCACAGCATGATGGTGTTCTTTGAGTGATGTGATGTGTTGGGTTTGCGCTAACATAGCATTTTTTTTGATGGCCAAAAAGTTGGATGGTTTGCAATAAATGTAAAGGGTGGGAGTCTGTGATTTTAATGACGCCATCATGCTAATGGGTGCTCGGGATTCATAAGAGTAGTGGTGAGCTGTTCATTTGGTGCCTTCTGTTTGGTATACATTTATTGGATTGGTTTAACATGTGCCTTTTCTACTCTGCTTGTGAGTGTTTTTAATCCTTATTATTAATAATGAATAAAGCATTCAGAGAGGACTATGAGAGTTTTTGTTTCTCTTTCATAGGGATGCATATGTGGTGTTGAGTATTTTGCTAAAAACAACTTTCGATTTCAACAACTTTTGGGTGATTAGGCAGTATACAGTCCCTGTGAAGATAACTTATTAGACCTTATTTCATTGTAGAGGTCATATTATAAAGGTGAGCGGGTTGGCACTGACACTGGTGATTGGGCTGCACTTTGCAGTGTGTAATTTAAAATAGTAGGCATACCTTGGGGTTCCTGGATTGGAACTTTATTTATTATCTTTTTGTGCACATATATTTGTGGATTGTTCACAGTATTTTGGTTATCCAACACTTTATATGTGAACTTTGAGGTGTGTTTTACGTATCAACACACTTGTTGGATTTATTATGCCAGTTTACAGTATTAAGCCTCATACACACGATCGGACCGTGGACCAACTTTCCCGTGGATTTTTGTCCAAAGGGCGTTGGCCCCAAGTTGGTATTGCATACACACGGCAGGACTTTTTCAACCAACTTTCACCAAATCACTTGGTTTTTCTGCTCTTTACCACCACCTTTGGTCAACTTCTGTATTGTTGTCTGATCTTTTGCATTGGTTCTGCATTGGTTTGTACAAAAGTCTGTTGGTTTTGTGTACACACGGTCGGACTTTGGTCCATCGGACTTTTGTTGGCAGAAAGTTGGTCCGTTCGCACAGCCAACAAAAGTCCGATGAAATCTGGAAAAAGTTGGTCCGATGGAGCGTACACACGGTCGGATGTTGGTCCAAAACAGCTAATTTGCATGTTGGTTATCAAAAAGTCCGCTCGTGTGTACGGGCCTTTAGTAATATTTGAAGCTTTTTTACTATTATTTTTTTATCACTTGATCATTGAAAGCTTATTTTGTGAGTTTACTTTTGTGAGGGTAGTGCTGCACTACAAATTTTATTTGTAAACAAATCTGTTCATAGTACTCTCCTATGAAGTCACCATTGCCTTAATTTCTTCTGCTGACATACCAATATCAATCAATACATACCAGACCCATATACTGTAAAAGGATTTGTTTACCTTCAAATCCATTCATACATTATGAAAATGTCTGAAGATAAACACTTTCATGCCAGTAATCCACAGAGGCTGCTGTTGAGTTTGTTAGGGAAGGGAGAGGAGCATTTTGATGGGGAGACAGGTGGCCAGTGAGTAGGACATGGGCTGGAGAATAACATTCTGACTGGGGGAGGGGAAGATGGCAAAAGGAGGAGGAGACTGGTGGGGGTAGGTACCCAAGAGCGGTGTAACAGCTTGTAGTGCACCCCATATAGGAGCCGCTGGTGAATAGGGATCCACCACCCTGCACAGCCAAGCACACCGAATTTCCACAGGCACACTTCAGACAGGAAACAAACTTGGATGGGGTGATTATGGGATACCCACTTGACTTCAGAACTCTTTAGGGACAACTTTCCTATATACAGTCTATATACAGTATATATACATTCCTCTTCCTCCAACACTCACTTGTTGCAGAGCTTAAATTAGAGACCCAGCTGGAAGATGAAGCAAAGACCCTTTGGTGTGTAGGGAAAAGTCCAGTATCCAGCTACATTCCTGTGGCTACTGATCCTAGCACCACCACTGCAGGTACTGCCAGACCACCTGGCTGCAGCTGCCCCTCTCACTAGCTCTCCTGGCTACTTCCAACAGCCCTCCCAGACTGTTTCACTCACTGGTTCCCATGCCTCCAGTAAGAGGTTCCCCCATGTGCTGTGGAGGATCCTTCCAACACACGAGGTTACCCCCCAGACTAGGGGGCACCCTAAGGCCTCCTCAGCACTATTTCTCCATCTTCCACCAGAATGCCCCTTGCTGGTATGACCCAAGAGTATTTAAGAGGTGCCAGCCCACTTGCTGGGAACTGGCTGGGGCCCTCTTCAATACCCCAGGCAGCTCTTCTTACCCTCCCTACCATTTTTCTGTAAGCTTCTCCAAGGTTCCTGTAAGTACGGGGAGGTACCAGAGGTGCTGCCTGCTGAGTCATCCAGCCTTCCTGAGTAACTCACCCTGACCCAGATTCAACCCAGCCTGGCTCTCAGCCTGTCCAAAGTTACCTATACTACAACTAGCAACTGGCACACTAGCCAGAGGGTGCTACAAGCTGTTTTTGGAAAAATATAAGCCACCCAAGTGCTCCACACCTGCAAGGTCTAGAGCACAGCAGGCCTCATGCGAAGCACTGAAGGTCACATGAGTCCGGCTGGCCACATGTTGGACACCAGGGATCTGTCATATTTCTTCTGACAGCTCCATAAAAGACTATTTAGGGAGGTGAAGGAAGGTGCAGAGGAGCTGCCCCAGCACAGACAGTAATTGGACAATCCCAGAAGAGGAAACGGTTATGATGTGTAGAGAGGGATGGGGCTATATCTTTCTGGAGTATTCAAATGTTCTAGTAAGTTCAAGGGCACATCGCAGATCAATAAGAATTGTTTATGGAAAGGAAAAAATCTGCAAGTAGGCATTTCAAATACATGATTGTTCTGTGCTTTTTGCCTGCATTTTTTTTAAGTTGTAGATAGGGTCTCTTTAAATAGTATTCAAAAATATTTTTCTTTTTGTTGCTCTAGATGATATTGAAATTTAAATTGAAGTTTTCCAATGCAAGAAAAAATCCTGAATGCAAAAATCAAAAGAGTGATGAATACGTTTTCTGGAATGCAGAACCGATATGCTGTGATTTATTTTTCCATTACATTATGTTACTTATGCAAAGTATTGTTAGAAAAGGATAAAGCCTGTATCTAACAATAATCACTCTATTGTCTGGAATAATGACTGCATATCAGCATTCCTTTGCAGAGTGTTGGGAACGCACCAGGTAAGTCACCCAGGGAGCTCCTATTAGACAAAGCGTGTGTGTTCAATAATGTAACATCTGACTCATACATCTGTATGGGATAGATCTGTGTAACCTACACCGGGTATTACTGACACATCCTGGCTCCATGCAGAGCTGATTCACAAAATGTTGTCTTAAGTACAAGCTGATGACAGATCTATATTCACTCTGACCTAATATTTTCTGACTTGTGTGAGAACTGTATTAACGTCAATTAAAGCCAGTGAATCTTTAAAATACATACATGGAGCACAGTCTACCTGCCCAGGGTTTCAGTTTTTTAATGTTGTAGAGAACCAGTCCCCCTTAAAGTGGACCTTCACTCAAAAAGTACCACTCATCCTCCTCCCTACCCCCAATCCTAATACATTTGAGCATTTTTTTATTTATTTTTTATGGTTAGCAGGTACCTTTTTTGACAGGTACCTACTCGCACTTAATCAATTTTCACCTAGGTGAGAATGACTTACTTAGTCCCACCACTGCCCACAGCCTCCTAGGAGAGGTCACACATTCCAGGAGGCTGCAGGACCAGTCTCACTGTGATATGAGATCTCGCACAGGTCCAGTGGGGAGCCAACTTCATCGAATTCATCAAATTCATCAAATTCATCAGGAAGTCAAAGTCGGCTCCAAAAATCAAGATAGCAGTGTAGGTGAGAAGAGAAGAATCTGTGAAAATCAGTTGTGGGGAGACAGCGTTGGACTCCTTGAACTGGTAAGTACCTAATTTTTAAAAGTTAGCAGCTATTTTAAAATGGGTGAAATTCATCATTAAGCTGGCCATGCATTGTTTGATTTTGTCCAGTTCCTCATAATTCGACCAGTGGGTGACCCTGTTGGCTATCTCCTTCCTCACTTTCTTCAACTAAATAAAAATGAAGGAGCTAGGAGAATAATTGTCACCAGAATGATTACAGCAGTGGTGGTCGGGATTCAGCCGTTGGTTGGGTATTTTGACTGCTGTCTAGGCTGTCTGTCAAAATACATTGGCCACAGCAGGAGATTTGTCCATTTGCGCTGTGTAGCATGGATGGAGGAATCTGTTAGAAATCTATGTGTGGCCAGCTCTACTCTTACTAGTAATGTGGGTACTTTTTTGGTTTTGTTTACTTTTTTGTATGCGAGAGATCCCCAAACACACCCTATATGGGTTACTTCCTGTCTCCTACATTAACACTACATTCAGAAGAATGACTCCATCATGGTCATCAGTTGAACCTGTTTGTAGCACCCTCTTAATTAGGCGCTAGGATGCTAGGTACATTTAGTTCTTATTGGGTTCCTCTGTATTCAATGGAGGCAGTTGCTGATAGTCTTGGACTGATAAGAGTCTCACGGGCTTCAGGTTTGATTGCTTATCCTTGCATTCTGGAAGTCTCCAGAAAATAGGAGTGGAGCAGGTCAAATTGGAATTGTGACTATTTATGGGGTCTCAGACAATCCCTGGGGAGGTGGCTGGAGAGCACATAGATATTCTGGGGTCAGGAGCAGCCTGGTTCTTGTCCAGGAGAGAAGTTCCCAGCCTGAAGGACTGCTGCCCTTCTAGGCAGCCCAGTTGAGATTCTACATGTGCTCATCGAATTCCCAGCTATGCTAGATCTGGAGGACCTGCTTTGCTGAAAATCTTTGGAACAAATCAAAGGATATCACTGAGGACCTGGTCTGGAGAGTTCACTGTAAAAATGTCTGTCTGATATTGGAAGGAGGCATCCAAGTATCCAGGGACATTGTGAGTACAGACCTGAGTGTAAGATCCTGGTGACTGTGACTGCTGCTATCCCTTGTGCATCTGTGCTAGTGTTTGCCTGGCTCGGGACATTTATTTTGGAGTCTCAATGCTGTCCATTCCCTTGGCTCCCACTAAGGGCACTATTCAGAGAAGTAATGACAAATAGTGTCATTTGGTTACTGTTCCGTTGCAGGTTTATTCAGCAATAAATATCAAAAAGGCAACCCCCAACCCCTAGACTGTTCATTAAGCCATAGAGATAGAGTGACTGTTGCTGTGTGCCTGGCTGCACTGCACTAATAAGAGAGAGGAACCTGTGGCCTCTCGGGGGTGAGCGCTACATGCCCTTGAAGTTTGAACCCAGATAATGTTGCATCCAGCAGAGAGAAAGAACGTTAAATAGCACAGCCTCTTGGCAAAAGACCCTACCACCCACATGTGAGAGGCTCTCTGAAAACTAGGTGCAGTAAATTATTGAACGCTCAGGCTAAGGGAAACATAACGGAATTTCCAACTTTAGCTCAGCTGCTTGCAGGTTAGAAAAATAATACTGTATTGGTTGTTTTCACTGTCTGTAATTGCGGTTTATTTTGTGTTTCTTCGTCTCACTTAGGTTTCCTCCTTTACTGGGTGGCTCAGATGCATTTTGTTTGATAATCAAAAATATTCTGCTTAGCTGATGTTTGAATGAGACATTAATGCTCACGCAGAGGTGATATATGCACCAGTATTATTTTTCTAAAATAGAACAAAATCTATTGGATGTCGTTTGAGATGAAATGTGCTAATGCCTACTGCTAGGGTTCAACAAATTAGAGTTTTAATTTTCTTGACGATCCTGTGAAAATTAGATGTAGCAATGTGGACTACAATTATAAAGTACAGCGTTCCTCCGGTATTTATATGCATCACAAGTCCCTCTAGTGCCCAGCTTTATCAACTGACATCATGTTTGTGAGCCAAGCTAAAGTGATTGTGGGATGAGTAGTTCCTCAGACTGTTAATTGCCTCACATGACTCCATACCTGGACTACATATCCCAGGGATCTTTGCTACCATCGGTGAGATTGCTGGGAGGAACTCTATAAGAAGCCAAAGCCCTGCCCGGCGATCTCCTCCTCCTGGGCCTGACGCAGGACAGACCTCTCCATGCAAGGAGAGAGAGGTCGCATGTTGGTAAGACATCCATTCAGCACCACCTCCATCACCGCCGACCTGTGTTCTGAGCTTCACATCGGGAGATCAATATGGCGGATCCGGTGCATGTCTGTCACTACAGGAACTGCAGTCATGTACCTAGGGCATGTGGTGTCAGCCAAGAGAATAGCCACCGGCCCTCAAAAGTTGGAGGCTGTCACTTCCTGGTCTCGCCCAAATACCATCACAGAGTTAAGGTCATTCTTGGGTTTCTGTTCGTAATATAGAAGATTTGTGAAGAACTTCTCACAGATCGTTGAACGAGCTGTTACAGAAGCAAATGGAGGGAGATCAGCAGAGAACCCAGAAGGGAGGCCCCAGGATGCTTTGTGAGTCTATCCAGGAACAATGGACAGCGAAGTGTGAAAGATCTTTTGGATGGCTGAAGGAGAGCCTGGTTTAAGCACTGGTGTTGGCCTACGCTGATCCATCTAAACCGTATGAATTACATGTGGATGCCAGTAGAGATGGCCTCGGAGGGGTATTGCACCAAGAGTCAGAGGGGAAATTCCGCCCAGTGGCCTATGTGAGTTGCAGGCTCACCCCCCTTGAGAAGAACTATCCTGTGCATAAATTGGAGTTCTTGGCCCTCAAGTGGGCTGTGGTAGATAAGCTACACGACTATCTGTACAGGGCTACAGTAGGTGACCGCGATATTGTGTCAATCTCGCCACTTTTATCGGTGAGATTGACACATTGCGAGCCCCGTCGCGGGAGCCAGCGCCGAGCTGGCTCACATCGGGAAAGGAAAAATGTGTTTTTTACTTTCCCAATGAGCGACAAGCATTGCTGACATTGAGGCCGGGTTCACACTGGTGCAGGGATCTGACTTGGATCCCTGCCAATACCAGGCACTGTGTTTGGTATGAATCACGAGGGGGAACACGCCAAATTTTAAATAAAAAAACGGCATGGGTTCCCCTCCAAGAGTATACCAGGCCCTTAGGTCTGGTACGGATTTTAAGGGGAACCCCCTACGCCGGAAAAACGGCGTGGGGTCCCCCCAAAATCCATACCAGACCCTTATACGAGCAGGTAGAACGGCCGGTTAGGAAAGGGGGTGGGGACGAGCGAGAGCCCCCTCCTGAACCGTACCATACTCATTCACATAGGGTGGGGGCCGGGATCTGGGGGCCCCCTTATTAAAGCTTGCTGCAATAGGAAAATGGGACATTTTCCTATTGCAGCCAGCGCTAGATGTACAGTACCCTGTCACCGAGAACCAGCACGAAGGGATCATGGTGGAAACACATTCTCGCGGTCAGGTACTGTGTGTTTGTGGTGAAAACTGTCAACAACCCATTGACTTGCCTACTGTCCACTGCAAAGTTGGACACCACTGGGCATCGGTGGCTGGCAGCTCTGTCAGAGTTTCAGTTCAGCTTGAGATACCGACCGGGTGTGGGAAACAGAGACGCAGTGTTATCAACTGACATAATTTTTGTGAGCCAAGCTAAAGGTATTGTGGGATGAGTAGCTCCTCAGACTGTTAATAGATATAACAGAACCCTGCACTCTTCCTCCTGGGCCTGACGCTAAATGGACCTCTCCATGCAAGGGGAGAGAGGTTGTGCCCTACCATGTGGTGTATCACATTCCAACCCAGATGAGAGGGGCCTAGCACTGCTTGCTGTTAGTCAGACATCCATTCAGAGCTTCACATCGGGAGATCAATATGGCGGATCCGGTGCATGTCTGTCACTACAGGAACTGCAGTCCGGAGGGTCTTAAATCGACCTGGTCATTGGTAAGAGGGCAATCGCCCACCTTTACAAATCCTTTTCTCATGGTTTCACTGGGACACTTTGCACAGACATCTTATAATGTAAGGATCCATCCAGATGTCTGGCCGGCAGCTGGCTCAGCCTCGCAGCATGGTAAGGGGCAGAGCACAGAGCAGTGACTGACAATGCTCAGAGCGGACCCAAGAACTGAGCAATCAGAGGTTTTTGATCACTCAGTTCTTGGTGTAGAGAAGGTGAAGGACAGCTGCAGTATCGGAATGATGCTGCAGCCATCTAGATGAGTATGATTGTTTGTTTGTTTTTTTAAAACCTGCACTTTTCCTTTAAGTTAAAACTTTGCAATTTTTGCCAAAATGCAATAGAGTCAAGAGAAAATTAAAGTATAACTAAAGGGAAAACTGTTTTTCTTTTAGTGAGACTACAGTCTCCTTTCACTAGACATGGGCGCCGTCCAAAAATTTGTTTCGCTACGTTCCGTATAAAAAAAATGTACGAAATTAAATTCGGATTCGTACGAAATATGAAATTTTGTTAGATTCGTAAACTTTTCGTTAAAATAACAAAAGTTCTTTATGATGAATTTATAATTTTGATGGGTTCCCACCATCCCTGTGCTGACTTCCTCTAAGTGATTGGTTAACAAAACACCAGTCACATTTCTGTTAATTTGAATCCGAAATTCGTAAACAAAATTTTGTATTCCGTACAGAATTCGTATGCATAAAAATTCGTATTTCGGATTTGAACGAATGTACGAATTTCCAGAAATTCGTACAAATTTTTGATTCGTACGAAACTAATCGCACATGTCTACTTTTCACATGATTCTTTCCTCTTTTTCTCTTTCCGAGAGAAAACATTAAGCCTTCAAAGGGCACAGTCCAATGGATCAGCAATTGGTGTTCCCAGAATGCCAGAATACTGCCAGCAAAGTGATTTTAAATCAGTTGAGCAGTCTGGAGCAGGACATGTATCCATATGCATGTCAAATACAATTTTCAATTTTGACTGGAGTGTAATCTTCCATAAAGCTCCACGATTTATAATCAGTCTTAAGAGGCCCATCAACATAATTGGGTTTTAAATTTACAGCTTTGAATGCAGCACTAATTTTAGTCTTTAGCTCAATCCTCATCACCAAACTGAACAAATTATCTCTAGTAAAAAAGGAGACGGCCCTCTGCTCTGGTGTTATTGGACGGATGTTGACCTGTAAAGCAGAACATGTTTTTACACTCAGAGGCTGTCACGGAAATGTCTCTTAAAGAAAGCAATATGGTTAGTAGATCTGTATTCCTTCCATAAGACATTAATTAATCACAAGTACAAGCAAGGCTCATTTGACCTTCTACAAAACCTGATCTGCTCCAGAGATATTTTCCTAAGTAAGTAACCGTGTCTCCATCAATGTAAAACAACGTGGCTTCCACCACTATAAACCGTATGCACGGAAAAAGATTGTTCTGTTTAATGACCCTTGCTTGTATTACTGGAGCTCATTCTGGCTTATATATGTGCCCGCCATTAAACTGCAAACACAGTAACTATTCTCCTACTATAAACATATTTCCATGTCATGTGAGACCTGAACATTTTTGTTTTTACTGCTAGTCTTTTTTCTTTCCTTACTATTTTCCTGGAAATTCACCCATTATGAGAAAAGGAAGTTATTACCTTATTGAATGTCTAGAAATTGGAAGGCTCATTAAAATCTCAATTAAAAAGTTCACTGATACATTCTGATATGGGGCATGAAGGAAATGGAGATGTTCCTGCGCGTCCTGTGGGACAAGGTCGCACAAAAACTTTTATGTCAGTCTTCATTTTTTGTTTTTACATTGAAAAATCAGAATGTAAAAACTATCCTGTATGATTTTAGGACTATAGGAGGTTTGAAAAAATTGGAGGCCAAGCTGATCTGCTGCAAAGTTTGATTGGTGGACATGTATCCTGATTCTGTGTCTTAGCTACTGGCAAAACGTTTTCTTTTAGTTTTTGGATAGAGTGGAGAGGGATTAGAACACATGTCAGGTTTGTATTCATTTATGTGTCCTTGTCAGGGAGTCCAAGCACCCCTGGTAGTGGAGACAGGGAGACTGAAAGGGTGCAGATGCCAGTGGTAGTATGGAGTCTGGTCACAAGCCTTGTTCAGCAGCAGCCAGGCAAACAGGTGCAGGGTCAAGGGTCAGGATCAAGTTCAAGGTCAGAAACATGCAGAAATCAGTAATGTGCTGGCAGTGAGGTGCCAAGTCAGGAGGTGGAGACAAAGTCAGAAATCCAAGCCGAGGTCGGTAACACAAGTGAGCACACATAACAGGAGTGATCCAAGAGAGGTGTCAGACGCTCTGTAGCCGGATCAGGAACAAGGTTAGCAGACTTTCAAGAACCAGGTACACAGGAACCAGAGCTAACGACAATCCAGCACTAAAAAACAGGCAGACACTCAGTTTAAATAGGCTGCTGGGTGCCACAATCTGTGGATGTGTGCACCCACGTGTGCCCGCATGTATGTGCCAATGCTCATCCGCGTGCACATTCTAGCCTGCTTAGGCCTTTATGCTCATGATCCTGTACATGTGCATGAGAATAAGCACCTGCTGCACGGAAATGAGCATCTGCTGTACGAAATCCCTGACACCCTCTCTATTTGTCCATTATCACCAAAAGTGAAAGACACAGGATGCATGGTCCCGCACCCCAGGCCAAAAAGTAAAAAGAAATCCCAAATGTTAAAGTGATTGTCAAGTCTCCTTTAAAAAAATAAAAAATAAACATGTCATACTTATGTAGCGCTGGCTCCTGATGAGCAGGCGCTATTATTTTTCTCAAATTAAGTTGCCTGAAGCCACAGTTGGGTTTCAGGATAATTTCTACAAATTTCTGGTTTCAGTACCAGTCCAGCTGGGTTGCACTGGGTTCTCCTTGATCGCAGGTGTCGCTGTCACCGCCGGCAAGAGTAGAAACGCAGTCTAGCTGGATGCATTGAATGCCATTTACTGCTCGGAACCAGCCCAGTGGGAGTGTTCTTCTGCTGTGATTTCTGGGGGTGGTATTTAAGGTACCGACGCCATGTTGGCGGGGGAGTATTTTCTGTCTTTTTGGTTCTGGTGGTCCTCCTGACCCAGCCCCATGGCCCCCCTGGCCTGGGGTGCGGGACCATGCATCCTGTGTCTCAGGGCTAGCTGGCCCGAGGCAACGCAACTGCAGGGATAGGCCCGAGTGACTCTCGGAGCCTACTGATCCAAGGGAGGTCCGGTGCCGTCTCATCTGAAGGGAGAGGCCCAGCAACTGAAGAACCCCAGGGGAGGACCCTTTCAGGAGAAGGCCGTGCGCAAGGCTGGCTTCTCTGGAGGAGCCTGGAGACTTAGTTGAAAGACGCAACCTGGATCAACACATACGGTATCGCCGGATCGGCTGACAGAAACTGGTACCGTATGTTAGCTCTTTTAAAATTCATCCAAATCCCTCAGTGATGCTCAAGTGTAACTTACATGTCTGTGGCAGAGACTTTTGTTGAGCATCCCACCAGCTGCTAGGCCTAGTGAGAGAGACCTATCGGGGGGTTTCAGGAATCCAGTTGTGGAACAGTAATATCCTCTGGATTCTCCTAATATCTTCACTCTGCAATTTAAGTACCTGAACTCACCCCAAACCCTCTACCCTTTATTACGAGTCTTTGTCTTCTTTTCTAAATAAATAACCCAAAAGAGGATTCAGTGTCAGTCTTAAGATTACTTTGGGCCACTTTCCATGGGATCCCCAAGACGGAGAAGCAAGTAAGCGAGGTAACGGTAAGCCCAAATAAAACCAGCAGCTCCTTTGGGGGTTAGTGCTACACTTACCTCCTCTGTACAGTGGTTTTGCACAGAGCAGCCTGGATCCTCCTCTTCTCGGGTCCCTCTGCTGCTCCTGGCCCCTTCCTCCTGCCGAGTGCCCCCACAGCCAACAGGATCCTATGGGGGCACCTGAGCCAAGTCAGAGCTCCGTGTATTCATTCAGACACGGACCCCCGACCTGGCCCTGCCCCCTCTCTTCCCGATTGACTTTGATTGACAGCCACGGGAGCCAATGGCACCGCTGATGTGTCTTAGTCAATCAGAAGGAGTGTCTCAAATGGCTTAGACATTTGTGGACATCACTGGAGAGAGAAGGGGCTCAGGTAAGTAATTAGGGAGTGCTGGGGAGGCTGCTACACATAGAAGGTTTTTTATCTCAATGCATAGAATGCATTGAGATAAAAAACCTTCTGCCTTTACAACTCCTTTAATATAAAAGTATTAGGAAGACATACTAATATGCCCACATCCTTCATAAAAGTGTCTTTGAGTAGCAAAGATTAAAAAATAAAAAAATGTGACCCTATCCATATGTGGCAATAGAAAGAGGTTTACATATTCCATCACATGACTATTGACATTACATGAACAGTCCATGTGAGAACTTGACACGTTTCAAAAAAACTCTCTCTTCTTCAGTTACCAGTTTTGTATATTCCCTGATTAAATCCTTTTTGCTACACAGAGACATTTTTATGAAATCCCAAATGTTGGATTGTCACTAGTACAGCAATAGAAGGAAAGCTTCCAATGGGACACTAGTTCTGATGACTGGTGAAAACCAGGGATTACCTCACTTTTAAGGGATTTCCTCTCACTTCCTGTTTCGGATTTGGGACAGGAACTGAAAGGATATCTTCCCAATGGGACACAGATGGCAAAAAAAAGTAAACCAACAGGGGTTATAACTCCCTCTTACTTTCTGTAGAATTGACTCCTCACTGGTTGGTTTTCGGCTAAAAAAGCTCCTGAGAGGAGACATATGGATCGATATTGCTCCAACAAGCTTGCTCTCCACATATGCCCACTGCTGGATAAATGCAGAACTGCACACAAGCTTGCCATCAGATGTCCTGTGACCATACTGGGTAGGTAGCAGAGCCAGATTTATATTTCCTGCTAACTAACCTTAGTAACAAACAAGACATCAAAGTCACACAAGGCACACCGAGACTGAGGGTAAAAGAGGCAGATAGTGACAGTTTTTGCACTCTGTGTCAGTACACCTAGAATCGATAATATAGTAGAGCAAACTATTGCTAGAAGTTTGATTCTAAGTGTACAGACCAAGAGTGGGTAAACTATAAGTACACAGTATGCTTTCACTAAAAAAATTAAAAACAAATGTCCAGGGACAGCAACAGACAGGACCATGGATTGCTTTGGTAGATAAGTATAAATCTTTTAGACATGTGCACAATAGAAACATTTGTTTATTTTCGTTTCGTTTCTTTTGTTTCCGTTGATTCGTAACGATTCGTAATTTCGTAAGTCGTCGGTGTTCGTATTCTTAACGATTTGTAAATTCGTAAGTCGTCGGTGTTCGTATTCATAACGATTCGTATTTTCGTAAGAGTTATTTTTTCGTTGATTCGTTTTTCCGTTAGTTTAATTTTCGTTTATTCAAAATTCGGACGCATTCGTATTTATTCGTACTTTCGTAACATTGTTTTCGTAGATTCGTAATCGGAGCATAATTCATAATTTTATGTAATGTGTATGCTATTATTACATTTTAAGAGACACGGAAAATTACGAATCGAAAAAAAAAAAAGTAACGAATGTACGAATTTTTTTGTTCAATCCATTCGAAGCACGTTAAGCAGCGCCATTGTGAGGGACACGGAAAATTACCAATTCAATAAAAAAAAAAAGTTACGAATGTACGAATTTTTTCGTTCATTTTGATTTTCGTTGTTCCTGTTTTCGTTTTTTGGATTTTCTTCTTTCGTAGTTTCGTTGTTTTTAATTTGGTTATTTCGGATTTTCATTGTTTATCGTATTCGTTCGATTCGAACATTCGTTATTCGTAAAAATTTTTAGCGAATCGTTCGTTCATTTGTACAATAACGAATGAACGAATATAACGAATTTTAACAAAAAAATGTAAAAAAACTAAACGAATTGCACATGTCTAAAATCTTTTACTATATGTGCATCAGTGAATGAGAAAAGGTTCTTCTCAAATCCAATGAGCCTTAATAGTCTAAATATCCTGAGTAATACTCTGCATCAACCTAACCTATCCTTGGATTCAAAGATGGATTAGGGCAAAATGGAGCCATAGACAGGGTAGCAGCTTTGGACCTCATCCCTTCAACTGACATAGATTGCAATAGGCACAAAGAAGCCACCCTATTTGCATTGCCTATTGACATGACCCCACTCTATCTGCCTATATCCGCCATTGTGACACGACAGGCAGGTGCACAGCTTAGACTAATTGAGCTATCCATCTGGTTTAATGCAGGAACTTAAATATTTTACCTGGAATTTCTGGACATCTGGACCCCAGGCTCCTGCCTAAGTTGCCTTATGTATAATTCAGTTCTGCTTGAATTTGCTTGCCTGTCCATGGGTCATTTGGTCTGACCTTCTGCTTAGTTTGCATAAATCTATCTAACAACTGCCCCAACATCCCACTAAAACGCACAATGCAATTTATAAACTTGATTGATGCAAATTTTATAAAGTACTCTAATGATCAATAAAGTGCATAATCATAGCCACAAAGTGCAAAATTCATAAAGTGTATATTTTAAATGACTAAGTGCAAAGCCCATTAGTAAAAGTGCCAATATCAAGTGAGATGTCCAAACTCAGGTTCCTAAGTTGTTACTTTCCTACGGACACCCAGATGGTGATAAACTCACCTGCTATTTTTGACCAGTTAAATTAATAAGATTGTCAGTCAAAGCAGTGGTTAATATACTCTTTCGGCCACACAGGTGCCCCAAGGAGGTTGGATATGCACTACTCTTCTTCTACATAACCTGCATGCAGCAAAGAAGAGGGGAGACAATAGCTCTTTAACACCACTAAAATACACTCTATACCATCTGTTGCTTAACATCCAGCACTAGAGAACATTCACCAAGCCTTGAATCCTTGGTCACTTACGTGTCAGTGTCACAGGTTTCCTTCCAACGCATTTTGTCCAAAGGTCTTCAAAGCAGCATTTTTTGGTGTACAACTTACTACTTGGATTTTGATCCTCATTGTGGTTTCACACTTGCTATCAGTTTTGCCATCTCTTTTGCCACTCTTGTTTGTTTCCAATACCATCCATCTTTTAGGTACAGCTCTCTTGCTAGGCTGTAGAGCGTTTGGATGGCCTCAGATTATAGAAAAATAGTAGGGGTGGGTATCATCATCCTATTGAATAAATGAAGAAAATGTCGGATAGGCATGGATTACTCCGAATATAGTACCATGCAACACCTGTTGTACGTAGTGGACTATCTCGATACCCAGAAATGTATAAACGTATGTATTAAAATAGAAAATAGTTTATTGGAAAATAAGTACATAAAAATTAAGCAAACCAGTCACGGTATTGCTATAACATGGATATACACAATAATAGGTTAATTAACAAAGGTCTACACTCCCATTGTTGAGGGTGCAGGGATGAGTACAGATGCAGAAATGGTGTCCTCTACTAGTTTCGCAACAAAGTCGCTTCCTCAGGAGGTATCAAAGCATCTAAAACAAGAAAATATAATCTCATAGTTACATATATAGAGACAGATGAAATGACAACATTTGTTAGTAGCTGGAGTAAATTTTTGAACTTAGAGAGTCTCGACTCACCGACTAGATCCCAAAATGGACTCAGAACCATGGGGCACCTGGGGCACCCAGAAAAAAGGGTGTCCAGCCCGGGGCGGACACGGGAGGCGGTACGTGTGGCATAGACTGAAAGTAATAATAACGAAGGGCGAGTAAGAAAATATTATCGTATCCAACCAATAGTGGTGTTAATCAGTGTATTACATCAAAAAGAAGGGCATGGAAGAAACAAGGGAGCATATACTCAGACCACCTAAGAAAGGAAAGAGACATGGTAACTGTTCAGGGAAAAAGAAACCTGTGACATTATTTCAGCACAATGAAGCTGTAACTTTCTCTTAGCTAGGGCTTTACTTTCACTCCCTCTAAGAAGCTCAGAACGGCGAATGATAGCTTTTCCTGTAAGCTTGTCTCAACAATGGACTTAACGAGCGGCACAACAGCCCAGTAAGCTTTGGACTAAAGCTTTTGAAGATGTAACAGCGTAAATAAATAACATTTATCCTAAGCCAACCCAGCCAGGATAGTGGACCATCTGTAAGACTGGAAGTTCATAAGCCTCACAGCAGGCAGGGAGACTGCTCAAATGACTTGAATAGTTTCTCAAATACTAATCATGACTTCTGCTGTTTTGCTGCGGGAAAGAGGCTGTGTCGCATCTCTTCTTCATGAAATTCTAAGAGGAATTTGTGACTCCAGGCTGTATCGCTGATATCCTACCATGTCTAGGAAACAGCTATGTTGACTTTCTGCTACATTACCTTGGACAAAGATGCAGAAAATTGAAGTTTACAATCCACTTTGAGGATAATTTGCTGTCAAAGATGAGACATAGGCTCAAATGACTTGGGGTTTGTGGCTAAAATCCAACTTGTACCTTTATCGTAGGACAAGTCCAGCAAATATACACTGTTTTTATAGCATATTAAAGTGTCAGAGCTACTGTTTTGTATTATATATGTTGGTAAATTAAGCCTGTGCTATACGCACTATTATATGAGTTCGATTTACAATGTTTGGATATGATGTCCATACGTGATTATCTACAATATATGTGGTAGTTCTGAGGTTTTTAACCATATTTGCCATGGTATTTTTGACCATTTTTGTACAAATAAAAAATCTTTATGTTGATACTGCTTGATTTAAATTTTTACATTATACTTTTTGTGATGTGTACAATATTTATGGTCTGTTGGAGTCTATAAGATTGTTATATTGTTTTAGCAATAGATATGAACTTTACCAGAAATAGTAGTCCAACCAATAACATTAACAATGCCCATACACCTATTATTAGATCCTATCCCTTATGTATCATTGTGAAAAGCTTTTACATATTGTATTCAGTGCTTTACAATGGGTTATTCCCTTAAACTGGCCTTACCATGTTGGCCAATTGACCCATTCCTGACAAATGGGCTCTTTCATGCTTATGGAAAAAGTTTTTTTTTTTTACAGTATTCATGAGTCTATGCAATGTTATAATAAATGGGATGATTGGTCTTTGTACCAAGCAATACCATGAGTCTGCATTTAGAACTTCCTCATATCCTTGTTATATATCGTATTTATCGGCGTATAACACGCACTGGCGTATAACACGCACCCCAAGTTTAGGAGGGAATTTTAAGGAAAAAAACTTTTAGGAGGGAAGTTTAAGGAAAAAAACTTACATTTAAATGCCCACCAATGCAGCCTTATCAGTGTTTATCTGTAGCCTTTTCCATCATTGCAGAATGATCAGTGTCCATTTTCAGCCTTGCCCAGTGCGATTTGCAGCCTTGCCCAGTGCCATTTGCAGCCTTGCCCAGTGCCATTTGCAGCCTTACCCAGTGCCATTTGCAGCCTTGCCCAGTGCCGTTTGCAGCCTTGCCCAGCGTCTTTTTCGGCAGCGCTCGCTCTTTTTTCCCTCACAGACAGTGGGGATCAGCGTATAACACGCACCCACGATGTTCCCTTGATTTTAAGGGGGAAATAGTGCGTGTCATACGCCAATAAATACGGTACATACTTAAAGTAGAACTAACATGAATTGAGATCAATTTTTAAAGAATAAAAAATTTAATTTATTAATAAAAAATTTCATAAAAAGGTGTACACAAAATATACGACATGCATTAAGACATTGACTGCTCTCCATACCATATGTGATGTACAGTGTCTTCTGTTACCCGGCGCGTTTCAGAGATAACACATCTCCTTCATCAGAGGTGGAGACAGGACATGTTATTTTGAAAGTCCCACTAAAAGTCCCATTTGGGGGAAAAAAAAGTCTGGTTTGTTTAGTAACATTTCACGGATGGGTCACTTGAAAAACAGAATATAACCATCACTACTTTTCTTCTAAAGTAAAACTAAAGTCTCTAATGGAAGATTTCTCCTCCTTTTCTGTTCTGGTGATAACACACATATTGGGATTTTCTTTCACTTTCACTATAAATATAATATATAGTGTAATAATGTTAAACAGGACAAATAGAAAGGGTGAATCTCTCTAACGGGGGGCACAGACAGCAATAAAAACCTGGCAGGAGTTTGAATCCCTCTCCACTCCATCTAAAACAAAAACATTTTTTTTGCCTTTAGTTATACTTTAAAGTGATTGTAAAGTTTTTTTTTTTTCCTTCTACAAAACAACAAGCATGCTACACTTACCTGCTTTGTGCAATGGTCTTGCACAGAGCCACCCCGATCCTCCTCTTCTTGGGTACCCCGCCGGTGCTCCTGACTTCTCTCTCCCACAGAGTGACCCTATTTCATGCCGCTCATAAGACACACAAAGCAGTACTCAGCCATGCCCCCACTCCGTCTTTACTGGCTGTGGCTGACAGCAGCAGGAAGCAATGTCATGTCTGAACCAATGAGGAGGGAGAGAGCCAAGAAAGGCTTGGCTCTCGTGCATATCACTGGATTGAGATGGGGCTCTGGTAAGTATTTGGGGGGGGGGGGGGGGCTGTGGGGGCAGTGGCATGCAAAAGGTTTTCAAAACCACACATGTCAAAAGCAAGATTGTAACTATTTTCTTTGGGATACTTGTATGATCAAAGCTGAGATATATGCATTATATGAACAGATGTACTATTATAATACTATGCTTTGTTTCATTTGTACAAATATTGCACAATTGAAAAACAATAGACATCATTAACCACTTGCCTTCCAGCCGCCATCATTATACTGTGGCAGGTCGGCCCAATTTTGCGAACCGTCGTAGCTGTACTTCGGTCCCTTAAAGCGGGATAGCAGGTGCGCCTGCTGCACTGCAGGGGTGCCGATGCTTGTGGCCGGCGGTCACGATGACCGCCGGCCACGTGTGATCATGGGCACGAGAGCCAGAACAGGGACGTGTGTGTGTAAACACACAAATTCCTGGTCTGTGAAGAGGGGAGAGACAAATCCTACTAGCTAGGAACGATGATTGTCATTTCCTCCAGTCCCTCCCATCCCCCTACAGTTAGAACACACACTAGAGAACACAGTTGCCCCCTAGTGTTTATAGCGCAAAAAATAAAAACCGCAGAGATGATCTAATACCACCAAAAGGAAGCTCTATTTGTGGGGAAAAAAGACACTCATTGATGAGTAAGCGCTGTATTTAGCGTGAAACGTGTCAGCTGTGTGCCCCCCCCCCCTCCCTGTTTTGCTGGGTTTTTGGACCTAGATGTGATTCCTGTTTTTAAATAAATCCATTTGATTTTTCACCTTCGTCTGGTGTGCGGCTGTCCAGAGTTCCCCTTGTTACTTTCTAACTACCTTTTTATTAGCCTACACCTGGAGCTCCACACTAGGAGTAGAAGCATTCGCCTTGAAGGATCCCTCTGGAGCGGTGGTCATCTCTCTCCCTTTGTACAGACCTATAACTGGAAGACATCCATGTTGCATGCTAGCTAGGAACAAGCTGTTCACATTTTTAGGAAGCAAGGGAGTGCAGGTAATAATTCAGCCTTTATCTATGACATGACAGACTCAAGCAACACCAACCATCCCCAACACTGATAGACAAAAGAAAAAAAGAAATATGGACAACCCTTTTTGAATATACTGCTCTTCTACGTCACGGGAATTCACTTTCTCTGGAAGGATGCTGACCATATTGTTGGGATCCTCCCAGCTGCCTGATTGACAGCTGGCTCCACCTCTGTGTGCACGACTGGGAACCAAAGCCTGCTGCGCCCACCTCCCCACCTCCCCACCTCGGCCTGGTGACCCAGTGCTGGATTCCCAAACTTCATAGACTGAACCCAGGTGTATTTGGCTCATGACTAGTGCTCAAGAGAAATGGATGTTGGAACCCCCTCCCGCTGTCACATTGGCACATACACTTATAGGAACCTGCAATGAATGTGTTGGGAATTGTTCTCCTGCATCACAAGTAGGGGTTCCCAGATAACCAGCTAACAGGAGTAGGGTGAGCAGATACAATACCTGGATGACAATTTTATTTTCTAAGAATGTTAGCTGCGTTAGCTGTATGTATCTCAAGGTTACATTTTCAATTTTGACTTGAAGATCTTTTTATTAAGAGAAATGATTTAAAGTTTGAAAAATCTAAATGCAATAAGGGTAGAAGCATGTATGATCCATTGTTATGTATGTATTTGTGTGTGTGTGTTTTTTTAATAGCTACTGTTTCCTTTTCATTAGCAAACTTGGCTTAGCTCCAGTTGTGGTTTGGAGCCGAGTCTTACTATATTTTCCCAAGTTTAATTTAAAATGATTAATGCCGTGCTAGGAAGCCCCGGAGCCCTCCTACAGGACGATATTCACAAGGAGCCCAGCAATACAAAGTACTTATCTCTGGAAATAAATTGGCATTATCAAAGTGCATATTCTGATATGAAATAAACTTTGAAATTACAGTTTTACATTTATTTTGTGTTGTTAGTCTCATATCAGGTTTACTGTATGTTTCATGCGTGATAAAATTTGAAAACAAAATCTGTTTCTGGTTATCTAAGATGAATTACTAAAAGTAATGCACTGCACAGGTATGAAGGAGGTCTAAATGTTAGTTTGACTTCAGATCCTGGATTAAATATTTGACCTCAATTACTCCTAATTTAGACATAAACATATAATAATAGATTCCCCATTCCAAACTAAACAACCATTTATGGCTGTCAGACTAAACCGTGATTTCATCTGATTGGCTGCAGTCACTGTTTCAAATGTTCTATGTTTTGATGGCTAACACCCTGCAACTTAATTGATCACTCCTGAACAAAGATAATGACTTACTGACCCTTAGGAGAAACCTGTCATTAAAGAGTCCGACACCTCTAAGAGATTCAGATTCCTGATCCCTCACCAAATGTTGATGTGGAAAAGGATTTCTCCCCTACGGCCCGATGGTTGTGAGGGTGCAGAAGGTGGAGGGGAACTTATTGGAATCTGGAAGCCCTATTAGACCTCGTTCACATGGGCACACCGGTGTTCTGTGCATCTCCATGCAGGCAGTACTATTCATGTCTACTGGAACGCAGCGGCAGCATGGACACCGCTTCTACTCATAATTTAACATCCTTGTGCATGTGGATCCCCGAACCCACATGCACCCCCACCCATATGGATGTCAAACTGGGAGCAGTGACTGTTCCCGTGCAGCCCTTGCATCCCAAATGATATGAGTGCCTGCATGCAGAAGCATAGAATACCTGTGCATCCTTGTGTGGTCAAACATGGCCTCGCATGGGAGTACACTTATTGGATAACTCCACTTTCAAGGGAAAATAAATTAGCAAAAAAATTTAATAATATAGCATATAAAGTTGAGACATGAATCATATTGTAATTTAATGTTAATAAAAGGTACCTTTGCTTTTCAATCTGCAGCTCTGTAAATTTCTGTAAAATGCAATGCAATATGGCTAACTGGAGATAGTATACGGATACAGATACATGTAATTGTGCTGCAAGTTTGAAAATGACTTGCTAAGCTATTGTTAGACTTGCCAGGCTTCACACGTCTGCATTGCATGACTACAAATCAACTTTCTTTGCAAACATTCTGCAAGTCTTCTGCAAGTTCTGGGAGAATCTTGGGGGAAACCAAGAAATGGTAGGCCTGCTTGCCTTATGGGAAAAGGGGGCTGCTAGACAAAAATGAAAAGGTCTGGTGTCACCCGCAAAAATCGCCCCGGGACTTTAAATGAGGTGAATGCGGTTAGCCAGCAATTGACAGAGTAAATGCAGTCTCAACATTTATTAAAATTGTCATGCAAACATAAACATGAATCATAGCCAAGCCACTGAAATGAAACTAAAAATTTCCACTACACGTATCATGGTATAAAATGTAAATTGCAAAGTACACAGGCATGAAAAGTATCCCAACGTGTTTCGCAAAAGACCATGCTGGCTTCATCAGGGGTAGATGCGTGTGTAGTACATCTGTAGGTGGTATAATGAGCCAAATATCAACATATCAACATATCAACACAGAGATGGTATCGTGACAATTTGTCAAGAGGGTCCAAACTGCATGGCCCTATACACACCAAAGGCTGGATCAGACTACCGAATGCTGGATACCCAAAGACGGCAGTAATGAGTGTCCGGCTTGGAAGCTGAGGAGGCAGAGGAAAAACCAACCCAACAGAGCACAAATGGGCGGCAGACATGGCCGGGATGGGGGAATGTGTCACCAAAGATCCACCAGTATCCACTAATAATGTCAACTGAAACAAAAATGCATCAATAGATGTAACGCTCCTGCTCCTTATTCCAGCATCCTGGTTTTAGCTGTGGCTTTCTCCTTGTCTCTCTGTCCACCTGCAAGGTGATTGATGTGGTCAGTCTCTGTGTGGAGACCAAGCCTGATTTAAGCCAGCCAAGCCTGCAGTCTCATGCTTGTGATATTACATGTGCTCCAAGCTCCCTGTTTGTCTGCCCTGCTCTGCTAGATTGGATTTCCTCATTGACGACCTCGGATCAGATATGGACTATTCTCTAAATTCCGCCTGTCTTTTGACTACAGATTTAAACCTAACTATTCTGAACTTTGCCTGCCTTGTACCTGGACTGCCACTCTGCCTGTATGCCAACCCCAAGTACCTGTTTTCTATGCTCAGTTTGCACCCACACCGGCATGGTAGCTAGGTACTATAGCATTGTGTATAAGACCTGGGGGAAACCAAGAAATGGTAGGCCTGCTTGTCTTATGGGAAAAGGGGGCTGCTATAGGTGAAGAACACGGAAGCCAGCTATAGTGTCTGACAACCTGCGTTAGGGGTATGCGTGATAAATAGAAGATCATTCTTTGAGTTAAAGTAGTTGTAAATGCTCAAGGTTTTTTACCTTCATGCATATAATAAAAAACTTCTGTGTTCAGCAATGCCCCCAGCCTCCCTAAACGAGCCTCATCCTGATCCAGCAATGTGCACGAGAGCCTCGGCTCTCCCAGGTCTCTCCCTCCTTATTGGCTGAGACAGCCATTGGCTCCCGTTACTGTCAATCACAGACAGTGAGCCAATGAAGAGAGAGCAGGGGTGGAGCCAAGCCACACTCCGTGTGTGAATGGACACACAGAGCAGTGGCTCAGGAGAGGAAGTAGGAGGATTAGGGATGCTCTCTGCAAAACCATTTCACAGAGCAGGTAAGTATAACATGTTTGTTATCTATAAAAAAATAATAAGCCTTTAATATCACTTTAAGAATACATACTATTGAATTTTAGTTTTTAAAACCAAAGTTTAGGGTTACAAATACCATAGCAGATCAGAACCGCTCCAAGCCCTTCATCCGTTTTCTGGGTTTAAATCCTGTATTCAGGTGCTGTAAAAACAAAGCACATCTTGGTCCAAGATTCAATGTGGCATAGAAATACTACTGCACACTGTATTGAACTCTGGTGTGAAGTACCGTAAGTGGTAAGTGATTTCAGGGGGACATAACCGATGGGCAGGGATTTGAGCTGAAGCCTGCCTTTCATTTCCTTCACACCAAAAGTTGAATGCAGTGTGCCGTGGTACTTGTATGCTTTATTCAAAGTTTAGTGTGCGGTAGTAAACCACAGTTGGTGAAAAAAAAAAAATTCTCTGCAAAGCAATGTCAAAATGTGCTAGTATGCATTGCATGCTAACACATTATGAGAAACTTGCCTTAAAAGGAATTCTCCAGCGACGTGCTGTCAACGCTGAGAAGGTTTCCATCTTCCCCTGGTCTTCCTTACAGATTCACAGCCTCTGGCTACAAGTTGTCATCATTCCTGCGCATGTGCGCGGGAGCCGCCGCTTACGGCACAGTCTCTTAAGGTTTAACACTGTATTCCATACCTTCAGAGCCCATGTGCTGGTCACGCCACCGGCTGCATGGACTCTGAATATCTCCTAAACAGAAATGTTTGGAGCTGGAATGAAATATAAGCGCAGGGCATACATGACGGGGTGGAAGGAATGATCATAATGCAAGGGGTTAAAGAGGGGTTGGGACGGTTTCAGAGAAGTCAATTTTACCCTTACCTGATTGGAAGAGTTAGTGCAGTATAAGGAGGAGCTGGAGTGTAAGGAAGGGAGGAAGTAGGAGGCTCAGTTACAGAAGACAAGTCGTGTGGTAAGTCCTGCCCTCCCGCCCCAGAGGAAAAGTTTGGAGGTGCTTCAGGCAAAGGTTTGGCGATTGGGGTCCTTGACGAAGGCACAAAAATTGAGGTATTGTTGATAAATACGGTTGGACCTGTCTCAGGTATGGAGTCCTCCTGGCTTGTCTAGTTCAGTCTAGACTACCAGGTAGTAAGGTGGTAGAGGTCTGTGGTCAGTTAGTAAGTCCCCGAGGCGGTGTTGTGGCTGGGGACAGAATCTAACTTAGAGGTACCACAGATTCCAAAAAGTATTGGATTGGTGTCGTCAAGGATCTGTAATCATCTTTTATGTAAGGTTTATGGTTAAATATGTTTTTGAGTTAATAAAAGGCCAATCGGCCATTTAAATCCAACGCAGTGTCCGTGTCATTAATGGGAAAGGAAGGCAAAGGTGGGGTAGGTACATAATTGAGTTGGGGCAGTAAGTTATCTGAACTACCCTAGTCAAGTGCAAGTTTAGGAGATATTCACAGTATCTACATGTAAATCTTATTATAGGCTTACCTGTAGGTATAATGCCCCGTACACACGGTCGGAAAATCCGACCACAAAATCCATCGGATTTTTTCCGACGGATTTTGTCCAACACTGGTGTTGCATACAAACGGTCGGACAAAGTTGTCGGAAAATCCGATCATTCTGAACGTGGTGACGTTTGTTGCCTACGACGGGACTACGTAGAGGCTAGTAGCCAATAGCTTTGGTCTTGTAATGTGATCTGAGCATGCGTGGCACTTTGTCCGTCGGAATTCGCTACACACGATCGGAAAAAGTCCGATAGGACTTTGTTGTCGGAAAATTTGAGAGCAGGAGATAGAACTTTGTCCGATGGAGCCTACACACGGTCGGAATTTCCGACAACATTGTCCGATAGGACAGATTCCATCGGAAAATCCGACCGTGTGTATGAGGCTTTAGTGGTATAACAGAGTTTACTACCACTTTAAACTCATCCCTAATACGGAATATAGTCTTTTTATCTTGCCCCAAGAAGAAAAAAATAATGGTGTCATTTTGTTTGCAGAGCGAACGATCTGGGTTTTTCACAGCATAACAACAATCCATAAATCCTGGTCATACTGTATGTGAATTTAGCAGTACGATGTTGTTAATTCAGCGTCAGGTCATTATTAATAATTTCATTTGACACATCAGAAGAATCGGCACCATGTCAGGCTGACATCGAGTATTTACAATAATCCCATACATGAAACACAGTCCCTGTACCTGTCCGTCTCATTTTTCTTCTTGCCATCTCGCAGACCCCCATCTCTGAAGGGAGGGCTTAATAAGGGTTTAAGCATATGTACATTCCAGATGGGATCTGGAAACAGATAGAGACTTGGAACGGGATACTGTTTCATGTTAAAAAACCTGGCTGTGGCCTGGAGCTCACACCGCGCTCCTGGGTCATTCTAGGAGGATAATCCTCTTTGGAGACAATCTGCAACAGTGTGATTCCAGTTCAACACATTCTGCTTTCCTTCCATTTCCTGCTCGTAAAAAAAGCTGGAGCAGAGCAGATCCTGGAGGGAGAGCATGTTTGTACAAATGCTCCATGCTCATGAAACGCTGCGCGAGACTGCCGAGCTGTCTCTGGCTGTTTATCTGCCCATCTTCTATTTTCTTTTTCTGAACTATCCTTGGTCAGATTAAAAATATATGTGGTGTAACGTACTGTATATGCTGCATTAATTTTCGAAATAAAATTTTGACTACTGCATGGTCATGCAACACTGTACCCAAATTAAATTTATGTATTTTTTTCCCCACAAATAGAGATTTATTTTGGTGGTATTTGATCACCACAGCATTTTTCTTATTTTTTTTGCGCTATAAACAAAAAAAAAACTGACAATTAAAAAAACCAAAAAAAAAAACGCAATGGAGGTTATTTACTAAAGGCAAATCCACTTTGCACTACAAGCGCAAACTACAAGTGCAAAGTGCACTTGAGATTGCACTTGTAAGTGCAGTCGCTGTGGATCCGAGGGGGAAATGCAAGTAAAATAAAAAACAGCATTTTAGCTTGTACATGATTGGATGATAAAATCAGCAGAGCTTCCCCTCATTTCAGATCTACCCCTCAGATTTACAGCGACTGCACTTCCAAGTGCACTTTCAGTGCAATTTCAAGTGCACTTTGCACTTGTAGTGCAAAGTGGATTTCAAACAATGGTAAATATACATATTTTTTTTCTATGCAAGCAATGGCGGTGATCAGCAACTTATAGCAGGACTGTGATATTGCTGCAGACTAACTGACACTTTTTTTTTTTAATCAAAACTTTTTTTTTGACAAGAATACTGGGTAACTGTTTTACAATAAGGGGGTACACATATTTCCCCATTCTAGAATTATACATAAAATCAGACATGTACGTACATATAATACAGTTACTGTTAGGCACTAACTGACACTTTTGACACTTTGTGGGAACCAGTGACACTAATACAGTGATCAGTGCTAAAAACATGCACTATCACTCTACTAATGACACTGGCTGCGAAGGGGGTTAAACATCTAGGACAATCAAAGGGATAAATGTGGGCCTAGCCAGTGTTTTTGTGTATTATGTGTGCTTCTTTCACTAAGGGATGTGATGAATTGTATTCCCTGCTTCGTAGGGAAAGAAAATAAATCACGTCCCTGCTTTTAGGATGGAGCTCTGCCTTGTTTACATATGCAGGGCTCCATCCAGCCTCTCGCCACAACAATCAGCAGGTGCCCGTGGACATCCGTTGGCCAGCACTTTCTGATCCGTGACTTATCACAGCAGAAACGCGGAGCCGGCAGCCTGCATGTGCGACCCCTACCCGGGAGTGCAGAATAACATTATATTATATAACAGTATATATACATGATTCTGCATAGAATGGCCACACTGTAGCAGTAAATCTGCTATAGGGTGGTCAGCAATCAGCTATTAAAGGACAAATCCTTCTGCAATGCCATCCATATCTAAATCAATACTAACAGGTAAGCAATCAGCTGCTGCTACCACAGTGTATGTGTTCCCACACCACATAAAATTGTTAACTAAAGTGTTGTGCTGCCGAGATTCATATAGGACACAATACTGAAAAAAAAAAAAAAAAACGAAAAAGTAATATAGACAAATGCTTTAGTGCAAAATTGACAAAACATCACATACAACACAGTATATAGATATGAAATTAATAAAAAGAGCACACGTCCCAACTAAACTTGACAGTGAAAAACCCCCTTTGCAGTTTAAGGTTGAACCGCTTCTCCTCCAATCTCATTGAGTGACCCTGTGTCTTCTTGTACTCCCTGAAACGGAATAGTTTCCTCCCTATACTGGACTCACTATTTTGAGATATTTGTATATCGCTATCATATCTCCTCCAGGGAGAATGAGTTTAATGTTTGTAGTCTTTCCTAGTAACTGAGGTCCTCCAGTACCCTTATTAGTTTGGTCAACCTTCTTTAGACTCTCTCCAGCTCCAGCACATCCTTCCCGAGGACTGGTGACCAGAACTGGATGGAATACAGTAGATGTGGCCGAACCAGAGTTTTATAAAGTGGCAGGATTATTGTTTTACCTCTGGAGTAAATACCCTTTTTTATGCGTTCTAATGGTCTGCTAGCTTGTGATACCACAAATCTGGTACTACATCTCAATTCAAAACTAAAGGTCTTCACCTCAGGGCAAAGATGTGCCCTCACCTTAGATCATGGATCCATAGATACATATAGATCAAATGCTCCATCACCTGATCTCAGGGGTTGAGTAATGGGCTCAGAAAATCTTCCACTAATCACTATGTATACCACTTTAAGGGATCCATCCGCTCGTTTAGTCGCTAGATGTGCTCAAATTACAGTACATAAAGGCCAGTATAGTGAAGTAACTCCAAATAAAATTGCACTCACATATTCAAAGGCATTAAACATGTGTATACAGGGCAAACAGGGATACCACAGATCACATATCCGCACCACTTATGGTTTTCTAGATGGCGTTACCCGGCTCTGCCCAATGCAGTGCACAACTGGCAAATTAATATCTATCTGCTGCCATCAGGCATTAGGGAGTGGCTAGCAGGCATTACTGTATATATATAGGAGCGAGGTGTTCTATATAATATCACACCAAGAGAGGCTTAATCCCTAAAATAACACATTGAAGAACAGGGACGTTAAATATGCCTCATACGGTGACCACAAGGTTATGCATAAAATTAAGCTTTATTACCACAATTTTGTTATGCAAGATTAAAATAGATAAAAAAATAGAACAGCCACCCATTAAATGACTTGCAAACCCAGAGGTCATAATAACAAACAATTATGACAATTATGACAAATGCTCAAACAAGATGGAAATAAGAGCGATGTGCAAGGGTCAATGCATTTTGCTGAATCGTCCACTTCTTCAGGACCTTCGACCTTCGATAGAATAAATGGCAACAGGAATATACACAGAGAAACAAAAAAAAAATCCCTTATAAATACAGAATATATATGCCTGTGCCAATCAGGGAAGGGAGGGAAAAGGGTAAACATTTATATATACATTATATATATATATATATATATATATATATATATATATATATATATATATACAGTGCCTTGAAAAAGTATTTATACCCCTTGAAGTGGAAGGAAAATGATAAATGGTTTTCAACCTGCTTTACAAATAAATATCTGAAAAGTGTGGCGTGCATTTGTATTCAGCCCCCTTTACTCTGACGCCCCCAACTCAAGTCTAGTGAAACCAATTGCCTTCAGAAGTCACCTAATTAGTAAATAGGATCTACTTGTGTGTAATTTAATCTCAGTATAAATACAGCTGTTCTGTGAAGCCCTCAGTAGTATGTTAGAGAACCCTAGTGAACAAACAGCATCATGAAGGCCAAGGAACACGCCAGACAGGTCAGGGATAAAGTTGTGGAGAAGTTCAAAGCAGGGTTAGGTTATAAAAAAAATATCCCAAGCTTTGAACATCTCACGGAGCACTGTTCAATCCATCATCTGAAAATGGAAAGAGTATGGCACAACTGCAAACCTACCAAAACATGGCCGTCCACCTAAACTGACAGGCTGGGCAAGGAGAGCATTAATCAAAGAAGCAGCCAAGAGGCCCATAGTAACTCTGGAGGAGCTGCAGAGATCCACAGCTCAGGTGGGAGAATCTGTCCACAGGACAACTATTAGTTGTGCACTCCACAAATCTGGGCTTTATGGAAGAGTGGCAAGAAGAAAGCCATTGTTGAAAAAAACCCATAAGAAGTCCTTATGAGAGAAGCCATGTGGGGGACACAGCAAACCTGTGGAAGAAGGTGCTGTGGTCATACGACACAAAAATCGAACCTTTTGGCCTAAAAGCAAAACACTATGTGTGGCGGAAAACTAACACTGCACATCACCCTGAACACATGTAAAAAATAATGAAGTAACGCTAATAAATCTAAACCATAACTAATGTGCTTAAATAAATAAATACTACAAAAGTCTCTCAGAACTCCTTGTAAAGGGAGACTAATAAATAAATGTACACTATACTAAAAAGTATACTAAACAGTGCATCAACATCCAAATAATGAAAAAAATATTCGTGCAATCAAGTGTAATAGAATCCAATATGCAGTGATAAATTCAAAATATAAGTAGATAATAGGGTGATAAAAGTCAATCAAAAAACAGCATCCGGGGGAGTCTGAACAATCAGAGAGATGGTCTGTTTCAAACTTGCAATGTAGACAGATGAAATCCAATGTAGAGGTGAGTGGATGATGGTGTTGATACTTGCTACAATCCTCCCCCAGTGGTATTAGCCCCTCACCTTAAACAAAGACCCCAACGTGTCTATTGAAGCATCAAGAAACGACCAGACCATTGATCGATCTTCCTCACTGGAACCAAGGGATCACGGGAACCGAGGGATCACTGCAGCCTTTCTTCAGTCTCACCAGACTTTTCCTGAGGGAAAGTTGTCTTCCAATCCACGAGATTAAAAGTAAAAAAAAAGGGTCTCCATAGTATAGTAAGTTTGAATAATATTATTGGATTTATTTAAAAAAAATATTTCCATATCAATGTGATATTTAATGTTGTGAACTGAACATTCATTGGCTTTGTGAATTAATCCAAAAAATATTTAACAATAAAACGTTCCTTTACAATAAAAAAATTGCATTTTTTATTGTAAAAGGAACGTTTTATTGTTACATTTTTTTTGGGGATTAATTCACAAAGCCATTGAATGTTCAGTTCACAACATTAAATATCACATTGATATGGAAACTTTGGTTTTGTTCATGAAATTAACATTTATCAATTGAACATTTATTTCTCATGAATTTGTATTTTATTTCATCGGTTGTTATTGTATCTCCATCTGTCATTTTTCTTTTTTCGCACCTCTGAAAATACATCTCAGAAACGTAATGGTAATGCTAGTCACAAGAAAGCAAAATTTTTAGGACCAAAAAAGTTTGAACCTCTTTGTGAATGTACTTTACTTACAAAAGAAAGGGACAAAACATGTCTGTATTCAGTTTGAACCAGGATGAGCAAAAGTGGCTACATCCTAGACATGTGCAATTTGTTTTGTCACAAATTATTTTTTTAACAAACTTCAACAAATTTGTTCATTCGGAAATATCTGAATTAACGAAAACCCGTTTAACGTTTTTTTCCGAATATTCGTAAATTCGAAAATTTGTAAATTCGCACCTTCGTACATTCGGAAATCTGAAATAATAACTAACTAATAATAACTTTTAAATTATAGGTATTGTAATTTCCTTTCAATTTTGGCTGTTAGTGAACGTAACAAATACAAATTTATCCCAAGTTACGAATTATCAAAATAACAAATCTAAACGAATGGAACGTAATGAATGAATAATAATAAATAACAATAATAATAATAAAATCTTTTTTTATTATTATTATTATTATTATTTATTAGGGCTGTTACTGATTAAAATTTTCGTGTTCGATTAATCGATTTTTTTAAATCGATTAATCGACTAATTTTGATTAATTATAATGCACATACAGATCCAACTACTTTTAGCTGATCTCCTTGCATTGCAACTCTGCATTAGTCAGTAGTAAACGTGGTATACACTATATACAATCGAAACTAGTTAGTTTCCACAATCCATGACTTAACTTCACAGTTTACATAAATATGTTTTAAATACAAACTGTAGCACTGACGTAAGTAATTATTTTTTCCACAGTAGAGTGACAATCCCTCCACCTCCAGTCTAACTACTCACTCTCACCTTATGGCATGGACCCCTGTGCAAACAGGTGGTCATGCAAGCGAATATGAAAAGAGTTAACACGGACCATAAACTTCTCTCACGTCTCCTTAGATCTCAGCAAGGACGCCAGGTCATGGGTAGAAAGAAAAGATCTAAGTGCTCACTGCTTAAGTATAAGATTACATTTTTGTGTTCAAACACAAACTACTCACATAAAGATGATAAAAACACAGCATGTAAAGCCGACAATCGTGTTAGTTTCCGTAGGGCAGCAGCGGGTGACGTCATGCGTAGCTCCTCCCCCGTACAAGTTACATTCAATCAGAACTTCAACGTCACCGGACTCCTCCCCCCTTCCCTTCGTTAGCAGACGGAGATCACCGGATCTCCGACGGAACTCCCTGAAGACACGGAAGCCGGCGGAGAGGTGAGTACCAATCAAAAGAATTTTGATCGATCAAAAAAAATGTGATCGATCAAAAAAATTGTGATCGATCAAAAAAATTTGCGATTAATCGAGCAATAAATCCTGAATTTTCACAGCTCTATTATTTATTATTAATTGGTTCCGTTTCATTTGTTTAGATGCAGCATTCATTATTTCGGATAATTCGTAACTTTGGATAAATTCGTATTTGTTACGTTCACTAAGGCCCCTTTCACACTGGGGTGTTTTTCAGGCGGTACAGCGCTAAAAATAGCGCCTGTTCACCGCCTGAAAAAATCCGGCCCCTTTAACTCCAGTGTGAAAGCCGACGGGCTTTCACACTGGAGCGGTGCGCTAGCAGGACCGCAAAAAAAGTCCTGCTAGCAGCATCTTTGGAGCGGTATAGGATCGGTGTGTTCACCGCTCCTATACCGCTCCTTCCCATTGATTTGAATGGGAAACCGCAGTAAAACCGCGGCAATACCGCCGCAAAGCGCCGCTACGGCGGCGCTCTGCGGGGGTGTTTAACCCTTTTTCCGGCCGCTCGCGGGGGGTAAAACCGCACCGCGAGCGGCCGAATACCGCGGTTAAAACGATGGTAAAGCAGCGCTAAATATAGCGCTGCTTTACCGTCACCGCGGCTCCCCGCCCCAGTGTGAAAGGGGCCTAACAGACAAATTTGAAAGGAAATTACAATACCTATACCTAATTTAATAGTTAGTTACTATTTCAGATTTTCGAATTTTCGAATTTCGAATTTCCAAATTTACGAATTTTCTAATTTACGAATTTACGAATATACAAATTTTCTAATTTACGAATGTACGAATTTAAAAAATGACGAATTTACGAATTTATGAATGTACTAATTTACGAATTGCGATCATAACAAATGACCCAGAAAAAAAACAAAAAACAAATGACATGAAAACGAACACATTTTTTGGCAGTGCACATGTCTACTACATTCTCATCTGTACAGCATCTTTTCCTGTTATATTTTCTGGTTTTAATCCTCTCCATCACTCATGCTCCCTTTTTCCTCTTACCCTTGATTTTGCAGCCTACTTGAACCCCTTTCTGCTTCATTGCCCGTGTGCAGCTTCCTCTTCACCAGCTGCCTTCTCTGTCTGCCGGTCCGCCTCTCCACCTGAGCCGAGTGGACTTGCCCGAGCCGGCCCGCCTCCACAAACATTTTGCTTTCCATTTCTATTTAAAATTAAATGAGTTATTTTACAAGATAAGGGTTCACATGTACTTTAAAACTTTTTCACCCAAACCAACTATTAAATTATGTTCAGCATAGTGGTCCCTGGTCCTGGGGATCCCCATTCAATGCAAAGCAATGTATGTTTTCAACCTACTGAGCCTGCCATGGATTGTCGTATACACAGCTCCAGCTCTTACATAAGGGTTACATTTTTTCAACACAAATATATATTTTTCTTTATAAAACCATGTTATGGTATCTAAATATTATTTTTATGTTATATTATTCCCATGGAAACAGGAGACTTTTGGAGGCATTGCAGATTTTAATCTCTCGTCTTCTCTCTCTGTTTTGCAATTTTTTTTCTGTTTATTGCTATGGCAGAAAGCAGCATGAAGAAGATTTTACAGCGTGATAGAGGATGTCAGCGTAACAGACAATGTGTTGTCTGATAGAGAAGTGGAAAACCTTAATCAGGAGATTGGCTATGTGGGCAGAAGTGAAAGGGGATCGTCCTTACACTATGAGGATCGCAAGCATGTTCAGCTCATTAGATTTGATATGAATAGCAGTGGTGCAATAGGTACTCTGTATACTGGGGTTCATCTGTATACACCTAACAAGAGTAATAATGCTGGTACCACCAAAAAGTGCCAACCAGGTGCTGTAACTGTACACGTATTTACTCATATCTCAGGCTTTAAAATGTTAAAAAGGAATACCAGGTATGGATATTTTTACAACTCAGACCATAATATAATATACACGTGGGATCCATCTAGAACATCCATTTTCAATCAGGGTTCTGTGGAACCCTAGGGTTCTTTCAGAGGTTGCTAGGGGTTACTTGAGCTGTAGCTGCTTGACGTCCCATCCAATGGAGCCTGCAAAGTTCCAGGTCCAAAGCCCTGTGGTTTAACAGTTATCTATTTTAACTCTCTGTAATGGTGGTATTTTGACCACCAGTGTAAGGGGCATTCTTCCCCCCTGATGAATTTGTTTTAGCTTGGTTCCCTGAGACCTCAAAATTGTTTTAAGGTTTCCTTTGGGGTAAAAAGGTTGACAAAGGCTGCTCTAGAAGCTGGAAATCATTGCATTATACACAGCTATTGCAGTGATCTCTACTTTCTTCTGGGTTCTGTGCCAAGTAGCTGCCCTGTTGTCCTGTGAGCACAGGAGGTTGGCCCGCTCATTATGGGAGACATTTGCTTTGCATTTTCTTAATGAATGCAAACTATTCTCTGATTAGACGAGGTGGAGAGGTGGAGCGGTGGTGCTACCTTCCCACTGTGTCCAATCAGAGAATGATTGCAAACCATTCTCTAAATGGCTCTCATGATGAGTGGCCAACCTTCTGTGCTCACACATTACAAGAGTATGTTTCATCGTTGTCACTACAAAGAAGTTTATCTAAAGCAAGGATTTGCAACCAGCACTCAAAGTAGTGGATTTAGACAGTACTTAATGTCAGAATTTCTTTCTTTTTTTTAAAGCAAAAATAAATACAGTCATGGCCGGAATTGTTGGCACCCCAGAATTTTTTCCAGAAAATCAAGTATTTCTCACAGGAAAGTATTGCAGTAATACATGTTTTGCTATACACATGTTTATTCCCTTTGTGTGTATTGGAACAAAACAAAAAAAGGGAGGAAAAAAAGCTAATTGGATATAATGTCACACAAAATTCCAAAAATGGGGTGGTCAAAATTCTTGGCACCCTTTCAAAATTGTGGATAAATAAGATTGTTTCAAGCATGTGATGCTCCTTTAACTCCTTCATTACCCGCCCATAGTCATATGACGCCCACAAGGTGGATCTCCCATCCTGGGTGGATCTCCCAGCCCGCGGCATCGCTCGGACCCGGGACCCGGTGCACCCGCGATTGCCCGTGAAAACAGCGGGACCATGTGTTCCCACTACGGGGGAACACCGATCGGTCTCCTCCCCTTGTGAGTCCCCTCCCCCCACAGTTAGAATCACTACCTTAGGGAACATATTAACCCCTGCAGCGCCCCCCTTCCCTGCCAGTCACATTTACACAGTAATCACTGCAATTTTATAGCAACGATCGCTGTGTAAATGTGAATGGTCCCAAAAATGTGTCAAAAGTGTCCGAAGTGTCCGCCGCAATGTCGCAGTCACGAAAAAAATTGCAGATCGCCGCCATTACTAGTAAAAAAATAAAATGCAATAAATCTATCCCCTATTTTGTAGACGCTGTAACGCAGAGCGCTCCGGGTACCTCCTCCACCCCGGAGCGCTCACGGCGTTCTCTTCTCTGCAGCGCCTCGGTCGGCTCCCCTGACCGCAGGCGCTGCTTCGTTTCCGGGATGCGATCCTCGGTCTGCCCGGGGATCGCATCCCGCTCCTCTCACCTGTCCCCTGCAGTCTTCCGGCGTGCGCGCGCCCCCGCTCCCCAGGCGCGCGCGCGCGAGTCTTCCCCCAGTTAAAGGGCCAGCGCACAATCAATTGGTGCCTGGCCCAATTACAGTTTTCACCCGAAAACCAATAAAAACCCACTTCCCCTTCCTGTCCTTGCCGGATCTTGTGTTGCCATAGTGCCCAGTGAAAGCGTTAGTGTGTTTTGCTCCTACTGTGTATCCAGACCTTTGCTGTTGCCCCCGACTACGAACCTTCGCCACCTGCCTTGACCCTTTGCTACGTCTGACCTTGCCTCTGCCTAATCCTTGTGTACCGTGCCTGTCTCAGCTGTCAGTGGGGTCGAGTTGCTATTGGAAGACACGACCTGGTTGCTACCGCCGCTACAAGTCCATCCCGCCTTGCGGCGGGCTCTGGTGAAAACCAGTAGCAACATTAGAACCAGTCCTCCAATACAACCCGTGCTATCGCCCCATTGGCATAGGGGATCCACCTCCTGTTCCCCGCTGTACCCGGAACGTGACAGACGCTATAACTTTTGTGCAAACTGATCTATATGGTCACCGAATGAGAGCGTGGCTCCAGTTTTACACTATGGGAGTATCCCTTCTTCCTTTGTGATTTCATGCTGAGGCTGTTGGTTTTTCGATCTGCATTCCTGGATGAGTCCCGCATACAGATCTGGTCCGATAGGAAAAATTTTTGCCCCAAGCTTTCAACTCGAGACTATCCATACCTGGCGAAGTCCTGATCCTGTGGTGAGGTCCTCTAGCCCAGAGTACATCCAGTACCATCTTCATACAGGCTTGGTCAAAGCTTGCCTCCGGTAAGCCTAATGGTAGAGTGGTGGTGGATCACACATATTGGTGAAATCTATTCCAAGTTTGGTGGCACTAGCTGAACATCATACTGTCAGATTACTTTCATCTTTTTGGACACTCATTGGTGTTATAATTTTTGGGCTTGCTATTGTCCAAGGACTTTATGGTTTACATTATCAATTAGGTTTAATGCTTTATGTGTCACGCGTAGCTACACAAATATGGCACTTTTTGATGTTATTTTGATATAGTTATTTTTGTGATCACTCATGTTCACTTAATTCATATTCATTCACCTAGCGCGGCTTTTTGTTTATTGTGATCTATATACGCTTATTGCGATTTTTTTTTTTTTTACCAAAAATATGTAGAAGGATACGTATCGGCCTAAACTGAGTAAAAAAATTGTTTTTTTTTTTAAAAATTGGATATTTATTATAGCAAAAAGTTAAAAATATTGTGTTTTTTTTCAAAATTGTCGCTCTTCTTTTGTTTATAGCGCAAAAAATAAAAACCGCAGAGGTGATCAAATACCACCAAAAGAAAGCTCTATTTGTGGGAAAAAAAGGACGTCAATTTTGTTTGGGTGTAACATCGCACGGCCGCGCAATTGTTAGTTAAAGCGACGCAGTGCCGAATTGCAAAAAGTGCTCTGGTAAGGAAGGGGGTAAAATCGCCCGGTGCTGAAGCGGTTAAACTCACCTGGGCAAGTAACAGGGGTGGGCAATATAAAAATCACACCTGAAAGCAGATAAAAGAAGTTCACTTAGTCTTTGCATTGTGTGTCTGTGTGTGCCACACTAAGCATGGACAACAGAAAGAGGAGAATAGAACTGCCTGAGGACTTAAGAATCAAAATTGTGGAAAAATATCAACAATCTCAAGGTTACAAGTCCATCTCCAGAGATCTAGATTTGCCTTTGTCCACAGTGCGCAACATTATCAAGAAGTATGCAACCCATGGCACTGTAGCTAATCTCTCTGGGCGTGGACGGAAGAGGAAAATTGATGAAATGTTGCAGCGCAGGATAGTCCTGATGGTGGATAAGCAGCCCCAAACAAGTTCCAAAGAAATTCAAGCTGTCCTGCAGGCTCAGGGAGCATCCGTGTCAGCGCAAACTATCCATCGACATTTAAATGAAATTAAACGCTATGGCAAGAGACCCAGGAGGACCCCACTGCTGACACAGAGACATAAAAAAGCAAGACTATAGTTTGCCAAAATGTACTTGAGTAAGCCAAAATCTTTCTGAGAAAACGTGTTGTGGACAGATGAGACCAAGATGGAGCTTTTTGGTAAAGCACATAATTCTACTGTTTATCTAAAACGGAATGAGGCCTACAAAGAAAAGAACACAGTACCTACAGTGAAATATGGTGGAGGTTCAATAATGTGTTGGGGTTGTTTTGCTGCCTCTGGCACTGGGTGCCTTGTAGGTGCGCAAGGCATCATGAAATCTGAGGATTACCAAAGGATTTTGGGTCGCACTGTAGAGCCCAGTGTCCGAAAGCTGGGTTTGCGTCCGAGATCTTGAGTCTTCCAGCAGGGCAATGGCCCCAAACATACATCAAAAAGCACCCAGAAATGGATGGCAACAAAGCTCTGGAAAGTTCTAAAGTGGCCAGCAAAGAGTCCAAATCTAAATCCCATTGAACACCTGTGGAGAGATCTTAAATTGCTGTTGGGAATAGGTGCCCTTCTAATAAGAGAGACCTGGAAAAAAGTTTGCAAAGGAAGAGTGGTCCAAAATTCCGGGTGAGAGGTGTAAGAAGCTTATTGATGATTATAGGAAGCGACTGATTTCAGTTATTTTTTCCAAAGGGTGTGCAACCAAATATTAAGTTAAGGGTGCCAAGAATTTTGACCAGCCCATTTTTGGAGTTTTGTGTGACATTATGTCCAATTTGCTTTATTTCCTCCCTTTTTTTGTTTTGTTCCAATACACACAAAGGGAATAAACATGTATATAGCAAAACATGTGTTACTGCAATACTTTTCTGTGAGAAATACTTGATTTTCTGGAGTGCCAACAATTTATGCCATGACTGTAAATACATAAAAAAACATGGAAAATGTCTAGGGTGCACAATGCTTTAGCAAATTAAAAGTTATCCAATTAGGGTTTAGGTCTAGTTTTATTGTATTTCTATAAAAAAATAAAAAAAGAAAAACGAACAAACAAACAAAAACATAAAATAGATTTACAGTACCTACAGGTAAGCCTTATTATATGCTTACCTGTAGGTACAAGGGGTGTAACAGAGTTTACAACCACTTTAAGAGTTACTTGCCACCAGTTTCCCCGCCCCTGATTCCACCCCTAAACATGCCCTCGTAAAATTATCTTATGAAATTACACTGTTAAATGTTTTATGCAGAATTAGGTTACAAAAGTAAATATTAACAACAACGAATTTAACAATACTGTATTAACATAAAGCATATTTCATTGATCTGATTGTGATAAGTAAAATAAGGATAAAATATGATTGGCTACTATAGGCACTGTACATATCATTACTGCCTTGTTAGGCAAATATGTACAGACTGCAGGGTTGAGAGGTGCACTACATACCTCATACTTGTTATAAGCCATTTCCAGGAATGAATGCTATGGGAATATTTTACAGGATTCTTGCTGGTCTGGTTGCATCATCTCAGCGTCTTCTTCTATTAGGGGTAGGGGGGCTGGCATTGTTCCAGAACTGAGTGGTGCCTGCATGATGACACACCTCTAGGGTGTGTGTATGCAACTTGCTGATCTCATGGGAAATGAGAACGACAGATTATCATTCTGCCTTCAAGGGGACCTTTGGCACCAGACTACGAAGGAAATCAGGGACAGCACAGGTGTGCAGAGAGTAGTTGAATATTTCCACAATTTCTTTTTGTATACAGTATGGGGACCCGATAATTAAAATGAAAAAAACCTGGATTAATTCACAAAGCTAATGACTGTTCAGTTCACAACAGTAAATATCACATTGATATGGAAACTTTGGTTTTGTTCATGAAATGAACATTTACCAATTGAATATTTATATCTCATGAATTTGTATTTTATTTCATCAGTTGTTATTGTATCTCCATCTGTCATTTTTCTTTTTTCGTACCTCTGAATATACATCTCAGACACTTACTGGTAATGCTAGTCACAAGAAAGCAACATTTTTAGGACCAAAGCTGTTTGAACCTCTTTGTGAATGTACTTTACTTACAAAACAAAGGGACAAAACATGCCTGGCTATGGTGTCTGTATTCGGTTTGAACAAAAAATATTGGGACACCTGCCTTTAAACCCCTAAAAAACAGAAGTTTGAAGGTGGGAACATCATGGTGTGGGGCTGTTTTTCATCACTGGTAAACTTCATGTCATTGAAGGAAGGATGAATGGAAAAATGTACCAAGACATTCTTGATAAAAATCTGCTGCCATCTACCAGGATGATGAAGATGAAACGATGGTGGACATTTCAGCAAGACAATAATCCCAAACACAAAACCAAGGAAACTCTCAATTGGTTTCAAAGAAATAAAATAAAGCAGCTAGACTGACCCAGCCAATCACCTGACTTGAATCCAGTAGAAAATCTATGGAAAGAACTAAAGATCAAAGTTCATAGAAGAGGCCCATGGAACCTTCAAGATTTTAAGACTTTTTGTGTGGAAGAATGGGCCAAAATCACACCTGAGCAACGCATGTTTCTCCATATAGGAAAGGTCTTAAAGCTGTCATTACCAACCAAGGATTTTGTACGAAGTATTAAATACATTTCAGTTAGCGTGCTTAATACTTTTTCCCTGTGTCATTCCATTTTATTACACATAGCTTCAATTCTGAACTTATTTGTTTTGGTTTCTTTGTATGTATGGATTGCATGGGTTGTCACCGACATGTGGTGAAAATGTCATGTCAATAGCACCTTTAGAAATATATTTACCTAGAAAAATGGTGACGTGTTTAATACTTACCCTCTGTATGTATATATATATATATATATATATATATATATATATACACAGTATCTCACAAAAGTGAGTACACCCCTCACATTTTTGTAAATATTTTTATATATCTTTTCATGTGACAACGCTGAAGAAATTACACTTTGCTACAATGTAAAGTAGTGAGTGTACAGCTTGTATAACAGTGTAAATTTGCTGTCCCCTCAAATAACTTAACACACAGTCAAGTGAAAATGTCAAACTTGGGCCAAAAGTGTTAATATTTTGTGTGGCCACCATTATTTTCCAGAACGGCCGTAACCCTCTTGGGCATGGAGTTCACCAGGGCTTCAAAGGTTGCCACTAGAGTCCTCTTCCACTCCTCCATTATGACATCACGGAGCTGGTGGATGTTAGAGACCTTGCGCTCCTCCACCTTCTGTTTGAGGATACCTCACAGATGCTCAATAGGGTTTAGATCTGGAGACAAGCTTGGCCAATCCATCACTTTTACTCTCAGCCTCTTTAGCAAGGCAGTGGTCGTCTTGGAGGTGTGTTTGGGGTCATTATCATGTTGGAATACTGCCCTGCGGCCCAGTCTCCGAGGGAGGGGATCATGCTCTGCTTTAGTATATCACAGTACATGTTGGCATTAATGGTTCCTTCAATGAACTGTAGCTCCCAGTGCCGGCGGCACTCATGCAGCCCCAGACCATAACACTGACAACAGTTGGTACGATTATCTGCAAATGGAAGAAACACAAAATAACTGTCAATCTCCCTCAGTCTGGGGCTCCATTCAAGATCTCACCTCGTGGAGTTTAAATGATCCTGAGAACGGTGAGGAATCAGCCTAGAACTACACAGGAGAATCCTGTCAATGATCTCAAGGCAGCTGGGACCATAGTCACCAAGAAAACAATTGGTAACACACAGTGAAGGACTGAAATCCTGCAGTGCCCGCAAGGTCCCCCTGCTCAAGAAAGCACATGTACAGGCCCATCTTAAGTTTGCTAATGAACATCTGAATGATTCAGAGGAGAACTGGGTGAAAGTGTCGTGGTCAGATGAGACCAAAATCAAGCTCTTTGGCATCAACTCGCTGTGTTTGGAGGAGCCCATCCCTTTGACCGCAAGAACACCATCCCCACCGTCAAATCTTGGGTGAGAACCTCCTTCCCTCAGCCAGGGCATTGAAAATGGGTCGTGGATGGGTATTCCAGCATGACAATTACCCAAAACAAACGGCCAAGGCAACAAAGAAGTGGCTCAAGAAGAAGCACATTAAGGTCCTGGAGTGGCCTAGTCAGTCTCCAGACCTTAATCCTATAAAAAATATGTGAAGGGAGCTGAAGGTTCGATTTACCAAACGTCAGCCTCAAAACCTTAATGACTTGGAGAGGATCTGCAGAGAGGAGTGGGACAAAATCCCTCCTGAGATGTGTGCAAACCTGGCGGCCAACTACAAGAAACATGTGACCTCTGTGATTGCCAACAAGGGTTTTGCCACTAAGTACTAAGTCATGTTTTGCAAAGGGGTCAAATACTTATTTCACTCATTAAAATACAAATCAATTTTCAACCTTTTTGAAATGTGTTTTTCTTGAATGTTTTGTTGTTATTCTGTCTCTCACTGTTAAAATAAACCTACCATTAACCACTTCAGCCCCGACAGGATTTACTCCCTTAAAGACCAGCTAATTTTTTGCGACACGGCACTGTGTCGCTTTAACTAATAATTGCGCGGTCGTGCGACGCTGTACCCAAATAAAATTGGTGTCCTTCTTTTCCCACAAATAGAGCTTTCTTTTGGTGGTATTTGATCACCTCTACGGTTTTTATTTTTTGCGCTATAAACAAAAAAAGACCATCAATTAAAAAAAAAAAAAAAAAATATATATATATATATATATATATATATATATATATATATATATATATATATATATATATATTTTTTTTTTTTTTTTATCCAATAAATAAAATGTTAAAAATTTAGGCCAATATGTATTCTACGACATATTTTTGGTAAAAAAAAAAAAAACAATAAGCGTATATTGATTGGTTTGTGCAAAAGTTATAGTGTCTACAAAATAGGAGATAGATTTATGGCAATTTTATTATTATTATTATTTTTTTTTTTTACTAGTAACTATTTAAAACCATTAACATATTAATGCAGTCTGACATAAAAACCAGTTAAACACATTAATGTCGTAGATAAGGAAACAAACTGTTTGGTAATTAACACAGTAATAAAACAATTTTTTTTTTTTTACTGAACATAATTAATATGTATCTTTAGTCAATTAGTTATTCTTACTAATAAATCATAATTACAATTTTCTCGATTAAAAATATTAATTATAATTTCCAAATTGGATTTAGCCCCACCTTAACAGAGTTCACCAAGAAATGTATTTTTAGTTATGTATTAAGCTCTCATTACAATTACAAGTACAATTTATGGAGACAAGGCCAGATATGTTTTGTGATTAAATGTGAATAAAACCATAAAAATAAAAAAATAAAAATCTACCTTGTTATATGCAATTAGCATTGTATTTAACGTACTTGAGCTCTTATATGGGAATTGTTATATTTCCACTGTGAGGCTATTGATTTGATGATAACTTTGCCATTACCTATGATACCAAAGTAATCCAAAGCTTTTGTTCTTAATTTTTGTTCTGTGTAATCGACAAACAAATAAACAAAATATTTTTCTAGTTTAACCAGTAACAGTTTTAAAGTAATGACAAAATTCTAATTATATATATAGTAATAATATATATATATATATATATATATATATATATATATATATATATATATATATATATAATAAGTATTATTATACGGTTATATATATATATATACAGTATATATACTAGTTTCAAGTACAAAGCATGGCAAAATAATTTACCAATTCAATAAATTTTATTTTCTAATGGATCGCTGCAAAAATTAATAAACAAAAAGAGCACATACATGGGAAGACAATGTAAAAATAAAAAAAAAAAATATTCTGGAGAAAGAACGTTGTTAACCACTTCAGAAATACCCTGAAGGATTTACCCCCTACCTGACCAGAGCACTTTTTGTGATTCGGCACTGCGTAGATTTAACTGACAATTGCGCGGTCGTTCGACGTTGCATTCAAAGAAAATTGACATCCTTTTTTCCCCACAAATAGAGCGTTCTTTTGGTGGTATTTGATCACCTCTGTGGTTTTTATTTTTTGTGCTATAAACAAAAAAAGAGTGCCAATTTTGAAAAAAACATTTTTTTCTATAAAATGCACTGATTACTGTGTAAATGACAATGGCAGGTTAGGGCTTAAACACTAGGGGGTGATCAAGGGGTTAAGTGTGTCCTGGGGAGTGATTATAACTGTGGGGGGGATGGGCTTCCACTAACATGACAGCAATCACTGCTACCGATGACAGGGAGCAGTAGATCCCTGTCATGTCACTAGGCAGAATGGGGAAATGCTTTGTGTACAAAGGTATCTTCCGCTCCGTGACACGATCACGGGCCCCCGGCAGACATCGATTCTGCGGGACCCGCGGGCGCGGTCACAGAGCATGCAGCGGGTGTGCGCATGCGCCGCCCACAATGCCACGATTTTAAGGGGACGTACCTATATGCCCATTTGCCCAGCTGTGCCATTGTGCCGACGTACATCGTCATGTGCTGGTCGGCTAGTGGTTAAAGAGGAACTTCATTCCTAGTTTTCCTGGGTTATGTTCAAAACATATACTCACATGACCAGCAGATCCAGCATTGTCCTGCTGTGTTCCACAAAAGGCCACTGCACACCGGGTTCTGCACTGCCATGTTCTTTGCTGACATTACTGAGAGTCGGCTGTCTCTTCTGGGTCTTAGCAACCATCCCACCGATCAGACACTACTGTTCTAAATAGCCCTGAAGCCTCATGGGATGCCTTAGCATCAATGTAGGAGTTTGGGTTATCAGCACTGCCACTGACCTAGGGTTGCCACCTCATCCCTTTAAAACCGAACACATAGTAATTACACAGGTTCTGTGGCTGATTAAGGTGGTAAATGACCTCACTTGGTGCCTCTGCATTTAATTAGCATCAGAAGCTGTGTAATTCATATGTGTTCGGGTTTAAAGGGATGAGGTGGAAACCCTACACTGACCACCAATGTGGGGTGCATTTAATAGTGCTGCCACTAACACCAATTTGAAGTTTATTATTGTGGTCTCTGCAGGGCAGGTACTACCACTAGGCAAACTAGGCAGCCGCCTAGGGCGCCCGGCCACTGGCATTATTACTCTCTTCTCTCTGAAGCAAGTAACTAAGTCTCAGCATCAGCAGGCAGCAGCTCCGTTCACACATAGGGTCAGAGGCGCAGCGGGGGACTGTGTCTGTGTCCCGACTCCTGAATGAATGGAAGCAAGCAAACATTTATTGATGGGCGCTGGTGAGGCGTCATTTTATGGGCGCTGGTGAGGCTGCATTTAATTGGGTGCTGGTGAGGCTGCGTTTGATGGGCTCTGGTGGGCTGCATTTGATGGGCGCTGGTGAGGCTGTATTTGATGGGTGCTGATGAGGCTGCGTTTGAGGGGCGCTGGGGAGGCTGCATTTGATGGGCGCTGGTGGGCTGCATTTGATGGGCGCTGGTGGGGCTGCATTTGATGGGTGCTGGTGAGGCTGCATTTGATGGGCGCTGGGGAGGCTGCATTTGATGGGCGCTGGTGGGCTGCATTTGATGGGCGCTGGTGGGCTGCATTTGATGGGCGCTGGTGGGCTGCATTTGATGGGCGCTTCATTAAAAAGGCAGGGTATACATGGGCAGGGCAAAGGGGGTGGAGTCAGGGGTGGACCCAAGGGGGCGGAAAAATTAGGTTTCGCCTAGGGTGTCAAAAATCCTTGCACCAGCACTGGCTCTCTGACACCAATGCTGGGAGTTATTATTGTGGCCACTGACACCAATTCTGGGGTTACTATTACTGCCAATGACACCAATGATGTTTTTTTTTCCTCCCACTTTCTATTCAGGGTGCATTGAGCTACGCTACAAAGAAATGCAACAGAACTGAATAGTTTGGGCACTGAGGTTAGATTGTAAGCTCCTTGAGGGCAGGAACTGATGTAAAGTGGCTTAAGGTCACATTTCTGCCCTTATCAAATATAATTTCCACTGTATTTATATATTTTATTAAACAGGAACTATAACAGCCTTTGATTCACAAACTGTTCTACATTATTCAAGTTTTAAAGCTGTGTTAAACTCAAACCCATGTGTTTTCCCCCCTTTTGTTTTCAGCTGGTGATCAAGCCAGTAACCCACCTCCTATATTAGAGTGTCCCCACTCTGGCTGAAGGAGCACAGGGACACCTTTAAACAGCAACATTGTTAATCTGGGGGAGGGGAGTGTTAGATGTGCTAGCAGCAGTGATGTAACTAACGCGATTAAAGTAAACGCCGTTACTTTAGAGGGTAACGAGTAATCTAACTGATTACTCTTCCCCTCGCGGTAACACCGTTCCCATTACTGGGGTGGCGTTACCGCAATTACCCGCCGCGATCCGCGGAGCTGTCCGCAGCCTCGGCCTTAGGAAAGGCAGCGGCTTCGGCTTGCGGCCATCTTGGTGCACCCGTCGGCCGCGGCTCTGGCCTAGCTCTGGAGCGGCGGCCATCTTGGTGCACCCGTCGGCCGTTTACAATGTGATCGCTCCGTCAAATGAAGGAGCGATCAATTGTAAACAAACTGGCGTTAAGATAACGCTGGTTCCTCTCTCCCCTCTGTGTACAGATCTGTACAGTGGAGGGGAGAGATCGGCTGCCAATACTCTGCAATACGCTGCCAATACTCTGCAACACCATGCCAATACTCTGCAATACGCTGCCAATACTCTGCAACACGCTGCCAATACTCTGCAATATGCTGCCAATACTCTGCAACACCATGCCAATACTCTGCAATACACTGCCAATACTCTGCAATACGCTGCTAATACTCTGCAATATGCTGCCAATACTCTGCAACACCATGCCAATACTCTGCAATACACTGCCAATACTCTGCAATACGCTGCTAATACTCTGCAATATGCTGCCAATACTCTGCAACACCATGCCAATACTCTGCAACACCATGCCAATTCTCTGCAACACCATGGCAATACTCTGCAACACGCTGCCAATACTCTGCAATACGCTGCCAATACTCTGCAACACCATGCCAATACTCTGCAACACCATACGCTGCCAATACTCTGCAATATGCTGCCAATACTCTGCAACACCCTGCCAATACTCTGCACTACCCTGCAATACCATGCCAATACTCTGCAACATCATGCCAATACTCTGAAACACCATGCCAATACTCTGCAACACCCTGCCAACACCCTGCCAATACTCTGCAACACCCTGCCAACACCCTGCCAATACTCTGCAACCCCCTGCCAATACTCTACAACACCCTGCCAATACTCTGCAATACTCGGTAATACCCAGCCATACTCTGCAATACACGGTAATACCCAGCCATACTCTGCAATACACGGTAATACCCAGCCATACTCTGCAATACACGGTAATACCCAGCCATGCTCAGCCGTACCCAGCTATACTCAGCCAATATTACAGTTGGGGTGATGACTTGGATATTACAGTGGGGGAGATGACGTGGATATTACAGTGGGGGCTTTATGGTGGTGGAATTTTCACAGGTTTTAGCAAATTCAATTATTATTTGCTGATCCGAAAAAAATTATCCGATCCATGAGTTTGGGGGGGGGGGGGGACAGATGTACAGAGGGGGAACAGATATATGTGTGTGGGGGGGACAGACGTGCAGGGGGGTATAGAGGGGAAATAGACGTGCAGGGGGGACACGCCCCTTGCTTACAGTAATACTAGACCCGCCCCTAAGAATATAAAAAAAAAAAAGTCAGTTACTTTGCTGAGTAACTAATTACTTTTCCAATGTAGTAACTGAGTTACTAACTCAATTACTTTTTTGGGAGAAGTAATTTGTAACTTAACTAATTACTTTTTTAATGTAAGATGACCAACACTGGCTAGCAGATTTAGATATACTAACAGATTGAAGCCAAACTTCAGCTCACTCTGCAGTTATACAAGCAGTTATAGAAAAATTTTTATTTTTATTTTGGGACAAAGGTTTTACGTTAATAAATAATAGCTGATCACTGTGAGCACCCCTCCCAGTGTTAAATGGTCAGCCTCATCCCTTTAACTGCAAGAGAGATTTTCTGCTAAAAAACAGACTTACTGGCTTGATCACCAGGTTAAAATAAGAGAAAGAAAGCCTGAAAAAGAAAATGAATGCAGCTATCACCTCTAAGTTGATTTTTTCAGATGTTTTTTGTCCGACACTGGTGTTGCATACGATCATTCTGAACGTGGTGACGTTCGTTGCGTACGACGGAACTACGTAGAGGCTAGTAGCCAATAGCTTTGGTCTCGTAATTTGATCTGAACATGCATGGCACTTTGTCCGCCGGAATTCTCTACACACGATCGGAAAAAGTTTGATCGGATTTTGTTGTCGGAAAATTTGAGAGCAGGATCGGAATTTCCGATGGAGCCCACACACGGGTGGATTTTCCGACAACATGGTCCGATCGGACATTTTTCGTCGGAATTTCCGACCGTGTGTACGGGGGCTAAGAGTAGGTAGGTTGCAATAAAATACATATTTAATACTGACTTAAATCTTTATTATAAAGTACCTCTATGACATTGAGTTTGCAAGGCATGTTTGGCTAGAAATACTTGCATAATTGTGGCTGCCTGAGTAAGCTTTCTTCTCTGCTATAAGCAAGCATTTTACTGAATGAAACTGATTCACTCAGTTTGTTTAGCTGTGATTGGCCAGAGCAAATCATATGGTACAGATGGGCTGGCCCTGTCGGTACATGTGATCACATTAACCAATCACAGCTAGCAACACACACTCGTACACAATAGATGGCATGAAAGGAAGCCATCCATTGTTTACAACTATCATGTGATCTGATCACAGCGGTCACATTGTACTGGCAGTGAGCTGATACACTGATCAGTCATCAGTGGTGTCCAGTGGACAGATTGTGATGCTGCCTGACCCCGCCCCCACGCGAGCGGCGTAGGGTTGCAACTAGAGTTGCCACCTCATCCCTTTAAACCCGAACACTTTTGAATTACACAGGTTCTGTGGCTAATTAAATTCATATAAGGCACCAAGTGAGTTTAATTACCACCTTAACCAGTCACATAACTTGTGTAATTAATATGTGTTCGGGTTTAAAGGGAGGAGGTGGCAAACCCGAACACATATTAATTACACCAGTTTTGTGGCTGATTAAGGTGGTAATTAAACTCACTTAGGGCCTTATCTGCATTTAATTAGCCTCAGAACCTGTGTGTAATTCATATGTTTTCGGGTTTAAAGGGATGATGTGGAAACTCTAGAGTGGTTCCTTCTGAAAGGACATCATATGACTTCCAGTCCGAAGGACGAAAGGTCTGCCTTGCTGTCAATCTGCTTTAGGCCAGGCGGGAAGCTTTCATATATGTATTTCATCTGTGTTGAGTTAATTATTAGTGCAGAAAACATAATCAATTACAAATTAAAACATGATAGCAGTTCATATATACAGTGGAACCTCGGATTACGAGCATAGTCCGTTTCAGGAGAATGCTCGTAATCCAAAGTACTCGCATATCAAAGCGAGTTTTCCCATTGAAGTCGATGAAAATAATTAATTCCGCATTGACTTCAATGGGATGCAATACCGCATGCAGCCGGAGAGCATCGGAAATGGCCGAAAAGGCCAAGCACACTTCGGCTGACCTCGGCAAACTTCGGAAAGACTCTGTTCACAAGCCTTTCCAAGGTTTTCCAAGGTCAGCCGAACTGTCCTCGGGCCTTTCCGTGCATTTCCGAATGCCGACGATCGGCGCTGTTTGGCTCCGGCGCCCCCCCACCTCAGGCCAAAAGCAGTAATGCACACCGCTTTTGGCCTGAATCCTGCTCGTTTTGCAAGACAACACTCGCAAACCGAGTCAGGATTTTTAGAAATACAGTGCTCGTTTTGTGAAACGCTCGTTAACCTCGTTACTCACAAACGGAGGTTCCACTATTTCACCAAAATAATTTAACCCTGGAAGGGGAGAATCACAGTGGCACAATTGATTACAGATGGCATTTCTCTCAACTAGTTTCGTGGACAATAGCAGCTTCGTCAGGAGGGTATCTGTAATTTGATTAGCAGATTGATCAGAGAACAATATAATTGCCCGAAGGCATAAGCGATGAAAAACGTATAATACAGCATAATAGTTAAACAAAAATAGAGGGGGAGGAAGAGTAAGGCTGCTTACCCTTGTCCCGACAGGCACCCGGCGCAAGGCGCCACCACCAAGGGGGTGGGGGGTCCCCCGTAGCGACTCGGGGAACTAACAATCATGATGAACTGGAATCTGGGTAAATAAATTAGGTCAAGAAGAATAGGTATGCTGTGGACTTGCGAGACCAGAAAATAGTGAAAAATTGTGAATGGAGTGGTGGAGGGTATATAAGACTATGGGATCGGAGGTGAAAATTATATAGAAAAGGTGAATTCAATTGTGATGAAAAAAATAGGCAATGTGAACATTATGGAAGGTGTGAATTAAAAACATCAAATAATTAAAAAGGGAATAAAAAAATTGTGTTGAGTAAATCTTTAAATAAGATAGCTCCAAAATATAATTCCAGCAGACCCAGATCAAGTGTGAACTACATAATAATAACCATGCCAACTGCGTCAGTTTTTCATAATCAGCTAAAAATGGGATAATATTTATAGTAATTATGATGCTGGTCTTTTTAAGAGATTTCCATGGAAAACTCCTTAGCTCACCAACCTTAAGTAAGCTTCCTTATACATATTCTGCATCATGCAGACAATTATCTCTTTTATACCTTTTTTTTCTGTGAAGCCCTCTATTAGTGAGGAAATATGAAGAAACACCCCTTGATTATATCCATAATTGTGCCAACAAAGGCAGTGCCTTATAGTCACGTCATAGTGATGGAAATTTCTATAATATGGAAAATGGAGGGGTTTATAGGCTTGATTAGTCAATGGGTCCCATTTACCCAGTTTATTACATATTTAAAGTTACATGACATGGCCCATTGGGCTTGGAACAGCTTAAAAAAAAATATATTACATGACTACATAAGTGCAGAATTAATTAACATTAATGGAAAGTTTTAATTTATGAATGGGTTCCTAACGAAGAGTAGTGTGTTCTAACCAGTGATTGGTACATGGTGGAGCTAAACTGGCTAGACCATGTAAAGCCCCGTACACACATAATCGGACTTTCCGATAACAAAACCGTGGAATTTTGTTTGAAGGTTGTTGGCTCAAACTTGTCTTTCATACACGGTCACACAAATGTTGGCCAACAATTACAAACGTAGTGACGTACTAGACGTACTACATGGTTTTTTAGATCTTTAGCGCCACCCTTTGGGCTCCTTCTGCTAATTTCGGGGTTAGCAGTAGTTTGGTGATTGTTGATTTGCACTTTTCTTTTCGCATTTTTCATTTCTGAATGGCCGTTCGTCAACCAGACATGTTGCGGAATCGGAGGAGATAACGAGATAACAATTTATTATTGGCCTTGGAGTTATTGCTTTGGCATAATTTTTTTTGTTGAATAATGATTTGATTTGCTATATTTTCTATATTTTTGGATGCATAGAATGCACTTTTTGGTTAAGTTCTATTGGCAGATATTTTTTAATGCACAAATAAAAAAAATAAAAAACATAATAATATTATTCTTGATATCACTAGAAAAAAAAATCCTTTGAAAAGTTGTTTGCAATAACTCCATCAGTATCACCAGCAAAGCAACTTCATTATTATCCCATTAAAGAAGAAGAGAATGTGTGCTGCATTTCGAGATTTCATAGTTTGCCACGTCACAAATGTTAATTCTCTATTACGAATGCTAGTTTACAAGACCGACCACTTCTGCTTCCGAGCATGCGTGTTTGTTTCTTGAACTTTTGTCCGACGGACTTGTGTACACACGATTGGAAAGTCCGTCAACAGACATTTGTTGGCGGAAAATTTGAGAACATGCTAGCCAACATTTGTTGGCGGAAAGTCCGACAATTGTCCGATGGAGCGTACATGCGGTCAGACTTTCCACCAACAAGCTCACATCCAACATTTCCCGTCGGAAAATCCAATCGCGTGTACGCATCATAACAGTTAACTCATATCTGTAAGTGCCTGTATGAAGTCCATGAAATTATAAACATAAGCTTAATTTCCAGCTGGTCTGTGGCACACATTTTTATCATGGGACATAGCTCGATGACTTCATAGACTATGCAGAGTAGAACTTTCTGCACAGATAGGTAAATAAGGGAAGCTCTAGCGCTACTATGAGTAAATAGGGAGGTCAATATGATCGCAAAAAGGTGCATGCAGCAAAGTGACTAGTGATCACAAAAGCACTTAAATAGGAATGATGAAAGAGAAAACTTTGCGCATGCATGCGCGAAGTTTTCTCTTTCATCATTTCTGCACAGATAGCCCTCAACTTTCTCCTTTTTAGGTTTGATGTGTAGTATAGATCTACAGTATATTATAAAAATGAGTACTACAGAACTACCAGCATTCTTTCTGACATGTAAAATGACTTAAAATTAATAATAACTAAAGTGTAACTATGGGAAAATTAAAATGGCAGTTTTTCACTAGCATTAACACCAGATTTTTTATTTATTTTTTCTATAGCAAGGGTGACTCAGAAAAACAAAAACTCCCCTGATCTTGCTAGTGAAAGACTACATAATATGTAATTTTCTATTTTTCTCATAGTTCAAGTTTTACTGTCTCATTCCTTGTGCCTTGGATTCTTACTTCCTTGCAGAGCTATGGCTGGCAGCAGAATCATTGGCATGCTACACTTCAGGGTGTGTTCGGTGTCTTTGTCTCCCTGCCACCCGCTGTGCTTCCTTCCACTGGCTGCTACGTCACTCCTGTGCCCTGTGGCTAAATAGAAATGTAATATATGTAATTGTTATGCAGGTGTAGCCAGATGCTTGCCTAGAAAACAGAAAGCGAATTAGGACAACGTGCTGCAATGGTCTCTGTGCTCCCAATGAACTTCAGCTGAATAGATCAACACTACCTCACCTCCATCCACCAGGGGGAGCTGACAAGCAGAAGGAGCTCAAGAGATTTAATGGTTGGCAGCACTGAATCATGGGAGATGTAGTGCAGGGGAAGAATTATGCTATGGGAGTCAATGGACTATTTAACTAAAATTCCCAAAGCAGGCCGGGTATAAAGAGAGAACGAAAGCTGTATTTTCACAGGCTGAATACAGAGATTTCCCCTCTTTGCTGTGAGGAGGCTGAGGTGTAAACATTGCTGCTCCTGTGTGCATATCAACTTGCTACAAGCCTGCAGCTGTGTGCTAGGGACAGGAGCCATTCCAGGCAGATCTAGAAGTGAGCTGACATCTAGACACCTGTTGCTTTATTGCTGGGACTGAGGATAGGACACTGCTGAAATTACCCTGTTTTTGCTGGCACACACTGAGCACAGAGGGACTGGCCATCTAACTAGCAGAATTACTTACTCCATGCAGAATTTACTGGGACTTTACTAATGTGCACCACCGTACAACCTGGGCCCCAATGCATGCTGAATTTACAGGGACTGTACTCATGAGCCCCATGGAAGCTTCAAAACATTTCCTAAAAATAAAAAGCACAGGGCAAAAGATTATTCATCAATACTACATTTAGACACCCAGCACCTGATCTTTTACCCATTTGTAACGTACCCTCTTTCTAATGAGCAGCACAGGAGAGATATCACCATTTGTCACTTTAAAATTAGTGAGGCTAGCAGTTAGAGGCAGTGGACAATCTTACAAATGCAGATATGCAGCTATAAGGTTACAGAACAGGATGGCCTAGACCTTGGAAGTGTACTGCGTTTTTTGGGAGGCATTTAAGGTAAAAGTTGGATTTTGTAGGGTATTGCTTAGGCACAATTAATATTGCTAGTTGTTTCCTCTAAAATCATATCCCCTCTCAATTGTCTCCTCTCCAGAGAGAATAAGTTTGATGCTTGCTGTCTTTCCCCGTAGCTGAGATCTTCCAGTCCCTTAATTAGCTTTGTTGCCCTTCTCTGGACTCTCTCCAGTTCAAGTACATCCTTCCTGAGGACTGGTGCCCAGAACTGGACAGCATACTCCAGGTGGGAGAATTATCGTTTTAACACTAGAGTAATTCCCCTTTTTAATGCATGCCAATTTTCTGTTGGCTTTGCTTGCAGCAGCTTGGCATTGCATGCCATTGCTGCACCTATTATCGACTAGGACCCCAAGGTCCTTTTCCATCCTAGATTCTCCCAGAGTTTCTCCCCCTAGTGAGTAAATTGCATTCACATTTTTGGCACCCAGATGCATTACTGTACATTTTTCAACATTAAACCTCATTTGCCATGTAGTTGCCCACCCCATTAATTTGTTCCGATCTTTTTGCAAGGTTTCCACATCCTGCGGAGAAGTTATTGCCCTGTTTAACTTTGTATCGTCCGCAAATAGGTCACTGTGTAGGTCAATTTACCATAACTAAAGAAAATCTGTACGGTTCTAAGTGCTCAACAAGATTAAATAAGGGTTTGCCTGCATATATCTGGGGCCATCTAGGTTGTTAAACAATATATACAGTTGATAAGGTTCTGTTGAGAAGAACATGTTGGCAGGTGCAGTTAGCTTGCATGCCACTAGGTGGCTCTGTTCCCACTATATTATGGTAAAAGAAAGTTTTAATTGGGTGTTAGGTCCCCTTTTAAAAAAGTCCCTCCTTAGTGATGTCATGGGAGTAGTTAGTGCCCATCTATATCCCAGGGTAGGAGGAGCTAACAGTAGACAGGGCATGGGAGCAAAACACCCCAGAGCTGCTAAGATGTAGTAGTCCCCTACAGAGCTGATCTAAAGTGCCCTTTGCAGAGCTGAAGTCCCAGGTGAGGTACAGAACACAGTAGGAGCAGCTGTCGTTGCTCTGTAGTCACTTTGTGGACATTCCTTTATTCATAAATATTAAGATCTACGGCTAGGGATTTTGAAAGCGATTGTAAGGCTCTATGGTCGGGAGTATGGCACACTATAGCGGAGTGTCCTATCAACAACTGGTGGGTGGTTGTCCTATAAAAGAAGACGTGGGGCAGGAACTTGAGTAATTTGGTGCCAACATCCATCCAATCGTAAGCCCCCTTACAAACATATTGGGGTTAGAAAACAAATTGGTGCCCCAGAATAAGACATGAATTAAAGGGGAAAAAAAAAAAAGGATCAGCATGTCTGAGCATGTCTGAACTGTCCATGATACACTACGAACATACAAATAAACACACTTCTTTTGATGCTGATCTAAGAAGTAGGACAACATACAATCTGTGTACAGCAGTGGGCCAAACCCCAGAGATACAGATTAAAGAATAACAGTCACACAAAGTACAAACTATGTGTCAACAAGGTTACATTCATAGGCTTATAGGGACCCATTGACTCTGGCTCCCGCTCGCTGAATACGTGTCCTGTTGAGGGAATGAAAGTATACCTTCTCTTAATAAATAGCCCCTCACACTCAGCAACGCTATCACTTTAATGGTTATGCGTAAACCTGGAGGTCAGACTGAGTCCAAAATGATAACTGCCAGAGCTCAGACATCATGTCCTTCTTGACAAATTTATTCCACTTTACTTTTACTAAAAGCGATTGTAAGGCTCTAACACAAGAGGCTCAGTGTACTCAGGTATGCCGTGTGTGATTTAGGTCATACAGTATCTCGACTTGGTAGTTCAGAACTGACAACTGTTGGTGCTAACTTGTGACAGTTCAGATGAAAAAAACATAATCTTTGTGGAAAGTATAGATACAACTTTCTGAAAAATTATTAGGCAATTGAAAGGCTTTTCAGTCTTTTTTTCGGGACAGTATAAGAATACAGGTTATGGTAAGAATGAACTAAAGCCATCAAAAAGCTCTCAACAAAAAAAGTGCAAGTGAAAGACACAAACATATTCCACTGGGCATGTCACTGGTCCCCTCCAAAAAAGGAAGGATGCTTCCCTGACACCCTGGTACAAGGATCCTGACATGGGCAGGACACTCTGGTCCACCTAGCTAAAAGGCTTGGCAAATCCCTCTCCTCATGACAAGCCAAAGCCAACCACAGAATACTGGATGAGGGGTCTTCTGAGGAAAGACCCCTAAGTAAGGGAGGAAGGAACCTAATGGCCATACAACCTCCCTCTAGATTAAAGGGTAGTCCTGGAGACAAACACTCATCATCCTGTGGAGCGAAAACACACATATAGAAAGGTCAATTGACGCACATATGGAGAGCAATACAAATAATGTGCCAAAATGCATACAATGGCTAGGTCTTGCCTACAATGCAGTGTGTAAAAAAAAAATACACGTGAACACATATATAAAAGTGGACTTATGCCCTGTACACACGGTCGGATTTTCCGACGGAAAATGTCCTATCGGACAATGTTGTCGGAAATTCCGACCGTGTGTAGGCTCCATCGGACTTTTTCCGTCGGATTTTCCGACGGACAAAGTTTTATCTCCTGCTCTCAAATTTTCCGACAACAAAGTCCTATCGGACTTTTTCCGATCGTGTGTAGCGAATTCCGACGGACAAAGTGCCACACATGCTCAGATCACATTACAAGACCAAAGCTATTGGCTACTAGCCTCTATGCAGTCCCGTCGTACGCAACGATTGTCACCACGTTCAGGATGATCGGATTTTCCGACAACTTTGTCCGACCGTGTGTATGCAACACCAGTGTCGGACAAAATCCGTCGGAAAAAATCTGACGGATTTTGTGGTCGGAATTTCCGACCGTGTGTACGGCGCATTAGGGTGGGTCATATGCCCTCCCCCCTGAAGAGAAAGGATCCTTCCCCAACTCCTGCACCCCCAGGGTGCAAGACTTCTGATGAGGGCAAGGCACACTAAGGTCCGGACCCTGATCCTCAGCCTTGTCAGCCAAAGCTGACCCCGGAGTACTAGGTGAGACCCTCCCCAAGCCAGGGGATGAAGGAACCTAAGGGCCCACTAGTATTCAGGGTAGGCCGGAAAGACCCACACCCTACAATCCAAGTACAATAAAAAACACACATAAGTGCAGGTGACACACACGTGGAGAGAGAATAAATAAGTTGAAAAAAAAAGTGCCATCGCAGGTGCAGTGGCTAGACCTTCTTGTCTGGTAACAAAAAATGCCCCAGTCTTGGCCAAAAGGCCTAGTCCATGATGTGTGGTGCAGAAAAAAAGCTTTTAGTGTCATGGCCTAGTGCAACTTCACATAGTGGCATCCAAAACCCATAATGCTACTCAGGCACCGTTTGACTCAGGAGGCACTGGGCCCACAGAACCCCCCACGCTAGGGAGAAACTCCCCACCACAATCGTACTCAGTGGGCCCTTAATTTGCTTTCTTTCTCACGGGTAAGATCCCTCAGGACCCCCATCATAGAAATAGAGATAGAAGAAGGAGGCCAGTAATGGCAACCTCCAGGTTTCCTTTAAAGGGAGCCCGTCAAAAGAAAACCATAGAGGTTGCTGTTTATGATGTCTCCTTCTGAATTTGCTAGTTTTGTGGCTGTTATATTGGTCCCCTTGCTTACATGCTTTTTCGAGTTACGGAGTTAGCATGTAGGTAAGGACATCAGGCTTCCTTCTGACACTCCTGAATTGCATTCTTGTTCCAGGCTACAGGTAAGCCTATAATTAGGCTTACCTGTAGCTACCCAAGATATCTCCTAAACCTCCACGGTTTAGGAGATATCCCCTGTCCCCTGCATGTGCCGATGACATGCGCACTGGGGCAAACTGAAGCAACTGCACGTATGGGCCGTTGCTTCAGTCTGTGTGCCATTACCGGCGGCTCCCATGTGCATGCGCGGGAGTGACGTCATCGCGGCTACAGCCAATCACAGCGCCAGAGCCACGATACCCGGAAGTAACCCCTGGGAGAGATGTCGCTGGCCAGAGGTGGAGACGCGGACGGCTGCGGGGGCTTCGTTCATACTAGCTCATTATGCCTTTGTCTTGACGGATTTTTTTTTTTTTTGTACCAGGGTTTACAACCACTTTAATAAATGCAAGCTTTTAAAAATACATAAGTAAACTAATTTTTTAAGTATACAGTGGTGTGAAAAAGTGTTTGCCCCCTTCCTCATTTCCTGTTCCTTTGCATGTTTGTCACACTTAAGTGTTTCGGAACATCAAACCAATTTAAACAATAGTCAAGGACAACACAAGTAAACACAAAATGCAATTTGTAAATTAAGGTGTTTATTATTAAAGGTGAAAAAAAATCCAAACCATCATGGCCCTGTGTGAAAAAGTGATTGCCCCCTAAACCCAATAACTGGTTGGGCCACCCTTAGCAGCAACAACTGCAACCAAGCGTTTGCGATAACGTGCAATGAGGCTTTTACAGTGTCCTGGAGGAATTTTGGCCCACTCATCTTTGCAGAATTGTCCTAATTCAGTTACATTAGAGGGTTTTCGAGCATGAACGGCCTTTTTAAGGTCATACCACAACATCTCAATAGGATTCAGGTCAGGACATTGGCTAGGCCACTCCAAAGTCTTCATTTTGTTTTTCTTCAGCCATTCGGTGGTGGACTTGCTGGTGTGTTTAGGATCATTGTCCTGCTGCAGAACCCAAGTTCGTTTCAGCTTGAGTACACGAACAGATGGTCGGACATTCTCCTTCAGGATCTCTTGGTAGACAGCAGAATTCATAGTTCCTTTTATCACGGCAAGTCTTCCAGGTCCTGAAGCAGCAAAACAGCCCCAGACCATCACACTACCACCACCATATTTTACTGTTGGTATAATGTTCTTTTTTTGAAATGCAGTGTTCCTTCTACGCCAGATATACTTGGACACACACCTTCCAAAGAGTTCCACTTTTGTCTCATCGGTCCACAGAATGTTGTCCCAAAAGTCTTGGGGATCATCAAGATGTGTTGTGGAGAAATTGAGACGAGCTTTGATGTTCTTTTTGCTCAGCAGTGGTTTTCTCCTTGGAACTCTGCCATGCAGGCCATTTTTGCCCAGTCTTTTCCTGATGGTGGAGGCATGAACGCTGACCTTAACTGAGGCAAGTGAGGCCTGCAGTTCCTTGGACGTTGTTGTGGGGTCTTTTGTGACCTCTTGGATGAGTCGTCGCTGCGCTCTTGGGGTAATTTTGGGCGGCCGGCCACTCCTGCGAAGGTTCACCACTGTTCCATGTCTTCGCCATTTGTGGATAATGGCTCTCACTGTGGTTCGCTGGATTCCCAAAGCTTTGGAAATGGCTTTATAACCCTTTCCAGACTGATAGATCTCAATTACTTTCTTTCTCAATTGTTCCTGAATTTCTTTGGGTCTCGGCATGATGTGTAGCTTTTAAGGATCTTCTGGTGGACCTTACTGTGTCAAGCAGCTCCTATTTAAGTGATGCCTTGATTGTGAACAGGTGTGGCAATAATCAGGCCTGGGTGTGGCTAGAGAAATTGAACTCAGGTGTGGACAACCACAGTTATAGTATGTTTTAACAAGGGGGCAATCACTTTTTCACACAGGGCCATGAAGGTTTGGATTTTTTTTTCACCTTTAATAATAAACACCTTCATTTACAAATTGCATTTTGTGTTTACTTGTGTTGTCCTTGACTATTGTTTAAATTGGTTTGATGTTCCGAAACACTTAAGTGTGACAAACATGCAAAGGAACAGGAAATGAGGAAGGGGACAAACACTTTTTCACACCACTGTAAGTTCTTGAAATTTCTTTTTCCCCTTTTTTTTTTTATGTTTACAAACTTTTATTTGGTATGAAATGGTGGTACAAAGAGACAACAACATTTTTGAAAAAGGCATCTTACATGGTACTCTACAAGGCTTAGGAGTAATTTCAAGAGTATCAGCTTCTTGAAATCAGACTGGGTGTGGAAATGCAGTACAAGGAGCCAATCAGTTGTGCTGCAGTGCAAGGAGAATGTTGATAGAAGGAGAGAGCAGAAAAGTATATAAACTCATACGTTTACTGCATCTCTTTCACTGTCCTATCACAGGCTGGGGAGGGACAAGACCTGTAATGCCGCATAAACACGAGTGGACTTTTTGACAGCAAAGGTTCGATCGTGTGTGGGCTCCATCTGACTTTTGCTGTTGAAAAATCTGCCGGACTTTAGAAATTCAACATGTTTCAAATTTTTTCGCTGGAACTCCGCCGGACCCAGTTCCTATCGAGAAATCCGCTCGTCTGTATGCTAGTCCGACGGACAAAAACCGACGCTAGGGCAGCTGTTGGCCACTGACTATGAACTTCCTTATTCTAGTCTGGTCGTACGTCATCACGTTCGAATCCGTCGGACTTTGGTGTGATTGTGTGTGGCCAAGTCCGTTCATTCGGAAAGTCTGTCGGAACTCCGCCGAAAGTCCGTCGGGAAGACCGTCGGACCTAGTCTGTCGGAAAGTCCGCTCGTGTGTACGCTGCATTAATGTCACTGAACTGCAGCACAGAAAAATCAGGTCTTCATCCTTACCAGACAGGGCTGTGCTAAATGGGAGAGCTCTGGAAATCTCAGGACTGGATGGACACAAATACAAATCTGTATTTGACTGTTTGCCTGGAGTTCTGCCTTAAACTCCTCTCTAAACCCTTTTGTAAATGTAGCCTTTTTAATTACATTGAGCAGCCCCATAAGATCGGCCGTCCTATCCCATCTCTGACATGTTAGGACAGAATCTGAGCTTCTATACATTCACAAGCTACAAAATAAAAAGGCACATCAATAGGAAAGTGTATCCCATGTGAGCGCCTGGCATACAGCCATCGCTGGAGGTACGAATAAAGCAGATTATGCAGAAATTGGTAAAATACATTTTCCGAATCCTCAATGAACCTGTAGCCAACTCCTCACTGGAGCATGTGGAATTTTTAATTTATAGGATGAAAAAAAATAAATAAATGTAACCCATCTTGCCGAACTCATCCTTTCCATGATCTAAGATCATTGCCTTATTCTACAAGCTGTGTTTTGACTTTGTTGTATGGTATGTAGGCTGGCTCGGTGCCTCCCAGCACACCTAGGTCTTTCGTTGGAACTTGCAGCGGCGCAGCGGGAGTCACGTATGCTTGCTTACATAAACCATTATAAATATAATACATTTGCTTGTCTAGATAGAAGAAGAACAGCGGGGTCACTGAGGTAATGCATGCATGTGTTCTTATTGAAAGACGACACCTGTTGACACTAAGGGATCCTAAGCCGGCGTGATATCACCTACTCTGATCTTCTTTTTCTCGTCATCTCGAAATGTGCTGCATGGTATTGACCAGGGAACAGTAGTTCAATCATCTCTTACATGCTACTTACCATGTCATTTTGTGTTATCCTACAGCAAATGTTTTAGTATTTTGTGCTCACATACAAGGTGAAAATATTGTACCCAAAGGTATCCAAAAGTTACATTTAAAGGTAAAATTGGAAAAATTACCTGAAAATACTATACAGTTTCTTAAAGTGTTACTAATTTTATGTGATAGATCAGCACAAAGTGGCACATAATTGTGAAGTGGAAGAAAAATGATAAATGGTTTTCCAAATTTTTTACAAATAAATATGTGAAAAGTGTGGCGTGTATTTGTATTCACCCCCCCTTTACTCTGATACCCCTAACTAAAATCTAGTGGAACCAATTGCCTTCAGAAGTCACCTAATTAGAAAATAGAGTCCACCTGTGTGTAATTGAATCTCAGTATAAATTCAGCTGTTCTGTGAAGCCCTCAGAGGTTTGTTAGAGAACCTTAGTGAACAAACAGCATCATAAAGGCCAAGGAGCACACCAGACAGATCAGGGATGAAGTTGTGAAGAAGTTTGAAACAGGGTTAGGTTCTAAAAATATATCCCGAGCTTTGAACATCTCACAGAGCACTGTTCAATCCATCATCTGAAAATGGAAAGAGTATGGCACAACTGCAAACCTACCAAGACATGGCCGTCCACCTAAACTGACAGGCCAGGTAAGGAGAGCATTAATCAGAGAAGCAGCCAATGGGCCCATGGTAACCCTGGACGACCTGCAGAGATACACAGCTCAGGTGGGAGAATCTCTCCACAGGACAACTATTAGTCGTGCACTCCACAAATCTGGCCTTTATGGAAGAGTGGCAAGAAGAAAGCCATTGTTGAAGGAAAGATATAAAAGGTCCAGTTTGCAGTTTGCGAGAAGCCATGTGGGGGACACAGAAAACATGTGGAAGAAGGTGCTCTGGTCAGATGAGACCAAAATTAAACTTTTTGGCCTAAAAGCAAAGTGCTATTTGTGGTGAAAAATGAACACTGCACATCACCCTGGACACACCATCCCCACTGTGAAACATGGTGGTGGCAGCATCATGTTGTAGGGATGCTTTTCTTCAACAGGGACAGGGAAGCTGATCAGAGTTGATCAAATGATGGATGGAGCCAAATACAGGGCAATCTTAGAAAAAACCTGTTAGGCTGGCCATACATGGTCGAATTTCGAAAGAATTTTATTTTGAAAATCAGAAAATTCATACCTTTTGTGATCCGATGGTGCCACCATTGATTTCAAAATTCGGCCAACCAAGCCTTCAATTTCACCTCATGTTGCTACAGAAAAGAATTTTCGTGGCTGGGAATCTTCTTTTCTTTCTGGGAATTTTCTTTTCTTGCGCATTTCTTTTTCGATTACATTTCTCGCACGATTCTCCCATCATTGATTAGAAAATCATTTGTGTTTCCAAAAATTTCCAACATGTCCGATTACTTAAATTTGATTGCCGCACGAAAATCGGCTGTTGCTGCAGCCCACTAATGGTGCGAAATACGAAGTAAATTCTTAGATAAGATTTTCGAAAGAAAATGCTTTCGAAATTCGACCCATGTATGGCCTGTCTTATGCCCCGTACACACGGTCGTAAAATCCGACCACAAAATCCATCTGATTTTTTCCGAAGGATTTTGTCCGACACTGGTGTTGCATACACACGGTCGGACAAAGTTGTTGGAAAATCCGATCATTATGAACGTGGTGACGTTCATTGCGTACGACGGGACTACGTAGAGGCTAGTAGCCAATAGCTTGGTCTTGTAATGTGATCTGAGCATGCGTGGCACTTTGTCCGTCGGAATTCGCTACACACGATCGGAAAAAGTCCGATAGGACTATTGCCTCGTACACACGAAGGGACTTTTCCCGGCGGACCTAAGTCCAGCGAACAATCCGCTGGACTTTCCAGCTGGGTCCGCTGGACTAAAAAGCGAACGGACTTGACCACACACGATCACGCAAAAAGTCCGACGGTTCACGCGATGACGTACAGCACGTACGACGGGACTAGAAAACGAAAAATACTAGAAAAATACTTGCTACTGAGCATGCGTCCTTTTTGGTCCGCCGGACCATACTACACACGGCCGGATTGTCCGCTGGACTGCCAAGTCCAGCGGATAATTTTAAAACAAAACTTAAAACTTTAGTCCGCCGTACTTTGGCCAAAAAAAGTCCGCCGGCGCCCACACACGAGGGGATTATCCGCTCGACTTCGGTCCAGCGGATAATCCCGCGGGATAGTCCCTTCGTGTGTACGCGGCATATGTTGTCGTAAAATTTGAGAGCAGGAGATAAAACTTTGTCTGTCGGAAAATCCGACGGAAAAAGTCCGATGGAGCCTACACACGGTCGAAATTTCCGACAACATTGTCCGATAGGACATTTTTCGTCGGAAAATCCGACTGTGTGTACGGTCCATTAGAGTCTGCAAAAGACTTGAGACTGGGCAGAGGTTCATCTTCCAGCAGGACAACGACCCTAAACATACAGCCAGAGCTACAATGGAATGGTTTAGATCAAAGCATATTCATGTGTAATGCCCCGTACACACGCTCAGATTTTCCAGCTGGAAATTTTTTTTTTTTAAAGTAGCTGCTGACTTTTAATAAGTACACTTACCCCCCCAGGGCGCCCGCGATGTCGGCTGCCTAGGCCGACATGCCCCTCGGCTCTCCAGTCCCAGCGCCGCCATCCTCACTAAGGGAAACAGAACACAGCGCGCCCCATTACCCAGAAGACAATGCGGAGGGGGACAGAAGACCGAAGATCACCGAAGATCACCGCGGAGTAGGAAGGAGGCAGATTAGGAAGACTGCCTAGCAACAGGGATTTCTGATAAGGTAAAATATTTTCTTTTTCAAATGTTTTATTTTTTATTCTTTAAAGAATATTAATGCTCTTTTTTTTTAGGGTGGCCCTCCACTTTAAGTCCATGTCAATGCGTCAATCAAAGATATCGTGAAAGGAGGAAGAGTCTTTCATCGGAAGTGTCACATTCTTGGCCAGTCTGGTGACTGCCGCATCCACCGTTGGTGGGTTAGATAAAGGAGTCGCATCCACCTCCGTCCTTCCTATTGGTTGAGGAGGATTTTCTCCCCCCTTTTCCCATTCCTCCTGAAAACAGGCCTCTTATTTCTATCATAAGAGGAAAGGTAGCTACCTGTTTCTTTAGGTTCCTCCTATGGAACCCAAAGGCTTGTTCACACTTGCAGCAGGTGCTTCTATTGCACTGAAAAGTGATCTGTGCTTAGGTCACTTTTCAGAGGTATTTGATATTATCACGTAGTGTTCCTGCTATGAGCTTTATCCTGAGTGTAACAGTCTGTAGGTGTTGATCTTTTGAGGACAAAAAGGAGAATGGGGGAGGTAGCTCTCAGTCAGACTTTTATAGAGCTTAACAGGTCCTGTGGGTGGATATAGGGGCATAGCTATATCATATGTGTGCTGCCATGTTGGCGTCAGAAAATGTCTTTATACAGCCATGCTATCTCCACTGCTGCATGTCCATGATGTAAAAAGAGACAAAATAAATCTGTAAATCTTATTGTTAGAAAAATTGTATTCTTAGCTCTGAACTCATAGTTTCATTGTGCTTTTATTTAAAGAGAAGCAGCACTTAAAGGTGAAATACACCCTCCTATCCTTTAAAGCCAAGGAAGTTGCCATATTAGCTTCTGTATGGTCTACAGTTGCCATGGTGCTGCACAGGTATGACACCAGCCATTTGATGGATTCCCAGTTTGGCATGCCTTGAATGTAAATATTTTAGCAAAAAGGTAAAATAAATGGACAATATACCCTGTTTCCCCGAAAATAAGACCTAGCATGATTGTCGGTGATGGCTGCAATATAAGCCCTACCCCCCAAATAAGCCCTACCATGTTTCCCCGAAAATAAGCCCTACCCTGAAAACAAGACCTACAAGGACTTTAAATAGGGCTTATTTGGGGTGTAGGGCTTATATTGCAGCCATCACCAACAATCACGCTAGGTCTTATTTTCGGGGAAACAGGGTAATCGCCTCCAAAAAAGCAAAAAACATGAAACATAAATATTGCAATAAAGTCCAAATATTAAAATTCCAATGTAAAGTCCAATGTAGTGAACAGATATCAATCAGTAACACCAGTGTTGATGTAACAGTTTTTCATACATGTGCTTCAGTGATCTCCCACCACCAAGTGAATTTCAAACTCTCTGAAGCGAGTAGCTGCCATCACAGCAACAAAAATGGCCAAAGCAACAGTGATCCAGCAGGGATTATAACAGCATAGGGACTCCAAGGATCTCTCCTTTTAAAAGCCTCCAACTGCAGATGAATGGAGCTTACCAGGAGTCAGAGAGAAAGTTTCAATAGTGTAGTATTTATCGTTAAAATGCATACAGCAGATAAAGAAATGTGAATGGAAAAACTCAAAATTGAATGCTGCTGTCGACCCAGAATCGAACAGCGGTGTGATGTTAGCACCAGAATCTCCATCCCCATGCGTTTCGTCCAATGGGACGTTACCAAGGGGTCATGCAGTGCTGTCGTGTATAAGTATATAAAGTCTCATGACAGCTGTGTGCAATCAGCCGTCCGTTCGTGTCACCAGATATGAAGTGGCGGCCATGTTGCTGGAGTCCTGGAAGTGGTCACGGGTGGCTCCACGGAGCTGCCATATTGTTGTAGTCCCTGAAGTGGCTCGGCAGCCATATTGTTAAATCAATGGGTTCAGCTCTACCTCAAGGGCTTTGATGAAACGATTACCATAAATCCACTCTGTATATTTACAGAAGAGGCGTTAATCAGGTGTTTAGATTTAAAAATACTACTTTTAAAAAACATTTTTCCTTTTTTTAGCCAACTAAATATGATATACTGCATTTGAAAAAATTGTATATTCATTTTTAGTCAGCAGCCTTATGCTTACCTATTTACTGTTAACTGTTGTGTTGAAGAATAACACTTTTTTACAGAGCTCACCAGCTAAAACTGAAATTGACATAGATTTGACTTATCACCCTTCCTGCCTGTTTTGTTCAGTCGGGTCATTTAGAGTTTAATTACAAAGAGAGGCAGAAGGCAAATATCATCTAAATAGCATTTAAATAGCATTTAAAAAACAAAAAAAACTGCGCCTTCTCTTGAAAAAAAACAATGTGAATTTTATGTAATTTGCACACCCTGCATTCAAGTTAATTAAAAAATAATAATTATACAGAGTAAAATATAAAAATAAAATATCAGTTTAAAAATGTAGAAACTTAAAAAAATATTACAATAAAACAATATTATTAACTATTACTACAAATTGAAAAGTCTCCCTTTACCGGTTTATTCATTCAATAGGGAAAATTTGATCATTTAATTTTGGGTGTAACTATAACACTTTCTGCTTTATAAATAATCCAGTTAATAATGACAGTGTGGGAACCTGACAATGTGAAATTAATTTCAGCAAAACTTATCTTAGTAATTATTTAACAAAGATGCTCATAGTCTATAATGCCAGGTATACAGGAAAAAATTCTAGAGAGTGGCACAGAAAGTGAAACTGTAAAACATTCTTCAAAATGACTTTTATGTAAAACTGCACAATAATACAAAATGTGTAGGCACTGTATTTAATTCAACACCTGCTCCAGGTCTGTCCATACAGAGCCAGCCTAGTGGAGCAGATCTAGGCTCATTCCTAAAAATTCAAATGAAGAAAAGGGAAAAATCGCATCCACTAAAAACTTCTTTCCTTTTTTCCAAACCCGTATAAGACACAAGATAAAGCTCTAATACAAAATTTCTACCTGCTAAAAACACAGTATAGTTTCCCTTTAACTCGGTATAGGAGCTTCACACAAAACGTTTTGTTCTCTTTGTGACACATGGATTTAAGTCACCGATGAATGAAAGCGGAGAGGGGAACCTGATCCCATAATTACAGTTTTGCCTTCCCCGTTCGGAGCAGTTGATGATAAAAACACATTACTTCGACCATAGTCGCTATTGTAATTGGCCGTCGCCATTTAACAAATGTATATTTTATTACTTATTACCTATTCATTCAACCACTAATCGCAACAAACCAGCGCACTTGGCAGACAGATGACAGTAATTATTGGAAGTGCAGCCAGTGCTGTTTTTATTCCCATTTTTTTTTTTTTTTTTTTTTTTTTTTTTTTTACAATACGTGGTTTTATGTGGGTTATTTTCTGAATTGCTTCCAGTGAAAATAATCAGTATGTACTTACACAAGTAGCTGTTGTGTTTAAATCACCGATATAAGTTAAAGAGAACAGAACATGGACTTATAAAGTGATTTATTTGATGTAAAGGTTAAGATTAATAAAATGAATAGCTCTTTAGAATTTTATATTTAATTATTTAGAGACCCCTTCCTTTCCCCCATTTGAAGATATATTTCCATTAAATAATGTTACAGTAAATTCGATTTTTAAAGCCACCGGGCAATCACCCGAATTACTGCCTTTCTGCATGCGCTTTCCAGGTCAATGGCCAGGATCACAATGACAGCTCTGGAGCCTGCTCCTTTAACTGCTTGAGGACCACCCTACGTACATTTACTGTGCCAGGGTGGCCGCTCTGTGTCAGATCGCATACCTAGTACGTGATCTGACACTTCCAGGTCTGGGGCGGTCTCTCCCGGTGTCCTGTCGGATAGTGTCCCCCGTCGGATAGTGTCCGCTGTGTACTGTGCATGCGCAGTATGGATGACAAGCAGATTCCGAAAGTATCCGAAGATGAACGCCGCCTGCGCCGTGGGTCCAGGTTCAAGCCCCACCATCCAAGTGGACATAGAGTTAGATTAAAAAAGAGCCGAGCAAAGCGAGGCCGTGCCCGAAGCGTGGCAAGCGGCCCTCTAACTATGTGCAGCCCTATGTCCACTTGCATGGTGGGGCTTGCACCTGGACTCACGGCGCAGGCGCCGTTCATCTTCAGAGATTTTCCGAATCTCCTTGTCCTCCGTACTGCACAAGCGCTGCGCCTGCGCAGTACGGGGCAGCCACTATTCGGTAGGCGGACATTTTTTGACAGAACACTGGCAACACACTCCCGCTGTGATTATACACAGCGGAAGACCAGGGACGGGTACTGGGGACCTTGCTGTCTGCCTGTGCCCGCCGTTTACACTGTACAGAGGCAGAATGACAATCTCCCTATGTGAACAAGGCAGATTGTCGTTCTGTCAGAGGGGAAGATACTGATCCTGTGTTTCTGCTAAGCAGCAACACAGATCTTTGCCTTCCCCTAGCCAAAGCACATTCCCCCCAGCTAGTAGTTTGGGTACATTGTCGCATGGCCGCACAATTGTCAGCTAAAATAACACAGTGTCATATCACAAAAAAATAGTCTGATCATGAAGGGGGGTAAATCTTCCGGATTGAAATGGTTAAAGCCTCACTCCCCTAAGTTCACAATCCAGGTCTCTTGCTACTACTGGTTTCTGTACAGGGGGACAGCTAATCCAGCATTGCAATGGTACATAGGACCTTAGTTCCCTACCATTCCCTTGTAATTATGTGACTCTCTTCTGGGTCCTGAGAGAAATCTGCCACTGGGCATCCTTGTATTTTGCCTGTGCAGCATCCTTCCAGATCATTTAAGTAAGGCCCCTTTCACACTGGGGCGGTTTGCAGGCGCTATTGCGCTAAAAATAGCGCCTGCAAACCGACCCGAAACAGCTGTTGCTGTGTCTTCTGTGTGAAAGCCCGAGGGCTTTCACACTGAAGCGGTGCGCTTGCAGGACGCTGGAAAATGTCCTGCAAGCCGCATCTTTGGCTCGCTGTAGGAGCGGTATATTTACCGCTCCTATAGCGCCCGTTCCAATTTGGAAACAATCTGGCAGCGCTCCGAACCCGCCCGGGCGGGCGGTATTAACCCTTTTTCGGCCGCTCGCGGGGGGTAAAACCACCCCGCTAGCGGCCAAAATGCGCTGCTAAAACGACGGTAAAGCGGCGCTAAATATAGCGCCGCTTTACCGACAGCGCCCCCACCGCTCCAGTGTGAAAGTAGCCTTAAAAGATCATTTAACTTTTTTCCTTCTAGCAGTCAGATGCTGGAGCTTACTCCTAATATTGATATTTAAATATTTTGAATTTTGAATTTATTCAAATTTGAGAAAATCTGGATTATTATCTATTGAATTCATTCAAACCCTTATTAAGCCAGCCGGAACTGCAACATTTGTTGTGTTGCCCTTTGTATGTCTTAAGATGAAATAAAATCGTCATGGTCTCTTAACATTCAGTGTGGTGCTCCTGTTTTTTTCCTGTACCTCTCTTTATTTATGTCCTCACACAGGAACTAGAATAAAAGCTGGATCTTTATTATGCACAACTATGTTTTATAAAGAGATTGTACAGTATCTAGTGCTACACACTAAAAGCATTTGTTCTTCATGCCTTACATGTCCAGTTTTCTCTGGATGATAAGCTCCTGACATATTGTATGCTGCTGTGAAGAAGAAAAAATTATGAAAGGGGAGATGAAGGGACAGGAAGCACAGAAAGGACAGTAAGAATGAGGAAATAAAGAAGAGAAAGGATGAAGAGGAGAAAGAGGAAAAGAAAAGGGTGACGAATAGAGAATCACCACACACAAACAAAGTTAGTGCCTCCATCCAGTGTCCAAGGTAAAGATGCCAAATTGCACCCCCCAACCTCCATTATGTGTGAGCTTTTAAAGTGGTTGTAAACTCTCCTCCACAACTTTGTCCCATGTAAATCAGCATTAAAACCCTAATGAACACTGCTTTTAGATATCTCCTTACTTGCTTTGTATTGTTGTAATCCTTTTTGTTCTTTAGAATGACGTCACTGAGCATGCCCAGATCTCCCCTGATTTACGGCACACTATGTGTACTTGTCTATCTATTATCAGGACTTCCTATGGCATACAACACTGAAATCCCAGGAGACTGCAGAATAATTCAGAGCTTCCTCCTACACCCCATGTGACCATGTGACATCACATGGAGTGTAAACCAGGGCATTGGACAGCATTACTGCAGTCTTATCAGCTGAAGCTATGAACAGGGAAGCAAGGTTGCCATAGAAACGTTGGATCGAGAAGGAGGCTTGGTTAACATTACAGGAAGTGCTCAATGTAAGGGCGGAAATACACTCCACTGTGAACTCAGAAAACAATACTTAAGATAGCGCTGCCTAACCCCTGGAAACTATTTTTTAAAAGTTTCTTTAAACAGTAAGTAATATGCGATTTGGGCTGGATTACAGTGGCTATAGTTTGATAATTACTTGAATTAAATGAAATGAAGCATCACAGTGGGAGAGTTTACTTCCTCTTTAAGGAGGAGGGGAAGAAAGAGAGCACAGCCTGCACCTCCTCTCGGCTCTCTTCTCTCTTTGCCACTTCCAGCGCTGGGCTGACAGAAGTAGTGATGCCGCTGTCATTATTCCTGTCAGCCACTTCTACCCACCCCTTGTCCTGGCCCCGCTCCCTTGGCAAGAGGACAAGAAAATGCTAGGTCCCTTGTCAGGCTGATATTAGCCTGTATACACTTCAGTTAGAGATGGGTCTTCAAAAAGGGTCATCTTCATCTAAACATCAGTGGCAAGAAAGCATAATGTATGGGCAAGCAAGCTGCCAGCACTCCCCTGATGTACTGGTAAAAGGTTCCTTTGGACTCCTTATTTATTCACCAGTACACTTACAGTAGGTAATGTGTAACAAAAACAAATCAATGAGAATTGAACTTAAAGATCCAGCAATATCTAAAATGTCCCTCAGTAGGTTTCCTCTTAATTCATTCCCACACTAGGATCCCTAAGGCTGGTTTCACACCGGGGCGGTGCGGGCGGCGGCGGTAAAGCAGCACTATATTTAGCGCTGCTTTACCGTAGTTTTAGCCGTGGTATTCGGCCGCTAGTGGGGTGGTTTTAACCCCCGCTAGCGGCCGAAAAAGGGTTAAAACCCCCCGCATAGCGCCGCTGCAGCGGCGCTTTGCCGGCGGTATTCCCGTGGTATCCCCGCGGTGTCCCATTGATTTCAATGGGTAGGAGCGGTATAGGAGCGGTGAATACACCGCTCCTTCACCGCTCCAAAGATGCTGCTAGCAGGACTTTTTTTACCGTCCTGCTAGCGCACCGCTCCAGTGTGAAAGCCCTCCGGCTTTCACACTGGAGTTAAAGGAGCCGCTTTTTTCAGGAGCTATACAGGCGCTATTTTTAGCGCTGTAGCTCCTGAAAAACACTTCAGTGTGAAAGCACCATAACGGAAGATCAAAAGCACCCCCTCTGGTTGAGAAATGATGTTGATCAATTTTGAGGAAGAGTTTTAGTGTGTAGGCAGAAGAATGGAAAAATTCAGCAACATCCATAAAGTCCCACAGCAGGCTTCTCTTTATTCATTCCCCCATCAGGCTCCTAGAACAGCGAACGCTTCCCCTGCCACATATCTAGATCTCTGGTTGAGAAATGATGGCGATCTTAGCTGAGGAAAAATTGAAGTGTGTAGAGCACTCGCAGAGGAATGGAAAAATCCAACCACATCCATAATGTCCCACAGCAGGCCTCTCTTTATTCATTCCCCCACCAGGATCCCTAATATAAGATCAGTAGCTACCCCTGAATAGATCTCTGGGTGAGAAATGATGGAGACCTTAGCTGAGAAAAATATTAAGTGTGTAGGGCACTCGCAGAGGAGTGGAAAAATCCAAATGTCAATCTTACTTCATCAAGTTAGCATGTGAGCGAATCTGGACAGTTAAGCATTTAGCAACAATTATGATGACTAATCAGCAAACTAGTCATCTGGCACATTTTAAATAAGCCTCTGAGCAGCGATGCAAAGACGATGAAGACAGTCTGAGGACCTACACAGTCATCAGTGGAAGCTAAAATATTTCTGTCCTACCAGGAGTAAGAGATCTCGCATGGTCCTGAAACATTGGTCTGTGATACCATTTCTTCCAATTTAAACAAATGGAAACAATTCTTTCAATATTAAGGTGTGCTGGTGAATATTTCTGCATTGAGCTACTGGTGGTGCCAATCACCAAATTTATACAGCACCCAACTCTATTGATGTGGGCAGGCCTGTAAGGTGTGTAACAAAAAAAAAATCTTTATCTGTAAAAATTAAAAAGATGACCTGTGGACTTGCCCAGTCAGCAATGACAGCTCTGATCCTTCTGTCTTACCTGGTTTTCAACAGTTATGTTGGAAATCCATCATTTTTTGAATTTTCTTTTTTTTTTTCAACAGGAACGTGGTATATTGTTATGTTGTGTTGCTTAAAAAAATAAACTGTTCTTTTTGGTGTCTTGAAAAACTTGAATTTCAAGGGGTTATGGCAGGTGAGATAATTTTACAGATATTGTGAAATCGCGTCACACGGAAGCAAATGAAACCTTAGAGTTAAATAGGAAAAAAGTCTCGTCTCCCCTGCAAACATGATCCATCCTCTGTAATGACTTTTTTCCTGGTGCCTGCTGAGGGGGTAATCTGTGGCGCTAATGGGTGATATAAAGGTTTCATTCTATTTCCCATCCTTGTGTTAATTGGATTATAATGATAATAGAACATGTGTATGTTCCTTCACACACAAGACGGTTATTGATGTCAGGCCTCTGAAAACAGCCGGTTCTCTGTTCCATGCCAAGTATCATAAACTGTGCGAAGAGATAACTTTACATGGAAGTAAAACTCTTTGTCCTCAGGATAATCCACACATGGGGGAGATTACACTGTTTATACAGGTACATTCATCTTAACCCCTTCATGGTTTGACAATTCTAAAGTGAAAATTGCCTTTGTCTGAAATCCTCACATTTTACAGACACCTTGGCTTTGGATTAAAAATCAAAGCACTTTTACGTAAAGCTGTACCCTGCCCCATCAAAATGTACACCTTACCCTGTTCTAGCTAATTGCCCTAGAAAAGTAAAAAAACTAAACAAAATGGCAAATACTTACCAGTCTCATGGTACATTGGGTTTTTATTGTCCATTTTTTGAAGGTCCTTGGATGTTGGCTTTCCCCACAGGTTTCTGAAGACTCTACCAGCGGTGTGATGATGTCATATCAAGGAGCTAAGACCAGTCTGTTGCCTGGACCACAATAGTAGATTACCAGCATTAACATTTCAAAGAGGCACCACCTCTTTTTCTAATGTTCAGGGCTCAAAAAATAAAACTGAGTTTATACATGTGTTAAATAGTGTTTTTATAGCAGGTTAAACAGCACAATGCTTGTTGTGTCTAATCTGTCTCTTTTTATGCTTTAGAAAACCTGGTTGATCCAGCCTGTTCCTGTGTCACCCTTAGTGTGCTGACCACGGTAATCATGGTTGCTGATCCATGATACCGTGGTCAGCTTACATGCCTCTGTCATCCCACTGTTCTCCTCTCTCCCCCTCCCTTCCTGCCTGTCAGCTCCTGTGTGTGTGAGCGATCTCTTCCCCTCCCCTCTTGTCACTATTAGTAGCTGACGGTAAAGTCAAAGAAAGATTACTGCCAGCCCCTCTGTTCTACTAAGCTATACTACACCATGTTTGTATAAAATTATGCCTCTAAATACCTTCTTTCAGATCTTTTCTGGTCAGTCACGTGCCCTTTGGCCACTCTCCTCCCCAATCTAAGGGCTATAATGGGAGGGGCTGAGCAGACAGCACATCAGCCTGATGTCAGAGGGGGATCTCAGCCCCTCCCACTGTAGCCCTTAGATCGTGGAAGAAGAGTGGCTGGAGGTCATGTGACCAACCAGAAAAGATCTGAAAGAAAGTATTTACAGGTATAATTTTATACTAACATGTACACAGTGTAGTATAGCTTAGTAGGCAGTAATCTTTTCTTGACTTTACAACCACTTTAAGTTCCCCTTTAAGATTGCCAAAAAAGGGTATCACTTTAACTCCAAACTTTATGTATGTTAAAGCTTATACAAGATTTTAGCGATTAGTTTTACATATACCTTTAGAATTACCTTACCAGGTTATTATGTTAAAAGGGTAAAGAAATACCAACCCATATTCTCCTACACCTTATGACTAAATAAAGGAGAGATCACAACTAGATTCTTTTATTAGTTTGTACTAAAACTGTGCAAAGAGACTGCTTACGCAGATACTGCTGGCCAGTAACTCTTCTGATCCAGCAGTTAGCTTCCCTACACAGGTTCACACATGAAAGTTTTATTTTGAGTCCATTCAAGGTTTTTATTTTACTGAAGCCCTGAAGAAGAAGGTTTTCTTTTCTGACCCCTGGAACGCGTTGGCAGTTTTTTGGCTAATGCAGGGATCGCCGCCCACTCTGATTCCTCCTGCCCCTCCATTGGCTGCAGCCAGGGACCAATGGGGAGCCAGGACAAATGCACCATGAGACATGTAGTCCCAGAAGACAAGGGATCAATTTTAATTCATTAAAGGAAAACCATAGGCCCAGCATTTCCTGCAAAAATAAGAGGAGGGACAGCCTGGAAAAAAGGCACAGGGAGAAGGTGAGAGGAGTGTGGAGACAAGAGTGAGAGGAGGCTGAGGTGGTTCGGAAGGAGAGAAAGAGCCCAAGCCACAACAGCCCCTGGAGTTGAACCAGCCAGAGAGGAGTGAGAGGACGGTGCTGAGAGGACATGATCAACAGTGAGGAGGGCGATCACAGGCACCAACAAAAGGAGAAGCTGCTGCCAGGCACACCGACACTGGACGCCAGAGCTGGGTGAGTGCTGAACTGACTGCAATCCCTTGGGGTGGGCGATCATCAACAGTGTTGGCACTTTGAAATAAATAACTTGGCTTTGTGTTGCTGTTTGGGCACTCGGGTTTAAAAGGGTTTGCCATCACTGGTATATAGAATGGACGGTATATAGATTTATATACTATATTTATAGACTTTCTCTTTGCATAATGGGCTTGGCAAATTTAGGCTTGGCATTTAAAAACAGAAATGTTAGCCCATTTTGTGTTCCTTGACAATCAATATCATATTACTTACAAAACCAGTTAATTTAATAAAAACAAATTGTAGAAAGTTTTGAAAATTTAGCATTAATTATTTTTTTACTTGATTCTAAAATTTCTGTTTAGGCTTTTAGAGAAGGTTATTATCCCAACTTAACCTTCTAGGCCCCTAATAAATAGGAGGTTGTTTGCCTTTTAATGCACTGAGACACAGATAAGCCTGTTTATCTTGGATTTTCGGATATCATGTTTCCCACAAAGTTGGCTAAATCTGTTCTCTGAAACAGGCCAAGACGTCGACATAGATTTGTCATTAGGGCCCAGGTTATGCCAATGTCAGATTTTTAGATGTAAACCAAATGTTGTGTGCCCATTCCCAGAGAAGGGATGTGTCTCTACTCTTATGCCTGCTAGACTAGTTAATCCTTGCCATGAATGCGGCCAATGTCTACGCTCTAACACTGCACAAAGCTCACCATTTGTAGCCTACTCTTTATTCGCCGTGTTTCCATTTTCAATATTTAAGTTGTTCAGCTCAGTGTTTGCTTTCTTGAAAACTTACAGGATGGGAAGTAAATGGGAACAGGAATACACGTCTATCCACCCAGACGCAAATTACATGCCCGAGGGGGTCTCTTTCTCTACCTTGCTTAAGTTTAGACTTCTCAGTTGTATGTGAATGTTTGGCATCCATGATAAGGGAACATTTCCACAGCTAGAATTAACGTTAGTCCAGTCACACAGTTTTCATTTAACATTTGCCTGATTTAAATATTAAATGAGTGCACCACATGATTTGGCCAATTGTATGCCTCCAGCATGATGGTTGCAATGTTCATGGTTAAAGCTCATATTTTTGGTTTTATACATTGTAGATATACTTGTTGCTTTTCTCATCTATTTGTAATGAGAACTACATCTTCTCTGTTTTAATCCTACTCTTGTAGCTCTGCCATTTCTCCTTTCTGTACCTTTATTTCCATGTAGCTTGGCAGGCTAATGCTAGCAAGAGAGCTTAGTATTATACAATGAATGCCACAATAGAAATGATGTTCCTTAAAAATAGAGTAGGGATGGGTTAAAAACCCAACTGGGTTAATTTTTTCTGTTTACCACTGGGAAAATTTCCCATCACTTCATGTCTCAGAGACACAGCAGGAAGTTAGAGGGAATCTCTCAAAGTGAGGGAAAAGCTCCTCTTAGAAAGTTGTCCCTGAAAGGAAAATTGCACCTTGAAGGGGAACTAAAGTACTAAAGAAAGAAAAAAAACTGTGAGCATGCACGGGAATGACATCATCCAGCATGGGCCAATCAAGAAGGATGCCATCTGGAAGAAGCAGGGTAGAAGATGACAGCGCCGGCAAAGGTACCTTGAGGTTGTCAGAACGTTGAAGCAGAGGTAAGTAATTATTTCCACATTAACTCTTTTTCTTAGGACCGCTTTGGAATTTCCCCTACTTTCACAAGGACAATTGTCAAAATATAAATAGATGGCTATTGGCTAATTCACCTCAGTGGGGGACATAGAGCCGGTTTAACCTTTCCACATGCTATTCAAGATGAAAAACAGGGTTTAGCCTAGATATAAAGTACATTTTAAACCATACATCTCAAATTTGCCGGTACCTCTCCTAGAGCTAAACCTAACAGCACAGTGATTGCCTTGCTGGGAACAAAGCTCTCTGTTAAGGGGCTGGGGTAAGAACACAGCTTTTTGTAGTCCTTGGACTGCGGAATATTGGGGAATGTGAAGGTACCTATGAAGAGCCTTTGTCTAAGCAAGGTAAATAGCATTGGGGAGAAGCATAGGCTGACAGTGTGAAGATCTTATGGTAGCAACCAGCCTGCTCCATGTCATGTCTGTAAATATACTGCCCTGTGTATGACTCACTCCACTCATTCATAATGCTTTGCACACGTTATAGCTGCCTTTGCATGCAACCATTATTTTAGACATGTGTAAGTCTGTTTTGTTTTGTTTATAGTCTATAGCAGTGGTCTCCAAACTGCGGCTGGATTTGGCTCTTTGCTTGCTTTTTTCTGGCCCTTGAAGCACTACTCCTTCTATTGACACCAATGATGTGGCACCATTCCTTTCACTGACACCAACAGTGGGGCACAATTCCTCCCACTGACACCTATGACGGGACACTATTCCATCCTCTGACACCAACAATATGGTATAATGCCTTCTACTTATACCAACTATTGGGCATAATTCCCCCACTGACACCAATGATGGTGCACTGTTCCTGACACTAAAACCAATGACGACTATTCCTCCTCCTACTGACCATGTTTTTTAAATACCATTGATCGCCAAGCCTGAGACATTGTGGGCTCCCATAGGGGCTGAGGCATTTTCTATTCTCCCTGGCCACAGTCTGGCCCCCCTAAAGTCTGAAAAGCAGTAAACTGGTCCTCTGTTTAGGAAGTTTGGAGACCCCTACTCTATAGTGGTCAACATTGTAATACTTCATACAGCACCTTGGAAAATGCGTGTGAAAATTTTTTTCATTACTAATAATAATGTTAAAGTGTATTTCTGATGTGTTTCCACAGCAAACCTAAAAGTAATACAAAAAAGACTGCATTCTGCAGAACTGTATTCTTCCCAAGTGTAAAAGCTCTGGTAATACAATTGCATTGGGGGGGGCCTAGTACCAAAGTATCTATGTGATGTCACTTGTGGGCTAGGGTCCATTTAGTGTCTGAATTGGCATAAAGAAATTTACTAATATAAAATGCCAAGTTTACATATTCACCTTAATGACATTTTGAGATTATGCTATATTTAAAGATAAATCAACCCATGTAAAAATAACTGTGTAGAGAAACCGTAGAGAAATCCACATAATCTTGAGAAGAACATAAGCAGTGCAGACAGGTTTGTGTTGGGATCTGAAGCCAGGAATCTGCTGATCACTGCAAAACTGTGCTGCATTCATGTACATCTATGGATGACAGGTTATTGTACTTGATCAAAAAGTTATCTATTTCAAAGGAGCGTAATGATTAAATGCAATATGGACCTGGCTTTATGCAACAAATGTGGTGGCTTTACACTGCATTTATGGTAGTACCTCCTCTTAGCCCCAATACATAAAGTGGTCACTCTTATTTTTAATGAAACCATAAACACAATTGTTTCACATATTGTAACAAATGTACAGTATGTACATGAGAGCTTTATTTATTTTTTTGATTTATCATGGCACTGCGTCTACTGGTGCCCTGAGAGGTAAAGAGACATCCGACATTGAATCTAAGTCATAGCTAGGCTCACTCAGGGCCATGGGCCTGATAGTAATTCACAGTCAAACAAAATCTCCTGCTCTCAACAGTGATGTGATGGCAATGGAAGAAGCCTGGAATTCCTATGGCTCCCAGTACATGCACAGGCCTTTCTGCCCTCCAGGGATCAAGGGATAACCAAAGGGAAAACTGTAAAAGAATGAAAGAACTTTGCGCATTACCCAAGTAATATTTATTAAAATCAAAAAGAAGGAAACATACCGTATATACTCGAGTATAAGCCGAGTTTTTCAGCACATTTTATTGTGCTGAAAGTGCCCCCCTCGGCTTATACTTGAGTCAAGCATTTTTCTGCAGCAGAAAATGACATTTTCCATCCCGAATTTGGAGCCCCATATCTCGGGGCCTCTTGGTGCTAGGAACCCCCAAGTTCGTGTGCAAACCCAGATGGGGTTCCTAGCACTAAGTGGCCCCTAGATACGGGGTCCCAAAGTCGGTTCAGAAAAAGTAATTCTCTGCTGCAGAAAAGTGCTTTGGGGCCCCGTATCTTGGAGCCACTTGGTAATAGGAACCCCATTGGATATGTTATAGTGCTAGTTCGACTGAGTTTGCATACCAAATCTGGGGTTCCTAGCACCAAGTGGCCCCAAGATACAGGGCTCCAAAGTCGGTCAACTGTGTCCATCTACAGCAATGTTATTTCAGGACCCTTTGGGTCCAGAGACCCCAAATTTTGGCTGCAGATAGGGGGCATCTAGGAACTCCCTAAGTATCAAGTTTAAAGTTTGGGGGAGCTATGGCTGCAAATGGGCATTGTTGACCCTCTTTTCCTCTTACTGTAGCTGCGCATTTCTCATCCTGTCCATGCAAACACATCAGGCCCACTCCAATCCACCGCTAAACTATAATCCCAATAATCCAATAATGCAATTTCATATACCTTTAATCCAGCTAAATATCAAATCGTACACAGAGAACAATATTTTTTTCAGATAAATTACTCTTCTGTAAATACTTTGCAAATGAAGCCCAATGACTGCTGCCAAGCAATAATACGTCTCTCATGCTTTCACTCTCAGCTATGTGTGTTATTTATCGTCACAGCTCTGTGAAATAGCACAGTTTGTTCAGATGTCAACTATACAAATTCAGTTAGTTCTCATCCAAGTCTCACTGTCAGACCCAATTGACCAACAATGACTAGTGCTTAGTCATAAAATAGTGTGAAATATACACCCAAAGATTATTTTTGCCACAAAATATTCCCCTTTTCACCTACGCAAGTCCACATAAATAAAGAAAAAGGAAGACAAAAATACTGATAAAAAATAAATATCTAGCCTCCTTTTCCACTGTCTACAGGTAAGTGTTTGTGTCCGTCAAAGTGATCTACTACAAAAATAATGTTTTTATTCTTCTATGCCATATTGTGGTCTTTGCAAATATTTCTAAATAATATGACTGGGTTTCAACAAATCCTTTCCCCTTTATGGACCACAGGAATGTTTATATTTCAGCCATGGGTCTAATGACTTACCAATAATTATGTCATTACATTTGAGTGAAGTGATATATAGAGTGTTGGAACAGTGTAGTTTTGGCAGAACTATCTGTTAAGAATTATTGTATTTTCCACCCATTTTAATGGCAAAAAGAAGTAAATAAATAGAAAAAAATGATTTAAGATCAATGTATGAACAAAGTCAAAATGGATCCCTGCACACTTTAGATTATCCACTTTTCAAAAGAACGTTTAGCAACAGCGAAGTGGTTTACAGTTACATTCCCAGTGTCGTTTATGAATGGCACAGGACAGCCAGGCATCCTGGTTAATGGCTGTGATGACCAGCAGATGATGATTCATGGTGAGGGGCTTTAACTGACTTTGGAATCTCCATCTTCCCACTGTTAATGGCATATTAATTAACGTATTTAGTGCACCATTACTGAGCTCCGTCACCACCTTAATACTAGCATGCTTCTTCATTCGCAGAAAATTGTGGCAAAAAAGAGGTCACTTTGGGGTGTCTACTTTCCAAAAATAAGTCATTTTGGGGGTTTTCCTACTGTCCATTTTTATTCGATGAGTTGTAACAAATGTAAGGGAATTTTTTATTTTTTTTAAATGTCGGTAATGTATATACATACATACCTAGGTGGATGCAGCATTGGTCCGATGCTGCATCTGTTCCCCGCTGGCTCTAAGACTGAGAACCGGGCTATCAAACCCAGCAAATCGCTCAGTTCTCAGAGCTCAGTGAGCAGAGAGCTGGCGACTCTCAGTTACCGGCTCTCTGCACTGCCGTCCCCTCCTCCCCATTGGAGTGCTGGGCTGTGGAGGGGACGGGAATGCCCGGCTTAGGCTCTCAGCGGCTCATTGAGAGCCTGAGACGGGTGCCTGTCCAGGCATGTGGGCGGATCCAACCATATGATTGCAATCTTTCCCAAACCTGGACTTGCTCTGAGACATCAGCCCACTGTCTGCTGAAAATGGGTCACAGGAGTGCAGAACAAACTGCACAGGATCCAAATGTGACCACAGGAGAAGAACAGCCGCATCTAATGGCAGGTGACAGTGACAAGTGACACTCTGCATCTGGTGGCAGGCGATGGTGACAAGTGACGAGCTGCATCTGGTGGCAGGGAACAGTGGCAGGTGACACACTCAGGGCTTCAACTGATTCTGCATTATGGTGAGTTATTTAATTTTATATTACAATGTAACAATCAAAATAATGTGCTTCAATCATCCTAACGCCATATCAACCATGATGTGGTGAAGATTGAAGCGCCAAAACCAGCCATTGCCCCAACAAATCACCTGCAGCCATGGAACAACCCCCCCCACCACCACCTTCACCCTTCAACGCCCACAACGCAAAATATACTTTCAGAATTTGTGCCCATAGACTTTAATGGAGTTTGCAATTGAATTCAACAAATGTCCTACACACAGGCATATTTGGCTCATCACTATGTGCTACAAGGTGACAATGACCTAGTACAGGGACAGAGTGACAACACCCTGTGGAAGAGTCTGAACAGGGACCTTCATGCCAGGATCATCAGGGATTATTTTAATTAAATATTGAATACCTTTGAAATGACATTAACATGTTAAAGCCCAGATGAGATGTTGGTGATTGGCTGTACATATATTTTAAGAGCCAAACCTGGCAACCTACAGCCTATATTTTTTTTTTAAACAACTGCTGCAATAAACCTCCTTTAATAAGTGTATTTCCATCCTTGCATTACAAGGTACTGACAATGAGGTCAGTGTGATGAAACACAATCATCTCCGTCCTCAGGCTCTGGCCCCAAAGAACGGAAGGCGCGATAAGATTTAATATCACAAGAGCCTTCCCGGCAGCTGTATGCTTAAATATTCTCGCACAGGACAACGTTTCAAAACAGTCTAGTAACTCGAGAAGCTATTTTTAACTAGCGGCCTATGTTACCTTTTTATTACTGTCAAGCCCGTCTCTTGTACTTAGCTGCCGTTCTGCTGTCAGACATCCTGACTCCACTTAATATACTTACATACAGAGTAGCATTCTTAAAGAAACAGTGAGAGCGACACATACAGTACATTCGTTATTTTAGCTGATTAGACAAACATGTACCCCCCACCATATTCTCTTGTGTTCCAATGGTTACAATGGACTTGCTGTGGTCAATGGTTGGCTTGGCAGCCGTGCCTCCATTGGCAGTTGGGAACATGAATTAAAATGTACTTGTCTAGAAAGAATACCCTTGTAAAAAGATCACCTTTCATGTAACAAATAAAAGTGAGTACTGTTCTCTCTGGCTCACTTCAGGCCCAGAACACTGATGAATTGAGTACATTAGTGTTTGTGTGCGAAAAACGTTTCAGCCCTGTAAACACTCAGAGACAAAAGCCACGTCTGTTGCCAGGCCCTATTAGCTCAGACTTAATTGCAACTTAACTGCTTAAATCAACAAAACTGACGATATTAGCACTATTCTACTTTTCTGCAATTTGGCTTGACTGGAGATGTTGAGTCTAAATCCAGAAGTATACGTCATACCATTGCTGTGATCCAAGGTCAGACTCGGGTGTTTGGGTCCCACCAGTGTAAATGGCCACAAGGAACAATCCTATTCAAACAGAACAAAGCACTAACAGTTTAATTGCTTTGCTGAACCCCTATGCTGTGTTCCCATGCTGGAGACCAGTGGTGGCTGGTCCATAGGGGCGCAGGGGCGCCGACCACCCAAAGTTCCCAAAGTTAGTTTGCATAATCATAGAACCATTTATTTTATAAAAAAAGGATAATATGACTAACATTTTTTTTACATCTTAAAGTAAAAAAAATGAGTCATATTATAATTTATTAAAAAATCTGTCGTTTTATGTGTGTGCACTCAGTGCACTGTGTGGGGCACTGGACTAATGGATTTCTATTGAGGCTCTAATTGGTTTGTTTTAGGTTGTCCTCGGGGCGCAGTGCTCTGCACCCTGAACCCTCCCACTTGTGATTTTAGCTAATTAATATTTGCCATTGTGTCACTTCTGGTTTCCAGGTTTTTGTCCCGGCCAATCAGGACAGGAGGCTGAAGATTTGGAACCCAGAAAGAGGATCAGGTTAACACGGAAGCCGCCAGGTATCAGGGGAGCTGTGACCACTGGAGGGCTTCGTTTGTAGGTAAGTCTCATTGGGGGTTATTTACGAAAGGCAAATCCACTTTGCACTGAAAGTGGACTTGGATGTGCAGTCGCTCTAAATCTAAGGGGTAGATCTGAAATGAGTGGAAGCTCTGCTGATTTTATCATCCAATCATGTGCAAGCTAAAATGCTGTTTTTTATTTTCCTTGCATGCCCTCCTCGGATCTACAGCGATTGCACTTCCAAGTGCACTTGCAGGGCAAAGTGGATTTTCCTTTAGTAAATAACCCCCATTGCGTCCTCTGGTGAGTGCAGACCTGGAGGGGTTTCTTTGCACCCCTCAAATTTTTTTAGCACCAGCCGCCACTGCTGGAGACACTACAACACAGGGAGGTTGATTTACTAAAGGCAAATATAGTGTGCACTGCAAGTGTACTTCAGGTGCCTTTGCTCTATATCTGAGGGGAAGCTCTAAAATGAGGGGAAGCTTTGCCGACTTCTATCATCCAATCATGTACAAGCAAAAATTCAGTTTTTTTATTTTCCTTGCATGCAATTAAAGTGGTTTTATGCATGAAGGTAAATAAACCTTCTTTGTGCAGCAGCCCCCCCCCCCAATACTTACCTAAGCTCCTTCTCGATCCAGTGATGTGCACAATAGCATTGGCTTTCCGGGGACTCTTCCTCCTCATTGGCTAAGACAGCAGCGGGAGCCATTGGCTGTCAATCACAGCCAGTGAGCCGATGAGGAGAGAGAGGGGGTGGGGCGGAGCTAAGGCTCTGTGTCTGAATGGACACGCAGACCAGTGGCTTGAGAGTGCATCTGCTTGGGTGCCCCCATTGCAAGCTGCTTGCTTTTGGAGGCACTCAACAGGAGGGAGGGGCCAGGAGCGCCTGTGAGGGACCAGATAAAAGGAGGATCCGGGCTGCTCTGTGCAAAACTACTGCACAGAGCCGGTAAGTATGCCATGTTTGTTATTATTTTTTTTTTTAATGTTGATATCACTTTAGGTATTCTTTGTAAAGTGAAGCTTTACCTCATTTACTAAGCTCTGGAGCAAATGCAGGTGCAGCGCACAGTATATTTGCCCTATGTCTATATGGAGAGACCTGCACAAGTAAGATAAAGGACATATAACTGGCATCCTAAACACCAAGTGCCCCATGAGGGATAAAGCAACACTTTAACCACTTGACGGCCGGAAGGTTTTACCCAGGGCTTTTTTCTCGGAAAATAGGTGCTAGAACTCACCCTTCACGGCCATTGCCTGCCCCAACCACGCCCACACCCCCCCCCCCCCCCCAGTCATGCCTTCCTTTAGAGGTGAAAATTACATGGTTGCCAAATAGTGGGTGTGATCGAGGCTCAGAGCTAGGTATCGCAGAAGGCGCAAGGTTCAGATAAGTGAAACACACAGAGTTACAGGACTCAGGAGTATGTATTGTTCAGTGCTGATGGGTGCATATCATACAGGGTGCAGCAAAGTTCCCTTGTCCTCTCCAAGCAAAAATCTCCCACCCTTCAAAGTAACCATCAATTTATCGCCTCTGCACACCTCTTCGCTTTCCTCTGCACCCCATCCCCAGCTCAACTCTGCGCCCAACATCCACAGCTCAACTCTGCGCCCAACATCCACAGCTCAACTCTGCACCCAACATCCACAGCTCAACTCTGCGCCCATCATCCACAGCTCAACTCTGCGCCCAACATCCACAGCTCAACTCTGCGCCCAACATCCACAGCACAACTCTGCGCCCGACATCCACAGCTCAACTCTGCGCCCGACATCCACAGCTCAACTCTGCGCCCGACATCCACAGCTCAACTCTGCGCCCAACATCCACAGCTCAACTCTGCGCCCAACATCCACAGCTCAACTCTGCGCCCGACATCCACAGCTCAACTCTGCGCCCAACATCCACAGCTCAACTCTGCGCCCAACATCCACAGCTCAACTCTGCGCTCGACATCCACAGCTCAACTCTGCGTCCAACATCCACAGCTCAACTCTGCGCCCAACATCCACAGCTCAACTCTGCGCCCAACATCCACAGTTCAACTCTGCGCCCAACATCCACAGCTCAACTCTGCGCCCAACATCCACAGTTCAACTCTGCGCCCAACATCCACAGCTCAACTCTGCGCCCAACATCCACAGCTCAACTCTGCGCCCATCATCCACAGCTCAACTCTGCGCCCAACATCCACAGCACAACTCTGCGCCCGACATCCACAGCTCAACTCTGCGCCCAACATCCACAGCTCAACTCTGCGCCCGACATCCACAGCTCAACTCTGCGTCCAACATCCACAGCTCAACTCTGCGCCCAACATCCACAGCTCAACTCTGCGTCCGACATCCACAGCTCAACTCTGCGCCCGACATCCACAGCTCAACTCTGCGCCCAACATCCACAGCTCAACTCTGCGCCCAACATCCACAGCTCAACTCTGCGCCCGACATCCACAGCTCAACTCTGCGTCCCACATCCACAGCTCAACTCTGCGCCCAACATCCACAGCTCAACTCTGCGCCCAACATCCACAGTTCAACTCTGCGCCCAACATCGTCAGCTCAACTCTGCGCCCAACATCCACAGTTCAACTCTGCGCCCAACATCCACAGCTCAACTCTGCGCCCAACATCCACAGCTCAACTCTGCGCCCAACATCCACAGTTCAACTCTGCGCCCAACATCCACAGCTCAACTCTGCGCCCAACATCCACAGCTCAACTCTGCGCCCAACATCCACAGCTCAACTCTGCGCCCAACATCCACAGCTCAACTCTGCGCCCAACATCCACAGCTCAACTCTGCGCCCAACATCCACAGCTCAACTCTGCGCCCAACATCCACAGCTCACCTACACACCTCCCCATCCACAACTCACCTCTTGTGCTCCCATCCACAGTTCACCTTAGCACTCCCAGTCCGCAGCTCACCTAAGCACCCCATCTACAGCTTATCCTCACAGCTTTCACCTCTGCACAATCCACACACACCCTTCCATGCTATCACCCCTGCACAAATCCCCCCTTTCCCAGCTCTCCCATTTGCACAAATCCCCTCTTTCCCAGCTCTCTCATTTGATCAAATCCTGCCCCCAAGCTCTCTCACATTTTCACAGACCCCCCCTCCCCCCAACTCTCTCACCTTTTCACAGATCCCCCCTCCCCCCAGCTCTCTCACCTTTTCACAGATCCCCCTCCCCCAGCTCTCTCACCTTTTCACAGACCCCCCCCAGCCCTCTCACCTTTTCACAGATCCCCCCTCCCCCCAGCTCTCTCACCTTTTCACAGATCCCCCCTCCCCCCAGCCCTCTCACCTTTTCACAGATCCCCCCTCCCCCCAGCTCTCTCACCTTTTCACAGATCCCCCCTCCCCCCAGCTCTCTCACCTTTCCACAGATCCCCCTTCCCCCAGCTCTCTCACCTTTACACAGACGCCCCCTCCCCCCAGCTCTCTCACCTTTACACAGACGCCCCCCTCCCCCCAGCTCTCTCACCTTTTCCCAGACCCCCCCTCCCCCCAGCTCTCTCACCTTTTCACAGATCCCCCTCCCCAGCTCTCTCACCTTTTCACAGATCCCCCTTCCCCCCAGCTCGCTCACCTTTACACAGATGCCCCCTCCCCCCAGCTCTCTCACCTTTTCCCAGACCCCCCCTCCCCCCAGCTCTCTCACCTTTTCACAGATCCCCCTCCCCAGCTCTCTCACCTTTTCACAGATCCCCCTCCCCCCAGCTCTCTCACCTTTTCACAGATCCCCCCTCCCCCCAGCTCTCTCACCTTTTCACAGATCCCCCCTCCCCCCAGCTCTCTCACCTTTTCACAGATCCCCCTCCCCCCAGCTCTCTCACATTTTCACAGATCCCCCCTCCCCCCAGCTCTCTCACAAATCCTCCCAACCCCCACACAAAAATCTCTCTCCCCTTTTGGCAGATTGTCCTCCTCCCCCACAGCTCTTTTTCACCTCTTGCTGAATGCAGCCGTCACGGATATGTTAGCTGTGCCCGGGCTTTTTCCTCATCACAGTGACGTTACCTGCAGCTCTGCCTATTAGGAATGTAGCACTGAGCAGAGAAGGAGTTTTACAGCACTTCACTGGGCTAAACACAGTTGTAACGGGCAGCAGGTGGAGAAAGAAGCCGCCTCCCCAAGCCCAATATTTACAAACAATGTGGGTAATTGCAGCATCGGGACCCCCGGGATATTCACCTGTAAACATTCAGCATTCAAACATTCTGTGGTACTTAGCAAGCAGGAGAGGACAGGGCTGCCAAAGGTGGCGGAACTCCGTTCCAGCACGTTCCCGCAGAAAAAAAGCCCTGTGTTTTACCTCTTCAAGACCAAAACAATCAGTGCTGCCAGCTATAGTTAGCAACACTGATTATTGTATTCTGTGGGTAGGGAAGGCTCCCCACTGGCAGATCACAATAACGCTGCGGGGGTGATTCCCCCATCCCCAGGTCAGCAGGTGAGAGGGTGTGTGGGGACAGGCTGGGGAGAGAGGTCTGTCAGCAGAAGGGGGAGGGGGGGGTGAGGACAGGCTGGGGAGAGAGGTCTGTCAGCAGAAGGGGGGGGGGGTGAGGTGGTCATGGAGGGATATCAATCAGCAGGTGGGAAGGGAGTAACTGGGAGTGATATCTTTTGGAGTAGGGTCTGTCATCTGCAGGTTGGGAAGTTCTCACCTGTGATATAAGTTGAAGGGATGTGGCTAACATGGGAAGTGGCTGGTGAGTGACCTGGATGGTGGTGAGTATGAAATGGATGATGTGTTTCAAGTTTCTTTCACATTTGCGGTAATGCTTACTGCCCTCTGAAAAGTGATCAGTGGTGGATTGCTTTTCAACCAGTGGTAAAACAGCAGCTGACAGGCGTTCATGAGGTGCTACTGCCGCCTCCTTGTTTTTTGTTTTTTACATTGCTGAATGGTATTTTTACATTGTTGGACTATGCTGCTACTGAGTTTGGCTTACAGTTGTAGAGTGGCCCCATTGAAATTAATTGGAGAGCTTGACAGGCGGTGCTGCCTGCCAAACTCTGCAGGCTGAGTTAAAGATGCTGCAGCCAGTGGCGTAACTAGAACCCTCAGGGCCCCGATGCAAGAAACCATGGAGGGCCCCCCCCCCCCCGACCTCCGGACAAAGCTCTTTACTCCGAGCCCGATGTTGGAACACCAGGGCCCGGTCACAAGTGGGTGGCTGCATATAAAGGAACCGATTTCTTCATTTTTATATAAAAACACACACATATATATATACACACACACACACACACACACACACATAAACCAGTGACAGCTGGTGCCCCAAATTTTTAGGGGGGCGCAAGCAAACTGAAAAATTCAGAAATAAAAACATCAATTGCAGCCACTGTACCATCAAACGCCACCACTGTGCCATCAAATGTCGCCACTGTGCCATCAAATGTCGCCACTGCGCCCATCAAATGCAGCCACTGTACCAAACGCCACCACTGTGCCCATCAAATGCCGCCGCTGTGCCATCAAATTCCGCCACTGTGCCATCAAATGCCGCCACTGTGCCATCAAATGCCGCCGCTGTGAATCCCCACCGCCCACTCGAACACCCACACACATGCATGCACACCCACACACATATGCATGCACACCCCCCCCCCCCCCACACACACACACACACATGAATGCACACACACACACACATGCATGCACCCCCCCCCCACACATGCATGCACACCCTCACACACATGCATGCACACACATGCACACAGGGCTGGTGCAAGGATTTTTGACACCCTAGGCGAAACCTCATTTTGCCGCCCCCTTTGACTTGCCCATGTATACCCCACCTTTTTATAGATTGCTACCATTTTGGGGGGGCAGAGTCAGTCATTGAGCCTGGAGGTGGTGGGGGGGCATTGGTACGGCGCCCCTGACTGATGTGTGCTCTAGGCCGGCCATGTACATAGGGATATGTACACAGATAATCAAGGCACCTATCAGTGCCACCCCCATCAGTGCAACCTATCAATGGGAACCCCTCATAATGGGCACATCAGGTGTACAGACCCGGGAACTCAGCACAGGGATGGTGGGAACCCCTCATACTGGGCACAGCGGGGGTACAGACCCGGGAACTCAGCACAGGGATGGTGGGAACCCCTGATACTGGGCACAGCGGGGGTACAGACCTGGGAACTCAGCACAGGGATGGTGGGAACCCCTCATACTGGGCACAGCGGGTGTACAGACCCGGGACCTCAGCACAGGGATGGTGGGAACCCCTCATACTGGGCACAGAGGGTGTACAGACCCGGGACCTCAGCACAGGGATGGTGGGAACCCCTCATACTGGGCACAGCGGGTGTACAGACCCGGGACCTCAGCACAGGGATGGTGGGAACCCCTCATACTGGGCACAGCGGGGTACAGACCCGGGAACTCAGCACAGGGATGGTGGGAACCCCTCATACTGGGCACAGAGGGTGTACAGACCCGGGACCTCAGCACAGGGATGGTGGGAACCCCTCATACTGGGCACAGCGGGGGTACAGACCCGGGAACTCAGCACAGGGATAGTGGGAACCCCTCATACTGGGCACAGAGGGGGTACAGACCCGGGACCTCAGCACAGGGATGGTGGGAACCCCTCATACTGGGCACAGCGGGTGTACAGACCCGGGACCTCAGCACAGGGATGGTGGGAACCCCTCATACTGGGCACAGCGGGGTACAGACCCGGGAACTCAGCACAGGGATGGTGGGAACCCCTCATACTGGGCACAGAGGGTGTACAGACCCGGGACCTCAGCACAGGGATGGTGGGAACCCCTCATACTGGGCACAGAGGGTGTACAGACCCGGGACCTCAGCACAGGGATGGTGGGAACCCCTCATACTGGGCACAGCAGGTGTACAGACCCGGGACCTCAGCACAGGAATGGTGGGAACGGGGGGGGGGCGCATTTACTAGAACTGATTGTCTGTATTTTCTTCCTGCAGCTGCTGACTGCTGGTGGAAGGGAGAGTTTTCCAGGGTGGTCACCAGCAGAGGAAACATAAAGAGAGCAGACACACTGCCCGCCCTGCACAGCACTGATATCAGTTATAGCATTGTGTAGCTGGACACTAATCACTCACCCACATCCTCTGCTTCCAACATGATGCACACCCCACCACCCCCCACCACACACACACACACACACACACACACACACACACATATAAACACACATACAGTAGATAGTCTTTTTAAAAAAACGGCAGACATTTACCTTCTTCCTGCTGGGTACTGCACTGTAGGGGGAGACAAAGAGCACAGCACAGCACACGAGGTATGTGAGGAGCTCCCTGCACAGATTACAATTCGGCTGACGATCGGGGAGCTCCTCACAGCCTCCCCTCCTATCAACGAGTACTTGGGGGCCTCAAAGGCCCCCTGCAGCAATGGGGCCCGGTCGCCATGGCGATCTTGGCGACCCCTATAATTCCGCCACTGGCTGCAGCTAAATAAATTACAAAAAAAAAAGTCGCAGCTGTGAAGTAAAGCATCACAGCTACAGCATTTGTACAGTCCTGTCCAAATACATTTTTAAGATTTGGGCCAGGGACGTGCAATGAGGTCAGTGGCTGGTGATGCACTGGCTAGTATCAGAGCCAGATACACACAGGTTATATACGCCGTAATCGTTAGAGCGAGAGCAATAATTCTAGTACTAGACCTCCTCTGTAACTCTAAACATGTAAACTGTAACTACTGAAGTTTGGCACCATTCCACAAATGTGCGCAATTGTAAAGTGTGAAATGTGAGGTATCTATTTACTTGGCGTCACATCATCTTTCATAGTATACAAAAAAATCGGGCTAACGTTAGTGTTTTTTAATTTATTTTTTTATTCATAAAAGTTTCTTTCCAAAAAAACACATTAAAAAAATTGCTGGGCAAATACTGTGTAACACATTTTTTTCCCTAGGGTGTCTGCTAAAACAATATATATATAATGTTTGAGGGTTCTGCGTAATTTTCTAGGAAGAACATGATGAACAATGGGACTTGTTGTTCTGCAACAGCTGGAGGTCCACTAATTGCATATCCCTGGTATAGGAGATATTCACCCTGCATGCAGCCGCTGATGTCAGTGGCGCATGCGCAGTGAAGGTCCGGTGAAGGTCCGGCATATCAGGCTGGAACTTGCCGGAACTGCAGACTCACATGCGCGGGAGTGACGTCATTGCAGCTCCAGCCACTCACATCGCTAGAGCCGCGAACCTGGAAAAAAAAAGGCAACTCCCTCTGCATTGACCGGGATGTGATGCGGGGACCTCGTTTTAAGGTAAGTATTTCATAATGAGCTAGTATGTGGTGCATACTAGCTCATTATGCCTTTGCCTTACAGGTTTTTATTTTTTATTTATGTTATTTTTTGGGTTTTGTAGGTATACAACCGCTTTAAACTGGCCGCGCTGTATGTAGCTTCTGACAGGCTGTGCAAGGAGCCCTGTATCTCTGGAACCATAGGTCGTAGGAGCCCCAAATTTCGAAAGTCGATCGTTTTGTTTTTTCATTTTAATTAATTAATTATTTTCTTGGCAAATGGGCCTATCTTAACCACTACGCGCCCGCGCTATAGCCGAAAGACGGCTGCAGCGCGGACGCTCTCTGCTGGGAGGACGTCCCTGGACGTCCTCCTGTTTACTTCCCTAATGCACGCTCCTGAGAGCGCGCATCGGGGAAGTTCTGTGCTGGCCGTGTCCGTCGGACACAGCCGGTCACAGATCGCTGTAAACGGCCAATCACAGCGGCCGTTTACAGTGAGATCGTGCTGTCCAATGAGAGATGATCTCATATGTTTGCATATGCAAACATATGAGATCATCTGTCAGCGCCGCTCTGCCTCCTCACACAGACAGTGAGGAGGGAGAGAGGAACGGCGCCGGCGCCGTAAGTAAAAAAAGAAAAAAAAAAAAAAGAAAAATAAAGCGATCTGTCCCGCTGCCACCTGTCATCAGTACCACCTGTCCCCAGAGTGCCATCAGCCACCTGTCCCCAGTACACCCTGTCCCCAGTACCACCAGTCCCCAGTACCACCAGTCCCCAGTACCACCAGTTCCCAGAGTGCCATCTGCCAGTGCCACCTGTCCCCAGTACCACCTGCCCCAGTGCCATCCGTGCCATCTGCCAGTGCCACCTGTCCCCAGTGCCACCTGTTCCCAGTGCCACATCAGTGCCACGTCAGTGCCATCTGTCATCAGTGCCTCATCAGTGCCACGTCAGTGCCATCTGTCATCAGTGCCACGTCAGTGCCATCTGTCATCAGTGCCACGTCAGTGCCATCTGTCATCAGTGCCACGTCAGTGCCATCTGTCAGTGCCATATCAGTGCCATCTGTCAAAAGTGGCACCTGTCAGTGTCACGTGCCATATGTTATCAGTGGCACGTGTCATCAATGCCACGTATCGGTGCCATCTGTCATCAGTGTCACGTGTCATCAGTGCCACGTATCAGTGCCATCTGTCATCAGTGTCACGTATCGGTGCCATCTGTCATAAGTGCCACGTATTAGTGCCATCTCTCATCAGTGCCACGTATTAGTGCCACATGATATCAGTGCCACGTATAAGTTCCATCTGTCAGCAGTGCCACATATTAGTGCCATCTGTCAGTGTCACGTGTCATCAGTGCCCCCGTATTAGTGCCATCTGTCATCAGTGTCACGTGTCACCAGTGCCCCGTATTAGTGCCATCTATCATCAGTGCCACATCAGTGTCACGTGTCATCAGTGCCACCTGTCATCAGTGCCACATCAGTGTCACGTGTCATTGTCCTGGTGCTTCAGGGCCTTCAAAAGTGTAATAGGTAGTCAACAAGTTAGATGTGTAATTTATGCTCCTAGAACACCTGATGGCGCTCCCTGCGTGTTGGGCCTCTCTAAGTGGCCAGGCTGTGTAAAAGTCCCACACATGTGGTATCGTAATACTCAGGAGGAGTAGCAAAATTTATTTTGGGGTGTCATTTGTGGTATACACATGCCATGTGAGAGAAATAACCTATTACAATGACAATTTTGTGAAAAAAAAAAAAATAAAAAAATAATTCATTTTGCAAAGAATTGTGGGAAAAAAATGACAACATCAAAAAGCTCACCACGCCTCTTACTAAATACCTTGGAATGTCTACTTTCAAAAAAGGGGTCATTTGGGGGGTATTTGTACTTTCCTGGCTTGTTCGGGTCACAAGAAATGAGATCGGCCACCAGTACATCAGATGTGATCAATTTTGTATAATTCGCACCACAGTTTGTAGACTCTCTAACTTTCACAAAGACCAAATAATATCCACTAATTTGGGTTATTTTTTACCAAAGATATGTGGCAGTATAAATTGTGGCCAAAATTTATGAAGAAAAATTAATAATTTGCTAAATTTTATCACAGAAATAAAGAAAAATTCGTTTTTTTTCAAAATTTTCGGTCTTTTTTCATTTTATAGCGCAAAAAATAAAAAAACCCAGAGGTGATCAAATACCACCAAAAGAAAGCTCTATTTGTGAGAAAAAAAAGGACAAAACATTCATTTGGGTACAGTATTGCATGACTGAGTAATTGTCATTCAAAATGTGAGAGCACCGAAAGCTGAAAATTGGTCTGGGCAGGAAGGGTGTTTAAGTGCCCAGTAAGCAAGTGGTTACGGTAGGGGAGCTGGAGCTGCAGCTCCAATAGCCCCTATGTTAATCGGGCCCTGCTCGACCCACTTATATTCAGCTTTTCTTCACTCCTTCCTCCATGACAGCTAGGGACACTACCCATCCCTGAGACAGAGAGAGAGAATGACATGTGAATATTACCTGAAAGAGTGTAATAAGAGTTGAGATTGAGAAAAGTTGCCTATGAGAGCCCTATAACAGCTCCACGTTACCAAAGAGACTTTTTCAAGAGGGCTTTCCATTACCCAAGAGAATGCAATAAAAGCTTTAAGTAAATTATTTTGTTGTAGCACAAAAGACAGTCCAATATTGATATTACCTGATACAGGAAAATCCACTTGCTCCTCTTCTATTCATTTCACTCCATTAGAAGCTTAGTCACAGGGAGAGATTTACTAAAACTAGAGCACTCAGTATCTGGTGCAGCTTTCCATGGTGGCCAATCAGTTTTTAATGTCAGCTTGTTCAATTAAGCTTTGACAATAAAACATGGAAGCTGAGTGGTTTTTCTGCAGAGCTGCACCAGATTTTGCACTCTCCAGTTTTAGTAACTCTCCCCCATAGAGTAATTCTGTAGTCAAAAAGTTCTCTCTAGTCATAGAAAACCTCTTTTGTTGCCAACAGCACCACATGGTTGCCATTGGGCCAACTATATTACTCATTAGAGTTCCCACTTTCATCTGCATCCCTTGCCTCTCTAATGGTTCCTTAGAGCAATGTTTCTCAACTCCAGTCCTCATGGCGCCCCAACAGGTCATGTTTTCAGGATTTCCCTCAGATGAAACGGCTGTTGTAATTACTATGGCAGTGAAACTGATGAAATCACCTGTGCAAAATAAGGGAAAGCCTGAAAACATGACCTGTTGGGGCGCCTTGAGGACTGGAGTTGAGAAACACTGGGTTAGAGAGTTGAATGACCTCACTGACCAAAAGTGAGGAGCAGAAAGGGGCAAGTGGGAGCTTATGTAATGGTCATACTCTCCTCCACCAACTGCTTGAATTTCCTCTGCACTCGGGCATGGTCACACTGCAAGCTCTACACCTGGTTCCAAGTAACAGGCTTTAAAGTAAGGTTAAATCAATAAGTCTGTGCCAGATCAAAGATGTGCATTCCGTTCTGTTTGACTACTTTCTTGGTTCATCATGAGCTACAACGTGGACTATTCGTGGATTCTGCATCTGCCTGTCACCTGCTGTAGCGTTCTGCCTTCTGATCATGATTGCCTGGTCTCATCCATCACCTATAGCCTGTTACACTTTATTTTCAGTTTCACATATTGTACTGCAGATAATACTACCTGCAAATCATCTGTCACCGATTGAGCTTTCCTGAATGTTGCGCTCTTGTGTGTCAGTTGCTCTGTGAAAATCTAAAACATATACTGTAACAGTGCAACTTTCTGGGCAGATTTTAGCAGGTTTTGGGACCTTCAGGATGGTCCAGCGGTGATCTGGTGATGTGTAGATGTACCTGCAGGTCCATGCTTTACAATTATGAGGTTAGTTTTAATACTAGTGTCAATAACAAATTTGCTTTAACCTCTTGAGGGCCTTGCTGCTATAATTACTGTGTATCCTAAGGTTTGACCTCATATTACATGGTTTTGGTAAATCTGAAGGAAAAACTCAGCAGAAAAACTGATAGTGTGTATGGGGCTTTAGTCAATATTTTAGTATCACCTGTCCCCCATTCAGGACATAAAGAAATAGCAAATTAATTCAACAGGGCCCTGACAATAGTAAAAACATATTCTTAGTACAGCAAGGAAGGGTCATTACCTCTGGTAATGACTTTTACCACTGTCCGTGCCTTCATGTCCTGGACAACCCCCAGTTTTTGTATGGGTGCAGGGCCGGTGCTACTACTTGGCAAACTAGGCAGCCGCCTAGAGCGCACTGCTGCCTAGGGTGCCTAGCCACTCTTGTTCTTACGCGCTTCTCTCTGCAGCTAGGTCTCAACATCAGCAGGCAGCCGCTGCTCCATTCGCACATAGTGTCAGAGGCGCAGCAGCGGCAGAGGACTGTATCTGTGTCCCGAATCACATTCATTGATGGGCACTGGTTAGGCTGCATTTGATAGGCGCTTCGTTAAAAAGGTGGGGAATACATAGGCAGGACAAAGGGTGTCAAAAATACTTGCACCAGCCCTGTATGGGTGGCACAAGGACAAGAAATGATAAAAAAATTCTCCCCGGAAGAGTCAAAGACACAAATAAAAACTTGACAAAAATGTTAACTCTTTCCCATTCAACAAAATGCCAGGATTTGGGCTTTGCAATTTTTAATCAAACTTGGCTATATGGTCTGGTCTGCTTGACAGCACAGCCATTAAGCATTATGTAGATTAATACTAGATGTAACTGTCTCCACATCCAGATCCCTTGATTACAGTAACTTGCCCTTGGAAGCTACAAACTGAAAAGACATATTCAGTGAACATAAACTAATGTAAGTTTGTTGGCAATCCTTTATCCTGCTTGAGCTTTCATATAATGCAGCCCCATGGACACTGGCTATTAAGAACATTTTCAATGGAACACAATTTCTCCAGTTCTTTTACTCCAGAACACAAGAGCAGTCTTTGTCAAAAAGGTAACTGCCTACTTTAATCTTTCCTTAAAAACAGAGGTAGCGTGCCATTCCTCTTGGGTACCAGGAAATAGCAGTCAATATACCTCTTTACTGCCACTAGTAAATGAATCGCTTAGCTTCTTTGCCTCCATTGTGAACAGGCAGACTTCCCCGGCACACATCAAAATGTTGACTTCAAGAGAAGGAAAGTTTCAACAAGTTCCTTCTGTGACATGCCTTCCGGACAGGACAATTTAATCTTTAATTAATCTCACTGCTGCCATGGGCCAAAATGACTTACAAAGGAGTCTCTAACGGTCATGCTAGGAGAAGTAGAGCATGAAGAATTTGCAAGGATACCAACACCGAATTTTAAACTTTTCTTAGACCTGGTCATTACCTGCTAAAAAGAATTGTCTTTGTAACTAATAAAGCCTTTCTGTGTTTGTCCCTTTAGCCATGGTAGAAGGAAGCCACAATCATCACTCCCAAGGCAAGGAGGAACTGTGTTTTAATGTAAAAATGATTTTCATGTATTAGTTTCTTCAGATGTGATCACATGATAAGTGCCAGCATGGTGCGATCCTGCAGCCGAGAGTGCTTCAATATTTAATCTGTTCTATTATAGTCTTTTTTTGTTGTTGCACAAGACAATGAATGGTATTTAACATTTGCTTGAAGATGAGATTTATGTCAATTATACCTCTTTTTGGTGTATGGCCAGTTGGTGGCCAACTGGCCATACACATTTTGATAAATGATCAATTTCTTAGGAATAATCAATCTATTGTTGACAACCCGTTTAATTGATATGCCATAGAAAGGGAAGTGGATTTTGATCGATAGTTAAGATATGATTGTAATTTAGAAGAGTAAATGATCAATCTTACCTCTGTTTCCACCATATAATCTAAAAATCTGACCAATTGAAATACACTTGTTTTCATGAACAAAATATCAGTGCTGTCAATCAAGGCAAAACAATTGATAATATTCCGCTGTGGCTGATCAACTCAGTTTGATTGTATCTGGACAAAATTCAGTCTAAATCAATTGGAAGGGAAGTTATGGCTATTTGATTGCTTGCAGATTCAATAATTTTGATCAAAGCGCCAATGTATAGGATAAAACAATCAAAGTTTGTATGGGCACAATTAGAAAGCTTTATACTGAGATCAAAGTTGTCAAATAAAAATGTAACAAGGCCAGGTCTCCTTTAGTCTACAGCTGTATACAGGGCAAGCTTACCCTTCAGTGTATACCGCACTCCGGTGTCAGTCAGGACAGGTTTTGCATCGCTTGAACTAAAACCAACACCCAAAGCGTACTTTTTCCAATCTGCCATCTCGCTTACGAACAGCGCCATCTTTCTCCCCAACCCACAATCAGGCACACGTGGCAGCACTTCCTTATCCTCCTCTGCAGAGCGGAAGCTCCTCCCCCTGCCAATGGATTGGTGCACTTGGAACTTTCACGCCTGCCTTCTTCTTACCGTGGCAAGCCAAAACTGTAATGGAGTCCATTATGGAGTCTGTTTTAACCCTCACAGCTCTGGCGGGAAGTGTCAAAAGATGAGGCTGATCCTCTCCTTTGAGCAATGAGACTTGTTGGTTCTTCCCCACGTTGTCAGTATGCACAATAACACAGTCTATAAGTAGTACAGATGTTACTTGCCAGCTTCCCACGAAATCCCAGTGGAGGTGTAGCCGGTTGCTATGGGCGACTGTTGGGAGGATAACGCCTTTGCCCCGCATTGGGCGCCAAATGTAGCAAGAACTTAGGCCTCCTTTAGTCTAATGAGAACCTCCATGGCCAAGAGCTGCTGACATCCTTTTGTATAGAGTGGGTTGTAAGGCATAGTGGGTGTAATGCAAGATAATTCATGGTCGCCAGACTATTCTTGAATGCAAAGAGATTTTATTTCTTTTGAACAGAACTGGGGGAGAGAGAGTTTAGGGCCAGGACACCCTTAGGTAGTTGCAATGTTAATTGGCAGACTCTGAGACTTCTATAGGTAGACACCCATGCAGGGAAAGGCATCCAGCAAGACACCACATCTGCATGTGTAGGAATGCTGTCTCCTATGGCAACAGTCTTAGAACAGTTCCTAACACAAGTTGTAACAAACTCCTTTACTCTTATACAGTCACTTATTGTAGATTCTCAACCCACTGAGCTCCCAATCTCTCTCTCTAGATTTGCTGATTCACTGCCACTGAATCCCGTGAGCTCTTCCAATCTTCACTTTAGTATCTTCCTCAAGCGTCACCCCTGCTTCTCCACTGGGTCCCTACCTTGGCACTACAGATACTTCTCAAGCTTCACCCCACTGGCCTGCTCGGTTCCTGGCTTGACACAACACTGCTCTGCAAGCGTGACCTCCACTGGCTGGGTCCCTGACTTGACACCTTGCTGAAGTTTCCCAATTCTTTACCGCCCCTGGTTGGTGAGAATACTGCTACGGTACTTGCTTCAGCTACTCACTGTGGTCTCTGGTAATAAGGTGGTAGGTCCCTTAGTGTCGACAGCTTCCCCTCTACCTCCGACCACAAAAGGTTCTGCGGCCGGCAGAACTGTCACTTCTGGTTGGACTGCAAGCCGCAGTCCCAACCCTACGCAGCTCTCTTGCTTCTGGATAAGCCCTCAGACAGCCTAGCAGCCAGATGTGCCCGAGATAAGCCCAAACTCCAGCCTAGTAGCCTGGGCAGTACAACATACGTTGACCCAGACTGCCATATACGTGGCACAGAACCCCGATCACCTGACTCCACCCAAAAATATAGGTTCTCCCAGCAGGCCAAGGGATTTAAGAAAACCCCTGCCCATTGGCTAAAGTACCCCATATAGTCCTAATCTGCCTTTGCTTTGCCTTTGTCTTATCTAATGTCACCAGGTACCTGGCTACCTAGCAGCAGAAGAGAGAAGTGCAGCAATTCCAGACTTAGTCTGAACTCCATTGATCCCTGAGAACACCCAAAATTGTTCGCTGTTCGGCAAACTGGCGAACAGCCAATGTTGAACATGAGTTCGACTCGAACATAAAGCTCATCCCTGTTATTTGGCACTTCAGACTTACCCTCTCCCTTCTCTGTGTTCCTCTAGTGCTGGACTCGGATTACATGCATCATATTCCTGAGCCAAGCAGAGAGCATTGTGGGAACTGCAGTCTCCTGAAAAGACATCCTTAATCTGCAGAACTATTCCTGGACTACACCTCCCATCAAGCCATGTGCTCCAGGGAAAGAACTCTGGGAGAAGCTATAAAGAGGCTTCAGACCAGGCCCAAGCTCTCTTGCTTCCCGAATATCATCAAGTAAACATCCCCTTCACTGCTATGTGAGAGGACTGCGGCCTACCACGCACAACAAGGCGGTCCCAGCCCCGACCCTGGCGGGTCAGTACGCCACAAGATGCACGAGGGGCACCACCACAGCATCGCTGAAACCAGCAGGACTAGACGATCCACTGTTCCAGCAGCCAGTCCATTATCTCAGCCTGTTCTGCAGAAGGAAGAATCGCCTTGGAATGCTTTTCAGGAAGTTCTGTCCTTAGATTGGTGAGCGGGCACCTACCCACAAATCCAGCACCAGTCATTATCATAATCCACAGGACACTGTATACAGACATCTTATCCCTGAATTACCTTAAGGATTGCTACTGGTCAGTCTCAGATGATTTGCCTTGACTGCATATCACTGTGCCTCATTTAGAAGTCTTGTTTCTTTAAGCTTTAACTTGCCGGTAAAGATAACTGCAAGGCCTTGCATCTTTGAACTCTGCTAATTTCATCTCCATTTAAAGGGACATACCAGTAACCACTATATTACTTCATCAATCATTAGGATTAAAGGTATATTAGGCCGGCCTGGGGTTCCCCTTTAGCTGGGGTATTATATTCAGCAACCAGTAGCCCTTTTGAAATCCATTCATTTATTGTCTGCTTTCTGTATGCCTTGATATTATATTTCTGTCTTTGCCAATTGTCATTTAATTGCTTTGGGGGACATTTTCAACTGAGTCTTGGCTGTTTATCCAGGATTTGGCTGACTAATACCCTGTTACAAGACTCTCCTCTTGAGTAAGTAAAACCAGATAGAGCTAATCAATATACCTTGTGTTAGTGAATTATTTAAAGATATAAGCCTGTCTGAACCTAGAGTGTCAGGGCTGGAAAGTTCACAGGGTCAAGGTGATGCAGAGGAACATGCAATTCTAAGCAACCCTCAAGAGGCAGTGCTACACTGGCATTACAAACATTATTCATGTGAGATACAGCACCATAAAAATCTTGTTTTCTTTTGCCGGGGGCTGGTAGAACTATCTGCGCTAAATGTCAAATATACTGGATGCACCAGATTACCTATGATTTTATTCAAAATGTTTCTCAGCGAATGAACCATGAGATGTATGTATAATCCATTTTACCTGGTGTTCCCCAATGGTTCCTCTGGGGTTAAAAAAATACTAAGAAAGTCTGGTCTAGGGTGAAACAAAGAGATCTATAATCCACAATGCACTGTGCTCCTGAGCCTCTAGGCAAAATAGAAAATAAAAAAAGAGATAAGTATTTTCTCTCTTCTTTTGCAGGTGCACATTTTTGTCCAGTTTATTTTTTGTGACAGGTATAAAAAAACACTATTTAATGTATTCATTCAAATCATTAAATCACTGAGTCACAGCCATCACTGGGAAACCAAAACAGTACCCAGTGATACCTGAAAGTGGGGAGGGGGGGGGGGGGTTTAATTAAAGGAAAGGTCAGGGAAGGAGGAGCGGGACAGTTAGGGAGCGTGCTGAGCTGTGTTTCGCTGGACACTCCTCTATCCAGAACCATGTGGCTTGACCGAGCTGAAGCTGTTGCACTATTGGCTGCTCCAGCCCCTACTTTTAAATGGCAGCCCATGACCGAGTCCACCACCGCCCAGGCCCACTGGGAAACCGCAGGCGTGAAACGCCATAACACTCTAAATTTACATCAAAGTGGTATGCCCGGATTGACTTTTTGACTTCTGACACTTTGAGATGATATCTGTGATCTATGGTATATAACCCTGTTGGTGGTGCTGTGGAAGCGCTGGTATGCCTAGTCAGGCTGGGTCCTCTGCTCTTATTATCTGTCTCTTTACTCTCTTTCCTTTCTTTCGTGCCTTGTTCTTCTCATTTCCTTGACCTTCCTAATGGGTTTTTGCTTACTGGATACACTGGACTGCACATGCTCTACCCAAGCAAAGTCTCCTGTAATCCTTAGCAGCACTTGGAAATAGGCAGGAACATTTCATTGAGCCAATAAGTCTCTATTGCAAGCAAATGTTCTGACAAGGAACTGCCTACCAGAAAGAGAAAAAAAAACTTGACCACAGGATGGGACAGGGAGTGACCAAGCTGTATTGCTTAACTGCAGTACAGAATCTTTCTGCCAGCTGGCTCTGAGGGGGGGCCAGAATTCACATTGTCTGAGGAACTAAAACTATTAATTCATACTCCGAATGGTCTAAGGTTGTCAGTGGTGTACCCCAAGGTTCAGTGTTGGGACCCTTACCTTTTAAGATGTAGCACCCTGATGTTTAGGCAGGGTTGCTCCTAAATGTACCTGTCAGGTATAGTTGCCTTGGCCAATTGTTAGGGATCAATTTATTTCACTCTAAGTCTGGAATTGCTGCACTTCTCTCTTCTGTCGCTGGGTGGCCGGGTACCTGGTGACATTAGCTAAGATAAGGGCAATGCAAGGACAGATTAGGAGTATATGGGGTGTCTCAGCCAATGGGCATGGGTTTTCTTGGAACCTTAGCCTGCTGGGAGAACCTATATATTTGGGTGAAGTGAGGTGATCACTGGTCTGTGCCACCTGGATGGCAGTCTGGGTGGACTTGTGTTGAGCTGCCCAGGCTACTGGGCTGGATTTTGGGCCTATTCCGGGTACATCTGGCTGCTAGGCTTTCCAAGGGTCTATCCAGAAGCAAGAGAGCAGCATAGGGTTGGGACTGCGGCTTGCAGTCCAACCATAAGGGACGGTTCTGCCGGTCGGAGAACCTGTTGTGATCTGAGGTAGAGGGGAAGCTGTCACCACTAAGGGACCAACCACCTTGTTACCAGGGACCACAGAGAGTAGTTGAAGCAAGTAGCGGAGCAGTGTTCTCACCAACCGGGGACGGTGAAGAATCTGGAAACTTCAGCAGGTGCCAAGCCAGGGACCCAGCCAGTGGGGTGACGCTTGAGGAGTATCTGGAGTGCCAAGCCAGGGACCCAGCGGGGAAGCAGGGGTGGCGCTTGAGGAAGATACTAAGTAAGACGTTTGGAAGAGCTCACGGGGTTCAGTGGCAGTGAACCAGCAAGTCTAGTGATAGAGCCTGGGGGCTCAGTGGGCTGAGAATCTAAAAGAAGTGATTGTAGAGGAAATAAAGGAGTTTGTTACAATTTGTGTTAGGAACTGTTATAAGACTGTTGCCATGGATGCCTTTGCCTGTATGACTGTCTACCTGTAGAAGTCTTGGAGTCTGCCAATTAGCATTGCAATTACCTAAGGGTGTCCTGGCCCTAAACCTCTCTCCCATAGTTCTGTTCAAGAGAAAATAAATCTCTTTGCATTTAAGAAGTGTCTGGTGCCCATGTATCCATCTTGCACTACAACCACCATACCGTTGTAACCCACTCTATATAGAAGGATGTCAGCTGTCCCTGGCTCTAGAGGTTCTCATTAGACTAAAAGAGGCCCAGGATCTTGCTACAACTATATTTATAAATGATATAGGGTCTGGGATTAAAAGTACCATTTCAGTCTTTGCAGATGACACCAAGCTATGCAGTGGAATAACGTCCTTACAGGATGTCTCCAACTTACAAGCCGACCTCAATGCACTGTTTAATTGGGCAACTATGTGGAGATTTATAATTGACAAATGTAAAGTTATGCACTTGGGGGCTAAGAATATGCATGCATCATACATAATAGGGGAGTACAACTGGGGGAATCAATGGTGAAGAAAGATCTGGGTGTTCTGGTAGATCATAAGCTTAATAATAGCATGCAATGCCAAGCTGCAGTTTCCAAAGCAAGCAAAATCCTTTCTTGTATCGAGAGATATATAATTTTGCCCCTGTACAAATCATTAGTTAGAACTCATCTGGAATATGCAGCTTAGTTTTGGGCACCAGTTCTCAAAAAGGATATCAGGGAACTGGAGAAAGTGCAGAGAAGAGTAACCAAACTGATAAGAGGCATGAAGGAGCTCAGCTATGAGGAAAGATTAGAGCAACTGAATTTAAGGAGATTAAGGAGGAATATGATCAACATGTATAAATACATAAGTGGTCCATATAGTGAACTTGGAGTTATTCACTTTAAGGTCATCACAGAGGACAAGGGGGCACTCTTTACGTCTGGAGGAAAGGAGATTTAATCTCCAAATACAGAACGGCTTCTTCACAGTAAGGCCTCTTTCACACGGACGATCCGTTCAGGTCCACCTGTCAGTTTTTTAGGCGGATGCTCCATAGACCTCTATGGATGGACGGATATCAGCGGTGACATGTCTGCTGACATCCGACCCGCTCCGATCTGAAAAAGTGTGACGGAGAAAAAACCTACTTTTCCATCCGTCTGCGGATCGGGTGACGACTGACTCTACGGTCCGTCTTCATCCGATCCCCCATAGGGGAGAGCGGCACTCTGACAGGTTCGTCCCTGTCGTCCCTACACAGAGTGCAGAGACAGACCTGTCATCTGCCTGCTCAGCGGGGATCGACGGAACGATCCCCTGCTGAGCAGAGCGGGCTTCGTACACAGACACGTCAGCGTGAAAGAGCCCTAAGAGCTGTAAAAATATGGAATCGACTCCCTCAAGAGCTGGTTCTGTCCAGCTCAGTAGATTGCTTTAAAAAAGGTCTTGATTATTTCCCAAATGTACATATTATAACTGGATACTAACATTTCTAGGTAAAGTTGTTCTAGGGAACACTCAATTGCCTCTTGGGGGATCAGGAAGGTTTTTATTTCCCAAGCTGGAGAAAATTGGCTTTGCTGTTTTTTTTGCCTTCCTCTGAATCAACTGTGGGTATGGTATTGTTTATATTGTATTGTAAAAAAAAAAATTGTTTTTGTTTTGCCCTTTTTATTGGTTGAAATAGATGGACTTGTGTCTTTTTTTTAACCAGACTAATTACGTAACCGTGTAACACACTTCACACGCAGCACTGATGGGAAATGTAAACGTTATTAGGCTGGATCTAAGTATTATTTGTGCTGACATGCAAAAGCTTAGTGAGAGCAAGGTTAGGGAGGTTGAAGACACTATACAGCTGCTTTCAGGCAAGAAGACAAGTCTAGAGCAAAAGTTCAGGGTGGCAGAGGACAAGGTTGAAACCCTGAAGAACAGGCTATGTGGTAACATAATTAGATTTGAGAAAATGGTGGAGAATGACCTGGCTGATTTTCTTGAACACTAAATTCGTACATAATTTGGCAACTTGTCATTCTGTTTCGTTATCAAACATGTCTGCAGGGTCCCTGCCCACCCTCTACCGCCTGAATCTCCAACATGCTGAATGGTAATCTGGCTTCTGCCTCCGTTCCCAGTCGATGCCTTGGACGGGGAAACGCGTCGGGTGGAGCAACAGTCTTTGACATCACCACACACCAGCTGGCTGGCTTGAGCCGCGTCTGTTTGAAATATTTTTATTGCTTTTGGATGACAGTGTTTTTTAAGCTTGTAATAAATCCTTTAAACGAAGATACTGCACCATGAAGCATTTTCTTCTTTTTACCTGGTAAATATATCCCAAAGTGGAAGACCATACAGAAGGATTTGGCAGTGCCGTAAAGAATATCACATGAGAACAACAGTTTGCTGTATCGGGAGGTATACCGGCTCTGTAGGAGCCCTAGGATCATTATCCACAGGCTGAATGTCCCATTGCTGAGCGAGTTTTATCTCTTTAATTTGAGATCCATCTTATCCTGTAAGCGGCCACCCTTATCACAAACATCGAACAGAAGTTAAAGCCACATCCTGAGTGTTTTACATCATGAATTTTTATTGAAGCACCATATGGACTTGAACACATACACAGTCTAATTTGTATTATTTTTATTGTATTTGGTTGCGCAATTTTATTCCTTTCCACAAATTTATGAGGTGAATATTCAGGCTATTTTGAATTGCAGCACCTCAATCCACAGTTATATATAATTTTCAGTTTTTTTGCAAGTATTATTTATTTATTCACGATTTTCACACATTAATCAACTTCAAGATTTGGGGCAGCGCAGACTTTCCATTTTAAACTTCTTTACTTCTCTCGAGGACATCATGGACAACACCTACTACTTGATATCGAGGTTGCATGATTATGGGCTAATTCTTGTTTTGGCAGGTTATGTTGCACTTGCTTTTAGAAATGTTCAAGTAATGGGCTGGTATAGTTCTGTTCCTCGTTCATGACACGTTTCCCATTTCATTTCAAGTTTAGCCCTAAACACATTAATTAGCATTGTAAGGCATGATAATAATGTGTGCATCAACTACTCACAAGGCCTATTACACCAAACAAACACCAAAATAAGGATCCTTATTTAAAAAAAAAAAGAGTTATTTTCATTTCAATGAGATTTGAAAACTATAGTCGCATGGCCTTTTTCTTGTGTAAAGCTTCATGAATTACACCTGGCCAGACCACCGCAATTTCACCCCTAGACCATGCGCAGGCCTTTCTACTCATCAAGGTGTGTCTTTCCTAATCCCCAAATAAAACTATTTATTTTAACAGCCCCTCTAGGGAATGGAAATACAGACCTCTCACAAGAAATATCTATAACCAAGCCTTCTTAACATTTACATTAAATTGGTTTGTGAGCAGTTGAATTTTTTCCATGATAAACAGCCTGTCATTAAATGCTCAAGTACTCACTAAAACTGTTATTGGAATGAAAACTCAACAAATGTCATGTGGACCCCTCACTAGACACCTGTCCAGCCAGCCACTCCAAGCCGGGTGGAATTATCCTCAGAATTTCTCATCCACCTTGAAAGGACACATTTGACACATGCCAAATATTTAGAGATTCAAGTGTTTACTTACACTTTGGAGAGTGATGTTCTGTGGTTGCCCCAGACGAGTCAGGTCACAGACATGTCAGGATTTTCTGTAATGTCTTCTGTGTTTACTTCTAGAGTTCATCACCTTGAATTTGAATGGAGCTTGAAAAGTCTATAGAAATGGAATTCTGTTGCAGAACGTCGGTTGTTTTAAACTTGAGCCAAGATATTGTCTGAGTCAGTGATTTGATGATATACATGCAAATATAGTGACAATTTTCTTGTGAATTATTGTTGTGTTTGTGGAATATTTTTTTCGGCATAAAACAAAGGCTCCTCTGTGCTTTGGTTTAATTTGCAAGCCTCTGTAGATGACAGAACAGGGCTTGGAAAGTGGTACCCGAAGGTCAGTATAAGACAAACTTCAATCAAAAGGGGGCCATGAGTCATTAGACTTAATGCAATAACCTATAGAGATCGTTGTTTGCCATAATGAATGATATTTTTAGAAATTAGTCAATCATAGCTAAAAATAACAATAACATGGCTGTATATACCCAGTGTTATGTCAAAGAATAAATGTGTTATAGTTTAGTAAATTACCAGTACATCACTTACTTTACGATGAAGGGCCTTGATCTCAATGATTTACCTAAAATCCAACAGCAGGGAGAATATATTAGGGGTGAATAAAGGGTAGGTTCTCTGTAAGTGGTTTATTGTTTATAACTAAACTCTTAAAAGACTGATTAACAACCCCCCTTAATAAACTTACAGGTACGTCCATTAAAGTGTATATGTCCAAAAATGAGAAACATGGCTGAAAAAAAAGTGAACTCTTTCATGCTTTGAGTTTCAAGCAACTGAGCATAGAGAGGAGAACTGCCACAATTGAAAAGAATAGGATACTTAATGTTGAGCATTGTCGCACATAGAAAGATGCGCAAAAACGAACAAAAAAAAACCTCAGACGTGAATGGGGGCCAAAAGTCTGCCCAAAGCTATTTATGGTTTTGGTAGATGCTGCGGAGGTAAAGTCTAACCAGCCACTTAATTAGATTTTTTATTTTTGGATTGAATGGAGTAAAGTTAACATTTTTGGCAGATTTTTGTTTCTATCTGTGACCCCATAGGGGAGATTTTTCCTCACTTTGTGGCCCCATAAATGCAAAAAGTGGTAGTTAATGAGACAAGAAAACATGATCATCTATAAAAACATTGCCAGATCTAAGAGATCAGAGGGCCGACCTGCAAATGTTACTTTTCCCTCTCTGCAAGCAATAACTTCGGAATAACCAATCCATTCCATTTGGATATAAGTTAACCTATCCGCAGGCGCCCTCCTCCCACTTTTTAACCTGGTCGCTATGTGTCCTATGTGGCTGCACAGTGCCCCCTTTCTGTCTTGGTCCTGAATATGGTGGTGATCCTTTTGGGTACTTCTTTGAGTTCTTTGTGTCTTCCAGTTGGTTTGTTAAATCCCTGATGAAGCCAAATAGATAAAACATGTCGGGATATCACATGAACATATAACCTTTGTGCAGCCTGAATTTTACCTGTATGACCACCCAAATGGAAATGTACAATGAGACAGCTTTCACACCAAGCCGCGGCCGGCATCGGCAGTAAAGCGGCGATATTTTAGCGCCGCTTTACCTCGGGCTTTCACCCTCGGGCTTTCACACTGGGGTGCATGGAGCAGCTTTTTTCAGGCGCTATACAGGCGCTATTTTTAACGCTGTAGCGCCTGAAAAACGCTGGCAGTGTGAAAGGGGTCTGAAACACAATAATCTGATCTGATTAGCTTTTTAAATTATGTTTATAATAAATTTTACATCTTAACTATTCTCGGTTTCTATTTTTACCTGTTGGCACAGTCATAATCCCACCCCAATTCTCTTCCAATAATTGCCAGATCTAAGTCTTCATCACTCCTCTAGAAATATGTTTCTGTCCCACTGTTCGATTCCTGTACCTATTTTGACTGATTCTGGCCTCTAAACCATTGAGGGCTCTATTGGTGAGCTCTCTGCACTAAGTTCTTTACACCTGCCGTGACCATCCATGGTGAGAGGCTAGCACTCTCCTTGGTAGGCTTTATATTTATTTTATATTATGGACAATGTAACAGAGAGAGCTGGAATACTCAAAAACTCCCAGGTGTACAGGACCCCAGTTGGTCATTATGACAGAGAGATCTCACTGTTGGAGTATCCCACTGGACTGACCATTTTATTGAACTGAATAAGTAGTGCACTGGTCGGGGCCCTTCTCAAACATTGTGCAGTGCAAGTGGACTGGACAAGCATTATCCAATGGCCTTGCCCCTGTTCAGGAATAGCCACAAACATGTCACACCAATTCCAATGCATAATAATCCTTCTTTTGCTGAAGCAGAATGATTAGTGATTATCAAGATATATAGTTACACAATTAGTCCGGTTGAAAAAAGACGCATGTTTAACCAGTTCAACCAATAGAAGGGGAAAAAAAAAAAGATCTTGATACTGTGAAAACAAGAGTTTTCCGGAATGTGCTGGAAAGTCTATGCACACAGCAAACACACCTGTCCTTTAAAAAATGATTGATGACCAATCTGTAAGCATGTAAAACATTTCCAGTTTTTATCAGTTCAGATAACAGAGATAACGTATCTGAAGGGCCTTTTCTTTCTTCACAAAGAGGACTTCCTATTTGAGGGATAGTGTATAATGCTGATATGCACCAGTTACCACCCAGTTAGCACTTATCAATCAGTATTATCTAAATGACAATAAAGGAATTTATATTCTATATTTTTAACTGGGTATATAGATCTCCTCAGTCGTTTGAGGCAGCATAGCACATTAAATAAATGTAGCAAGATCTTTTACCTCTTTTGGTCTAATGAGGACCTACAAGGCCAAATATGGCTAAAAATCCTTCAATATGTGGTGGGTTGTGAGGCATAGTGGGTGCAAAGATGGTCAAAGTCATTGGGCGCCAGACACTTCTTGGATGTAAAAAAGGTTTTATTTCTTTTGACAGTCCTTTTTATATATTTTGGGGGAAAGAGGGTTAGGGCCAGGACACCAGTAGATAGTTGCAAAATCAATTGGCAGACTCCAAGACTTCAATAGGAGGACAGCTGTGCAGGGAAAGGCCCCAGCAAGAAGCCACATCTGCACTTGCAGGAATGCTGTTTCCTAAAGTAACAGACCTTTAACATTTCCTAACTCAAACGTAACAGTTCTTTCAGCTCCACTACAACTGCTCCTTGTAGTTCAATACTGAGCTCCCAGTCTCTCACTAGACCCTCTGATTCCCTTGAGCTCCTCCAAGGTTTGCGGTGGTATCTCCTCAAGTGTCATCCCTGCTTCTCTGCTGGGTCCCTAGCTTGGCACTCCAGATACTTCTCAAGCTTTACCCCTGCTAACTGGCAAGCATCTCCTCCGCTGATTGGGTCCCTGACTTGATCACTGCCTAAAGTTTCCAGATTCTTCACTGTGCCCTTTCGGTGAGAATATGGTTCTGGTACTTGCTTTAATTACTCACTGTGGTCCCCTCATGGTGACAGCTTCCCTTCTACCTCTGACCACTGACAGGTTCTCCGGCCGTCATAACCGTCACTTCTGGTTGGACTGAAAGCCGCAAACCCAACCCTGCGCTGCTCTTTCACTTCTGGATAGACCCTCACACAGCCTAGCAGCCAGATGCCCCCGGGATAGGCCCAATCTCCAGCCTAGCAGCCCAGGGCGTATGACACATGTCCACTCAGACAACCATCCAGGTTGCACAGAACATAGATCACCTGACCTCACCAGAATATATAGGCTCTCCCAGCAGGCCAAGGGATTCAAGAAAACCCCTGAGATACCCATATACTCATAACCTGACCTTGGGTTGCCCTTCTCGTATCTAGTAACACCAAGTGTCCGGCCACCTAGTGGTAGAAGAGAAAAGTTCAACAAGGCCAAACTTAGGGAGAAATCAATAGATCCCTATCAATCGACTAAGATAACTAATATTGGCAAGTAAATTTGTGAGGATCTCCCTGACTAAACTCCATGGTGCTACATCAACATAGCACAAAAGATTTCCTGAAAAATATTTCAGAATGGTGGCAACCGTGGAGTTTACACTGCTACTTTTATATCTGTAAATTTTTAAGATCCTCTTTCAACCTACTGGCAACTATTATTTTAGGTATAAGCAACTCTAAATCCACTCAATAAATTCTCACATAAGCTTAAACCTGTTATAAACCCCACAAAAATTCTGCCACGTGTTTCTAAATACTATAGATTAATTTTATCTTGTATATACTGTAGCTCTAATGATACTACTTGAATACATCACCAAAGAGTTAAAAATGGGGCCTTTCATGCTAGCTACTAGGGATACGCCGAACACCCCCCAGTTCGGTTCACAGCAGAACATGCGAACAGGCAAAAAATTAGTTCGAACGCGCGCGTTAAAGTCTATGGGACACGAACATGAAAAATCAAAAGTGCTAATTTTAAAGGCTTATATGCAAGTTATTTCCATAAAAAGTGTCCCAGGGGACATGTATCAATGCAAAAAAAAGTTTTAAAAACAGAAGTTTTTTCGGGAGCAGTGATTTTAATAATGCTTAAAGTGTAACAATAAAAGTGAAATATTCCTTAAAATTTTGTACCTGGGGGGTGTCTATAGCATGCCTGTAAAGTGACGAATGTTTCCCGTGTTTAGAACAGTCCAAGAGCAAAATTACATTTCTAAAGGAAAAAAAGTATTTTAAAAGTACTCGCGGCTATAATGAATTGTCGGTCCCGGCAATACACATAAAAGTCATTGAAAAAAACGGCATGGGATTCCCCACAGTCCATTACCAGATGAATATTAAGGGGAACCCCGAACCAAAATTGAAAAAAAAATAGCGTGGGGGTCCCCCCAAATTCCATACCAGGCCCTTCAGGTCTGGTATGGATATTAAGGGGAATCCCGTGCCAAAATAAAAAAAAATGGTGGGGGTCCCCCTAAAAATCCATACCAGACCCTTCAGACTTTTAAAGGGTGTTCCGCGGCTTTGGAATTTGCAGCGAACACCCCAAATTGTTTGCTATTCAGTGAACAGGCGAACACCCGATGTTCGAGTCGAACTTAAGTTCGACTCGAACATCGGGCTCATCCCTACTAGCTACAGACATGAGGCGATTTTAGCCTTCCCCATGATGTAACCTTGTGAAACAAAAGCTGTTAAGTTCCTTGGATACCAAGATCAGGGTCTACCTAATTCCTCACATCCTGAGGCAGTGATTGGTCACTCTGTTAAAAATTCAGAGCACATTTTCCTCTCACAGATAAGGGAAAAGTGGAAGTGAAGACAGCCCGACAACATGATGGGGAAAATGCAAAATCAATTTTTGACTTTAGGTCCATGTTAACCAGTTTGCAGAAAAAAAAGTGTTTTCAGAGCAATCCCTCCCTTTTCTCAATGCTCTGTAAGATTTTGTACAATAAATTAGAGAGAGACAGACTGAAAGCAAACAGCTACTGCTCCCTGTGAAATCAATCTCATGATTGCTCCTGTTGTGTGCATTGCTCTTTGACCCACTCCCACCTGACCCCTGATGGATTGCCTTGATCCAGCTTTAAGCATGCTTTAAGAATGAGGACCATACACAAGTCACTTGGAGAACACCTGCAGGGCAACCGAGCCAACTTTCCATAGTGCTCCCATGTTGGCATTGGCAGGCTGCCTAGGCTAGAATTACAGTGGATCAGCTACATGCCCTACCCTATGCATTTGAAACTACACTTGTTTGTAAAGTTTTTATGTAAATTAAAATAAATACACAAAACATCGATTTAAAACTGTAACATTTTTTTTTTCATTTTGGATAGAATAGATAAGGGGTTTTATATATTTTTTTGCCATCCTGGTCCCACTTGAGGGATTACCTTTCACTTCCTGCTCTGTAGCCACTCCGTGGATGTTTAGTGATAAAATCATTGCTCAGAAGGGGCAATATTAGTTACAAATAAAGAACTATCATATTACTCTAAAACAAATATTAGAATTTTTTTTGGTGACAGGGTCTTCTTAATTAATTTAAACACCTCTGTTTTTTAAGTTATCCATTTATTTATTTAGATCTATAGATCTAAAAGAGCAACAAGCACGAGAAAGGCAGTCAATATCTATGGATATAATAGGTTTGTTTTCTATGTTGGGGATTTTCTATGCTGCTAGATACTATAACAATTACATAGGCTGCTCTGACTATTGTTTTACCTTATTTTCTTTACTGAATTTATTGCTCTCTATATTAAAACACATTAAATATCTTTATAAATAAGTTAAAGAACCACATAAAAAGTCCATCCTGCAAATGTAGGCCCATTAATAAACAGCAGTGTATTATGCTCTTAGTTATTTGATTATTGACCTTCTCTGAGTAATCCTACTCCAGATAAAGTTGGAAAACCATCAGCCTTGCATGTACAACTACTGCTTGCAAATTGCAACGTGTTCAGACTAAGATAAGAACGCACAAGATAAATAATTCTGCTCTTCTCTGGGAACTGTAACGATAGTCCCCTTTTTTCACTTTTTCCCACTTAATGGTGTTTTTAGTACTATGGTTAATGCTGTAGCGCAAGCAAAAAGATAAGATTCTTGAAGCAGGAAAAATAGCCAAAATAGCCTTGTCTTTATTGTCTTTTTGGATACTTTAACCCATGTGTTGAAACAGATATATGTTGTAGGGTATGGGGGTTCTTTAAAGGGCTGTAGAAATCAAATCAAAACAAAGCAAACTGGTAAAGGTCAAAACAGGCTATACACAAATAGAATTTAGTTTGAATGTCTGTTCGCAAAGATTTGTTCGCCCGAGCATTCCATCATCGAGTCAACTAATTTCATTTAAGTGAAAAAAAAAATATATATATATACTGTATACAGCACTATCAAGGTGACCCTATACCTTAAATATAAATGTATTTAGGTGAACTAATAAAGACCTGCTGGCAGCTGTACAAAGGTGCTACACCTCACTAAATAAACATAAATGTATTACATTGCCTGCAGGATAACTATATTAATCAAGTGACAAAACCTAATTGACATAACTTCACAATAATGCTTACAACATGATAAAAATATATATTAATTGAAGAAAATATGCAAAGGTGGTCAATAATTAAAGTGATGAGTGCTCCAAAGTGCTCCAAATAAAGTGCAAATGTGCTCCAAAAAAGATGACTGGTGCTGCGTGCCACACTCCTCTTTGTGACCCCACTAACCAGAAATCATAGACCACCAGCTTCGCAGTCTGGGGTCAAACAGGCAGTGATCAATCAGATCTAGTATAAGCCAGATGATTGGGTGCAGTGAAATCCTCAAAATATATTCTGGGGCTTGCGGAGTAGGTAACCAGGCTCAAAGGATGGGGAGAGAAGAAGAAAGGACTTATAGTGAAGTACTGTAAGATTCTATAAAATCACGCTTCTCAGGCATCACTTACACATGAGTAGTAAAAACAGGCATCAGTAGAACCAGGAAATGCTGCTGATCGGCATGTGTTCCACGGAGGGCGGAAATGGCCATTTCCACCCTCTGTGGAACACACGCTGATCAGCGGGCAAATTTAGTGTTTGGCTCCTTCCGTAAATAATGAAGACTGTTTGACCTGGTCTGTTTATGGTTTCACAGGCTGGGAGTGTGATTGCTTCCCCCAGCCTGTGGAAGAAGCCTCCAGAGCTTAGGGCAGGAGATTCAAAGCAACCAGCCTAAATATATTTATCAGTTTCCAACCAATCCCTGGAGAGTAGTGTCCAGAAGGGGGCTGGAATGGTGATAAATAGTCTGAATCACTGGAGAAATGGGTTCCTTTTCCCCAGGAGGGTTACAGAGCCTCAGGCAGCCCATGGATTGTACAGCTGCTCTAGGGGCCTCAGTGGTGTCAGGGCTGAGGGCCTGGATGGACTTTGCTAAAAGCCGATTGAAGAACCTCACCACAGGGGATGTGGTCTGGAGAGTTGCCATCTCACTTAATGGACCATGTCCAGAGGAAGCTGGAATGTGGCAGTTGTCTTGGGGACTTTGTAGTGACTGTGTAGTGTTCCAGAGATTGCACTGGTTACCAGTAGTTGTGCAGAGGCGCAAGGTAACCAGATGCCAAAGACTTGCCCTGTGGTCTTCAGCTGTGTGACCTTAGACTGCTCAGAGACTTGCCTAATGGTCTCCAGCTGTTAGGCGTTAGACTGTCCAACACCCACAGTTACTCAAGGAGAAGATTGTCCTCTCAAAGCTGAATACTAATCATTTTGGAGTATCCAATGCTCTAGCCTCTCTCCTGTTAAAGTTACTTACATCAATAAATACTACAAAGACAACCCCTAGGCTGTTTATTGGAGCTGCAACCAGTGGACTGGTGCTTGGGTGGACAGGCTGCCTCTGCACTTTTGGGGGAGAATCAGCTAGTACCAGTGGCTCATACAGGATGTAACGCTACAACAGTAACATAGGGGACTGAAAAAAACCTTGTAGTTCCACTTTAAATGGAAGACTCTTCTACATTACTTTTTTTTTTCATATTCAGTCCCAGTGACAATGGTTGCTAGGTCAAGGACAAAGAAAGGGAAAGTGGGTCTCCCTAGTGGGTACACAAACAACAATAAAAACCTGTGTTTCTAACCACTCATCACTCAAAAAGTTTGGGCTTCAGATACAATTTAAGTGTAATTTCACTGATCTACCCCACTTCAACTACTATAAACTCCTGGAATGTAAATTGAGTCAAGTCAAGATTCCATGACAGCTTAATATGTTCAGAAATTATGACCTGCAAACCTTTCTGTTATCTGTAATTGGGAGAAATATAAACACAGTTACACAATGATGTCAATTTGCAGAACATCCGTATAATTGAGGCAGCAGCTGTGAACTGGCTCGCTCTTGGCTTCCTGTGCACAAATATATGGCTTTGTTTTATGTGTTTTACTTCTTTGCTTGCATGCTGTAAATGTGAATTATGTTTACTTTCTTCTCCTTAATGTCATAGAAAGAAAAAAAAAAATGCACTTTCAGTAAACATGAACCTTGAACAGTGGCATATGGTAAGCAGGAAGAATCGGGGTAAACAGATTTTAAATTGGTCTGATTAGGCTTGTTTGCATCTTAGTAGGGCAGAGGTGTTTTCAACAGAACCATTCCTATAGCCCTAAATAAGATTTTCAGCAGATGCTGAGCAAAAAAGTATTGCTGAGTAATAAAGTAGAGCAAAGTTATTGGAATCAGCCATGTGGGTCACTTTGTAAGAATACACAACCATGTGCAGTTTTTCTCTCTATGGCTTTGACTAGGGTATTAAGGATGATTTGTCTCCAATAGTGTTTGACCACCACTCCACCACTTATCCATACCTAAGTAAACCATGCATGACACAAATTGGAGTTTAATGGCCATATCACCCCCTTATTTACAAAATCTATAATTAACAGATGTGTAGGCAAGACAGTTTGAGCGAAATTCCGTCGGAATTCCGACGGGAAAACCATCAGAGCTTTTTCCGACGAGAATTCCGACCGTGTGTACGGGGCATTAGAAAGCTGCCCAAAATGATTTGTTATATCTCAATATTTTTATTATTTGACCAATACGCAATATGATATTCCAACATTTCAAATAATATAAAGTGGGTATAACTGGGTAAAAAAGCAACATCATTGTACATAGGCTAAATTTCGAAAAAAAAATTATTGCTCGCAAAATTCAGAAATTGGGTTAGGACAAGATATATAACATGATCTAACCTGTATGGCAAAGATAATAATACATATAATCTTAAAATCAACAAGACATGTTTTTACATTTAGGCCTCATGCACACATGGACGTTATAAATATGCCAGTAGTGTTAGCTGTAAAAGCTGTAAAATGAGTTCTGCTGCATTTTTCAGCTGTAGCAAATTTTTTATTTTTTTTAGCAAAACTATACTACCCAAAAGCTTATGGCTCAAAAACGCTTATAAACACAAAATAACCTGATTTTTCAGCATTTTTCAGCGTTTTCCAGCATTTATAAGCTTTTATCAGAGCTCCTCCTAAAACCCACTAGTTCTATTTTTTTTTATCCAGCTAGAAAACGCCCCTGCCAAAAAACGCTGATCACAGCCTATGTGTTCATGGACACATAGGATAACATGCTGGGAAGTTTACTGGCTTCAGAAAAAAAGGCCTGAAGCCAAAAATAACAGCTGTAAAAACTTCCAGTGTGCATGAAAGGGCCCCAACATTAGCCGGCAGAAGAACATTTCAAATGACTGCCCCTCCTCTAATAATTATTCTCTCAATGTAGAACAGATGTTTATAAAATATTCCAGGTGTTACTTAGAAAAATAGTATGGGCATCTTACATCACATGGGAACTAAACTTTCTTAATCAACATTAACTATTTTTAATCCTTTACTGCTAGCTTTAGTAAATAGATAGGAAGGTATATCATATTTTACTTGTTTTAAACTTTATTTTACTTTTGTCCATTTACTTTCTGGTTTCTGGCCTAGGCTAAAATGATGTCACAGATCCCAGGAGTCTTCAGGGTATTCTTTTCTTTCATCTGGAGGAGGGGGGGAGGGACTTTCTCAGCTAAGCACACTCTCCTGTCTGCATGCCTGAGCTAAGGACAGATGGATTCCAGGAAGTAAATGCTACATGAATCACCTGCCCTTACTCAAAAGGGCCCCAGCTAGAAATGCTAGGGGGGGGGGGGTGTTTTTCAGAGTGATTTCTCAGCAAAATAAAGCATGGAGACATGGATGGATGGGGGAGTTTGCTTTAAATATCAAAAATTAATTAAATAGTGTTTTTGTGGTGCTCAGATACAGTTTAGCTCCACTAGTTCCACTTTAAATTTTTGTTTTATATGAGCCCGGAGTTCAGCTTTAAAATAAATTTGGAAAGGTTATGGTTAATAATTACATGTTTGGAAACTGTTTCTATAAATTAAACAAATCCCTGAATTATATACAATGTTCTGTATGACCGGAAAACAATTTACTTTTTCGCTCTCCCTGCCAACGCAATGGGAGATGTCGGGCAGCAACGGCCGAGAAAACAAACATACAGTAGCAGCAAGATTACAGTAATGACTTGTGTGTCCATGATGTAAACTTTATACAAACCAGATAGAACCTTACTATACAGTTCAAGTGGAAACTTTCCGTAACCCCGTCCCACTCAGCAAAGAAACCGCAACTTTTTTTTTAACATTGAAAGTTATATCTTTGAGATTTTTTTATCTTTAAAAACATTTATATCTTTTATGATCTCTGAAAATAGAAGTACCTTTTTAAAGTCTTGTTAGATCGCATTCATACTTACGCGTATCGAGAACAAGAGTTCCAACTCACAATTTTGCACATGATTTTGGGTGTCACATTAGGCCAGCCCATTGAAGTGTCGCATTCGCGTTTGTCGCCCGAAAAGAAGCGATTGCTCCTTTTCAGGCGACAAGCCTCACTCGATTTTTAATAGCACAGTTTGCCACGTGATCCAGTCGTGTGACAATCGCATCGCGTTTGGGGTACCCTTAAAGGTTAATGGCGCTCAAACATGCATTGCGCGCTGCGCAGCGATTTCCGCGTAGTTTGGAATTGTGGGCAGAATCGCAGCGTTTCAGATAGCGATTCCAAAGCCCATGCACACATAGGCTTTTAGTAGCTGTAAGTGGCATAAGGGTTTTCAAAGAAGGGGTGTAAACTAATGTGCAAGACAACAAGTAGCTAATACTGATAAAAATAAGTGGAAGAAGCCGCCAACATATAAAAGTGTTCCCACACAGCCAGAAATAATAAAAATAAAGTAGTATGTGGTGCTAACTAATAAGTGCAAATATGACTAAATGACTAATAAACATAACGAGCTCACACAAATGAGTCACAACAATGTGAAACAAAATAGTGGATCTTCAATAAAGTGAGAAATACTTGATGTAAACATAAACCAATCTCATAAGGCTGTCAGCAAGAAGCCAAAATGAATGCGGCGATACTGCAGCATAAGTGTGTAACCAAACTTTAATAAATGATAACAATAATGCTAATGAGAAAAATTTAAATCTAAGTGCAATATATCTTGAAAGTGCAAATGTGACACAGCTCAGTGAATTCAATCTATAAATATCCAATATTCTAATAAAGTGCAAACAGCAAAATAAAGTGCAATGTCCAAGGAAACAGCAACACAGTATGATCCAGCTCCAATAAGGCAAGAAAAGTCAAATCTTCATGAAGGAGTTCATAAATATAGAAAAGTGCATGTGCAAAGAAACAATCGATGACCACTTCATCCAATCACCATCCGAGAGTGCGCCACTCGTTTCCCCCAGGCTCTCACCTTTAGTAGAGAGAGACCCCTACGGGTCAAGTCAAGCTCAGGTAAACAGAAGAAGCTGACTCCAGGTGTCGTCACTTCCGGTCACGGCCGAGACCGGTGGGAAGGGTTATGCTTTCACTTTAAAAATAAAAAAATCATTGCTCATTTAAAAAAATGAAGTTTTTAACAAACTTTTGTTTAATTGATTCATGTCCCCCAGGGCAGGACCCGGACCCCTATAACCATTGTATGCCCAATTACTTGCATATAAGCCTTCAAAATGGGCACCTTTGATTTTTTCACGTTGGGGTCCCGTTGACTTTAATGGGGTTCGTTATTTGGGTCCGAACTTTTGCTGTGTTTGGAAGTTCTGGTGCGAACCGAACAGGGGTCTGATCGGCCCATCCCTAATTGGCACCGATACTGGTATCGGTATTGGTGCATCCCTAGTACAGTGGTATGATCTATGCTTGGATTCACCATTCCATTCAGTACTGGTGAAAAGAAAGTTGGTATTCAGCTTTAACCACTTGCCGACAGATGTACTGTGGCAGCTCGGCTCTATTGCGCAAAATTAAGTACCTGTACGTCATTTCGTGCAATAGACACTGAGGGGGGTGCTCGCGTGCCGCCGGAGGCGTGATCACGTGCTGATTGGACACAGGGGATGCCAATCAGTGGGTCCAGCGGACCGGATGGCCACCCGTGATCATTCCCGGGAGAGGCAGAATGGCGATCTAAACAAGGCACATCGCCGTTCTGACAGGGGAGAAGATGGAGATCTTGTGTTCCTGCTAAACAAATCCCCACACAGTTAGCAAGCACCCCCTAGGGACACATTTAACCCTTTGATCGCCTCTGGTGTTAACCCCTTCCCTGCCAGTGTCATTAGTACAGTAACAATGCATATTTTTAGCACTGGTCACTGTAATAATGTCACTGATCCCCAAAAAGCGTCAAAAATGTCAGTAGGTGTCCAATTTGTCCGCCACAATGTCACAGTCCTGCTAAATTGATTGCCGCCATTACTAGTAAAAAAATAAAAAATGCCATAAAAAAAATCCCATAGTTTGTAGACGTGATAACTTTTGCACAAACCAATCAATATACGCTTATTGGGATTTTTTTTACCAAAAATATGTAGTAGAATACATATTGACCTAAATTGATGAAGAAATTAGATTTTTTTTTATTTTATTTTATTTTTTTTTTAATTGGATGTGTTTTATAGCAGAAAGTAAAATAAAATATTTATATTTTTTTTCAAAATTGCCGGTCTTTTTTTGTTTATAGCACAAAAAAAAAAAACACAGAGGTGATCAAATACCACCAAAAGAAAGCTCTATTTGTTGGGAAAAAAAGAACATCAATTTTATTTAGGTACAGCATCGCATGACTGCACAATTGTCAGTTAAATTAATGCAGTGCCGTATCGCAATGCCGTATCGCAAAAAATGGTCTGGTCATTAAGGGGGTAAAACCCTCCGGGGCTGAAGTGGTTAAAGTGAAACTGAAAGCCAAACTTTGCTGTATTTTTTGTTTTAGTTTTGGACAGAGTGGGGAAGGCTTAGGACCTCTGTCAGACTTTTACTGCTGTGCCCCATTGGGGATGTTCCCTTGTGCAGCAGGAAAGGTAGTCAGTAGTTATCTCCCTGACAGCTACAAAACCAGCAATAAAATTGCAAATGCGTACAAATTTTGCTCCATGCGCTGCCTGATTAAATATAACCCACTTTGTACAGAAGGCATCATATGTGCCTTGTTAAACCTCCCCCTACTGAGTCCTATAGTTTGCAAAGCAATGTTACTCCGCTTATAGCTGAAGCTGGGCAGACCTTTGCAATAAAATACACAATCAAAACCTCCTAAACGGAATGGGATCCATGGAGAAAGCAAGCAGCAAATAAAAACGGCGTCTATATTTTTCAGATGAGACACAGATACACCTGGTCACATGACGGTGCAAGGGAAAAATCCGAGCAAGATATTCACCATTGGCCTAATATGGAGGGGAGACTTGATGTCAATAGAAATGGAAGAACATAAGTCCAGTTGTTAAAATAAAAATGCGCAGACATAACGCCTCGTCATCACGCCGTATAAAAATATATTATGGATCAATAAAAGTCTTCCAGTGATTAACAGCCAGAGTTCTTTGGATAATTTCCTTGGCTTGTTTCATAGTTTTGACATATGAACTGAGTGGGAGAAGTAAAATATACTATACATTTCAAGTGGGTTTTCTCTACAAATACATTTCAATGGAAAACCTGCGTTTTATGACTTTTTACATCTTTTCTTTTTTTTTTACACTTTTGTTCAGAGAATACAATACGCTTTGTACGAAATGTAAATATGGCATTTACCCAGAAGGTTCCTCTTCTTTTTTCCGAAATTAATTTGTGTCCAAGAAGAAGAAATGTGTAATGCCGTGTACACACGACCGGACTTTTCGACAGCAAAGGTCCGACGGAACGAATCCGTCAGACAATTCGATTGTGTGTGGGCTCCATCGGACCTTTGCTGTCCAAAAATCTGACGGACTTTAGAAATAGAACATGTTTCAAATTTTTCGGCCGAAACTCCGCCGGACCCAGTTCCTAGCTAGAAATACGTTTGTGTGTATGCTAGTCCGACAGACAAAAACCGACGCTAGGGCAGCTATTGGCTACTGGCTATGAACTTCCTTATCCTAGTCTGGTCGTACGACATCATGTTCGAATCCGTCGGACTTTGGTGTTATTATGAAGTCTGTTCATTCTGAAAGTCCGTCGGAAATCTCCGCCGAAAGTCCCTCGGGAAGACAGTCGGACCCAGTCCATCGAAAAGTCTGGTCGTGTGTACATGGCATAAGGTGGCTTCTAATGGTCCGTACACACAATCCGAATATCGTACGACCTTTTTCGCTTAATAGTCACAAGTATAAATTGAATAGGTAAATAAAGTCACAAAAATTCTCGTACGACAAAAAAAAAAAATCAGAAGAGATGAAAATCGTACGATCTGGTATCGTACGAGGAAAATTTTCATGCTTGTCCAATCTAATAATATCTGATGAACTGTAGTGATCGGCTCTCGAAAGTAGTGTACACGTGATCCCAAAATCATATGACTCTTCCTCGGGCGACAGTTTTCGTACGATATTCGGATCGTGTGTACGGCCATAAGGATTGGGTTAGAACCCCTGTTAGGTTGTTATTGCTGTCTGCGTCCCTGCTGGGGAGATCCACTCTTTCAATTTTACCTGGTGACCATTGTCATGGAATAAGAAGGGCTCATTCACATGTACATGATCCTCATTCAGATCGCTCTTGAGGGAGCTTTTGACAGGCAGTGAGATGGCATTGTAGCTTTAACCCAGGGTTTCTTAACCAGGGTTCTGTGTAACCCTAAGGTTCCTCCAGAGGTTGGTATGGGTTCCTTGAGCAGTGAGAAATGTCTCCCTCTAAGATAAGTTCCCACTGACACCATTGATCCTTTAGCTCTCTGTAAGGTGGGAATTCTTCCCAATGACCACACATGTAAGGAGCATCCTTTCTACTGACCATCACACTAATGTATCATGAGTTGTAGATGGCAATGGGGGGGAGGGTCCAGAAATAGGAATAGTCAGCGTGGAACATATTCCAGAGGGTAATATTAGGGGCATTAGTGGTAGGGTAACCAAAGCACATAAACCCAAGGTAAGTATAGTAGCAAGTCCAAGTTGCAATCTCAGAACACCCAAGAGGATAGTATGTGACTGGTCAAAATATAGTAATGCATGAAAGTGTTTGTTCACCAATGCCAGAAGTCTGCCAAGCAAAATAGGTGAGTTGGAAGCTCTGGTGCATCGGGAGAGCTACGATGTAATCGGTATTGCTGAAACTTGGCTGCAGTCCTCACATGACTGGGCTATAAATATTCCTGGCTTTGCACTCTTTCGGAAAGACAGAGTAAAAAGGAAAGGTGGAGGGGTCTGTCTGTATGTGAGAAGTGATCTCAAAGCGAGTGTGAAAGAGGACCTGGGGGATGGAGAGTGTGATGAGTCTGAAGCATTATGGGTGGAACTGCATACAGATGTGCGTAGTTCAAAGTTAATCATTGGAGTTTGTTATAGGCCACCCAATGTTAATGAGGAGGTGGATACTCAGCTCCTTGCACAGATGGAAAGGGCTGCGAGGGCTGGGACAGTGACAATAATGGGGGATTTTAACTACCCAGAAATTGACTGGAATAATGGCACTGCTGGGACAGTTAAAGGACAAAAATGTATAAGCCTATTACAGGACAATTTTATGGTCCAGTTTATTGAGGCCCCAACCAGGAATGATGCTCTGCTGGATCTGGTAATCTCAAACCATGCAGAGCATATTACTAATGTATAATATGTATGTATAATAAATCCTGTATAATAATAATAATGTTCAGATAAAGGAACATCTGGGTAGCAGTGACCATAACATAATTTCATTTGATGTTAGCTGTAAGAAAAAAAAAAACCATACGGGAAAGATAAAAACACTTTCAAGAGAGCAAATTTTCCAAGGATGCTGCTCTCCAGAACTTAGACTGGGAGAGGATATTGGCAACAATGGGCACAGAACAGAGATGGGGATTCTTCAAAAAGACTGTTTGTGAACTCACTGCAAAGTATATTCCCATGGGCAATAAGTTTAAAAGGCTAAAAATAAAACCTATGTGGCTCACGGCCAAAGTTAAAAAAGCTATAAACTATAAGAAAAGAGCTTTTAAAAAATATAAAAATTAAGGATCACTAGTGCCTTTTTAATGTTACAAAGAATATAACAGAATATGTAAAAAGGAAATCAAGGATGCAAAAATTCAAAACGAAAGACAGATTTCAAAAGATAGTAGGACAAACCCCAAAAAATTCTTCAAATATATTAATAGTAAAAAGGTCAAGTCTGAGCAAGACAGGTTTGGAAATATCGGTTTGTAAATGGATAGAAAACTGGCTAAAAGACAGAATTCAGAGAGTAGTGGTTAATGATTCTTACTCTGAATGGTATAAGGTTATCAGTGGTGTACCCCAAGGTTCAGTGCTGGGACCCTTACGTTTTAATATCTTTATTAAGGATATTGGGTCTGGGATCAAAAGTAACATTTCTGTCTTTGCAGATGACACCAAGCTATGCAGTGGAATAACATCCTTACAGGAGGTCTCCAATTTACAAGCCAACCTCAATGCTCTGTCTAATTGGGCGACTATGTGGCAGATGAGGTTTAATGTTGATAAATGTAAAGTTATGCACTTGGGGGCTAAGAATATGCATGCATCATACATACTAGGGGGAGTACAACTGGGGGGATCCGTAGTGGAGAAGGATCTGGGGGTTTTGGTAGATCATAAGCTCAATAATAGCATGCAATGCCAAGCTGCGGTTTCCAAAGCGAGCAAAGTCCTTTCTTGTATTAAGAGAGGTATGGACTCCAGAGAGAGAGATATAATTTTGCCCCTGTTCAAATCATTAGTAAGACCTCATCTGGAATATGCAGTTCAGTTTTGGGCACCAGTTCTCAAAAAGGATATTGGGGAACTGGAGAAAGTGCAGAGATTGTGATTCAGGCATCTCCAGAGGAATGTTATCAGGATTTCTATTCCCATATTTTCCTGGTAAAGAAACAATCGGGAATCTTTCGTCTCATTCTCAACTTAAAACCTTTAAACAGGTCAGTCCGATACTGGAGATTCTGCATAGACTCCATCTTTACGGTTAACATTTTCTTAACCAAGGGATGCTTCATGGCATCAATCGATTTGAGAAATGCGTACCTGCATGTGCCTATAGCCTCTCAGTCTCAAATGTTCCTCAGGCTGGCAATAAACATGGTGAAGGAGGTGCTGCATCTACAATTCAAGGCCCTCCCTTTTGGAAAGACTTAAAAGTTCCTGTTCACAGACACTCCCCATCCAATCTGACAGAACTTGAGCTATTTTGCAAAGAAGAATGGGTAAAAATGTCACTCTCTGGTAGCTGGTAGAGACATCCCCAAAAAGACTTTCAGCTGTAATTGCAGAGATAGGTGGTTCTACAAAGTATTAACTCAGGGAGGATGAATACAAATGCACGCCACACTTCAGGTATTAATTTGTAAAAAATTTGGAAATCCATTTATCATTTTCCATCCACTTCACAATTATGTGCCACTTTGTGTTGGTCTATCACATAAAATCCCAATAAAATACATTTATGTTTTTGGTTATAACATGACAATATGTGGAAAATGTCAAGGGGTATGAATACTTTTTAAATGCACTGTATGGCCAGCTTTAGCTAGACACATTTTTGCCCACATGTAGGGCAAAACTGTGACTTAAAGTGGAACTATAGGCAAAACTTTTTTTTTTTTCATTTTGAATAGAGTAAGGGAGGGTTATAACCTATAATGTCAGATTTTTTTTTTTGTCATTTGTGTCCCATTGTGGAAATACCCCTTCACCTCCTGTCCCATAGCCAAAAAGGAAGTGAGAGGAAATCCCTGTAAATTAGGGGAATTCTTTGGGGACCCCCAGGTCTCCCATTGGAAGATTTCGCCTCTATTACTTTTCTGGGGACAACCCAGAATTTGTGATTTTCTTTTACTTTCACTTTCAATGATAATGGTAAACAGGACACATAGAGAAGGTGAATCTCCCTAACGGGGGCACAGACAGCAATAAAAACCTAACAAGCATTCTAATCCCTCTCCTCTCTATCCAAAACCTAAAAAAAAAAGTTTTGCCTTTAGTTAGACTTTAATGGTCAGCCCTCTGCCTTTTAGCACTGGGTTCCTAGGTTTGAATCCCAACCAGGGCACTACTTGCATGGAATTTGCATGTTCTTTTTGTGCTTGCATGGGTTTCCTTCCACACACTGGAAAGACATGCTGGTGGGTAAATTAGCCCTAGAATGTGTGTGTATATACATTATATTACCAAAAGTATTGGGACACCTGCCTTTACACACACATGAACTTTAGCAGGCATCCCAGTCTTAGTCTGTAGGGTTCAATATTGAGTTGGCCCACCATTTACAGCTATAACAGCTTAAACTCTTCTGGGAAGGCTGCCAGCAAGGTTTAGGAGTGTTTCTATGGGAATATTTGAGGTCAGGCACTGATGTTGACGCAAGAAGGCCTGGCTCGCTCACAGACTCTGCTATAATTCACCCAAAGGTGTTCTATTGAGTTGAGGTCAGGACTCTGTGCAGGCCAGTCAAGTTCCTCCACCCCAAACTCACTCATCTGTGTCTTTATGGACCTTGCTTTGTGCACTGGTCTAAATCATTTGGTGGAGGGGGGATTATGGTGTCGGGTTGTTTTTCAGGGGTTGGGCTTGGCCCCTTAGTTCCAGTGAAGGGAAGGCTTCAGCATACTAAGAAATTTTGGACAATTTCATGCTCCCAACTGTGGGAACAGTTTGGGGATGGCCCCTTCCTGTTCCAACATGACTGTGCACGAGTGCACAAAGCAAGGTCCATAAAGACCTGGATGAATGAGTTGGGGTAGAGGAACTTGACTGGCCTGTGCAGAATCCTGACCTCAAATAGAACACCTTTGGGATGAATTAGAGCAGAGACTGCGATCCAGGCTTTCTTGTCCAATATCAGTGCCTGACCTCGCAAATGTGCTTCTGGAAGAATGGTCAAACATTTCCATAGACACACTCCTAAACCTTGTGGACAACCTTCCCAGAAGAGTTGAAGCTGTTATAGCTGCAAAGGGTGGGCCAACTCAATATTGAACACTACAAACTAAGACTAGGATGCCATGTAAAGGCAGGTGTCCCAATACTTTTGGTAATATAGTGTATGTATCATTAGATTGTAAGCTCTTTGAGGGTAGGGACTGCTGTGATTGTACAATATGTAAATTGTTGGTGCTATATAATACCAATAATCAATAAAAATATCAAAATGATCGAGTCATTCATCATCCATACCTCCAAACATTTTGAGATGGGACACCTACTAGCAAATGTATGTAGGCATAGGACACGCCCTCTGCCACACCCCCTTAAAGGAGAATTAACCAAAAAAAAGTTAATTAAATCCACAAGGGCTTTTTTTTAACCACTACTATTCCTTTATATTGGCTTTTGAAATGTACAAATGCAGCAATTTAGAAATTGGATGAAAGGTTTAGCACCGGGAAACACTTTTTGAAAGAAAAAAAAGTAAATTTTATGTACAACTATATAGATCAGACCAAAATGAGGGACAAATGAGGAGGAAAGAGGGACAGAGGGACATTGGTCCAAATCAGGGACAGTCCCTCGAAATCAGGGACAGTTGGGGGCTATGCATCATCCCATGAAAACTTTCAGATTAGGGTTTAAAAATGTACAATTACTGCATAAATGGGTAACTCTTGTCAACACTGGATCTGATTTCCATGCCATTTAAGTAATATCTAAGAAGAAGTGTACTAATTGTTGGTTGGTAATCCTCCATTGTCCAGGCTCCTTTACTAAATAGACCCATGGGTGAAGTTTATACATTCTGCAAACTCCTTGAATTTCACACCCCGCTCTAACGACATACAGAGCGCCATCGTTTTCCTGATTTAATTGAATTTCACTTTTTTCTGGGAACACTGGACAGAGTAGCGTTAAGTAAATTCAGCCAGATGGCCTTTCTCTTCCCCATGCTACTTTCTAAACACAAATAGCTGCAGAGCCCACAAAGCCCTCGCTGACCACAATGACACCGAGAAAGCCTGAGGGGTCACGCAGATCTTCCTAAGTGTGAGCATCTGGTTGGCTCATCTGTCAGCGTCCTGAGCTCCTCGCCCTCCACTATTGAAAGAGGATCCCTAAATACAAGGAGCAGGAAGACCGTCACGAAGAGCCGCTGACAGTCAGGCCCGAATTCCGAGTCTGAGCACGCAGCCTACGGAGAAGAATCAGGTGCCTAGTTCACAGGCCAATGGGACGTGTTGTGATGGCTCAATTCCAAATTTCACAGCTATTTAAAAAGCGCACTTGTATAGCTTATCCTTGTCTTCCAATCCACAACTTAATTCATTTCCCTCTTTCTTTATTTAAACACCCTTTTAACCCCTCCCTTCATTCTCCTGATTGGTATCACTAGGGAGATGGGAATGCATGCGGTAAACTTGCAGCCCCTTCCCAGGGGGCCATGAACCTGTGTCCTCTGTCCTGGGTCTCCATTGTGCTGGCTGTGCTAGCTACAGCTACTCTTTACCGCAGACTTACTCAATTGGAATTTAAATGCCTCATCATTGTTTTCATACAGAATGGGAGAAAGATGCATTTAACGGCAAATCACAGGCGTTCTAGCGGAAAAATAAATGGATGTATGAATACATCACCCATCAATGTCTGCATTATTATTGTGCTTTCCAAATCCGGTGTTGGGACTTTTTAAGAATTGTGCCATTTAAAGTACATACACATCATGCAAAAATAAAAATAAAAAAAAGGATTATGTATAAATGTACACAGAATGCAGCATTAATGATAAAAAATATATACATATCTATCTATGTATATATATATATATATATATATATATATATATATATATATATATATATATATATATATATATATATATATATATATATATAAATAAATGTATATATATATCTATATATATATATATATATCTATATATCTATATATCTATATATATATATATATATATATATATATATATATATATATATATATATATATATATATATATATATATATATATATATATACAGTCCCTGACAAAAGTCTTGTCGCTTCTCTACCCCTGCTATTAACCTGACTTTTAATTAATCAATTGGTGTTAGAAATAGCTCATATGAAAAGCTCAAGCCCTCCCAAATGATGTTTAATGCACTGAAATAAATTAATTTTGCTGAAAAAAGATTTATCATTTAATCAAGACAGACAGGTCAAATTTTGGCAAGACAAAAGTTTTGTCGGCTATAAAGAAATTGAACAACTTTACTGAAAGTCCAAAAATATGTCAGCAAATTAAGTAGTGGTGCTGTGAGATCCAAATTTAATATCTTGTATGACTTCCATGAGCTTGAAGGACAGCATCCATGCGGTTTGGCGAATTAAGTCATCAGGAATAGCAAAGAAAACAGTCTTGCATGCCTCCCATAGTTCATCAATAGAGTTGAGCGGACACCTGGATGTTCGGGTTCGGCAGGTGCGGCCGAACTTCAGAAAAAAGTTCGGGTTCGGGACCGAACTTGACCTGAACTTGACCCCGAACACCGAACCCCATTGAAGTCAATGGGGACCCGAACGGCTATAATAAAGTGTCAGCTCCCGTCCCCCTTAATACAGAGAACACAGTCACTGAAGTAATTTATTTTTAAAAAGTTAGTCATAAAAAGTGTTTGGGGACCTGGGTCCTGCCCCAGGGGACATGTATCAATGCAAAAAAAACTTTTAAAAACGGCCGTTTTTTCGGGAGCAGTGATTTTAATAATGCTTAAAGTGAAACAATAAAAGTGTAATATTCCTTTAAATTTCGTACCTGGGGGGTGTCTATAGTATGCATGTAAAGGGGCGCATGTTTCCAGTGCTTAGAACTGTCTCTGCAAAAAGTGTCATTTTTGCTGGAAAAAAAGCTATTTAAAATCACTCTATGAATTGTCGGCTCCCGTAACACAGAGAACAGTCATTCATTGAAAGCCATTCATAAAAAAAAAGTCATTGATAAAAAAAAAAAAAAAACAACAAAAAAAAATGGCGTAGGGTCCCCCTCAAAATCCATACCAGACCCTTATCCGAGCACGCAACCTGGCAGGCCGCAGGAAAAGAGGGGGGGACGAGAACGGCCCCCCTCCCGCCTGAACCATACCAGGCCACATGCCCTCAACATTGGGAGGATGCTTTGGGGGTCTGAGACCCCCAAAGCACCTTGTCCCCTTGATGAGGACAAGGGCCTCGTCCCCACAACCGTGCCCGTTGGTTGTGGGGGTCTGCGGGCGGGGGGCTTATCGGAATCTGGAAGCCCCCTTTAACAAGGGGACCCCCAGATCCCGCCCCCCCTGTGTGAAATGGTAAGGGGGTACTTTGTACCCCTACCATTTCATCAAAAAAGTGTCAAAAATGGTAAAAATGACAGGAGACGGTCTTTGACAATTCCTTTATTAAAATCTTCTTTCTTCTGGTCTTCCTTTCTTCATCCTTCGGTTTCTTCATCTTCTCCTTCCGGCATCTTCTTCTTCCTCCGATCCGCTTCTTCTTGGCCTTCTCGTCCAGCATCGTTGTCTCTTCTGGGCCGCTCCGCGCAATGGGAGGCTCCCGATGTGTGAGGCTTCTCTCCGGTATCTTCTTGCACGGCGTCGGTCTCTGAGGCTTCTCTCCGGTATCTTCTTCCAGGGCGTCGGTCTCTTCTTGGGCCACTCCTCGCAATGGGAGGCTCCCGGTGTGTGAGGCCTGGTAACCCCGCCCCCCTCTGACGCATTGGGACGTCATGGGGACTTCCCTATGGCTTTCCCCTCTGACGTCACGGGGAAAGCCATAGGGAAGTCCCCATGACGTCCCCATGCATCAGAGGGGGGCGGGGTTACCAGGTGGCCCCGCCCTCCGTTATAAAAGACCAGTCAGCCGAAGCGAAGCCTCACACACCGGGAGCCTCCCATTGCGAGGAGTGGCCCAAGAAGAGACCGACGCCCTGGAAGTAGATACCGGAGAGAAGCCTCAGAGACCGACGCCGTGCAAGAAGATACCGGAGAGAAGCCTCACACATCAGGAGCCTCCCATTGCGCGGAGCGGCCCAGAAGAGACACCGATGCTGGACGAGAAGGCCAAGAAGAAGCGGATCGGAGGAAGAAGAAGATGGAAGAAGAAGATGCCGGAAGGAGAAGATGAAGAAACCGAAGGATGAAGAAAGGAAGACCAGAAGAAAGAAGAAAGAAGATTTTAATAAAGGAATTGTCAAAGACCGTCTCCTGCCATTTTTTACAATTTTTGACACTTTTTTGGTGAAATGGTAGGGGTACTTTTGTACCCCCTTACCATTTCACACAGGGGGGGCGGGATCTGGGGGTCTCCTTGTTGAAGGGGGCTTCCAGATTCTGATAAGCCCCCCACCCGCAGACCCCCACAACCACCGGGCACGGTTGTGGGGACAAGGCCCTTGTCCTCATCAACATGGGGACAAGGTGCTTTGGGGGTCAGACCCCCAAAGCATCCTCCCAATGTTGAGGGCATGTGGCCTGGTATGGTTCAGGCGGGAGGGGGGGGGCGCTCTCATCCCACCCTCTTTTCCTGTGGCCTGCCAGGTTGCGTGCTCGGATAAGGGTCTGGTATGGATTTTGAGGGGGACCCCACACCATTTTTTTTGTCTGGGGTCCCCCTTAATATCCATCCCAGACCTGAAGGGCCTGGTTATTGAATTTGGGGGACCCCCACGCTTTTTTTCTGTTGTTTTTTTTATTTTTTATCAATGACTTTTTTTTTATGAATGGCTTTCAATGAATGACTGTTCTCTGTGTTATGGGAGCCATCAATTCATTAGCCGCGAGTGATTTTAAATAGCTTTTTTTCCGGCAAAAATGACACTTTTTGCAGAGACAGTTCTAAGCACTGGAAACATGCGCCCCTTTACATGCATACTATAGACACCCTCCCACCCAGGTACGAAATTTAAAGGAATATTACACTTTTATTGTTTCACTTTAAGCATTATTAAAATCACTGCTCCCGAAAAAACGGCTGTTTTTAAAAGTTTTTTTTGCATTGATACATGTCCCCTGGGGCAGGACCCAGGTCCCCAAACACTTTTTATGACTAACTTTTTAAAAATAAATGACTTCAATAACTGTTCTCTGTATTAAGGGGGACGGGAGCCGACAATTCATATAGCCGCGAGTGCTTTTAAAAGACATTTTAAAAAGCACCATTACATCGCCGAACACCGGACCCGAACCCGAACATACAGTCAATTGTTCGGGTTTGGGTCCGGGACCCGAACACCCAAAAGTCCGGTACGGACCCAAACTTTACAGTTCGAGTTCGCTCAACCCTATTCATCAATATTCTTTGGTTTCCTCTTCCATGCTTCATCTTTCATCCTACACCACATATGCTCAATGATGTTCATGTCTGGTGACTGGGCTGGCCAATCCTGGAGCATCTTGATCTTCTTTGCCTTAAGGAATTTTGATGTGGAGATGGAAGTATGCGATGGAGCACCATCCAGCTGCAAAATTTGGCCTTTTTTAAGGTTGGGAACATAAGAGGTGGCTAAGATTTCTTGGTATTTTAGACTATTGATGTTGCCTTCCACCCTGCAGATCCCTCGCACACCCCCATACTGGATGTAACCCCAGACCATGATTTTTGCCTCCACCAAACTTCACTGTTTTCTGGGTAAATCTTGGCTCCATGCGGGTTCCAGTAGGTCTCCTGCAATATTTGCGGCGACTGTGGTGTAATTCAACAGAAGATTCATCTGAAAAATCCACCTTCTGCCACTTTTCCAGAGTCCATCCTTTTAGCAGGCTGTGGCCCTTGGCAAATGCCACACGGTTTTTCAATTGTCTTTTGTTTAGTGCTGGCTTATGGGCACTGATTCGACCATGGAGGCCATTTCGAGACAGAATCCGACAAACTGTTCTGGTTGACATAGGGACTTCAGGTGACCAGGTCTCGTGGAGCTTTGCTGCAGTGGAAAATGGGCTGGTCTTGGATTTTCGAGCCAACAAACAGTCCTCTCGAGCAGTTGTCTTGCGGGGTCGGCCTGACCTGGTCTTGTCCAAAACGTCTCCAGTCTCTACAAATCTTTTTTTTATCCTCTGAACTTGACTCTGAGACACATTGAAGGTGTCTGCCACATCAGCAGTGGTTCTGGTCTTCAGCCTCTTGATAATCAACACTTTAGTCTCCGGAAAAATCTTTGGCATGTTTGCAGAGGTCTAGTTGCAGTTGAGAAGGTCTAGTGTACTGGTGTTCTTTTTATACACACCTGAGACCTAATTGATCCATTATTAGTCACAGGTGAAGCTCATATAACAAGGCGACAACACTTATATCTTGGCAAAAATTTACTCAATGGGCTTTACCAAGCTGTGAATATTAGAATACTTTTTGCACTGAAACATTATTACAAAAGCTGTTGGGATTAAAATGACCCATTTCTTGTAACAAAATCTTGATTAGAAATATATTTTAGCGGCACTTCAGGTCAATTTGTACACAAGCGACAAGACTTTTGTCAGGGACTGTATGTATGTATGTATGTATGTATGTATGTATGTATGTATGTATGTATCTATCTATCTATCTATCTATCTATCTATCTATCTATCTATCTATCTATATATATATATATATATATATATATATATATATATATTTATATAATAGATATACACACACACACTCACCGGTCACTTTATTAGATACACCTGTTCAACTGCTTGGTAACACAAATTGCTAATCAGCCACGACGGCGACTTTGCTGAAGTTAAAACTGCGCATTAGAATGGGGAAGAAAGAGGATTTAAGTAACTTTGAACATGGCATGGTTGTTGGTGCCAGATGGGCTGGCATGAGTATTTAGAAAAAAATGCTGATCTACTGGGATTTTCACGCACAGCCATCTCTCGGGTGGGAACCCTATGGGAATATCTATGCTTACGAATTTTTATACGAAATACGAAATTTCAGATCCAAATTCCGTTACAACAGAAACGTTACTGATGTTTTGTTCAGCAATCAGAGGAAGTCAGCACAGCACAGGGATGGTGGGAACCCCTCATAATGATAAATTCATCATAACGAACATTCGTTATTTTTACAAAAAGTTAACGAACCTAAAGGGTAAAAACCCAGGAAGTCAGCACAGCACAGGGATGGTGGGATATGATAATGATAAATGATAAATTCATCATAACGAACTTTCGTTATTTTGCGAAAAGTTTACGGATCTAATGAAAATTCCTATTTCGTACAAATCCTAATTGAATTTCGGACACGAATTACGAAATACGAATTCATTTTCGTACGAAACTAGATAGAACAAAACGAAACAAATTTATTGATGTCGCACATGTCTAATCGCCAATCCCCTACCTTCCTATACATGGGGGAGAAAAACATATAAATGCACATTTATTGTTGGATGCATAGTAATTCAATCACCAATTCCCCAACGTGTTTCAGTTATACACAGCCTTCCTCAGGGCATATTAGGTGAGAGTGCCTAAAATATATAGTGACACTGAAAGAAACTTTTTTTTAAAAAAAAGCTGATCACAAAGTACATGAGATATTCTGCACACCACCCGGCAGGATGAACTTACATTCATGTATCAGCTTGTGCACAAATAGTGTCTTTGCAGACAGTCAGTCAGTATTCGATTTGAATACTTCAAATTCATTGCAAAAATTTAAATCCGGTTGAAAACAATTATACTAAACAAAACAAATTTAGTTGCAGATGCTACAATATTTGAATTAGTAACTTAATGTATTGGTGCGGATCATTTTTTTCTACAGGTGTGAATGCGGTTACCCACATAATATTAGAGAGAATAAAGTAAAATATAATAAAACAGAATGTTTCTTTTCTATCTTTTGAAGATTACACGTTGGAATCAAACATATACGTTTGTATTTATTGAGAAATTTTATTTTATTGGATATGTTTTAAAACTGAAATTAGAAAATATTGTTTTTTTTTTGTTTGTTTTTTTAAGTTTTATTTTTTTATTTGTAGAGTAAAAAATAGAAAACCCAGTGGTAATTAGAATTTAATCTTATTATGAAATGTTATTTTATTTGATATGTTTTAAAACAGAAAGTAGAAAATATTGTTTTTTTTATTTGTTTTTTTAAGTTTTATTTTTTTTTTTATTTGTAGAGTAAAAAATAAAAAACCCAGTGGTAATTAGAATTTAATTTTATTATGAAATTTTATTTTATTGGATATGTTTTAAAACAGAGAGTAGAAAATATTGTTTTTTTTTTTTAAGTTTCATTTTTTTTTTATTTATAGAGTAAATATATATATTTTAGGCACTCTCACCTAATATGCCCTGAGGAAGGCTGTGTATAACTGAAACACGTTGGGGAATTGGTGATTGAATTACCGTATATTCTCGAGATATTATCTCTCTAATATTAAAAGTGGTATTTATAATTTAATCTTATTAAGAAATTGTATTTTATTGGATATGTTTTAAAACAGAAAGTAGAAAAAATATTTTTTTTTTTGTTTTTTGTTTTTTTAAGTTTCAGTTTTTTTTTTGATTTATAGAGCAAAAAAAAAAAACAGTGGTGATCAAATAAAAAGTGGTGAAAACGCAGTGGTGATTAAAAGAAAGCTCTATTTGTGTGAAACAAATGATATCATTTTAATTTGGGTACAGTGTTGCATGACTGAGCAATTACCAGTTACAGTGACGCAGTGCTGAATAGCAAAAAATGCCCTAGTCATAAAGGGGGTAGACCTTCCGGAGGTCAAGTGGTTAAATGAACAAACTTTCAAATCGAAAACTTTGGGGATTTTTTCGGACCAACTTTTTCTTTCCATTGGTAGCCTAAAGCAGGGGCAGGTTGCTTGGAAATTCCGTATAATTGTGACTGGAGGCGCTCTTTAGTAACGTGTTTCATGTTCATAGTGGAGTCTGACATGAAAAAGCGCTTTGTTTAGATACCAGGGTTGTGACGTTTATTTTTGTTACGTTTATATTTGGTGTATGTTTATTGACTGCAGGGAAGAATGACACAAGCCGAGTCTTCAGCCGTGTCTATAGACAGAGCGTTGGTTGTCCTGACTTTCCCGTATTCATAAAAACTGATACAGATAAACACGTTCAGGTTTAGTGAACTTCTAACTTCTAACCGCGGAACAACAAACTCCTGAACTGCGCAGAAGATACGCCCCATACAACAGTTACACAAAATAAACACCGACCTTATGAAGTCCTTTGACTTCTCTGTGTATGTGCCAACACTGATAGAGACGCCATTGACTGTTCATAGAATGATAAATACACATACAATAATCCCAGGTTAGAAATGGCATTACCCAGAGACACTGGTGATGAGTTTACAGAGGAAGGACAATAGATGTAGCAGCTCAAATAATCTTAGGGTATTGCACCATTGGAATATTAACCCCTTCGTACCTATGGTTAAGCAGGGGCGGACTGACAACTCATGGGGCCCCCTGGCAGTAGGAGATTATGGGGCCCCCAGGCAATCAGAGATTATGGGCCCACACAGTATACAATCACACAGTATACACAGACATGTTTCTATTGGCTGAGAAGGTACTGGAGAGGTGGGGCAGCTATAATCTCTGGATTTTTAGACCAAAAGGATGTCGGTAAGGGACATCTCAGAGACAGATGTAAAAAAAACACAGATTTTTACATACTGTCCCTGGTTTTACTGAGGCTGGCAACCCTGATGGGGCCCCCTAGTGACCCGGGGCCCTCGGGCAGTGCCCGAGTGGCTGAATGGTCAGTCCGCCCCTGTGCCTAAGCCCAATTTTGTACGTGTTAGTAAAACTGTACATATCATCTACTACTTTGTGCATCCAGGTGGGTTATTCCTTGTTTTTTTCAGGACAAATTGGGCTTTGATTTGGTGGTAAATGGTAATGGATAATTCCTAATTATTTCCTAATTCTTTTTATTATCAAAGGAAAACAGGCCCAAAATAGTAAAAAAAAAAACTACCTACCACCAAAGAACAAGCCCAAATAAATTCTCCCGCTCCTGACGATTGCAGGGATACCACATTAGTGTATGTTAGTTGTTGTTTGTATCCGTATGTCCGAACCTACGCTCAGCAGAAACAGATGAGCCAGCGATTGACGTCCTTTTTTTTTTAATCCTACCTAAAACACACCGACACTGACTGAAACTGATACTAATTAAAAAAAATACTGACCCTGACCTTTGACCCTGACCTTGACCCAAACATTAACTCTGAAACTGACCTAGATCACACCTTGATCTATATCTATATATATATATATATATATATATATATATATTATTATCCATATTATTATTATTTTTTTTATGATGACTATTATTATTATTATTATTATTTTTCCCATTATTATTATTATTTTTTTTCTTCGCACACTTTTTTTTTTTTTTTTTCTATACAAGGAAAGAGAATGATACAGTGAATCTCTCCCGTCCATTTACAGAGACAGAAAGCACGGGGCGGTCTTCAAGTGACTGGTCACTAAAGGGCACTGATAGTTGGCACTGATAGGTGGCAATAATGGGCACTGACAGGTGGCACTTATGGGGACTGTCAAGTGGACAAAAAAGAAACGGCTGCACTCCCAATCTGGTGCATTACATTTATTTCAGGAGATCATAAAAACAAATACAGTATGTGAGTATATGGCAAAAAGGCAGAACAAGGTGACGCGTTTCACACAACTTGCGTGCTTTGTTAAAACCACTGATTGGGACTCACAAGTGGCACTGATAGGTAGCACTGATAGGTGACAGTGATGAGGAAGCACTGATGAGCACTGATTGGCAGCACTGGTGGACACTGATTGGAGCACTGGTGGGCACTGATTGGCAGCACTGGTGGACACTAATTGGAGCACTGGTGGGCACTGTTGGGACTGTACTGATAATCAGAACGCTGATAATCAGTGCTCTGATTATCAGTGCTGCTGTCCCTTTAACTCAAGCCGGTTATCGGCTCTCTTCATCTCTCCTCACGCTGTCAGCATGAGGAAAGAAAAGCCGGTAACCGATCAGCTGTTATTGGAGACAGCTGATCACTTGGTAAAGGGCAGCTGTGATTGACCCTTTACCCGATCTGTAATCAGCTAAGTTCGAAGGACTCAGTGATCACAAAGTGCGCTGCCCGCGTGCCAGAGCGCGATCACAAGAGGACGTCAGTAGGCGGGCATGAAGGCGGTCAATCATAACTCAAATGAATGGGCTGCCATGCCCGAGCAAACTCGGTACTCACAGCCCTCACTAGTATGAACCTAGGCTTAAGTCATGCTTTTAGGTTATGTCTCCACCAGCTGGCGTGTGACTGGCGAGTGAAAGGAGGAGCAGAAGACTGATGAGCTTATCTTTCGGTCACTCTGCTCTCTCCTCCGATCAGCATGTTCCATGTCAGCACTGTTGTACAAATGACTGGCTGTAGTTTAGGAATAAAGTTTATTTATTTTTTTAATTCAACAAAATTACATGGTACCACGCAACAGGTACAATCAGGTGATTATGAGAACATATACAATAAGCAATGTAGTGAAGTGAGGACTTCTTACACATGTATGGGTGCTTCGAAAAGGCACAATGTGGCCTAATCTATTTTGATATCTATATCTAGAAATTGCCCAAAGAGAGAGGCTCTGCCCATTAAAAATGTATAAGGGGTCGTCTACAGGGGTAAGAAAAAGAGCACCCTGCCTGATTTTTTTTAGAAATTTGTGGGACAAAGCTAAGGATGAAGAGAGGAGAATAGAGAAGAAGAAAAAGAAAGAGAGGGGAAGAAAAAAATGAATTTTTTTAAGAATGCTGAAGCTTGTTGGAGTGGAGCTGTCTCTTCTTTACTTTAGACTGCAAAATGGACTGAGCTGCATCTCCCTCTACCAATCGGAGCTCTTCTGTAAAGGGGATTGGAAATGCTAATACCAAGTCACATTCAGGTGTATTAACAATGTGCATTTTGCATCTGCCTGACATTTTCTTTGATTATGTTATAAAATTTTGCATATAAATCATCTTTCTTCATAAATTTAGGCCAAAGTGTATTCTGCTAAATTTTTTGGGTGAAAATAACCCAAATCAGTGTATATAATTTAGTCTGTAGGAAAGTTATAGAGTCCACAAACTATGGTATATATATGAAAATTTATCAATCCTGATGTACTGATGTACCCCATTTCTTGAGGCCCAAAAATGTCAGGGCAGTACAGATATTTTTGGAAAGTAGACAGTCCAAGGTATTTAGTAAGAGGCATGACGAGTTTTTTTAAGCTGCCGTTTTGTGTCTTAAGTTTTTGGAAAATTAAGAAATTAAAACATTTTTTTTTTTGTAAAGTTATATACAAATTAAATACATTTTTTTTTTAAATGTTGCACTTTTTTCAGTGTGAAACGTGTAAATATATGCTGTTAACCACTTCAGCCCTGGAAGAAGCCCATGAAAGGCACATAGCGAAGGAGAGCAAAAAAAAGCCAACGAAATTATTCAAGTATGTAAAAAAAGGGAGGACAGACCATATTGGCCCCATAAGAATGAGGAAGGACATCTGGTTACAAAGGATGGGGAGATGGCGAAGGTATTGAATTTATTCTTCTCCTCAGTCTTCACGAGGGAATCGAGGGGCTTCAGTAACCAAAACTGCAGTGTTTATCCTTATGACACATCACAGGAAGCACCTCCATGGTTAACAGAGGACAGAATTAAAATTAGACTTGGGAAACTTAACAATAACAATAACCTAGATTTTACTGACAGTCTACTGACTGGAATGGTACCAGCTGATTGGAGAAAAGCCAATGTAGCACCAATATTTAAAAAGGGCCCAAAATACATCCCTGGGAATTACAGACCAGTTAGCCTAACATCAATAGTATGTATACTCTTGGAGGGGATGATAAGGGACTATATACAAGATTTTAGTAATGAGAACGGTATCATTAGCAGTAATCAGCATGGATTCATGAAGAATCGTTCTTGCCAAACCAATCTATTAGCCTTCTATGAGGAGGTGAGTTGTCATCCAGATAAAGGAAGAGCGTAGACGTGGTGTATCTGGATTTTGCAAAAGCATTTACTGTACAAAATAAGGTCCATTGGCATGGACCATAGGGTGAGTACATGGATTCAAAAGTGGCTACAAGGACGAGTTGGTGATAAATGGGGAGTACTCTGAATGGTCAGGGGTGGGTAGCAGGGTCCCCCAGGGTTCTGTGCTGGGACCAATCCTGTTTAATTGGTTCATAAACGGCCTGGAGGATGGGGTAAACAGTTCAATCTCTGTATTTGCGGACGATACTAAGCTAAGCAGAGCAATAACTTCTCTGCAGGATGTGGAAACCTTGCAAAAAGAGCTGAACAAATTATTGGGGTGGGCAGCTACATGGCAAATGAGGTTCAATATAGAAAAATGTAAAATAATGCATTTAGATGGAAAAAATATGAATGCAATTTATACACTGGGGGGAGAACCTCTGGGGGAATCCAGGATGGAAAAGGACCTGGGGGTTCTAGTAGATAATAGGCTCAGTAATGGCATGCAATACCAAGCTGTTTAACCTTAAACCTTAAACTACGTAGAGGGTTCTTTACTGTAAGAGCGGCAAGGATGTGGAATTTCCTTCCACATGCAGTGGTCTCAGCGGGGCGCATTGGTAGTTTCAAGAAACTATTGGATAAGCACCTGAACAACCACAACATACAGGGATATACAATGTAATACTGACATATAATCACACACATAGGTTGGACTTGATGGACTTGTGTCCTTTTTCGACCTCACCTTCTATGTAACTATGTAACTATAATTTACCCCTTAATGACGAGGCCATTTTTTGCGATACAGCACTGCTTTTCCAACAAATAGAGCTTTCTTTTGGTGGTATTTGTTCACCTCTGCGGTTTTTTTTTTTTGCGCTATAAACAAAAAAGGCAGACAATTTTGGAAAAAAAAAAATATATATTTACTTCCTGCTATAATAAATATCCAAAAAAAAAAAAAATATATATATATATATATATATATATATATATATATATATAAAATGTATTCACCAGTTTAGGCCAATATGTATTCTTCTACATATTTTTGGTAAAAAAATTGCAATAAGCATATACTGTATTGGTTTGCACAAAAGTTATAGCGTCTACAAACTATGGTATAGATTTATGGACTTTTATTTTTTTTACTGTTTTTACTGGTAATGGCGATGATCTGCGATTTTTAGGGGGACTGCGACATTGTGGCATTCAAATCTGACCCCCTGACACTTTTTCCGGACCAGTGACATTATTACAATGATCAGTGCTAAAAAAAATGCACTGATCAATGTATAAATGACACTGGCAAAGAAGGGGTTAATGCTAGGGGGCGATCAAGGAGTTAACTGTGTTCCCTGGTTGTGTTCTAACTGTGTGGAGGATGGGCTTACTGGAGCAACACAGAGATCACTGTTCCTGATGACTAGGAACAGTCGATCTCAGTATTGTCCCCTGTCAGAACGGCGATCCGCCTTGTTTACATAGGCAGAGCCCCATTCTCCCTCTCTTTACTGCGATCACGGGTGGCCCGGCGGACATCGAGTCCACTGGACCCATGGGCAAGATCCCGCCGCATGCCCGCTGTATCTCATGCACAGACCGATGCACAGGTATGTCAGTTTGTGCAACCGGGCCGCCCTGCTGCAGTATATGTGCAGTGGGTGGTCCAGAAGTGGTTAAAGGTGTAAAAATATTAATGAACACAGCAAAAAGTTTTAATCAATAATAATTTATAAAATTGAGTGAACGAAAAACAATAAATCAGCAGGAAAATAATAATTAAACAGAGAAGGAGAATAAGGAGTTAATTGAGGCTGATTAGAGGAAATTAAGTGGTAAAACAGAGGAGCATTTAATAAAAAAAATGTTTTATACTTGACAGGTTGCTTTAAACTGACTTCATCTGCAGACCAAAGTTTATCCCTTTGATCTGTAGATGAATAAACAGAAAGATAAAAAGAAATGTTTCTTTTTATCTTTCTGTTTCAGGGGCTGAGCATTGTTGTTGATAAACATTGCCCAGCTACTTTTTTTTGACAACTCCAATTGCCGGGACTTTGTTTACACTTCAGCTGTTAACATGGGAACCCAACTTACAGCTGAATGAGTCATCGGTTGTTAGGGATGCGACGGCCCTGCTCCTTAACAACCGTTAATTGACGGCTTTTGTTTATATTTTTTTACTTTCAGCTGTTATTGGGGGAAGTGCCGCAGGGTGCCATCCAACCCAGAAAAGGGGGGCTCCATTTATAAAAAAAATGTCTGGAGTTGGGCTGTAAAAACAATAAAATATAGAAAAGATTGAATTTGGACAAATAAAAGAATTAGCATTTAACAATTAGTAAAAATTACAGCACCAAAGCAAAAGATTATTACAATTCCAATCAATGAATTTGTCAAACACGAGCTTACCGGTAATACTTTATTAGCTAAAAAAATCTAACTGGACATTACAATACAAATCTCTCCAACATTCAGCTGTGCTAGTATGTAGAGAAAACAAATCTGTTTCTAATTCAAAAGCAGCGATCCCAGTTGCATATATTAGCAAAAATGTAGTTCTAAATACCAAACATCTCCTGCATGTCAAAAATATTCTGTGGGTGCAGAAAAGTTAAATAGGACCTCTATATTACATTACACATGGACACAGGCATGTACTGGCCATCGGACTACCGGGAGTTTCCCAGTGGGCCAAGGGCTCAGTGGGCCAGTTTCAGAGAAAGGGGAGGAGAGAGAGATACACAGCACCAAATGTAGCATTAAAACAACTTTTATTCCACCTAAATAATGTTACAATGTGACAAAGTTAGTAGGGGGAAAGGCATTGAGACGCTGTACAAGAGTACAGGCTTGTCATCAATCTGAATTAGGAGCCGTCACCGGGAACCGATCGGGCCAGTAGATAGAGCATCGGTGTGTACTACTACTTCCTGGTGGCGGAGGAATGATGGCCTGAAGGATGCGTCACCACCCACATCTTGCCTCATTTCCGGCTGAAGACATCACGTCCACCCCATCATACGTTCCACCACTACCAGGAAGTAGTAGTACACACTAGAGCTGCACGATTCTGGCTAAAATGAGAATTACAAATTTTTTTGCTTAGAAGATAGATCACGATAATCTCACGATTCTGGCAGGGTTGGGTTGAAGGTGCACATCAAGTTCTGTAGTAGCACTGCATCTGGTGACAAGTGACTTGGCAGGTGACAGGCGACGGGGCAAGTGATATGCGGCATGTGTTGGCAGGCAACGTGGCAAGTGATGTTCTGCATCTGGTGGCAGGCGACGTGGCAAGTGACATGCGGCATCTGGTGGCAGGTAACGTGGCAAGTGACATGCGGCATCTGGTGGCAGGCGACATGGCAAGTGACATGCGATATCTGGTGGCAGGCAATGTGGCAATTGACATGCAGCATCTGGTGGCAGGCGACGTGGCAAGTAACATGCGGCATCTGGTGGCAGGCAACGTGACAAGTGACATGCGGCATCTGGTGGCAGGCAATGTGGCGAGTGACATGTGGCATCTGGTGGCAGGCGACATGGCAAGTGACATGCAGCATCTGGTAGCAGGCGATGGTGGCAAGTGACATGTGGCATCTGGTGGCAGTCAACATGGCAAGTGACAAGCTGCCTCTGCTGACAAGTGACGTGGCAAGTGACGTGCATCTGGTGGCAGGTAACGTGGCAAGTGACATGCAGCATCTGGTGGCAGGCGACGTGGCAAGTGACAAGCTGCCTCTGCTGACAAGTGACGTGGCAAGTGACGTTCTGCATCTGGTGGCAGGTAACGTGGCAAGTGACATGCGGCACCTGGTGGCAGGCGACGTGGCAAGTGACATGCGGCATCTGGTAGCAGGCGATGGTGGCAAGTGACATGTGGCACCTGGTGGCAGTCAACATGGCAAGTGACAAGCTGCCTCTGCTGACAAGTGACGTGGCAAGTGACATTCTGCATCTGGTGGCAGGTAACGTGGCAAGTGACATGCAGCGTCTGGTGGCAGGCGAGTGACAAGCTGCCTCTGCTGACAAGTGACGTGGCAAGTGACGTTCTGCATCTGGTGGCAGGTAACGGGGCAGGTAACGTGGCAAGTGACATGCGCCACCTGGTGGCAGGCGACGTGGTAAGTGTCATGCTGCCTCTGCTGACAAGTGACGTGGCAAGTGACACACTGCATCTGGTGGCAGGCGATGTGGCAAGTGACATGCGGCATCTGGTGGCAGGCGATGTGGCAAGTGACATGCGACATCTGGTGGCAGGCGATGTGGCAAGTGACATGCGGCATCTGGTGGCAGGCGATGTGGCAGGCGATGTGGCAGGTGACAAACTCAAAGCTCCCACTGATTCTGTTATATTACATTGTAATAATAGAAATAATGCGATTCAATCATCCTGACACCATATCAACCATAGTGCCGTGAAGATTGAAGCGCCAACACCAGGTGTTTGGAGTAAAGTGGGCCGGTCTGGATGAAGTCCAGGGCCAAATTTTTGTCCCAGTCCAGCCCTGAATGTACATATGTACGCCCAAGTGCAAGGTGATGTCTCTACAACCAGAATTACATGCGTGTACACAGTCGTGGTCCCAGTGATCAGCACACACCCAAATGTCCAGCTAGGCCCTCCGGACAGTGTATATGTCCTGCTTTCTTCTTATTGCTTACTGCATACTTGTGGGTACACTGTATATGCACCAATGTAGATATAACTGTACTGATATGTAAAACATTCCACTTCTTAGTGCAGAATACTGTTAATAAAAATGTAATTAAAACAATTCTCTCTCACCAGTGGTTGCTTAGCAGTGATGGTGATTGCCTGACATACACTATATGCCCAAAGGTTGGTCCAGAACCAGATCATGCCCACTTTCTGGGAAGTCTGTCCTGCCCAGATCATGCCCACTTTTTGGGAAGTCCTGCCCAGATCATACCCACTTTTTGGGAAGTCCTGCCCAGATCATGTCAACTTTCTGGGATGTTCTACCCAAATTATGTCCATTGCCTGTGAAGCCTTGCCCAGATCATGTCCACTTGGGAGGTCCTGCCCAGAATATGCCCACTTTCTGGGAGGCCTTGCTCAAAATACGCCCACTTTCTATGAGATCCTGCCCAGATCATGTCCACTTTCTAGAATACTCTGCCCAAATCATGTCCACTTTCTGGAAGACTCTGCCCAGATCATGTCCACTTTCTGGGCGGTCCTGCCCAGCATATGCCCACTTTCTGGGAGGCCTTACCCAGGTTTTGACCACTATCTATGAGTTCCTGCCCAGGTCATGCTCCCTTTTTTGGGTGGTCCAGCCCAGATCTATACACATTCTTTGAGGTCCTGCCCAAATTATGTTGATTTTCTGGAAGGTCCTGCTCAGATAATATTGACTTTCTGGGAGGCCTTGCCCAGATTATGCCCACTTTCTATGAGGTCCTGCCCAGATCATGCACCCTTTCTGGGGGGTCTTGCCCTGATCTATCCACATTCTGTGAGGTTCTGCCCAGATTCTGTTCACTTTCTGGAAGGTCCTGCCTAGATAATATCCACTTTCTGGGAGGTCCTGCCCAGATCATGCCCACTTTCTGGGAGGTTCTGCCCAGATCATGCCCACTTTCTATGAGTTCCTGCCCAAGTCATGCTCCATTTTTGGGAGATCCTGCCAAGATTTATCCATATTCTGTGAGGTCCTGCCCAGATTATGTTGACATTCTGGAAGGTCCTGCCTAGATAATATCCACTTTCTGCGAGGTCCTGCCTAGATCATGCCCACTTTCTGGGAGATGCACACTCACTTCCACAATTTCCTTCAGTAGTATATTTTTTGATTTACTGCACATGATCAGTAACTCATATAAGCTGTGATTTTGGGACACAGCCTGGGACACGGCATCATCAGGACAGGGTCCCTAGATGTGGGACTATCCTGGAAAACCCAGGGCAGTTGGTGTCTATGTATCTTTATGAAACTGACTTTGGGCACAGTCATGTTGGAACAGAAAGGGACCTTCCCCAAGCTTTTGCCACAAGGTTGGAGGTGCACTTTTGTCTAAAATGTCTTTGTATAATCTAGCATTGAAAGAACATTTCACTGGAAGAACCTGAACCCAGTAATTTGCATTAGTAGCCACATACACTTTGCCATACATGTTATGGTGGTCAGGTATCAACATACTTTTGGCCTTATAGGGCAGAGATAGATCTTAAAAATATGATCCTGGAAATATGGTACAGCAAGTAAAACTGAAAATCATATCAAAAGTAGCTTTATGCCGCATACATACGACCGGACTAGGTCCGACGGAATTAGTCCGTTGGACAATCCGATCCTGTGTGGGTTAATCCGATAGTTTTTTGTCAAAATAATCCGATGGACCTAGAAATAGAACATGTTTCAGACCAAATTCGATGCAAGGGAAGCTATTGGCTACTGGCTATTGAACTTTCTATTTTTAGTCCCGTTTATGTCATCACGTTCAAAACGAATGGACTTTCGAACGGACTTATGCCCCGTACACACAGTCGGAAATTCCGATGAAAAATGTCAGATCGGACCATGTTGTCGGAAAATACGCCCGTGTGTGGGCTCCTCTCGGAGATCCTGCTCTCAAATTTTCCGACAACAAAATCCGGTCGGACCCTTTCCGATCGTGTGTAGAGAATTCCGACGGACAAAGTGCCACGCATGCTCAGATCAAATTACGAGACCAAAGCTATTGGCTAATAGCCTCTACGTAGTTACGTCGTACGCAACGAGCGTCACCACGTTCAGAATGATCGGATTTTCCGACAACTTTGTCCGACCGTGTGTATGCAAAACCAGTGTCGGACAAAATCCGCTGGAAAAAATCCGACGGATTTTGTGGTCGGAATTTCCGACCGTGTGTACGGGGCATTAGTCCGTTCGTGTGTGGCCAAGTTCGTTCATTCGGAAAGTCCATCGGACCTCCGCCGAAAGTCCGTCGGGAAGACTGTCGGACCTAGTCTGCCGGAAAGTCCGGTCGTGTGTACGCGGCATTAGTTTCACAATATTACTTTGAAATTTATAATAAGTGAAAAATGATTTGATGACAGCTTCTCTTTATTATACACATAAAGAAATCAGCTACCTTTCATATTTTTGGCCTGAACATATTAAAACAATCTCAGAATTTAAAAGAGGAGAGTAATGTGCTGTAACATAGTTACAGTTTTGTTATAACGGACTGCATTGCCAGTAAAATAACAGTTTACCAGTAAAATGACAGCATTTATATGCTAACACGTCGTACTACCTACATATTGTTTATACGGAGTGAAAGCGGAATCTCCATATTACCCCCCGAGGTATGCTCATGGCCTAATTTGGTCATATGCCTACAACAGAAAGAATTAAACTGTCTCTAGTAAGGGGGAAGACAAATAGTCTCCGTGCTCAGAGCGATACATTGATATACAGGGACACTGAGCAGAATTTAGCTTTTAAAGAGCAACTTAAGCCAATAAGTAAAACAAAACAGTGTACTATTCAAACATTGCACAAGAGTTAAAGTTAGAAATTCTACTCAGTTGACTAATAAATGTAAAATACAGGCAAGTACTAAAAAGACCTGTTTAATCTGGTTAAGTATTTTTTTCCAGTGTGTTTTTGCATGTTTTTACATATATTTTTGATACATTTTTATGCTTTATGCATTTTTTTTTTTGTAGGAGGAGATTGTTAACCCCTTCAATACAAGGCACTTTTGCCCTCTTCCTGCCCAGGCAAATTTTCAGCTTTCAGAGCTCTTACCCTTTGAATGACGCGCGGTCATGCAACACTGTACCCATATGACATTTTTATAATTTTTTTCACACAAATAGAGCTTTCGTTTAGTGCTATTTAACCTCTTCGCGCCCGCGCTATAGCCGAAAGACGGCTTCTGCCGGGAGGACGTCCCTGGACGTCCTCCTGTTTACTTCCGCAATGCGCACTCCTGAGAGCGCGCATCGGGGAAGTTCTGTGCTGGCCGTGTCCCTCGGACACAGCCAGTCACAGATCGCTGTAAACGGCCAATCACAGCGGCCGTTTACAGCACGATCGGCGTGTCCAATGAGAGATGATCTCATATGTAAACATATGAGATCATCTCTCAGCCCCGCTCTCCCTCCTCACACGGACAGCGAGTGAGGAGGGCGAGATGAACGGCTGCAGCGGCCGTAAGTAAAAAAAAAAAAAAAAAGAAACAAAATGTGCCATCTGTCCCCGCTGCCATCTGTCCCCACTGCCACCTGTCCCCACTGCCATCTGTCAGTGCCACCTGTCCCCAGTGCCATCTGTCAGTGCCACCTGTCCCCAGTGCCATCTGTCAGTGCCACCTGTCCCCAGCGCCACCTGTCCCCAGCGCCACCTGTCCCGTGCCACCTGTCCCCAGTGCCATGTATAAGTGCCATCTGTCATCAGTGCCACGTCAGTGCCACGTGTCATCAGTGCCACATAGTGCCATCTGTCCTCAGTGCAATATCAGTGTCACGTGTCATCAGTGACACATATTAGTGCCATCTGTCATCAGTGCCACGTATCAGTGTCACGTGCCATTTGTTATCAGTGTCACGTGTCATCAATGCCACGGATAAGTGCCATCTGTCATCAGTGTCACGTGTAATCAATGCCACGTATCAGTGCCATCTGTCATCAGTGTCACGTGTCATCAGTGCCACGTATTAGTGCCATCTGTCATCAGTGCCACGTATTAGTGCCATCTCTCATCAGTGCCACGTATTAGTGCCACATGATATCAGTGCCATGTATAAGTGCCATCTGTCATCAGTGCCACATATTAGTGCCATCTGTCATGAGTGTCACGTGTCCTCAGTGCCCCGTATTAGTGGCATCTGTAATCAGTGCCACATCAGTGTGACGTGTCATCAGTGCCACGCATCAGTGCTATCTGTCATCAGTGCCACGTATTAGTGCCATCTCTCATCAGTGTCACGTGTCATCAGTGCCACGTATCAGTGCCATCTGTCTTCAGTGCCACGTCAGTGTCACGTGTCATTGTCCTGGTGCTCCAGGGCCTTCAAAAGTGTAATAGGTAGTCAACAGATTAGATGTGTAATTTATGCTCCTAGAACACGTGATGGCGCTCCCTGCATGTTGGGCCTCTCTAAGTGGCCAGGCTGTGAAAAAGTCCCACACATGTGGTATCATAATACTCAGGAGGAGTAGCAGAATTTATTTTGGGGTGTCATTTGTGGTATACACTTGCCATATGAGAGAAATAACCTATTACAATGACAATTTTGTGGGGGGAAAATAAAAAAAAATAAAAAAAAATAATTTTGCAAAGAATTGTGGGAAAAAATGACAACATCAAACACCTCACCATGCCTCTTACTAAATATCTTGGAATGTCTACTTTCAAAAAAGGGGTCATTTGGGGGGTATTTGTACTTTCCTGACTTGTTTGGGTCACAAGAAATGAGATAGGTCACCAGTACATCAGATGTGATCAATTTTGTATGATTTGCACCACAGTTTGTGGACTCTCTAACTTTCACAAAGACCGAATAATATCCACTAATTTGGGTTATTTTTACCAAAGATATGTAGCAGTATAAATTGTGGTCAAAATTTATGAAGAAAAATTAATAATTTGCTAAATTTTATCACAGAAACAAAGAAAAATTAGTTTTTTTTTTCAAAATTTTCTGTCTTTTTTCATTTATAGCGCAAAAAATAAAAAACCCAGAGGTGATCAAATACCACCAAAAGAAAGCTCTATTTGTGGGGAAAAAAAGGACAAAAAATTAATTTGGGTACAGTATTGCATGACTGAGTAATTGTCATTCAAAGTGTGAGAGCACCGAAAGCTGAAAATTGGTCTGGGCAGGAAGGGGGTTTTAGTGCCCCGTAAGCAAGTGATTAATCACCATTGGGTTTTTGTATTTTTTGCTAAACAAACAAAAAAACAACAACATTTTGAAAGTAAAATGTTTTACTTAGTTTCTGTTATAAAATTTAGCAAATAAGTAATTTTCCTTCTTCACTGATGTGCGGTGATGAGGCTGCACTGATGGGCACTGATAGGCATAGACACCCATAATGCAATTAGACAATTAATGCTATGTGCAGAACAGAAAAATGTGTTTAGTTTAATTCCGGATATATTTGTTATGTTACTAATCTCGTTTTATTTCGAAATTTGTTTAGTGTCGTTTTGGAATTTATTTTCATTTCGTTTTCGTTACATTTTGTTTCGTTTTTTGATAAAATTTTGTTTTGTTAATTCATTTTCTAACGAATTCCAAATTTTCGGAATGATTCGAAATTAGATGAAAAATGATTGACCAATTAGAATTCTGTGTGAAGAATAGCTGGTTGTTAAGCAGTGGACCCGCCGTATCCTAACAACCTAACTCATCAGCTGTCAGTGAGCTTCCCCACTGACAGCTGAAATGTAAACAAAACAATGCGGACAATTGAAAATTCTGAAAAAAACAGCGTGGGGTCCCCCCCAATCCATACCAGGCCCTTCAGGTCTGGTATGGATTCTAAGGGGAACCTATACACAAATTACATTTAAATCCTGCAAGGCTATTTAAAAACACCTGAACATATTCAAAAATATGGGTATTTGGTCACACTATATGGTCATATAGTGCTAAGTCCACTTACTGCGACAAAGTACCCCATTATCAGTGGGTCCTACACTAGTAATAGAATGAAAGATCCTGCTTCTCAACCCTGGGAGACAAACTCCTCTATATGGGAGAACTGAAAGGACTCATCCTATAACACTGGTGGACACTAATAAGACGTAATGAAGGGGGGGTGGGGTGCTCCGGAACCTGGGCAGGGTCCATACAATATTGTCATTTTTGTATGTGTGCGCTATAATATATTTTGTTCTGTATGTGGTCTTATAGCAGCACCATCTTGAACGTAAACACATTTTTAGGGTGTGTCCCCCAAGTCTGTTGTTTGTATATTGTATGGGACCTGATTAGGTTCCTTGAGCCGGAGCACCCCATAACGTCAAAAGTTTTTAAAAAACGTTGTGAGCCATACCAGACCACATGCCCTCAACAAGGAGGGACTCTGCCCACCCACCCCAAAGCACCCTGTCCCCATGTTGATGGGCACAAGGGCCTTTTCCCAACAACCCTGGGTGGTGGTTGTGGGGGGTCTGCGGTGGGGGGCTTATCGGAATCTGGAAGCCCCCTTTAACAAAGGGGCCCCCAGATCTCGGCCCCCCTATGTGGATGAGTATGTGGCCCATTGCACCCCTACTCATTCACCAAAAAAAGTGTCAAAAATAATGAAAAACAGTAGACAGCTTTTGACAAGTCCTTTATTAAAAAAACAAACAAAAAAAATCAATGTCCCCTAATGTAGATCCATCATCAATAACAATGCCAGCAGCACTGCCGGTGTTCTATCACCAAGTGTCCGGCTGTCACTAGGTGTCCGAAGTGTACTGCGCATGCGCAGCGCATGCGCAGTACGGATCATGAAGATTTTCGGATATTGTCGGAAGATGAACGGCGCCTGCGCCGTGAGTCGAGGAGAAGCCCCCCACCATCCTAGCGGACATAGGGTTAGTCAAACTTAGAGGGCCGCTCGCCACGCTTCGGGCACGGCCTCGCTGCGCTCGGCTCTTTTATATTCTAACTCTATGTCCACTTGGATGGTGGGGTTGAAAGTGGACTCACGGCGCAGGCGCCATTCATCCTCGGCAATTTTCGGAATCAGGGTGTCCTGTGTACTGCGCATGCGCAGTACACCTCGGACACTTCGTGATGGGGGACTGGTAATGATACAACACCGGACCTGAAAAAAAAAAAAATCTCCACCCGTGATGAAGGCTAACTGCCTAATGCCTACTCCGCCAGTTGCCAGTTCTTATATAGACCCCACCCTCTTGTGATGCCAAGGTCGGTAAGGTCACAAGGGGGCGGGATCACCCACTGATGTCATCAGGTGACTCCGCCCTTTAGCTATTTAAGAAATGTCAGACAGACTTTTTTCCGGGTTCGGCGGTGCGGAAGGGGGCATGAGATGGATCTACATCGGGGGGATATTGCACCCCCCCCATGTTGAGGGCATGTGGCCTGGTATGGTTCAGCCCTGTTGGGCTGCATGCTCGGATAAGGGTCTGCTATGGATTTTGAGGGGGACCAATGTCGTTTTTCTTTAAAATTTTGGCTTTATTCCCATGGTTGCAGGAAAGACAATCGCATAATCTACAGCTTGCTTAAGGGTCCTTTCACACCAGGTGCAGTAGGATTGTGTTTTGTGGCTATTCCCACGCAGCCCCAAGCAGCCCCAACAAGACAAGGGAAAATGATGGCCTGCGCTGCAGTGGTGTGCACAAAAAGTACTAAGTGCATGGATCACCGCATGGCAGCCGATAGAACTCTATAAATGTGACAATTTTGTTTGCAAAAAAAGAAAAAGGACAGCAGTTGGTGTGAATGGACCATAAGCTCCTGTGTTGAGAGGCTTTTGCTTGCTTCAAGTAGGTTTTCCATATCTATGCAAGTCTATTGGAATTCAAAATCTGCATGAAGCACAGGTAAATGTAGGTCAGAAGGAGGTCAAGTGCACCTGTCAATGAATTCTGAATGATCTCAAACTGATGTCAGAACAAATGCCAGTGGTTGAAGTGCTAAATATTCACCTTCTAAAATACCCCTAAATGACATCACATTGGGCCAGCAGATAGGGTTGGGCTAAATCCACATTAGTGAATTATTGGACATACATGCTGATCTGACCACACTGGTACCGCTCTTGGCTGTCGGTGCCACTTATCCCAGGAGGAACATCGGGGATGGGGACCTGCCCAACTAATGTTCCAATTGATGGTGGTCAGGTGATGTGGTCAATCGGGCCAAAAATGACCCCAAAATATGTCAACACACAGACTGAAAGATCTTTAACCACTTGCCTACTGGGCACTTAACATCCCCCCCCCCCCCCCCCCCTCCTGCCCAGACCAATTTTCAGCTTTCGGTGCTCTCACACTTTGAATGACTCAGTCATGCAACACTGTACCCAAATTAATTTTTTGTCCTTTTTTTCCCACAAATAGAGCTTTCTTTTGGTGGTATTTTATCACCGCCTGGGTTTTTTATTTTTTGCGCTATAAATGAAAAAAGACAGAAAATTTTGAAAAAAAAACAAAATTCTTTGTTTCTGTGATAAAATTTTGCAAATTATTAATTTTTCTTCATAAATTTTGGCCACAATTTATACTGCTACATATCTTTGGTAAAAAATAACCCAAATTAGTGGATATTATTTGTTCTTTGTGAAAGTTAGAGAGTCTACAAGCTGTGGTGCAAATCATACAAAATTGATCACACCTGATGTACTGGTGGCCTATCTCCTTTCTTGTGACCCGAACAAGCCAGGAAAGTACAAATACCCCCCAAATGACCCCTTTTTTGAAAGTAGACATTCCAAGGTATTTAGTAAGAGGCATGGTGAGGTTTTTGATGTTGTCATTTTTCCCACAATCCTTTGCAAAATTAAGATTTTTTTTTTTCCACAAAATTTTCATTGCAATAGGTTATTTCTCTCACATGGCATGTATATACCACAAATGACACCCCGAAATACATTCTGCTACTCCTTCTGAGTATTACAATACCACATGTGTCGGACTTTTCCACAGCCTGGCCACTTAGAGAGACCCAACATGCAGGGAGCCCCATCAGGTGTTCTAGGAGCATAAATTACACATCTAACTTGTTGACTACCTATTACACTTTTGAAGACCCTGGAGCACCAGGACAATGACACGTGACACTGACGTGGCACTGATGACAGATGGCACTGATACGTGGCACTGATGACAGATGGCACTGATACGTGGCACTGATGACACGTGACACTGATGTGGCACTGATGACATATGCCACTAATACGTGGCACTGATGACACGTGACACTGATGACAGATGGCACTAATATGTGGCACTGATGACAGATGCACTTATACGTGGCACTGATGACAGATGGCACTAATACGTGGCACTGATGACACGTGACACTGATGACAGATGGCACTGATACGTGGCATTGATGACACGTGACACTGATAACAGATGGCACGTGACACTGACAGGTGGCACTGATGACAGATGGCACTGATATGTGGCACTGATGACACGTGACACTGATATGGCACTGATGACAGATGGCACTATGTGGCACTAATGACACGTGGCACTGATGTGGCACTGATGACAGATGGCACTTATACGTGGCACTGGGGATAGATGGCACTGGGGACAAATGGCACTGACAGGTGGCACTGGGGACAGGTGGCACTGACAACAGGTGGCACTAACAGGTGGCACTAGGGACAGGTGGCAGTGGGGACAGATGGCAGTGGGGATAGATGGCAGTGGGGACAGACGGCACTGACATTTTCTATGGGCACTTTATTTTCCGTTTTTTTTTTTTTTTTTCTAACACACGGCCGCTGCAGCCGTTCATCTCTCCCTCCTCACACGTTGTCTCTGTGTGAGGAGGGAGACCCGGCGATGAGAGATGATCTCATATGTTTACATATGAGATCATCTCTCATTGGACACACTGATCGCGCTGTAAACGGCCGCTGTGATTGGCCATTTACAGCGATCTGTGACTGACTGTGTCCAAGGGACATGGCCAGCACAGAACTTCCCTGATGCGCGCTCATGGGAGCGCGCATTGCGGAAGTAAACAGGAGGGCGTCCCTGGCAATTGGCATCCGTGCTGTAGCCGTCTTTCTGTGGTTAACCTGTGTAAGTTTATTTACAATAGTTTTTGCTAAATAAAACAGATGTTCCTATAGAGAAAAACCTAAGACAAATCAGCAGGTTGCAAAAACCATGAGCAAAAAAGGTAAATCATATCCAATAAAAAAAATCTAATTTCTTCATCAATTTAGGCCAATATGTATTCTGCTACATATTTTTGGTAATAAAAAGCTCCCAATAAGCGTATATTGATTGGTTTGCGCAAAAGTTATAGTGTCTACAAACTATGGAATATCTTTATGGAATTTTTATTTATTTATTTTTTTTACTAGTAATGGCAACGATCAGCGACTTATAGTCGGACTGTGACATTGCAGCAGACACATCGGACATATAGGGGTTTATTTACTAAAGGGAAATCCACTCTGCACTACAAGTGCACTTGGAAGTGCAGTCGCTGTAGATCTGAGGGGGCATGGAAGGAAAATAAAAAAACAGCATTTTTGTTTGTATATGATTAGATGATAGAAATCAGCAGAGCTTCCCCTCATTTCAGATCTTCCCCTCAGATCTACAGCAAGTGCATTTCCAAGTGCACTTTCAGTGTACTTGTGGTGCAAAGTGGATTTGGCTTTAGTAAATCAACCCCTAAGTGTCACTTTTGATACTTTTTTGGAGACCAATGACACCAATACAGTGATCAGTGCAAAAAAATATGCACTGTCACTGTACTAATAAAACTGACAGGGAAGGGGTTAACATCAGTGTGTGTGGGGGGTGCTTTAACTGTGGGAAGACAGAGATCCATGTTCCTGCTTAGCAGAAACACAGAGATCTCTGTCTTCTCTTGTCACAGAACGGTGATCTGCCTCTGTCGGAACAGTCAGCGAGTTCCGGTGGACATCGGGTTCACCAGACCCGCTGATTGGCTCCCGATGTGTCCAAGTGCAGAACCGGAAGGGCAAGATGACGTGCAGGTATGTGATTCTGCCCAGAGGAGCCGCCGCCCCACAGTACATGTACGTGGGGCCGTCGGCAATCGGTTAATCCCCTCTCAGCCCCCTACTGGTCACTCAATCCCCTGACCAGGGATTGGCTGAAGAGGCGTGAATATGCAGGCCAAGGTCAAAGCTTACCCGCCCACTATATCCAAGAGTTCAGTGGGATGCAGGTGAAAGTAGATGGCGTGCTCCAGCAGAACCTAGAACAGACACTAACAAACAGTAACTGCTACATATTTATTCAAACTCATGGTTCAGTTCATGATGAAAAATGTGTAACTTTCATAACACACAACTGCTTTTGCAAGTTAAGGACTACTATGTTGTACTAAGAAGCACATAATTCATGACCCCATGTACTCAGCAAGATATTGTATTTACAAAATGTTGTATAAAAGGAGAGCTCTGTTTTTGATCACGCTTGCTTTCTGTTCTAACCTCCTCGTGCTTTTTTTTTACATAAACACTTCTGTTGCGGTCCCGGTGCTCGGCATTTGAAGGAAAGCATGCACTAAGTGGGTGAAATGTCCCTCTGCTTCTAATCTAGGATAACGGTACATTGAAGCAAATTCTGCCTGGCAATAATTATAAACATCGTAGGACTAATTGCTATTTTTGCGCTGTATTATTATATTACTAGCAACGGCCTTCGTGAACTTCAAGACTGGTTACTAGAAATATGAAAATGTCCCAGGTGGTCCAGGATCAAATTCTACAAACCCATGGAAGCTAAAGTGTGTCCATAGCTCCCAACTGTCCCTGATTTCGAGGGACTGTCCCTGATTGGAAGCAATGTCCCTCTGTCCCTCTTTCCTCCTCATTTGTCCCTCATTTTGGTCTGATCTATATAGTTGTATATAAAATGCACTTTTTATCTTTCAAAAAGTGTCTCCCAGTGCTAAACCTTTCATCTGATTTCTAATTCGCTGCATTTGTACATTTGAAAAGCCAATATAAAGGAATAATAGTGGTAAAAAAAAAGCCCTTGTGGATTTAATTAACCTTTTTTTTGTGTTACTTCTCCTTTAAGAGGGTGTGGCAGGGGGCGTGTCCTATGCCTACATACGTTTGTTAGTAGATGTCCCTCATTCCCATCTCATAATGTTGGGAGGTGAGGTGTATCCCTCAGCTGCCTGATCTGTCTGCTGCCTGGCTACTGTGCTCAGCTTGTGCTAGGCCTGAGACTGATGCCACGTACACACGACCGGACTTTCCGGTAGACTAGGTCCGATGGTCTTCCCGACGAAATTTTCAGCGGAGTTCCAACGGACTTCCGAACAAACGGACTTGACCACACACGAACGGACTAAGTCCGTTCGAAAGTCCGCTCGTTTTGAACGTGATGACGTAAACGGGACTAAAAAAGGAAGTTCAATAGCCAGTAGCCAATAGCTTACCTTGCATCGTATTTGGTCCGTCGGACCAGCACACAGACAAACGGTTTTCCCAATAGGAATTGAGTCCGTTGGACAGATTTGAAACATGTTCTATTTCTAGGTCCGGATTTTTATAACTAAAAACAATCAGATTAGCCCACACACGATCGGATTGTCCGACAGACTGGACCTAGTCTGCCAGAAAGTCCGGTCATGTGTACGCGGCATCAGAAATTGAGGATCAATATGGCTGCTTGGCAGGGCTTTTTTTTCTCAGAGAATAGGCAAAGGAACTCCCTCCTTCCAAGTCAACCCTTGACTCTGCCCCCCTACCCACCTCCAGGCAGCATTCCTTGGTTGCACCCCTTATTCACCTCCCGGTACCATCCCTTTTAGAGAATACATACCCAAGTATAATTTTGTGGTGCTAAGTAATTTGTATGGAATTTGATAATGATAACAAGTAAGGCAGTAAAACAGATGTAGCAACAATGAACACCTCAGCGACAATAGATTGACCCCAGCAACAATGGACTCCCAACAGCCAGCATCAATAGACCCTCCAGCAGCCAGCAACACTAAACCCCTCCCTCAACAGTAGATCCCTCCCAGTAACGATTGACCCCCTACAACATAAGACCCACCCCAGCAACACTATATCCCCTACCAGCAACAATAGACCCCCCTGCAAAAACACATCCCCTCCAGCAACAATAGATTCCCCAGTAGCCAGCATCAATAGACCATCCAGCAGCCAGAAACCAAGACCCCTTCCTCAACCGTACATTTCTCTCAGCAATGACTGATCCCCCAGCAACATAAGACCCACCTCTGCAACAATAGATCCCACACGAGCAACGGAAGACCTCCCCAGCAACAATAGACCCTCTCCCTTAGCCAAAATAGATCCTCTCTAGCAACAATAGATTCCCCAGTAGCTAGCATCAGTAGACCCTCCAGCAGCCAGCAACAAAGACTTCTTCCTCAACAGTACATCCCTCCCAGCAACGACTTACCCCCCACAACATAAGATCCACCCCAACATCAATAGATCCCCCATGGGCAACAGAAGAACTCCCCAGCAACAATAGACCCCCTTCCGTCACAAACAAATCCCCTCCAGCAACAATAGATTCCCCAGAAGCCAGCATCAATAGACCCTTCAGCACACCCCAGCACCCCTTGCCATTACATACATTCAGTTCTGGAGGTGCCGGAACTGCGTTCCCTCACGTTCCTACTGAAAAAAAAGCCCTGGTGCTAGGCATTGGTCAACAAGCATTATCAGGTGGAGGTCAGCAGTGCCTAATCTGTTTTTTTTTTTTTTGGCGCAGGCAATGATGAAGGTCTATCTATTTTAGGAGGAAGGCAAGCTCAACACCAGCATATCTTGCTGGAAAACACTTTAATGAATAGCGCTATCCTCCATATTCTCAAATAGATCTTGATGAAAAGAGCAACCTATGGGGTGGCGCTATCAAGCTAATGCACAGACACAAATCAGGTCCTTCTGTATTTATTGTGGTATAGAAATGTGCTTGTCTAAAATTACCTAGAAATGGTAGCAGTCTATTAGAATGAAAAGTTTTGAGAATTTTTTCATGGATGCTTTGAGTAGATATTTTGAAGATACGCTTCACAAGGAGAAGGTGTATTCCAGTGGTATATGAATTTTGATGAAAATTTCTTTGTTTAGGGGTCATTAACCTTCCATTGGGGGTAATGCTGTGTCAGCTGTTCACCTTTAGATTTGAGATATACAGTATATACTATGTATATATTTATATTTTATTATTTAAATGTTGAGTAATATTCAGATGTTTGCATATTTTTATATCCACTTGCGACCGCAATACACCTATATATATATATATATATATATATATATATATATATATATATATATATATATATATATATATACGTTGCGGTTTGCAAATGGTTTATTGGGGTTATGGCTAAAGCTATCAGTTATAGCCCCCAGTATTTTTTTTCAGCCGCTGGTTGGCTTTCTTATGAAAGCGGTCCGAGTGGCCAATTACGCCCCCTTACGTCTCAGGCTTACCATTTTCACCGGCGCACTCAAGAAACAATCTGATGGTGTGGCTGGCTGGACACAGAGGCGGAGAGAGAAGAGATTGTTTCTGATCGCCTCTATGGCCTTGGAAGACCAGAGCGACACCATGACTTCACTTCTGGTCTAGGGCGGAAGTACATTTTTTTTTTAAAGCAAAAGATCAACTTTTTTTGATCTTTTGCTTTTTAAGATAAAGGAGAGATTTGTTTTTGTTTTTTGACCCGCAATCTCTTCATAAAGATGACCTGTTTCTATTATAAGAGATGTTTACATTCCTTGTAATAGGAATAAAAGTGAACTAAAATAAATAAATAATTAAAACAATTAAAAAATTAAATAAATAAGAATTTTTCAAAAGTGTTCTCAACTTTGAAAAATTATGCATTTCTGAATGTTTCTGAATTAGTCATACATTTCCTATGCCTGGCAGGATTGGTAGTGAAAATTGGGCAAGACTTATGGCATCGAGTATGCAAATAATAAGAAGTGCAGCGCAAAATAAAATAAGACAAATATTAAAAACCAATAACATTCAAATCAGCAGAAAATGTCCATTAGAACACATGGATAATCAAAACACAGCTTCCCCAAGTGAGTCTGGTAAGCAAAACAATATAGCAGGTGATTCAGGTCCCTCCACCACAAATTTTCAAGCCTCTTATTGCATCGAGTACACTCTCAGCACAGAAACTTCGGCCTTTCATGGACACATGTATCACTTTAAGAGATTTGTATGTTTTATATTAATGTTTTTGCATGTATGTCTTGTCATGCTGCTTGCTTTATATATTGCTGCCTGATATTTTATAGAGATGCTATGTTATATTTTATTCACACTGTGGGTTTAAAGTTGATTTGATGTTTATAAGTAATTTACGAGATGTGGTGTCCAATCCACTCTATGAATACGTAGTTGAGACGAAACATTTGGTGGGGCTTGTTGTATGTGACGTCACCACGTATGCTGGAATCCGAGCTCACAGCCAGGGAATGCGACTGGAGCCTACTCGGGTTTAAAGAGATACATATACATTTTGATACAGCCTGATGTAAGTATATGGCTTTATGTTTTAATAAATATATTCAAAGATTTTACACAATGTACTTCTTTCCTTTCCTTCCTATATGGATTTGATGACATAACAAGTAGTGATGGTACCGCTGGGATATTGAAAGCCTTCAGGAAAACAGCGGTGGTTGGAAGGTGGTATTCCTCTGCCATATACAGATAAAAAGCATCTTATTCTGGTGTTTATTTGCTAGCATTAAGCTCTGGTGAGCTATATATAGAGCCTGGTGGTGATGTACACAAGAGGTGACTATTATAAGGTGGATACAACCACAGGAATTTGATTGTGGAATTTTGGACACATTTTCTGTGGAACTATATATATTTTTTGGGAACACACAGTGGTGTATAAGAATGTTTTCGCATGTGTTTCATGGGATGGTGAAGGACTATATTTATGCATTGGATGTTTTATTTATTTAACTTTTCTGGTTGCACATTGTTATTTATGCACAAGTCACTTTATAATATTGATGAGATTTTTATGAGAAGTATTATCTATGTAAATAAATTGACACCACACAATTTTTTTTTTAAAATTTATAGATAATTGATTACGACACAATTTTGAGTTGATATCACACGTTTTTAAATTAAATAATTTTTATTAAATTATTTATTGTATTGTATTGGTGAAAGTACTGTCTTTTATACTGTTGTCACAGTTGTGGAAGATGTTCTGTGAGATTTTTGTGGCCTTCTTTCTCTATACTGGCAAATTTCCTAGAACTGCCCTGCATTATCTAAGTGACAGGTTCCCTTTAAACTAGGGTTGCACTGATGCCGTGTCATCAATGCCACCTATTAGTGCCACCTGTCATCAGTGCCATGTATTAGTGCCATGTGTCATCAGTGCCACATATTAGTGCCATCTGTCATCAGTGTTACGTGTCATCAGTGCTACGTATTAGTGCCATCTGTTATCAGTGCCACATCAGTGTCACGTGTCATTGTCCTGGTGCTCCAGGGCCTTCAAAAGTGTAATAGGTAGTCAACAAGTTAGATGTGTAATTTATGCTCCTAGAACACCTGATGGCGCTCCCTGCATGTTGGGCCTCTCTAAGTGGCTAGGCTGGGAAAAAGTCCCACACATGTCCCACACATGTGGTATTGTAATACTCAGGAGGAGTAGCAGAATGTATTTTGGGTCGTCATTTGTGGTATACACATTCCGTGTGAGAGAAATAACCTATTACAATGACAATTTTGTGGGAAAAAAAATCTTAATTTTGCAAAGAATTGTGGGAAAAAAAAAATGACAACATCAAAAACCTCACCATGCCTCTTACTAAATACCTTGGAATGTCTACTTTCAAAAAAGGGGTCATTTGGGGGGTATTTTTACTTTTCTGGCTTGTTCGGGTCGCAATAAATGAGAGGCCACCAGTACATCAGATGTGATCAATTTTTTAGGATTTGTACCACAGCTTGTAGACTCTCTAACTTTCACAAAGACCAAATAATATCCACTAATTTGGGTTGATTTTACCAAATATATGTAGCAGTATAAACTGTGGCCAAAATGTATGAAGAAAAATTAATACATTTGCAAAATTGTATCACAGAAACTAAGAAAAATGCGTTTTGTTTCAAAATTTTCGGTCTTTTTTCATTTATAGAGCAAAAAAATAATAATCCAGAGGTGATCAAATACCCCCAAAAGAAAGCTCTAATTTGTAAATAACTTTTCAATGCTTGTACCATTGCTGACAGCTGAAGTGTACACGCGACAGTTGCGGTAGGTGTCGGTATATCAGTATTGGTACTTGTACCCGTTGTAAAAAACATGGTATTGGTGCATCCCTACTTTAAACGGTTGACTTTTACACTGCTTAGTTACAACAAGAAGGTTTTTTAGTATTTTATGCATAAATGTACACAAAAAAGCTGGACATTCTTTATATAGCCTGATATTCGGCAGAGCTGCATTCAATCACAGCAACAAATATAATCCGGGGGGGGATATAGTGGCTAACATGACAGTGACAAGCTTGTGCAACCATCCGAGGGCCTGTCAAGACAGCATGATGGAAAATCTCTGAGATTGTTTGATGTTTTACACTGTACATACATTGGGGTATAAATGGGATGTAAATGTATGCTGCGTGCCGTTAAACACAGACCTGGCAGATCTCATCTTCAGTCTCTCCTTATTAGAGAGCTACATGTTGATGGCCTTAAGCTTTGTAGAAGAATTTTTTTAGCATGTAAAGTATAACTATGAAATCTGGAAGACCTGAGTTTCTGGGAACTGGAGTTCAGGTGTGACTTCTTATCATTACTGAATTTTAAACACAAGGAGAGGGGCGCTGTTTCTCTTTTAGCTCTTATTGGACCTGGCTTCAGGCCTCTTTGGTGGCAGCCCTGACGACCTCATATGCCCCACTGTGTACATCGTACATACACATCCAGCTGTTTAAACCCCCCCCCTCTCCTCCTCCTTTTTCTCTGGACTATTATGAACCTCTTACATACCAACGAGGTACTGTGACTATGCGCCTTTTTTACTTGTTTATTACTGAATTTTAGACTAACTTAAGCCTCGTACACACGATCGGATTTTCTGCAGACAAAACCTCTGACTTTTGTCCGAAGGCGTGTGCCTGGATTTTGTCTTGCATACAAATGGTACACAATTGTCGGCCAACAAACACGAACGTAGTGAGGTACTACGTGTTTTTTCAGCTCTTTAGCACCACCCTTTGGGCTCTTTCTGCTAATTTCATGTTAGTAGAAGTTTGGTGAATGTTGATTCGTGCTTTTCATTTCGCGCTTTTCATTTAGCGCTTTTCAGTTTGCGCTTTTCATTTCGTGCTTTTCAGTTCTTTTCTGAACGGCTGTTCGTCAACCAGACATGTTGCGGAATTGGAGCAGATAACATGTTATTTATTATTGGCCTTGGAGTTATTGCTTTGACCCAAGTCCAGTCCAGGAACAGGAGGAGGAGGAGGAGTTCTTGGACCAAAAATTGGTTGCTTTATTAATCGCGACCAATTATGTCATATGCCTTTGCTGCGGGAGCTCCAAGAGAATAGTCCAGATGTTTTTCGAAATTATCTCCGGATGACGGACCCCTGCTTTCCCCAACTCTTGGCAATGTTGACCCCCTATATTAAGAAGCAGGACACATGCATGAGGCTTTTATTTTATTTTTTGGTTGAATAATAATGATTTGATTTGTTATATTTTCTATATTTTTGGATGCATAGAATGCACTTTTTGGTTAAGTTCTATTGGCAGATAGCATGTCTAATTGCATTTGTTTTCTTTTTTTTAATGCATAATAAAAAAATAGTGGATAATAATACTTGTGTTTTACTTCAAATGACAGTTTGGGAGTAGGCAGTTACATTTAAAAAAAATACAATGTAAAATTGACAAGGGACACCAACATAGTTGTATCTTTGATCTTAAAAACTACGGGATAATGGTGTTGTGATAACTTGCCCAAAAAAAAAAAAAAAAAAGCATAATAATGTTACTCTTGATATCACTAGAAAAAAAAAGCTTTTGAAAATTACTTTTCAATAACTCCATCAGTATCACCAGCAAAGCAGCTTCATTATTATCGCATTAAAGAAGAAGAGAATGTGCGCTGCATTTCGAGTATTCATAATTTGCCACGTCACGAATGTTAACTCTCCATTACAAACGCTAGTTTACAAGACCGGCTGCAGCAGATGAATAGTTAAAACTTTTTTCCTGTGTGTCCTGTCTTGGAGACGCAATAGCAAGAGAGACAATATCTCAACAAACGGAGGGATTGGCATAATAATAGGCATTGGAAGATTAACCCTCTCTTCCTTCGCTTGTGGCAACTAGAAACTTACTTATTTTTTTTTTTAGGTTTACTATTACTTTCTGTCCCAGTGATAATGGGCCGGGTTGCTGTGTGCCGTTTCTCGAACTTCCTGTTGGATAGCGCACACCAACAAGATGATTTCCATGCAATCAGTTACATTCTTTGGGACTACAGTGCCTTGAAAAAGTATTCATACCAAAAACGAAATGTATTTTATTGGGATTTTATGTGATAAACCAACATAAAGTGGCACATAATTGTGAAGTGGAAGGAAAATGATAAATGTTTTTTAAACTTTTTTTACAAATAAATATGTTAAAAGTGTGGCATGTATTTGTATTCAGTCCCCCTGAGTCAATACTTTGTAGAACCACCTTTCACTGCAAGTCTTTTGGGGGATGTCTCTACCAGCTTTGCACATCTAGAGAGTGAAATTTATGCCCATTATAGCACAAGCTCTGTCAGATTGGATGGAGAGCGTCTGTGAACAGCAATTTTCAAGTCTTGCCACAGATTTTCATTTGGATTTAGGTCTGGACTTTCACTGGGCCATTCTAACACATAAATATGCTTTGATCTAAACCAGGGGTCTCCAAACTATGGCCCTCCAGTTGTTTAGGATCTACAATTCCCATCATGCCTAGTCACGTCTGTGTTTTACAATGCCTCATGGAATGTGTAGTTCTGCAACAGCTGGCCGTAGTTTGGAGATCCCTGATCTAAACCATTCCATTGTAGCTCTGGCTGTATGTTTCGGGTCGTTGTCCTGCTGGACGGTGAACCTCCACCCCAGTCTCAAGTCTTTTGCAGACTCTAACAGGTTTTCTTCAAGATTGCCCTGTATTTGGCTCCATCCATCTTCCCATCAACTCTGACCAGCTTCCCTGCCCTTGCTGAAGAAAAGCATCCCCACAGCATGATGCTGCCACCACCATGTTTCATGCTGGGAATGGTGTGTTCAGGGTGATGAGCAGTGTTAGTTTTCTGCATCACATAGCATTTTGCTTTTAGGCCAAAAGGTTCAATTTTCATCTCATCTGACCAGAGCGTCTTCTTCCACATGTTTGCTGTGTCCCCCACATGGCTTCTCGCAAACTGTAAACAGGACTTCTTATGGCTTTCTTTCAACAATGGCCAGATTTGTGGAGTGCACAACTAATAGTCACCTTGTGGACAAATTCTCCCACCTGAGCTGTGGATCTCTGCAGCTCCTCCAGAGTTACCATGGGCCTCTTGGCTGATTCTCTGATTAATGCTTTCCTTACCCGGCCTGTCAGTTTAGGTGGACGGCCGTGTCTTGGTAGGTTTGCAGTTGTGCCATACTCTTTATATTTTTAGATTATGGATTGAACAGTGCTCTGTGAGATGTTCAAAGCTTGGGATTTTTTTTAACCTAACATTGCTTTAAACCTATCCACAACTTTATCAGTGAACTGTCTGGTGTGTTCCTTGGCCTTCACGATGCTGTTTGTTGACTAAGGTTCTCTAACAAACCTCTGAGGGCTTCACAGAACAGCTGTATTTATACTGAGAATAAATTACACACATGTGGACTCTATTTACTAATTAGGTGACTTCTGAAGGCAATTGGTTCCACTGGATTTCAGTTAGGGGTATAAGAGTAAATGAGGCTGAATACAAATGCACGCCACGCTTTTCAGATATTTATTTGTAAAAAAAAATTAAAACCATTTATCATTTTCCTTCCACTTTTATGTACCACTTGTTGGTCTATCACATAAAATCCCAATAAAATACATTTACGTTTTTGGTTGTAACATGGCAAAATGTGGAAAATTACAAGGGGTATGAATACTTTTTCAAGGCACTGTACATGTCTCATTGTGCCTTGTGCCTGTACAGATGCTTGACCATCATTCATGGAAATCCAGTTCACCTAGATGAAGGATAGAGGTAGGCATAGAGGCAGGTCTTTTGTCTATTTTCCCCTCTTGAGTTGCCTGTGCATGTCACCACAGGAAGCATCGGGACATAGCCCTGTTTAAACCCATGGCTCCGCTCCAGTTTTGTACTTTTCATCTCACGCTGACAACCTAGGTACTGGCTACCACAGCCTGTCTCCAATCTCAGTCAAAAGTAAAAAAAAAAAGTAAGCAACACTCCAAAACTTAGCTTGTTTTTCTATGTTTAATAATTGTCAAAAAAAGACTGCATACATTGATGTCTCCACCCGAAACCAACCTTCCTTTACGTATTTTGTCACTGCTGGACTGCTCACAAGGATAGGGGAAGCCAGCAGTGGTGAAATGCGTCAAAGAAGGTTGGTTTATTTACTTATAATGGGACTGCGATAGTGTGGCAGGCAATCTAAAGCTAACTGACGCTGGGGGGGAACTAACTAACTGCCACTGACATCACCAGTGACAATATATTTTAAAAAAATTTGGAGGTCTAGGAATCACAAATTTGATTGCTTGCTATCATGCTGTTCAGATAGCCCAATGGACAGTTCCTGGTCCGACTCCTCACTGGGTTGACATGCAAGCTCTTACATGCTCCAAAGCAGAGATCGGCAATCCGTGGGCCGCCACTGTTTAATGTCCGGCCCGTCAGTGCATGTGATTAATTCACGGGCACCCGGCCCGCGGACATTTTTGACGCTCTCCTCCTTATCGGACAGCAGCTAGCGGACGGTATCACAGGGCTGGATGGAGGCGGGAATCGCTGGAGTTAACTTTTTAGATTAAACAGCAAGTGATTGGTTGTCGGGTGATCCTAGCAACCAATAACCAGCCTGTTAATATGAAAAGTTAACTTCAGCAATTCCCGCCCCCATCCAGACCTGTGATATCGATCTCTGCTCTACACCTGTGTAAGGTAGGAGAGTTCTATCTGCACAGTGCGTTTTTGTGTGTGGTGGGGTGCAGGGGGGCGAGGACACTAGGGGGGGGGTGCGAGGAGCACAGGAAACGTGCTATGGGGGAGGGGGCAGAGGACACTATGGGAGTGATTTGAAGGGGGACAGAGAACACTGCTATAGGGTACAGAGGACACTGCAACAGGGGGGATCATATTAGGGATCCCTTCTCCCCTGGGGACAGGGACCACTTCTCCCCTAGGGACAGGGGCCCCTTCTCACTTGGGGACAGGGACCCCTTCTTCCCTGGGGACAGGGACCCCATCTTCTCTTGGGAGAGTGACCCCTTCTCACTTGGGGACAGGGTCCCCATCTCCCCTAGGGATAGGAACCCCACCTCCAGACCATTCTGGCTGGCAGGGCTGGCATCAGCCACCCTTGGGTGCCAGGATGGGGGAGGGGCAGTACAATCCGAATCCCCAGCCACATGCTACCTCACGGTGAACTGACTTTGGATTACTGAAGCACCTTAAAATGAGGTAAACCTGTACTGTTGGTATTACTATGTTAGGATTATTATTATCTTCATTTATTAGCAGGTGAATGCAGCCCTCCATGCATTCACATACATTGAATCCGGCCCTTAAGAGGAAAAAGGTTGCTGACCCCTGCTCCAAAGGTTCAGTTGGAGCTATGATGTGGATTCCAATAAATGACGACCCCCAATCGTATGCCCTAGTCTTTCATTATCATTATCAATTTGGAAAAGATATCAGATGAGAAAAAAAATCTTTGTTCACGTCATACACCTTTATCTCCTTTGTTTGGTAATACTGAATTTATACCTGGATTATCTTTTGAACTTTTTCAATGGTGGGTGAATAGAGCTTTGTCACATATTCTACACTTTATATCTGGGAATAAATTATATTCACTGGATTATTATAAATCCTTATAACTATTACCTTCTTCAGAACTACCTTGAAACAATCAAATTACTTTATTCTTACAAAATAAACGTAGTAAAATGAATCAACCACTCCTGTTATTGCTTTATGAAAAATCTTGTACTACTAGAACTCCAATAACAAGCCGCATTTCTATTATATACAGTATTTTGATTGAACCTGAACATAAGCTCCCATATACAGTATGGAACAATAGGAAAAATATCAAATTTTTATTGGGAACTATCAGAATGGTATAAAACGATCAATAATCTCTCGAAAACGCTGATCAATACGTCTTTATTGGAATCTAATTACAAAACTCGATTACATTGGTATATGGTTCCATTGAGATTAGCTAAATAAATCGACAAATTTCTTCTAAACGCTTTAGAAATTGTGGTTTAGAAGGTTCTATGGTACACATTTGGTGACGATGTCCCAAAATACGGAAATTTTGGATCAAAATATTTGACTTTATATATGAAACTACCAAAATATATACAGTATTAATAGATCCCCTGCGATTGCTCTCTTTCAAAAATTTGACATAAGCTTATCTAAACACAGCAAACGCTTTATTTCTTATATAGTCCTAGCCGCTAGAATAACCATTGCACGTTGTTGGAATCAACCTGGAAAAACATTTGATTATGTCATACAAAAGTTGAACTTGCATTTTACACAACGGCCTAGCTATTTTTGACAAAAAGTGGCAACCTTGGTTCCAATATTCATCTATGAAAAAACCTTGACTGCGTTTATCTTACATCTTTCTTCCTTATCTTTGCCTTTTTTTAAATATTATTATATATTCTTCTTTTACTTGTTTAATACCTTAGGTATGTTATACCTTATGTTATTAACAATTAGAGTTCGAGTCGAACTCATGTTCGACTCGAACATTGCCTGTTCACCGAACAGCGAACAATTTGGGGTGTTCGTGGCGAATTCAAAAAGCTGCGAGCACCCTGTAAAAGTCTATGGGAGAAATCTAAAGTGCTAATTTTAAAAGCCTATATGCAAGTTATTGTCATAAAACGTGTTTGGAGACCCGGGTCCTGCCCCAGGGGACATGTATCAATGCAAAAAAAAGTTTTAAAAACAGACGTTTTTTCAGGAGCTGTGATTTTAATAATGCTTAAAGTGAAACAATGAAAGTGTAATATTCCTTTAAATTTCATACCTGGGGGGTGTGTATAGTATGCCTGTGAAGGGGCGCATGTTTCCCGTGCTTAGAACTGTCCCTGCAAAAAGCTATTTAAAATCACTCGCGGCTATAATGAATTGCCGGCTCCCGTAATACAGAGAACAGTCATTGAAAGTCATTGATAAAAAAGCGTGGGGTTCCACCCAAATTCAAATACCAGGCACTTCAGGTCTGGTATGGATATTAAGGGGAACCCCGGGTCAAATTTAAAAAAAAATGACGTGGGGTTCCCCCTAAATATCCATACCAGAACTACTGAACTACAGAAATTGTTAGATACTGGAAATCCCAGTTGGCACCTAACTTATCAGAGACCTTCTCCCTGGTTAGAACTGATTTTTCCTACAAAAATGAGTTCTAACCTATACCCAACCTCTGCCAGCCCTGGATAGAGTGAAGTTCAGGTCACAGAACATGGTGGTATTTAGGTCTTACTAATATACTGTTGTTGTTCTGATACAAATTGTGGACTTAAATTGTGTTATGTTATGTTGTTATTTTTCTTTCTTGTGCTTACTATGTATTACTTGGAGCATGAGCTCCCAAGCATCTACGTATGCTATATCCTTTGTACTTACTTTCAAAAACTTTAACAAAAATCTATTCACTCAAAAATGATTCTTCATGTCGCGTTAGTGGTGCTTCAAAGCGTATTCAAAGCCTCCATAGAAGTCTATACCAAAGCTTGCTTAAAGCACCTGCAGCTTTTGAGAGGCTTTAATTCAGCTATAGCTGAACCTTGTTTTATAGTTTTGCAGGTATGAGATTTCAACACACACACAGAGCATCTGCCGAGCTTCAAAAAAGCACCACCGAAGCATCAAAGCACCACTGAAGCATCATCAAAGCACCACTGAAGCATCATCAAAGCACCAGCGAAGCATCATCGAAGCACCACCAAAGCATCACCGAAGCATCATCAAAGCACCACCAAACCGAAACATCATCAAAGCACCACCGAAACATCACAGATGCATCGCAGAAGCATTAAAAACACATCAAAAAACATGTTGAAGCGGCAGGCGCTTTAAGGTGTGTTGAAGTCGAAGCACGTGTAAATGAGCCCTAGATTCACATCAGGTTCCAGGCGGAGGGTGCGCATGCCATACCTGAAACTCAGAAGTACCAGTACATCGCTTTGCCTACACTGGCCACTAGCCGACATTGCAGATGGGCAGTCGGCAAGTGGTTAACCAGTTCCCACCCGGACTACAGGCATACCGCACTTTTAAGTACACAATGGGGTTTATTTACTAAAGCTGGAAAGTCCAAAATCGGGCTGACTTCTGCATAGAAACCAATGAGTTTCCAGGTTTAATTACCAAAGCTTAATTTAACAAGCTGGGGTTAGAAGCTCATTGGTTTCTATACAGAAGTGAGCCTGATTTTGCACTTTCCAGCTTTAGTAAATAAACCCCATTGTGTACTTAAAAGTGGGGTATGCCTGTATAGTCAGATGACTGCTCTAGAACCGAGTGGACATCATATGACATCCTCCTCAGAATGCACCACACAGGCCACGCTGTCACCTGCTGTGTCCACCGGACACACACCAGTTACATGATGACACTGTACTGCACTGGTGACAATATAAAAAGAAATTGTGAAAAAAAAAAAATTTTATTACATTTATTTCTTTTCCAAAAAATTGTGACAGAAAATTACAACTTCAAAAAACTCACCATGCCTCTTACTAAATACCTTGGACTGTCTCCAAAAAGGAGTCATTTGGGGGGGTATTTGTACTGTCCTGACATTTTTGGGCCTCAAGAAATTAGGCAATCAAAATGTGACAGCACTGAAAGCTGAACATTTGCTTGGGCAGGGGATGAAAGTGCCTGGCATTGAGGTGGTTAACAGGAGTTCTAACCCTTATTATCCAAAAACTACAAAAAAAGTTTTTGTTATATACACAATAAAGTACCTTTTAAAAACTTCACTTAAGTGTACCTTTCATAGATTGATCATTTGCCATTTTCCATACAGTGTGTATCTATGATTATAAAGACAGAATTAGATCGTGGAGACAACAACCTTTATGTTATATTTCCCTCCAAGCTCCAGGTCAAGACACAGATAAGTGTTTCATTAGCACTCACTCTGTTATCTGTAGACAGTGATGGCAATGCAAACTACTGGCAGAACATTTTGACACATCAACTGAAATTGCCTGCCAAGAATGAGACATTTTTTTCAGCAGATAGCTGAGAAAGAAAGATCTGTAAACTTGTCATATTCTAAGTTACTGTAAAAACTAAAATAAAATATGTTGTTCAGCTTCTACAATAAAACTTTTGTTTTCAGGGGGAAAATACCGAACTGCTAAGTTGGGCAATGTCCATATAGTTTTATAAATGTATGGCAGCAATACACATAGATTTACATTAAAGGCAATGCCTGCCCATAGATGGGACAGATAGCTCCCTGAAAATGACAGGCAGGTAAAAGTTTTCTCCTCTTCTCACAAGTCAGATAAGCAACGGCATTTATTGGGACACTCGCCAGATATGCATAAGGAACTAATCATATAAAAGGAATTTATCATTTTTTTTATATATATATATATATATATATATATATATATATATATATATATATATATATATATATATCTATAATAAAATCTTTTGCCTTTCATTTCTATTTTAAACTGAATGGGTTGTTTTACAATGTGATCGTTTACAATCACTTTTAAGTTGGATGAGGAATGTCGGTGAGCCGTAACTTTTATGAACTGGAACAGATTCCCTATTGGATTTAGGTTTCTACTTTGACTGGGTGATTCTAAGGCCTCATTCACACCTATGCAGGTTGCAGTTTGCATATTCCAGGTGCATTTTGCATTTTTAACCTGTAGCCGACCGCCCACTGTCAATTGACGGGGGAGCGGTGCGGCTCTTGTGGCAGGCTGCCGTCATATGACGTCACTAGCATTTTGGCCACTAGGGGGCACGCGCGTGCCCGCCGCGTCGCTGGGGACCCGATGCGCGTGCCCGGCGGCCGCGATGTCCACCGGGCACCCGCGATTGCCCAGTAACTGAGCAGGACGTGGATCTGTGTATGTAAACACACAGATCCATGTCCTGTCACTGGAGAGGAGACCGATGGTGTGTCCCTTGTACATAGGGACACTGATCGGTCCCCTCCCCCCACAGTTAGAATCACTCACAAAGGGAACATATTAACCCCTGCAGCGCCCCCTAGTGTTAACCCCTTCCCTGCCAGTCACATTTATACAGTAATCAATGCATTTTTATAGCACGGATCGCTTTATAAATGTGAATGGTCCCAAAAATGTGTCAAAAGTGTCCGATATGTCCGCCGCAATGTCGCAGTCATGATAAAAATCGCAGATCGCCGCCATTACTAGTAAAAAAAAAATAATAATAAAAATGCTATAAATCTATCCCCTATTTTGTAGACGCTATAACTTTTGCGCAAACCAATCAATATATGCTTATTGCGATTTTTTTTACCAAAAAATGTAGAAGAATACGTATCGGCCTAAACTGAGGAAAAAATGTGTTTAAAAAAAAATAAAAATTGGATATTTATTATAATAAAAAGTAAAAAATATTATGTTTTTTCAAACTTGTCCCTCTTCTTTTGTTTATAGCGCAAGAAATAAAAACCGCAAAGGTGATCAAATACCACCAAAATAAAGCTCTATCTGTGGGGAAAAAATGATATTTTATTTGGGTACAGCGTTGCATGACCGCGCAATTGTCATTCAAAATGCGACAGCGCTGAAAGCTGAAAAATGGCTTGGTCAGGAAGGAGGTGTTCGTGCCTGGTAGGCAAGTGGTTAAATACACGTTTTTGAACCACTGAAGTCTATGGAACCAAAAAACAGAAAAAAGTCCCTGGTCCCTGGCCCTTTCCATAAAATGCACAGATGTAAACGTGACCTAAAGGAAACCATGTTAAATGGACTGTACTGTGTTTCTTCTAAACTGAAAATGCATTAAAAAATGCATAGTTGTGAACCAGGCCTAAGACATTAACCACTTCGCAACCAGGCCAATTCTGACATTTCTCTCCTACATGTAAAATTCATAATTTTTTTGCTCGAAAATTACATAGAACCCCCAAACATTATATATGTTTTTTTAGCAAAGACCCTAGAGAATACAATGACGCTCGTTGCAATTTTTCGAACACGTTTTTTTCAGAAAAAAAACAATTTCATGCTTAAAAAAAAACAAAACAGTAAAGTTAGCCCAATTTTTTTTGCATAATGTGAAAGATGAAGATACGCAGAGTAAATAGATACCCAACATGTCACGCTTCAAAATTGCACGCGTTCGTGGAATGGCGCCAAACTTTGGTATTTAAAAATCCCCATAGGCGACGCTTTAACATTTTTTACTGGTTACATGTTTTGAGTTACAGAGGACTAACGTTCGCGGCGATACCTCACATGTGTGGTTTGAACACCGTTTTCATATGTGGGCGGGGCTTACGTATGCGTTCACTTCTGCGTATGAGCTCACGGGGACAGTGGCGCTTTAAAAAAAAATTTTTTTTTTATTATTGTTAATTTCACTTTTATTTTTTAAATTTGACAGTTTAAAAAAAAAAAAAAATTGATTACTTTTATCCTTATTACAAGGAATGTAAACATCCCTTGTAATAGGAATATTACCTGATCGGACCTATTAACAGTGAGATATGGGGTCAATAAGACCCCACATCTCACCTCTAGGCTGGAAAGCCTAAAATTAAAAAAAAAAAAAAAACGATCACCGCTTCCCAGCGGAGGCGGCGCCGTTATTCGAATGCAGAGGCCGGGCGTGACGTCATCACATCGCGCCCAGCCTCCGAACGATCATAGAGACTCCGGCGACCATCTGGTCCGCCGGAAATCTCTATAGTGATCATCCGGGGCCAGCGGTTCCTGTGTCCGACTCACCGATGGAAGCAGTGAGTCGGTAGAAGCACCGGAGGGCGGCGGGAGGGGGGGCGTCCCCTCCCACCGCCCATAAGAACGATCAAGCGGCGGAACAGCCGCTATGATCGTTCTTATGGTGCAGGGAATCGCCGGCTGAAACCAGCAATATCTGAATGATGTCTGTAGCTACAGGCATCATTCAGATATACCCCCGCAAACTGGAGGCCGTCATATGACGGCCTGCGGTCGGGAAGTGGTTAAGGATCTGAGTTTTAAAGCAATTTGACAGGTCACTGTCCTGCTGGAGGTGAATCTCCACTCTAGGCTCTCATCTTACAGGCTGAAACTGGATTTCCTTTAGAACTGCCTTGTTTTGGATCCATCTCTCCTGACCTCATTCCTGACCAGTTTTATCTAATGAAAATTATCCCTGCAAGTTGATGCTATCATCTTCACAGAGGGAAGGGTGTACTCAGGATTCTTGTGTATTCCACATGCATATGGGCACACTCCAAATGAGATTTTATATTAGTAAGCAATAGTTTTATCTTGCTGTTGCGTAAAACCCAACTTCATGAAGCCTTTGGGTTATCGTTGCTCCATTGGTATTTTTTCTTCCATCTTATCCGTAGACCTCTGTGGCTCATTCATTGACCTCTTGGTTGTTTCTGTGACTATTACCCTCCTTACTCGGTCATTGATTTTTGGAGGGCAGCCTTATCTTGGCAAGTGCACAGTTGGGCGGACACCTGGATGTTCGGGTTCGGCAGGTTCGGCCGAACTTCAGAAAAAAGTTTGGGTTCGGGACCGAACTTGACCCGAACTTGACCCCGAACACCGAACCCCATTGAAGTCAATGGGGACCCGAACGGCTATGATAAAGTGTCGGCTCCCATCCCCCTTAATACAGAGAACAGTCATTGAAGTCATTTATTTTTAAAAAGTTAGTCATAAAAAGTGTTTGGGGACCCGGGTCCTGCCCCAGGGGACATGTATCAATGCAAAAAAAACTGTCCGTTTTTTCAGGAGCAGTGATTTTCATAATGATTAAAGTGAAACAATAAAAGTGTAATATTCCTTTAAATTTCGTACCTGGGGGGTGTCTATAGTATGCATGTAAAGGGCGCATGTTTCCAGTGCTTAGAACTGTCCCTGCAAAAAGTGTCATTTTTGCAGGAAAGAAAGCTATTTAAAATCACTCGTGGCTAATGTGTATTGTCGGCTCCCGTAACACAGAGAACAGTCATTCATTGAAAGCCATTCATAAAAAAAAGTCATTGATAAAAAAATAAAAAATAAAAAGCGTAGGGGTCCCCCCAAATTCAATAACCAGGCCCTTCAGGTCTGGGATGGATATTAAGGGGGACCCCAGCCAAAAAAAAAAAAAAAATGGCGTAGGGTCCCCCTCAAAATCCATACCAGACCCTTGAGGTCTGGGATGGATTTTAAGGGGAAACCCAGCCAAAAAAAATGGCGTGGGGTCCCCCTCAAAATCCATACCAGACCCTTATCCGAGCACGCAACCTGGCAGGCCTCAGGAAAAGAGGGGGGGAGGAGAGCGGCCCCCCTCCCGCCTGAACCATACCAGGCCACATGCCCTCAACATTGGGAGGATGCTTTGGGGGTCTGAGACCCCCAAAGCACCTTGTCCCCATGTTGATGAGGACAAGGGCCTCATCCCCACAACCGTGCCCGGTGGTTGTGGGGGTCTGCGGGCGGGGGGCTTATCGGAATCTGGAAGCCCGCCCCCCTCTGACGCATGGGGACGTCATGGGGACTTCCCTATGGCTTTCCCCGTGACGTGGGGAAAGCCATAGGGAAGTCCCCATGACATCCCCATGACGTCCCCATGCGTCAGAGGGGGCGGGGTTACCAGGTGGCCCCGCCCTCCGTTACAAAAGACCTGTCAGCCCAAGCGAAGCCTCACACACCGGGAGCCTCCCATTGCGAGGAGTGGCCCAAGAAGAGACCGACGCCCTGGAAGAAGATACCGGAGAGAAGCCTCAGAGACCGACGCCGTGGAAGAAGATACCGAGAGAAGCCTCACACAACGGGAGCCTCCCATTGCGCGGAGCGGCCCAGAAGAGACACCGATGCTGGACGAGAAGGCCAAGAAGAAGCGGATCGGAGGAAGAAGAAGATGGAAGAAGAAGATGCCAGAAGGAGAAGATGAAGAAAGGAAGACCAGAAGAAAGAAGAAAGAAGATTTTAATAAAGGAATTGTCAAAGACCGTCTCCGGTCATTTTTACAATTTTTGACACTTTTTTGGTGAAATGGTAGGCCCTTACCATTTCACACAGGGGGGGGCGGGATCTGGGGGTCCCCTTGTTAAAGGGGGCTTCCAGATTCCGATAAGCCCCCCGCCCGCAGACCCCCACAACCACCGGGCACGGTTGTGGGGATGAGGCCCTTGTCCTCATCAACATGGGGACAAGGTGCTTTGGGGGTCTCAGAAAAGCATCCTCCAAATGTTGAGGGCATGTGGCCTGGTACGGTTCAGGCGGGAGGGGGGCCGCTCTTGTCCCCCCTCTTTTCCTGCGGCCTGCCAGGTTGCGTGCTCGGATAAGGGTCTGGTATGGATTTTATGGGGGGCCCCACGCCATTTTTTTTTGCTGGGTTTCCCCTTAAAATCCATCCCAGACCTCAAGGGTCTGGTATGGATTTTGAGGGGGACCCTACGCCATTTTTTTTTTTTTTTTTGGCTGGGGTCCCCCTAAATATCCATCCCAGACCTGAAGGGCCTGGTTATTGAATTTGGGGGGAACCCTACGCTTTTTTTTTTTTTTTTTGTTTTTTATCAATTACTTTTTTTTTATGAATGGCTTTCAATGAATGACTGTTTTCTGTGTTACGGGAGCCGACAATACACATTAGTAGTACTTCATTTTCCCATCGCACAATACACATTAGCCGCAAATGATTTTAAATAGCTTTCTTTCCTGCAAAAATTACACTTTTTGCAGAGACAGATCTAAGCACTGGAAACATGCGCCCCTTTACATGCATACTATAGACACCCCCCAGGTACGAAATTTAAAGGAATATTACACTTTTATTGTTTCACTTTAATCATTATTAAAATCACTGCTCCCGAAAAAACGTCCGTTTTTAAAAGTTTTTTTTGCATTGATACATGTCCCCTGGGGCAGGACCCAGGTCCCCAAACACTTTTTATGACTAACTTTTTAAAAATAAATGACTTCAATGACTGTTCTCTGTATTAAAAGCACTCGCGGCTATATTAATATCAATTCATATAGCCGCGAGTGCTTTTAAAAGACATTTTAAGACATTTTAAAAAGCAACATTACATCGCCGAACACCGGACCCGAACCATACAGTCAATTGTTCGGGTTCGGGTCCGGGACCCGAACACCCAAAAGTCCGGTACGGACCCGAACTTTACAGTTCGGGTTCGCTCAACCCTACTCAGGAGTACATTCAAAATTAAGAATATTTGTTTTTTTAAATCTGATTGGTGCGTCTCCAGAACGTTGTCCAAGATTTTATAGTTCCTCAAACTTCACAATGTTGCTTGTTTATATGTTCTTTAAGGAATTATGATTTCAAGAAACAGGTTTGTTTACATTGAAATTATGAACCTCTTTAATTGCACACTGAAGGGATCAGTTCAATGTGATTTCTGAAGGGAGCCACTAATATCGGTACCAATCGCTGTGTTTATTCAAGAAAAAAAGGGGCTGGTAAACTGTGCCAGCCCCCCTTCCCGCTCTCCATCCTGACAGTCACAGATATAGCAGCTGCAGCCAGCAGGAGGGGTTGTAGGACAGAGCTGCATGGGGGGGGGGGCATGAGGGGGACAGCCTGAAGGGGGGGTCCCAGAAACGGGGAATCAAGTGAGCTTGTTAACACTGCAACTGCCGTTGGGTCAGGCAGCAGGGGAAGCCGTAAATTGCATCAGACCCACAGGTTATCCATGCTGGCGGGGGGATGGGTAATGCTGGGGGTGAGAATCATTGCTGGGGTGGGAGATTGGTGGCAGAGTAAAGGGACAGTTAGAGGGGGTAGGCATTTTTGACAGTGGAGCAGGGGAAGTAGAGGGGAGTAAGCAACGGTTGAGAGACAAAGAAGTGTCCGTAGGGAAGGAGAGGGTGTCATTTTAGGTGAATGACTCTAAACAGCGGCTTCTTAGCTGCTAATCAGAGCTATTGTTTTGTTCAGTAGAGTCTACTTAACATTTCTGCTATACAGCAAGTAAATGGTCACTGACGTGACCGTGAGCTTAAAGCAGAAGGAGGAAGTCAAGTCCGTACGGTCTACGGACCTGGCCAGCTGGAAGCAGTGCTGTAGGTCCTGGCTGTGAAAGGGTTAAAAGGGACAAACATCTTACAATCTTCCCCCTTCCCTCTTTTTTTCTTAAAATGACCGTTACCAGCAATTTAACCACCAAAGTGACTCTTCTACATATCAACATTCTTAAATTCTTAAAAAAAAAAAAATTAAAAGTCAGCAGCTAAAAAAAAAGTAGCTGCTGACATTTAATAAGTACACTTACCCTCCCAGGGCGCCCGCGATGTCGGTCGTGGAGGCCGAGATGTCCCTCTGTGCTCCGGTCCCAGCGCTGCCATCGTCAGTAAGAGAATTGGGCAGCGATCGCTGCCCGTTTCCTACTGCGCATGCGCGAGTCGTCGCACTGCCTACTGCGCATGCGCGAGTCGTCGCGCGGCGCTTTGTCAATGGGGAACGTGATGTGTTGTGGGACACAGTTCCCATAACACACCACGCCCCATTCACTAGAAGGCGGCGCTAGGAGAACAGCTCAGAGGAAGAGGCAGATTAGGACGATCTGCCTAGCAACAGCCATTTCTGGTAAGTAAAAAAAAAAATTTTTTTTTTCATTTTAAATTTGTATTAACATTTTTATCAAGTTTTGTTTTTCATGGTGGCCCTCCACTTTAAAGTGATCTTTCACACCAATTCTGCATATTAAGCAAATTACTTTACCACAAAAAGGAATTAATCTTTTTCATTAACATCTTAAAAGGGACTACACCCTTCACTGCGTGCCAACTTAAGGGCCCCAACTAAGCCGGCAGAAGAACCCAATACATAGTTTAGTAGTGGGTGGTTGTTTTGACAAAATTCCTGAAGCTTAAACTTTGTCTCTTTCGATTGAGGGTCCACGCGTGAATCAGCCTTGTGTTTTTGTTACCCCCATTTTCTCACTTGGGGAAAATCTCTCAGTCCTAGAGCTATTATTTACATCTTCAGTCCTGCAGAAAGGGTGGGTGTGTCTCAAAGTAAAACTGTACTGTGTTGTATTATTGTACTACTGCACTTATTGATAGCTTTTGTTATCTGTTTCTTTGCCTGCTGTACTATTCATTGATCCTAAAACAATTGAATCATTTATTTTATAAGTGTGTGTATTTCTCTCCCTGTGACAGCCAGAAAACTACCTGGCCAAGATAATTTGGTGCTGTCAGCAAGGGTGGTGCTCTGCCCAGGGAAACCAAATATTGTAGCTGCTCCTGTGGTGATATCACTACAATTGTCATTAAGTAAGTGATTAGCGATCTCTCCTACGGGCACAGAAAAAGAAAAAGAAAAAAATATTTAGGAGAGAGGGGAAGGGTTAGAACATCTGACAATGTTTTTACCGCTCTCTGCACCTTGCTGTCTCGTTGACAACTACACCCTGTATTTCTTGTATGGGTGACACTGGTAAAGGAATGTTGCAAAATCTCTCCCATAGGGTCACAGGCAGACAAAAGAACCCAACAGAAATTTTAACCTTCCTCCACACTGTCCAAAACTAAACCAAATGGTTGCATTTAGGCCTTAAATTCATTTCATTCCCTTATGTAACATAATGTTGACAATCTAGCTGAAAGTTATAATATTTTTGAGAATTACTCTATGGGGCTTTTCAACATTTTGTAGAAGGAGTGAGCATGTTAGCTTTTGCCTGGTCATCCATAGTCATTCTGTGGCCTGAACCCGAAGATCTTTTTCATTTTGGGACGTGTGGTGTCACACCTTTAACATTTTTGGTAACATGACAATGGTAGGCAATAACTTATAGCATCTTCTTTAGCTATGCCCTGTTAAAACAAAGTAACTTCAAAATAATTATTTTAAAGACTTTAAAGCTACCATCAACCTAGGCTTTTGCCTACTGTAGTAAGAACGCCTGTGCCCAGGAGTGACAATCCTGGATCTGATTGCAATAGCTCTCTGTCCACTAACCCTTATACATTTCTAGACCACAGAAAAATATACATTGGGGATTCTTTTCCTTTCGTTTTGAATTTTCTAATAACTGCTGTTTAAGAGAAAGAATTGAATATCACAATCCCACAAGGACAGGCACAGCAATCGTGTCCTTGCCTTGTTCAATCAGCCCCATCAAATAAACAATTCTACATGGTTACTTAGGCTCCATCCAAGAGCCTGGGAAAGTGTAAGAAGCCTTACATACAGCATAGACAGTGCTGATTAATGTTGGCTCCTATACCAACTGCAAACAGTCCCATTCACATTTAATTATTACTCCACTCCTCTGCAGTCAAGTGCTAGATGTCTGCCTTCAACAACTCCAGACCGTCTTGAGTCTTTTCTTATCGCTAAGAAGACTTGTCTGCAAAATGAAGGTTCCACTCTGCTTGTCTTTAGAAACTTAATTAAAAGTTAGAAACTATTTTGGTTCACTTCCTACAACTCCTACCATATAATCTGTCACATCAAGTCCTTGGGAAAGCTTCAGTGGGGATACTTTAAATTAAAATAGTAAAGGCAATCTGTTAAAAAAAGCTAGAGCTGGTTGGCAAGGACACCCGAGGGAATTCAAGACTCAAAGTAAATGTTTGCTGTTTTTTTTTAATCCTTTTGGTGAAAAGGAAAATGCTTAAGGCATGGCAATGCCTTTAAGAACAAATCCATTTTTAGAAAAAATTAATTTCTCTAACATATTCCTCCATAATTGTTTTTCAGTCAAGTTTATGTCATTACTTGAGATTGCCTTCATGCTAAGTTGTCAAACACCTACTGGAATTGAAATCAGGCTTGCAGTGGAATTGCTAGAGATGTAAACATAAGAGTCAAGAGAGAAGGTACCAAATGCGTATTCAGAGAAAGAGTGAACTGCAATTTTTCACTGCCCTGAAGTTCCATAGCAATAAGATGGGCTTTGCCTCAGTGTTCATCTGTAATGCCCCGTACACACGGTCGGATATTCCGATGGAAAAAGTCTGATCAGATTATATTGTCGGAAAATCCGATCGCGTGCGGGCTCTAGCGGACTTTTTCCGTCGGAAATTCCGAGAGCAGGATCTAAAATTTTCCGACAAAAAAATCTGATCAGACTTTTTCCAATCGTTTATAGAGAATTCCGGCGGACAAAGTGCCACGCATGCTCAGATCAAATTACGAGACCAAAGCTAGTGGCTACTAGCCTCTACATAGTCCTGTCGTACGCAACAAACGTCACCAAGTTCCGAATGATCAGATTTTCCGACAACTTTGTCCGACTGTGTGTATGCAACACAAGTTTCGGACAAAGTCCGTCGGAAAAAAAACAGACGGATTTTGTGGTCGGAATGTCCGACCGTGTTGTGTTGTGATAAGAAATATGCAAAGAATTACAAGTGATATCGATACTTGTCTTGTTCCTTATTTGTACTTTTTCTAACTAAGATGGCGCTGACTTATTGTTTGTGCAACTTTCTTAAAGAGGAGTGCCAACAACAAAAAAAAAATTTAAAGTCAGCAGCTACAAATACTGCAGCTGCTGACTTTTAATAATCGGACACTTACCTGTCCCGGGGTCCAGCGATGCGGGGGAACGAGACCCCCCTCGTTCCCCACTCCGCTCGCGGCGCCGGCATTCTCCGCGAGCCGCGCCTTGCGCCGTGATTCGACGCTCACTCATCTGGGACACATGACAGGTCCCAGATGACTGTGCAGCGCCTACAGGAAGTGACGTTTAGCCCGGGCAATGAAGGAGGCAGACTACGAGGGACCCCCTAGAAACAGGCATTTAGAGGTGAGTAAAAAAAATTAAATTATTTTTTTTTAATTTTTTTATGATTTTTAAGCCACATTTTTTTTTTGCCTGCAACCCCACTTTAAGTTCTGACCAAGCCTAAAAAACAATACTTACACTGACAGATGTTACCATATTAGGAAATTTTGTGAAGGCACTCTGGATTTGGCAATAAAGCTGACAATGCATCATGAGTCACCAGTGTGCCTTAGCCAATGGCAGGTTGCCAAATATTACCTTAAAAGTAACTGCTCATGGATTTCCATGTGTGGTTCTCTTGTGGAACTCTTTGCTGTAAGGCCCCTTTCACACTGGGGCAGTTTTCAGGCGGTACAGCGCTAAAAATAGCGCCTGTACACCGTCTGAAAAAACCGGCCCCATTCACTCCAGTGTGAAAGCCCGGGCTTTCACACTGGAGCGGTGCGCTAGCAGGACGGCAAAAAAAGTCCTGCCATCAGCATCTTTTGAGCGGTGTATTCACCGCTCCTATACCGCTCCTACCCATTGATTTGAATGGGACACCGCGGTAATACCGCGGCAATACCGCGGCAATACCGCCGCAAAGCGCTGCTACGGCGGCGCTCTGCGGGGGATTTTAACCCTTTTTCGGCCGCTCGCGGGGGGTAAGACCGCACCGCGAGCGGCCGAATCCCGCGGGCAAAACGACGGTAAAGCAGTGCTAAATATAGCGCTGCTTTACCGTCACCGCGGCTCCCGCCCCAGTGTGAAAGGGGCCTAAGAGCTGTTTGTATCGTTACATCCGTAATAAATCTGTCTTCCAATCAACATGACCGGAGTTGACTGATTAGTCAGAGAATGGAATTTTATTGACAGGTTGATACATCTAAAATGGGATGTGTAAAGGCCTAACAGAAACACCACCTCAGCGCCAATTCTGACCTCAAAATATGTCAGCAGCAGATCACATAAATGATGATATAAAACCTTTTAGTAAAATGATAAAAAGGTAATACAAAGCTGCTGTTTAAAACGTAAAAACGTATAACATCTTAAAAAGTTAGTAAAAAATAATAATAAACGCAGTCCAATTCCTGGGAGTAAAATTACTAAAACAGCGCTAACCTGGACTGGACTAACCTCTGATTTTTAGCGCTGTTTTAGTAATTTTACTCTCAGGAATTGGACTGCGTTTATTATTTTTGACTAACTTTTTAAAAGGTTGATACATCTGTCATTCAAATGCAGCACATATATGGGTCGAATTTACTAATTAAGCATACACAAGAAATATTTCAATGCATTTACAACCACTAATTTGTGTACCTGTTTTTACCTATGGCATATTTGAGAGACAACTCCATTCATTGACGGATAAATGAAGGTAGTCATTGGTTGGGGAAGTGCAGATGAGTGGGCTGCATCTGGAGTATGCAGCTTATTGCTTATCTCTTGCATTGAGTTTTGCAACTCCCTTCTTGACCTATCTATCACCCATTCAGTCCAACAAGAATGCTGCTGCCACACTTATCCACCTTACCAACTGTTCATTGTCCACTACCCCTCTCTACCAATCCTTCCATTGGCTTCTGCTTAACCAACAAATACAATTCAAAATACTGACAACAACCTATAAAGCCATGCACGATTCCCCGAGTTACATCACCAACCTCATCTCAAAAATACCAACCAAACTGTTCTTTCCACATTTCACACCACCTCCTGCTCTCTAGCTCCCTCATCACCTCCTTCTATACTGTGGAGCTGTTATTATTTCAGGAAGCTATGTACAACACCCTCCTGGTTCCTCCCACCTTCCACAATCTGCCTGCATTGCATAGAGAAGTACTGAGACCTATTGATGATATCATTAAAGCGTAACTCCACTTTGTTGAGAAAAAAACATTCCCCACTGGGTGATCTATGTACATTACAAGAATTTTAACAAACTTTGTTGCAGATTCCTACCTTTTGTTATTCTGAACAAATCCCTATTTATTCCTCTGTGCCCCTGTGCTAAGTGGGTCTAATGGGAGTGGTTTCATAATTAGTGGGTCTAATGGGAGTGGTTTCATAATTATCAACCAGCTGTGCACCTGCAGAGCACTAATGAGGAAAGTTTCTGGGCCCTATTGGGGGTATTTCACCAAAAATTATGTTTTTGTTGCAGGGGATGCCTGAAATCTGACTTGCATCTTAGTGCAGACTTCTGGGAAAATCAGTGAGCCAATCGCACAAGCAGGAAATTATGTTTCTGGGGGGCGTTCTGTATACATTCTGTGTACAAAACACCTCCAGGTAGCCATATTGCATTGCATTTTCTGAAAATTACAGTGGTTGCAGATTGAAAAGGAAAGGTCATTTTTAATTACAACCTGTTACAACCTTTTGTACCACCTCCCCCACCCTATTAGATTGTAAGCTCTTCTGAGCAGGGCCCTCTTAATCCTCTTGTATTTTATTGTATTATAACTGTATTGTCTCCCTTTTATATTGTAAAGCGCTGCGTAAACTGTTGACGCTATATATAAATCCTGTAATAATAATAATAATTACATTCAATTACAATATGACGCAATGTGTCGCAATTGTATATTATTTTTTCTTTATTTGCTATTTTTTACACAAAAGTGGAGTTACCCTTTAAAGTGGTGGGCCACCCTGAAAAAAAAACTTTAAAAAAATGTTAATAAAAATGTATTTATTTTTACTTACCAGAAATGGCTGTTGCTAGGCATAAAAATGGAAAGGTTTTAGCTAAAACTCTAAATTAAATGTTAATGAAGGAGGAGGATGGAACCAGGAAAAGCAATACACAAGCAGATTAGACTTCAGATTTAAGGGATTTTTCAGGTCAAGGCATTCTTTTAACTGAGTTACAGACTAAAGTTTACCCATGCTGGCAATCTTTTTACATGATGTCATATTATGGATGGGAGTGGTGGTCACCCCGCAGAGTGAGGGTCACCTAGCAGTAAGTCTGGCATCACCTTCACTCTATCGTAAAGTCATTTATATCTTAGGCTTGGCTCAGGGGACAACTGTGGAAAGTCTGATATAGTCCTTGAATGGGAGAATCGATCTCACAGGCTGACAGGCTGAACTGACAGATCTGGTGATTCACATGATGAAGAGTCTATGATTTACTCTGAAGGTAAAACAACCCTTTTCACTTAGATCATTGCTGTCCACAGCTATTAGTTAGCTGACCCAGACATCTTCTAAAAGTTTTTTTTTCACATTCAGTCTAGAGATGTGTAACCTCTGAGTAGTGATACCTATGAAAATCCCCAGTGAAACAATAATGTTCATGCATTAAGCATCACTTTTGCAAGATTTGTGCCTTGCTGTTTGTAATCTTGTTCTCTGGAAATACTTATAGCTGAGCTGGATGGATCTGAGGACTGGGTGTTCCCAACCCTGCACATGGCGAGTTCCTTGCTGTCAATCAAAATAAGAGAGGTAGGTTGAGTGGTGACCAGTAGTGATAAGCTGAGCACACCTGGGTTTAATTCAAGCAAGGTTTGGCTAACATCTGTACAGTTCAGCTGCTGAATCTAAACCCCACTGAAATCAATGCCAGTCAAATGTTAAAAAAACAGGCAAGGGACTGTCAAACATATGGCATGGGGGGCTTGCACAGAAGCAAAAACACATTTTTTAATTTTGTTTGGCTAGGAGCATTGCTTTTAGTAATACCGATAATGGCCTGACCCTGCCAGTGAAGTGGAACATCTGTGAGATGTGTACAACCAACTAAAGCAACACTGACATTTGCAAAATAAAAATTGTGTTAACCCCTTCATGATGAGGGTAAAACAAATCATAATGCCAGTTTTTTTTTTTACGCTCATTGACGGACACAGCCTCTTCGATTCTTGACCATAGGGTTATACTGCCTCATACAAGAGTAAGACACTAGGCAGAAAAAGAGAAGCTGAGCACCACCTATGGACAGTCCCAGCTGGTAGTAAACTCCCCTTCTGCTATAGTCAGCTCAGTTTTTGCTATTTAGTGTGAAAAACAAGGAACTGGCTGCCTGTGGGACCTAGGGTTCCATAGTTTTTATTCCTTTTACTTGTATTTCCTTTTCCCCTGGAATTTTCTTGTGAGGATCTTCTATTAAAAGCCGGGCTGGATGAAAGGTTGGATAATCTAGATCCAGTAGTCACCCCGAGCTGGCCAGTGAGTACATGCAGGCCCCTAGGTATGTGCGGGGTCTGCTGCGACAGCCCTATCCTGGACTGGGACAGGTCCTGGGCAAGCAGGCTCCTGTATGGGCCATGGGGGGGGGTCACTAGTGCACTATGCACTAGTGCACTAGTGCACTGTGCACTAGTGTTGGTTGTTGACTTGGAAGTACATGGTCCCCCTGTGAAGCCGGTAGTAGCCATTTTGTTGCAGCCGTGGAAGCCATGTTTGTGTGGCCTGCAATGTAAGGCAGAAATTTTGCCTGAGGCCTGTTCGGCAGACATTTTGGGGTGGACTGGCATGGTGGCCTAATTGTGGTAAATTGGTCCCATGTTTTGAGCCTGGGTTATGGAATGGATGGCCATTTTGGTGGTGGTAGAGCCAGTGGCCATTATGGTGGGGATTGGTGGCTGCCATTTTATTAAAGCTATATGGCAGTGGTCATCTTGCAGCTTTCTTGTGCTGTAACTGGATAGGCAACCCCTGTGACTCTGGGCATGCTTTCCAGATAGCTGCTTCCCACTCAGTGCTGCTGGCAGCTCACAGTACTGCTTCTAATTTCACTGGTTGTTAGTCATAGCTGGGGTCCCTCCCCGCCCTGCTGTAGCCTAATTGGGGTGCTTGTGTCTCCTTTCGTGGGTGGTGCCTGGTTTGTGGTAAACATTTTCAATGAAGTCTCCAGAACACACATCTTCCCCAGGCCCCCCTCAAATGAGGCAACAGGGTTCTCTGGGCCTTTTATTCTCCTGCATGCATTATCGGCAGTCCTAGAGTTGTCTATCTCCCAAGTGGAAGTGGTGTTTGAGTGTAAGACAAGTAGGAGAGGTCGCCTGCCCTCACCTTCCTCCTCTGAAGCTTCTGAACCAGCACAGTTGTAGTGGGCCAAGGTTATCCTGCATGCAGTTCCTGGGGGGAGTTCTGGATCACAGGTCGGATTAAGGCTGGTGGACGTCAGAGGAGTCTCAGATACCTATCAATGTCCTGGAGTCGCAAGTGATCAGGCTTTACCTAGCTCACTGGACAGAGCTGCTTCGAAGGGAGCCGGTTAGTATCCATTTGGACAACGCCATGGCTGTGGCCTATGTCAATCATCAAGGCAGTGCGAGGAGCTCGGCTATGGTGTGGAAGGCCTAAGATAGATGGTGAGAATTTCTTTCCTGCAACCACGATTCCCCCATCAACACAGACAGTGTTGACAAGGGAATCCCTCCTGCCGAGACATTGTGTTCTCCTGGCGGGGGGGCGGGAGCAGGCGGGGGAAGCTGTCCCCGCCAGGAGAAGACAGTGATTGTCGCTAACAGCTATAGCAGTAGGCTGGTTGTACCCAAGTTGATTGATCGATCAACTTGGTACATTCAGTCTGCCCATTAATGGTTTGAATCTTGTTTGGTTCCTGTTGAACCAGCCAAGATTCGAACCTTGTATGACCAGCCTATTCCATTCTATGGTGAGCCAAACTCCATGTGCTGGCTCTCTCCGCTGTTTACATTCTGGGCGTGGTAAACTTGCAGGTGGATTTCCCAGTTGTCAGACTCATGATCAGAGAGAGTGGGCTCTGTATCCAGGCGTGTTTCATCAGATCTGTCTGTGGTGGGGCAGTCCAGACATGGATCTCCTGGCCTCACGTCTCAACAGCAAGGTGTCAAGTTTAGTGAGAAAAATTAGGGATCTTCTGGTGGATGCAATGGATGGGCTGGTGGTACCGTGGAGCCATTACCAGCTTATATACACCTTTCCTCCTATCAAGAGGCCAAAGAGATCCTGTTTTTTCCGGTGGCTATGGATTGGACCTCAGCCTGGTACTTTACGTAGTAAAGTTGATTGAAGACATTCCCTGACAGCTGCCCTTACAGGAAGATCTCCTATCCCAAGGACTGGTTTTCCACTCTGCTATACTGTCCCTGGCTTTGATGGCTTGGCTATTGAAAGCCAGATTCTGAGATATAGGTGGTTGTTGGGTCTGGTGATCCCTAGAATGCTGAAGGCGCATAAATCTACCTATGGGAGGATTTATCATCATACCAGGAAGGCCTACATTTCTCTGTGTGTGGCTGTGAGTTTGCACCCATATTTCTTTTCAGTGTCTTGGGTTTTGGCTTGGAGCAGGAACTTGCTTTGAGCACCATTAAGAGTCAGGTTTCTGCTCTTGCAATTTTCTTTCAATACCCTCTAGCCCCACACTCCTTTATTCCATGCCTTCATTTAAGAGGTTTGGTGGCCTCTCCGGAGTGGTCTCATTCTATCACATATCCCAAAACAAGAGAAATGGTCCTCATTTTAGGACAATCTGCACTTTATAAAAAAAATTAAAAAAAAAAAATAATAAATATTGTCACATAAAAAATGTGCACAGCTAAAACAAAATGTAGCACTGACATTCTTGTCTATTGATGTAGTTATGCATACTTTAATATAAGGTTAATGGACGTTACTATGGTTTTGTATCTAGAGCCATCTAGTGATCAAACATGGGTAATGCACTTGTATATTATTACCTCTGAACAACACAAAAGACTCATACAGGAAGTGACTGTTGTTTTGATTCAGAAGGTTGGCCTTGTTACCCAGGAGTCTGTGTGACCTACCCATGAACACTCTCTTATGCAGTGCATGCTGGGAGGGAATAAAAGGAACCCGAGCGGCCATTTTAGCTCTCTTGGGATCATGTTTCCTGCCTGTGTGTATCTGTGAGGAGGCTTCCCGGAGACAGCGGCATACAGCCACTACGGAGCGCAAACCTGCTTGTTTGCAAAGTGACCTGATGGAGTCTGAGAGACAGTGACCGGATTGACAAGGCCCAGAGACACTCATCGGAGTATCGGAGGACCGGATCCATCCGGATGGGCGGTAAGGAGGGTCTGGCCCAGTTGGTCGAGAAGCAAGCTACAGTCACCGGACCAAAGTGACCACACGGAACTCCGATCCAGTTGGTGAGCGGATTACGGCCCACCGTTTAACTTTTTACATGCAGTTAGACTCACTTACAGGCCTCACTGGAATCTGTAGTTCCACGGAGGAGTAACAGAGCAAATGACACTGAGCAGGCTTAAAGCCTATTTACTCTGGCGCCTCAAGCGTTGTAAATTAGTTATTGGAGTTACACCAGGAGCACTTCAACTTAACTTCCCACAGACTTTGGATTACAAATCACAAAGGAGTGACTTTAGCTAGCGAAGAAAGAAGACCTCGGATAAAGTACTTTAAATGAAATCTCACGCATAGCCTTTAAAGTAGGGGGAGCTCCCAGGATTAAACACACACACACACATATATATATATATATATATATATATATATATATATATATATATATCTTATATTGCTTAATATTGAAATATATTGTGCTGTCGTCTATGTTGGGGTGACAGCACAATTTCTGTAATCACCTTTTGAATATTCTGCAGTCAAAATATTTCTGGTTAAGTATCCAGTTGTGTGGCGTACTTTTTTTCCCCACCAGGTGGAGCCAGTGGATCCTGAGGGTGCAATACAGGTACTTTGCATTGTCTTATAGTGTACTGTATTACATTGTACCACAGCTGTGCCAAGGGGATTGAGCCAAGTTAGTGGGGTTCTTTGGTAGAGTGCAGGCCCAATTCAAACCAGCAGCTCATTCGGGGGTCAGTGCTACAAAAATATATAAGACTGTTAAAAAAAAGTTTTGGTTGTAGTTAGGTTGGTAAACTGAGAGGACTTTCAGACTTTGTCACAGTCTCAGCATTGCCTAGACAGTGCAGTTCATTGGTTGCCTTCACTTTTTTGCAGAGTTGCTTTTAAATTGTAGAATTGTAGAATTGTCATCCGTAGCTCCAGGAACAGCTAGCGCTTGTTTTACCTTTGTTTTTATCCATTTAATAATTTTATATCTATCCAAAGATTTAAAGACAGAGGAAAAACAGAGGAAATTAAACTTAGGCTTTCCCTCAAACTCCAAGGGACGTACGTGCCTTTGATGTCTTGTTTATATTCCTGGTCTCCACAACAGAAACACCAAGCATACAGTATAACATGTATAATTCAAAGTAACAAAAATGTTACATGGATTGTTATGTCGGATAATAACAGATTAATGTGTATCAGTATTAAATCGCAGAACAAAGAGTGCCGCGGAAAATGCTTGGGGTAGTGTAAACCCTGGATGAAAGCGCGTTGGCAATGTTTACATTTTTGTGTCATAGATGGCCACTGTTGGGGCTGATTTATGAAAATTGAGACAACAGAAAACTAAAGCAAACAAGATCACACGATCATGTGCCTGCACAGTTCCTGGCTGTGTTCACAAATGTCTGACAAGGATCAGCTCCTGCATGACTTTTTAACAAGTTGCAGTACAATCAGAATGAGGGAGTGCTAATTTTTTCCTGCAGAAGATTGATGACATAATCTCATCCTAGGAAAAATAATTTGCCTGGAGATCAAGGGTGACTTTTTAACAAAAAAAGGTACAGCTTTTTTTGAATAATGATACTATTACTGTGTATTGAGACATGACAGGAATTTGCAGACTCGTAACGTTTTTAAAAAGTCCGCTTCAAGGTGGATTGTAGGCAAGCTGAAATCGAGACTCATCAGACCAGGCAACGTTTTCCCAATCTTCTATTGTCCAATTTTGGTGAGCCTGTGAGAATTGTAGCCTTAGTTTCCTGTTCTTAACTGACAGGAGTGGCACCCATTGTAGTCTTTGCTGCTGTAGCCCAACTGCTTCAAGATTCAATGTGTTGTGCGTTCAGAGATGGTATTCTGCATACCTTGGTTGTAACGAGTATTTGAGTTACTGTTGCCTTTCTACCATCTCGAACCAGTCTGCCCATTCTACTCTGACCTTTGACATCAACAAGGCATCTTCGTCCACACAACTGCCGCTCACTGGATATTTTCTCTTTTTCGGACCATTCTCTGTAAACCCTAGAGATGGTTGTGTGTGAAAATCCCAGTAGATCAGCAGTTTTTGAAATACTTAGACCAACCCTTCTGGCACCAACAAGCATGTCACGGTCAAAGTCACTTAAATTCCCTTTCTTCCCCATTCTGATGCTCAGTTTGAACTTCAGAAAGTTATCTTCACCACGTCTAGATGCCTAAATGCATTGAGTTGCTGCCGTGTGATTGGCTGATTAGAAATTTGTATTACCAAACAGGTGTACCTAATAAAGTGGTCGGTGAGTGTAGATACGAGGGGCATTCAAGTCAAACCGGGACTTTGATCCTCTCCCGAGATTGTCTTCTGATGGCATAACCTCTTGGAAGTTACTCATGCAGGTAGCACAGAAGGGAGACAGCAGAGAGAAATCACACTATGTGCCTTGGATTGAGGTAAGTACATAATACTATAATAGGATATGCTTTGTCCATTTTTCATGTTGGAGGTTTATATCCATTTTAACTGCACACAAGATAAAACCCAGTTCTATATCCTAAAAAGTAATTTAACAGGGTCTAGAGGTGAGAGATCAGCAACAAAACTCTCAAACTCCAACTCTAACATTGCAAACAATGGATTGTGGATGCTGAGTAGAAAATGCAGTGGTTTTTATTAGTTAAAAATAGTAATGAAAATAGTAAAAATAATACTTTACAACCATAAATATGAATACAACTAGTTCTCTCCTACCATACAAAAATTGGATATGCCAGTGTCCATAAACCCACAACAGTTCCACCCCTCTTACCACAGTCAAATACCACAACTTCTGTCTTATCATGGGATCAGACTAATCTGTCCTAACCTAGTCTATAGGTCACATTGCCCCAGTACAACATGATAAACGTTCAGCTGACAACTAAAAGCTACTAAATAATAAAAGCAGTGCTGAAAAATTAAACCACAAATGATGACGCCAAATTCTGATCTCTCATCGCTTTTCTCCAGAAATAATATTCAGCTCCTTTATTAAGCTATCTCAGATATAACATCATCCAACGTAGTCTTCCTTTAAAGGAAAATAGAGTGTAGAAACTATTGTTAAGAAATTCACATTTTAAATGCTTGCTCCAACATATATATATATATATATATATATATATATATATATATATATATATATATATATATATATATATATATATATATATATATATATTATATTTTTTTTTTTTTACTGTAGTATATATAGTTTAGTAGATTTACCATGACTAGGGTACTGCAGAAAAAAGTGGCCAACCACCCTCACCCACCTATACAACATTTTTTTTGTGCTTTTTTTATTTTGCTTACCTTCGATACATGTTGTCAGGTTGGTCACATGAGTCCTCTTTTGATCTTCTCCAGCAGTGAGGTACCCTTAAAGTGGTAATAAATCCTCATCATTTTTAGCTTAATGCACTGAGCATTAAAAAAATATATAAAAAAAAAAATATATATATATATATATATATATATATATATATATACTATATTGGCAAAAGTATTGGGATGTCTACGTTTACACATGAACTTTAATGGCATCCCAGTCTTAGTCTGTAGGGTTCACTAATGAGTTGGCCCACCCTTTGCAGCTATAACAGCTTCAACTCTTCTAGGAAGGCTGTCCACAAGGTTTATGTCTATGGGAATCTTTGACTATTCTTCCAGAAGGGCATTTGTGAGGTCTGGCACTGTCTCCGCTCTAATTCATCCCAAAGGTGTTCTATTGGGTTTAGGTCAGGCGAGTTAAGTTCTTTCACTCATCTAGGTCTTTATGGACCTTGCTTTGTGCACTGGTGCACAGCCATGTTGGAACAGTAAGGGGCCATCCCCAAACAGTTCCCACAAAGTTGGGAGCATGAAATTTTCCAAAGTGTCTTGATTTGATGACGCCTTAAGAGTTCACTTCACTGGAACTAAGGGGCCAAGCCCAACCCCTGAAAAGCAACCCCACACCACAATCCTCCCTCCACCAAATGATTTGGACCAATGCACAAATCAAGGTCAGTAAAGACACGGATGAGCGTGTTTGGGATGGAGGAACTTGACTGACCTGCACAGAGTCCTGACCTCAACCCAATAGAACACCTTTGGGATGAATTAGAGAGGAGACTGTGAGCCAGGCCTTCTCGTCCAGTTCAGTGCCTGACTTCACAAATGTGCTTCTAAAAGAATGGTCAAACATACCCGTAGACAAACTCCTAAACCTTGTGGACAACCTTCCCAGAAAAGTTGAAGCTGTTATAAAGTTCTCCAGGGCAGTGAAGATGTCTGCCCCTATGGTGACTGAGGTTGATGATGCAGAAGCCCTGCCATTGATGTTGCCTAACTCTTGCTTTCTAGGTTGGCGTCCAGCACTCTCAGCTGAATGAGGTGGGCCTCAACATCATTAGTCAACTGTAGACTAGCTCCCTGGAAACAGGCTGGAATTCCTCTGCCCCACTCTAACAACGCATAGGTGTGAGAGGTGACTTGATCCATTTTCATGCCCAGTATAAACACTCGCTGATCTGAAGCTAGTGCAGTCACATTTTTGACGTATCTGCTCTTTCATCCAGTTCTCTCTGGGCATGTTGACCACTGTGCTCAACTCCAGTTGACCATTTTGCTCCCTACAGCAATGGGTGTCAGCAGAAGGATCCATGCCAACTCTCTGGCTTGTCTCCATCATTCAGTCACAGAACAGGGAAATCCTGGACAATCCCGCACATGTGGTGCTCACCCCTGGAGTGGCCAATGGAAATAACCTAGGTTTCCTTTACCTGTCCAGAGGCTGTCAAATCAGGTGCCAGTTCCAGAGCACACTGACAAACTCAGGCTTTTTTTGTGTCTTTTTGAAGATTTAGCGCAGTACTTGAACACAGGTGGGTAAAGGGATGAGGTTGCAGGATACTTCAAAATCACAGATAGGTACTGGATGACAGATTCCTAAGCAAAGTCCTTCAGTAACAGCCGATATTGATTCCTAAGCAAAGTCCTTCAGCTTTCACACTGGAGACACAGCAACGGCAGTAACAGCCGATATTACTGAAGGTTAAAGGGGGACAGTTAGCTAGTCTGAGACTGTGTAAGAGCAGTCACAGTCCTTGTAGCAACCTCTGGTGCCTAACCCTCAAAACACAGGCACACCTGGAGCTCTAGGCAAAAGGTCCTACTCACAATGTCCAGAAACAGCTGCTTCCCTGTGACACTCTTCTGTGAAAGGGGTCTTTCTCCAGTCCAGCTTCCTAAGGTAGTGTCCTCCAGCAAATACCTTTAAGTCAAGGTTCTTCCAGGCCCTCAGCCAAACACTTTCTGAGGCCTAACAATAACAGATCTTCAGTAACACAGGCTGTCTCCCAAGGGGGCAGAGACCCCATGGCAGAGAGCGCTGATCAGACCCTCCCAAACATTTATCTTTTCCCCAGCCACAACTTCTGGGCCTCCCTCCCAGGGATTGGGTGAGGTCAAATAAATATTCATATCAGTGGTTAATCCTCCTACTCTATTTCTGGAAGCTTCTTCTAGTGGCAGACAGGAGCAATCAACCACTAGGCTTTGGGATAGACCTGACCGGATCTGGAAAATAAATTTCTGTTCAGTTAAGTACAGCAGAGCCAAAAACTAAATTTAACCAGCAGTCTCTTTAAATCAGAATAAAGGGCATTGGTTGCTGGGTGGAAGATATCGCACTGAAAAGACTTTGAAATAGGCTGGTGTGGATACGATAAATAGACCAAAAATGTGATTGTTCAGGGAAGTTTCCATGTGCTGGAAAGAATAAGTAGAATCAAGTTCCATGGTATCCAGGAGAACTTCCATGCCTTGGGATACTGAGAGAGACATTTAAGGAGAAATAATATTCAAGGGTGGAAGCTGTTCAAGGGTGTGCCTGGTCTGTTGATCAAGATGTTGGGTTCTACACTGAGAAGTTGTCAATAAAGTTACCCAGCAAGAAGAGTACTGTCTTTGTGTCCACTGTGGTGCCAGAAAAGTACCTGCTTGGAAGAGTGAATGTGGTTGGAGGATGGAAGCTGGGCCAGAATTGCAATTTTAGTATGCCACCAAACAAAGGCATTGTGGCTACATTAATTGAGAGGGTGGTGTTCCTTTTGGTTCCAGAGCCCCCATGAGGAGCTCCACTATGATGGGCTCTTGGGCATAAAATATGACCATTCTAAAGTAGATGTGTTTGTGATTACCCAATCACCTTACCTAAGGCCCTAAGGTGCTCAAACTTGACAGGTGACCCAGTTGTTTCAAGCAACGTTCAAATAGTAAGCATCTCTTGTAAAAGTCAGATGTTTATGGTCAATCTAAGTATACCTAGTTTCCGAAAATTAGCATTGTTTAAGTAAAACACAAGTATGTCAGACACTTTGCCTGGCTAACGTCACAGCATACGATTCTAAAGAGAGAAACTAGTTATGACATGAGTTGGTGCTTAGGATGTGGCATCTCCAGGAAGGAAGAGGCTCATGTCTTAACTCGATAGGTGACACAATTCCAGCTGTTTCACTGGGGAAAGGAACATTGTCTTTCCTTTAGCCATGATGCTGCCATAAAGCAGAGCTGCTGAAAATTAAGAGATCAGTGAGGAATGTGTGTCCAGGTCACTATAAATCTGTCAATTCAAAGCCTTTCCTTTCACAAAGCACAAAATAAGTCACTCAGCCTTGGAGTGTAATCCAGCTCACAGGAGTTATGGATCACCACTTAGTAGTAAATACTGTTCCCAATGAAAGTGGATTAATGAAGAGTAAATAGTGTGTCAGTTAGACATTACTACTTAGTGTATGTGGGGACTTACAGAAACTGCTTCAAGTGAGAGCCTGAACAGGGATGAAGCAATATAAGATGATTTATTAACATGTCAAGGAGTGTGATGTAAATTTAATGAGATGAGGTGCAAACAAAGGAATTTTTAAAGCCTATTTTTTTCAGTATTAGAGTAGTAAGAAAGGGTTAGTAGGAAGGTTACTGTGATCCCCCGATGTCCTCCCGCTGTGTCCTCTGGTGGATGCCGGCATCCGTCTTCCGGGTTCCCTTCACTGTGTGCGCCACAACACAAGGGGGCGGAACCGGCGGGAAATTCAAAAAGTTGAAAACATAACATACACACAATACATTGTAATCTGTAATGCCGTGTACACACGAGCAGACTTTTCGACGGACTAGGTCCGACAGAAGGAATCCTCCAGACAATTCGATTGTGTGTGGGCTTCATCGGACCTTTGTTGTTGAAAAATCAGACAGACTTTAGATTTAAAACATGTTTCAAATGTTTCCGACGGACTCGAGTCTGGTTGAAAAATCCGTTCGTCTGTATGCTAGTCCGACGGATGAAAACCGACTCTAGGGCAGCTATTGGCTACTGGCTATGAACTTCCTTATTCTAGTCCGGTCGTACGTCATCATGTTCGAATCCGTCAGACTTTGATGTGTTTGTGTGTGGCCAAGTCCCTTCATTTGGAGAGTCTGTTGGAACTCCGCCGAAAGTCCGTCGGGAAGACCGTCTAACCTAGTCTGTCGAAAAGTCCGCTCGTGTGAAAGGCAAAATGATGGCACTGCGATGGCGTGACATTAGGATTACATTACTGTATCAAACCATTTCACCTCAGTTTTGTCCCATGTGCCTGCACTTTTACCAATCTTTCTGCCTGGAAACTTGAGAACGTCCATGGCATCCAAAAAGTGTCCCTTTAGGTCAAAAGAGGTTTTAGACCAGCTGGAAAACAGCGATAGTGAATTAGAATCCCTTGCAGATTTGAGCGATACTGATCCGTGGGGAAATTCGTCATCAGACACTGAAAGTGACAACAGTGATGGTTCTACGACTGAGCTCAGTGATGTGCGAACTTGGTGCTCTATTGACTGTGGTACGGATGAGGCAGTCCCCCCCCCCCCCCCAAGATTCACATTTACTGGAGCATCTGTAATGAAAGTAGATGTTGAACATGACAACCCCTTGGCATACTTACAATTATTTCTGACCGATGAGGTTATGGATAAAATAGTTACTGAGACAAACTAGTACAAAGAGAAACAATTAGCTAATATGCATCGGAAGTTTCCAAGAAGCAGAAAGTGGGAACCAGTGACCAAAGATGACATTTGGAAATTTCTGGGCCTAATAATACTTCAGGGAATGGTGGAGAAACCCCTGCAGAAGTGGTATTGGACAACTAATAAATTACTTGCCACTCCATTCTTTGGCACGGTCTTGTCAGAGTACAGATTTTCCCTTATCATGAAATATTTACACTTCGAAAACAACAAAGAATTTGATGAAACTACTCATCTTGCACCAAAACTAAAGTAAATTTGGGAAGTAGCTCAAATGATTCTAAAGAATTTCCAACAAAGCTATGTTCCAGAAAGAGATATCAGCATAGATGAAAGTCTAATAGGAAGGCTCAGCTGGGTACAATACATTGCATCAAAGAGAGCACGATTTGGCGTAAAACCCTAGATGCTATGCTGGCTACATTTGGAATTCAGTCATATACACTGGAAAAGGAACAAAATTCAATCCGAAATACAGCAACTATGAAATGGCAACATCTTCCGTTCTTTCTTTCAAAGCCATTGCTAAATCAGGGCTATTGCGTAACAACCGACAACTTTTATACGTCTCCTGAACTTTATGAGTCTCTTCTGCAAAACAAAACAGATGACTATGGAACCATTAGGGTTAACCGGTGCGACATGCCGCCAATGTTTGGCAATACGAAGCTGAAGACTGGAGAAATGGTTTCCTGGCAGAAAGGCAAAATTATGGCACTGCGATGGCGTGACAAGAAAGATGTGTGCCTAATGAGTAAAGTCCATAATACCTCCACTGTTATGGTATGCACGAAAGGTGGGAAAGAAATCATGAAGCCACAAGTAGTGATAGACTACAATAACACCATGGGAGGTGTCGACAGAGCCGACCAAGGAATGACATTCTGCCCAGCAATGAGGAAACAGCAAAATAAGTACTAAAATAAGATATTCAGGCATCTTCTTGAGCAATGCTTGTGGAATGTCCACATTCTGCAAAAAAAAAAAGAGTGACAAGCCTGTGATTCATTCTGACTTAATTTGGAAAGTTGCCGAACGTATCTTTGTGAACCACCAAACACCATCAATGGCTGTGAATAGTGCTGGACGTCGTGCCTGTTGGCGTTATCAACCCGGAACGCCTGACTGGTCGTCACTTCATGGACTACATCCCACCAACTGAGAAAAGTCAGCACCTACAAGGATGTGCGTGGTTTGTTGCTCGAAGCGAGAAGACAATGGAAAGAAAATCAGAAAGGAAACTAGGTTCCATTGTTCTGATTGTGACGTTGGAATTTGTGCGGTCCCATGTTTCAAAATGTTTCATTTGGGGGCAATACACGGTATTAAGAATCGGGGTATGTAAACTTTTGATTAGGGTCATTTGGGTAGTTTCGGTTGCCATTATGATTTAAAAAGAGTAAACACAGTTGATTGATAATAAATAGCTTTAGCCAAACACTAATCATGAGTGAAAGAAAAGTTTTTGTTTTATCATTCATATTCTCTGAAAAATGGCCAAGAAATCATAAACAACTTTGTAAACTTATGAGCACAACTGTATATATATATATATATATATATATATATATATATTTAAATATATATATATACCTATATATAGATATATATATATACTGTATGTATATATATATATATATATATAGATATATAGATCTATCTATACTATATATACAGGATATACACAGTGTCATCATTCAACATTGGAAATACAACTTATTTACAGTCTACACTGTCAATATTGCCTATAAATACAACATTTTATATATTTACCTCTGTCCATGCAGTTAATAGGATGCAATAGAATAAGATGAGAGCAATTTTCTTTTTAATTTATACTATATTCCCTCTTTTTCTGTGATTTGCTATTCTGTTCACATCATTTTATACATTGACTATTGTATTTATTGGTATAAAACTTTTTACATATTTGTTATTTCTTTATCATTTACATTTTTTTAAATGCACAAAAATATTGTAACCCTGGTTAAAGTAAGTAAAACAAGAAAATGTGTGTAAAAGAGGTAATTCTACAGAGAGATGTAGCTTTGGGCAACAAGGGTTGTATGCTTCAATGATGTTACCTGAAAGTGGTCAGTTCACGCATGCACTTCTAGTGTCACTTAAAGTTCTATGGGCACCTTAACCTTTTCCAGGTTGCAAATAAACCTTTAAGAGGTTATTATTGTAGTAAAAGCGAAATATTAGCAGAGGGGCATTGAAACCATAGCAGTTTTATCATCTGCAAATTCCTGCTTATAGCAAACGATTCTTCCTCCCCTATGATTTATTGCAGATTAAGATAAAACCAGAATCCAACTGGATGCTTTAGACAACACTGTTCTTTCAGACACCTGAGGGTATTTTGTGATGTTCCTCTTACTATTCAGAGTAAAAAAGTGCAGAGCAGATGATTCTGGACAAGAAACACTGTTCAGATGAAACTCAGAGGACAGAAAGACCACACTAGAAAGCAAATTTGTACCCAGAGGACACTAACAGGAGCCAACCATAGTGCCTGCTGCATTGAGCGGGGCATAAATAAGGAAGGTGTAGAGCCAACAGCATATGAAGATAAACAAATGCCTGGCTTTGCAAGACAAATAAATGGTTTTGACAAGATGGAAGAAAAACAAGTGAGCGGCAGCTTTGAGACCACCTGGCTGTGAGGCAAATAAAACAGGACCGCATAGTTGATCTTGAACAGAGGACAACAATAACACGCCAAGTCTTGGAAAGTAATTTTAAATATTAAACCAACTTCACTTAACCTCTGTGTGATATTTAAGATCTTTTCTGTAATATAATGTGCATGCATATCATTGGTTTATTGAGATTGAAACAAAACAAAATTATAATAATAATAAATAAATAAATAAATAAATGAAAGAGTGGTGTTGTCTCCCAAAGTCAACCAATCAACTTTAAGGGCATCGTCCACCCAAAACCCATATTTTACCATAACACTGTATATGTTTATGTAGACTGAAGCACCTGCTAGATGCATGAGTTCACAGGAAATCCAAGGAGAGAAATTATATTGGTTGTGTTCCTGGCTACATTTCCTGTCATGTCCAGTATTATTTTGTTTGTACATTACTGTATTTTTCTAAAAGTAAAGTAGTTATGACCATCAATGACCTCTCCATGTATGTTTCATTGGTGAAGAAGATGTAAATTAGATACCTATAGCCACTTGGCAGGCAAAATGAGAACCTTAGAGCAACAGCTCCCCGAGAGTATGGCCAAACATAAAATAGAGTGAGCAAGATGTCACGGAATGTATTGTATGGTTGTATTTTCAGGCCACTTCAGTTAAGTAATGGGTCAATTTCCTCTGTTTCATGTGCTAAGCCTCTCAACAGTCTTATCAGGGTGTGATTGAACCTCATACATGCCCATTGCCTTTTGGGTGGTAAAGCGTAGAGTGCAACATCTTAATGCCTAGTCAGTGGCAATACTCTTGAGAAAATTTGCTTTCAAAACAGGGTCCCTGGTCTGAATGTATCTTCTGCTGACAGTCGATAAGAAAGGTAGAAGTGCTTTCACGCCATCTGGGCAGCAGCCTGGTCGCAGGCTGGTACTGCCGCTGCAAGCTTATTAAAGTGGTTCACCATGACTTGTGTTGACTAGACACCAAGGCTAGAATGTGATGACATCCATCTTCTGACATGTGAATATAATATTTACTACTTCTAATGTGGCAGACATGATTTATTATAATTGATTTTGAAGCAAAAATAGACAGAATTTATTTCCTTGCAGAAACTCTCAAATTCACCCATTGAGCTGCTTAGTTTAAATCTGTGTGAAAAAAAATCAACTTTTTATTTCTTTAATTTTCTTTAAGAGTGTACAGTATGGGTTTTTTGTGCATTAAAGTAGTACTAAAGTCACATTCATTACATTAAATATTAATAAAGATCATTAATTATTGACGCAAAAGCTGTATTAGTATTGTTGAAATATTTATCTTCCTGTTTACATATGTACATGTACATTTTTTACCTTAAGTACCATTTTAAAGTAGTTTATTTTATTTAATATTTTTATTTGCACTTTTATTGTGTGCGTGTATTTGATCGATCCTTTTGTACTGTCATTTAAAATGCTTATTTTACTCTTTATTTTGGTTTTAATTTTTGTTCCAAAGTTATTTTAATTTTTGTGTTTGAGTTTGTTTTAGTGTTTTTAATTTTTATGTTTGTGTTTGTTTTTTATTGTGAAAAAAATTTAACAATGATGCAAAGGAAGGGGCATTTTTGACCCAGCAATGGGTCCAGGATAAAAGCTCTTGTAATCCTCACGAGTCATTAAATGCCATTAAAAAAAGCACTTTCATTTTTGCCTTTTTCCTTGTCTCCAATGGATTTTGGCTAAAAACATTTATGGGAAATAAAAACTCAAATTTTCTTCAATCCATAATTGCCAAAGTGAAATACCATTACTGTGCCCAAACATTATGGGACAGTGGCACCATGTCCAAACAATGTCCCACAAATCTATCCAACCACTATGTCTCCATGATAGTAATAAATCAAAATATCCACTGTCCGTTATGTCAATATCAATCCACATTTTCACTTTGATTTTAATTCTTTTTGTTGAGTCATTATACATGTGTTATTTTCTCATTATTTTTACAAAATTGAATCAACAAAATAAATTCTAGTAACAACAACAGTGTGTTTCTATATGTTAGTGAATATAGCAGAGATTTCCTATTTCTTCCACAGCCCCTGGTCCAATAACACAGCTGGGAGACTCGGTAAACATAGCCGAATTCTTCACCCCATTGGAGAGCCATAAAATTTATCACATGTATAATTATTAGGCTTGCTGCCTGTGTTACCAGCCCGCGTGTTAGAGGCGTATAAAAGCAAAAGAGAGAGCCATTTAATAAAGTGAACAAGACTGAAATATTTTCAACACATTTTAATTTACAACGATGGGGGCTTATTGAAGTGGTAAAACCTACTTGGATGCCCAGAAAATGTCGAAACCACACTGTGTCATTTCCAGAGTGCCATATAATGAGACTTCAGAGGGATGCTTGAATCCACACCTTGGGTGGCTGACAACCACACTCTTACCAGCACACTTCTGCCTCTGAGATCAGGTTGGTGTATCTTCGGTCTGGTAGCAGCTCTCGGTTGAAAGTAAATATGCCGCTTATTATTAAGTGACATCTCTCACGCAATTTTGAAGATGCTGCAGCAGGAAGCAATATGGGTGATCAGGAGGATTGGCAATGGGTACAAAGAGGACCACACTTCCAGATGCAAAAACCCACTGGATGCTGATTATAAATTTTCCATTGGCCGTTCCAGTGGCTTTTAATAGCATCCTCTTCTGCTTTGTTTGTCCTTTTAAAATTGTGCCATGTAAGCTCTTTAGACTTCCTTCAAAATAACTTAGCTGGTGTCCTGAAACCTCTTGATAATGCCTGAGTTTATAGGACAGGCTTACCTTTTTTTTAAAAAATCCCCCAGCCCCTCCATAGCTCCATGAGTTTGAATAAGAAATCCTTGTACTGCAGGAGCAACATTCCAACATTCAAGACAGCAGGGAAGGCTGCAGTGGGATAGGTGTACAATAGAAGGAGGTAAGTAAGCACCCCTTTAGGGAGAGAGCAGTTTAGTGTACTGAGGGAGCTAAGAGATTTTTTTTTAAAGGTTAAACATGTGCTTTTTGTAAGCCAGCCATGACAGAAATATGGATGCTGCCACTGCAGGCCTCAGTTTTTTGAAATGTTAGGCAGCCCATACATTATTTGATTTTTCTTTCCTTCCATCACATAGTCAGCATTGATGGGGGAATCACTCCCACATTGCTATTGTGTTCTGTCGGTGGGAGAGGGATGATTAATGGATGTGCCTTCACAGCCGGCAGAAGACAATGTTTACTACTAGTGGCTTTAGCAGTAATCAAGTGTAAAAAAAAACAACAGATTGGTTGTATTCAAGTTGATTGATGGTTCGACTTGGGTACAATCAGCCTGCCCGTACATGGATCGAATCTCAGCTAGTCCCTGCTGAAACGGACTAATTTTATTCCATGTATGGCTTAAGTTGTCTGGCTGCTATGCTGATCCTCTGGATTTAATTAATGTGAAAAATCAAACTGAAACGAGTGTACAGATACAGTAAGAATTTCTGACTTTTCTCTGACTTTCTTGATCCCAGTGTTTGTTGTGGATAAATGACTCAGAAAGTATTCAGAGCCTTCCATATTTCCTTAGATTTACTCTAAGGGGGGATATAATGGTTTGGTGTCTCTGGTGTTTTTTTAATATTATTTATTGTGCTAAAATTATGCATAACATCAGTAACATCAAGACAAGCGCCTTGAGGCGATTCAGTTCGCATTTGTAGCGCTATACAAATCATTCATTCATTCATTTTGTATTATTGATTTTCAATGTTTATTTATAATTAAAACTTTAAGATAGCGTAGACCTGGGGGGTGTGGCCTTGAGCGTGATGGAGTAGGACGAATGCAGTGAGAGCTTTGCTTGCCGTTACTCCTGTACTCCACATTCTGGCATTATCCTAGTGAATTCTTCACGCTTGCTTATCCCCAGTGGATACCCGACTACCTCAGGGATATGTCTTCGCCAAAAAAAGCCACCGAGGCCAGTGACAAGCTCGCGAAACACAGATCGACTGAAGAAGGACCAGCAGGCCGAAGATGGGGCCGGCGACTCATCAGACACCGAACAATCGGCAGTGGCTACAACTAAGGTACTAGAAGCCATCACCCTGTGTCAAAGTACACTCACTACGAAAAAAAAAGGAGGAAAAGATAGATGTTTCTCTTATCAGACAAGACCCGTCTAACCTTCGTGACCGTGTGACCGAAGCTGAGACCCATTTCAGTAGGACGGAACACAACACACTACAAAAAATGTACAGCACCAACTGCAGCAACTCAAAGCAGGATGACATGGAAAACCATCTCCGCAGATGTAATCTCAGATTAATCGGTCTCCTGGAATCCGCGGAGGGTTCTGATTCAGCGGGCTTCCTTGAGAATCTACTAACTTCCACCTATGGCATGAAGGCATTCTCAGTGATGTTTGTTGTGGAGCATGCACATTGCATTCCTGCACCTCCTCCACCCCAAGGGGCCCCACCTTGTACCTTTATTGTGAAGTTATTGAACTTCAAAGACCGCAATAAAATACTCTACCTGACCAGAGAAAAGGGTAACATTCCTTACACTAACGTACATGTGGCTGTCTTTCTGGACTTTTGCAATGAAGTACAACGTCAGAGATCTCGCTTCCAGGATGTTAAAGGGCCCCTAGGAGTTCTCCACCTCAAGTACACCATGTTGTACCATGAACGACTGAAAGTGGAGTGTGATGGCCGAGTCTTTTTTTTGAGGACCCTGACCTGGTATCCACTTGGATAGATCAACACGACCGCCTTAGCTGGCCACATCTATCTTGCTGCCTGATGTGAGAACTGTCATTTTTGTGCCTAAGCGAGTCCTGAATGATTCTCCTCCTGTTGATTGTCTTCATATCTCTGGCCCTAACCATACTGGGTTTTCACTCTCGGTTACCCTATGCTAGGGAAGTGGAGGTGAATGTTTTTCCCTTTTTCTGGTCGATACTTCTGGAGACATTCCCAGGTCAATATGACAATTTAAAATCCACTGCCCCTCAGGCTCTTCTAACCTCACTTCGACGTGAAGCTTCTACATGATTTTATGCTGGAGGGTATTACTTAATTTCATTTGTTTAATGCAAGCGTACCCCTACTCAACACCATACTCTTATGGCTCCTATGCCCTATGCATTTCTCAGAGAAGAAGTCCCCCACTTAGGATTTTTTTCTACCCTTTGACTGTTCTTTTTTTGGTTACCCCTTTTTTGAATTCAAGATACTTACCTCTGATGGATTTTATTAATCGGATGCTCTATGTTTGTGTATGGTTAAGGGTTCACATGTCCATACTGAGTTGGAGTGGTATTGGGCTGGGTGGGTGGAGGGATGTTTCTGAATCTCAACGGATTCTGTTGGTAACTCATATATATGGTAATGCATTGGTAAACTGTACATACAATACCTGTCAAATTAGGACTTAACTCATGTTATTTCATATATTTAGATCTGCCTTGCTGGTCCAAATCCTTCCATATCCTAATGCACAAAACCCCTATCCACCATGACTCCTCTAAAACTCCTTATGTGGAATGTTAGAGGCTTGCATAACAAAATTAAACGTACTGCCATTTTAACATTCCTTAAATCTCAGCGGGCTGACGTCATTACGTTAGTTGAAACACATGTCACTGGTCACCTACAATCAGTCCTAAAATGACCCTGGATTGGCTGGGCATACTATGCAACCCACATCTCTTATTCCAGGGGAGTGTCCACCCTTATTGCCAAAAAGGTTCCCTTTGACCTGGTAGCGCTACAGATGGATATATATTTCTACATGCCACCATCAGTGGCTCTCCTATTCTAATCTTGGCCTGTTACATCACCCTTCCGTACAACTCGACCATAGTTAAGGAAGGTCTCGCTACACTACCGGTTGTATGGATGGGGGATTTCAACGTGACCCTAACCCTGGCCTTAGATTGGATGGGGCAGCTAGACTCTGCTCTGGACCCGGGATCGGATTGCCTACCACTTGAATTCTATGTTACCTACTCTGAAATCCTTATTCCCAAACTACGCGACCTTTACCAATTCATATTTGACTCAGGAGTTATGCCTCCCTCCATGCGAGAAGCCAAAATTATAGTTATCCCCAAAGCGGGGAAGGACCCTAGATACCCAGAATGGTACCGTCCAATTTCGTTACCACAGGTGGACATCAAAATTTTAGCCAAAATCTTGGCCTCCTATTTGAATCAGGTTGTTCTGTCCCTGATCCATATTCCATACCAACCAAACAGGCTTGATGCCCGGGAAGAATACAGCCATGAACATCTGACGCCTGTTTATGAACATACAAGCGTCCCATGATGAGACTGGCACACGTGTTGTAGTGGCTTTGGATGCTGCCAAGGCCTTTGATTCCATAGAATAGAATTACCTTCGGGAGTGTCTCTCTAGATTCGGGTTCGGCCCCAACTTTATTAGATGGGTCCAGCTCCTCCATCAATCACCAAAAGCTTGGGTCTTTGTTAATGGATGGCTGTCAGAACAGTTCCCTTTGGAGAGAGGCACTCAGCAGGGTTGCCCCCTCTCCCCCCTACTCTATGCCTTGGCTGCGGAACCACTAGCCATTTCTATTCGCTCAGACGTTAACTTTCGAGGTCTATGGATAGGAAATATAGAAGCAAAGATTAGCATGTATGCCGATAATACAATTCTATATTTAGCAGACTCAGGACCCTCCCTATTAACAGCCTTACACTCTATAGAATGCATAGGTAGCCACTCTGGACTAAGAATTAATTGGTCTAAATCCCAAATTTTACCCATTGACCTCTTCCCCCCTCCCTTCACATCTCCCCCCTTTCCCTCCCCAGAGTATCCCTTATTAAATATTTGGGAGTGACGTCACTCAAGGATTATATACCTCTGAATATTGAACCTTTATACAGCCTGATCAAAACTAAAACACTGACATGGGCTAGACTACCTCTGGGTGTCATGGGTCAAATCAGCCTCGTTAAAATTATACTACTTCCCAAGATACTGTCTCTAATGTGGCATGCTCCCTTATATATCCCCCTCAAATGTTTTAAAACAATAGATTCTATTCTCCATTGTATGGGGCCACAGTAGACACAAACTGTCTTGGATAGTCTTAAAGAACCCAACAACGCTTGGAGGCACAGCCTTCCCCGACTTTCAGGACTATTACGTAGCCTCCCAAATATCCCACTTTGACAAAAATGAACTCTCAAGGTACCAATCTTTGCTTTGTGCAAGTCCTAATAACCCAGTTCATACCCTATTACAAACTATACTTATGCCGCGTACAGACGGTCGGAATTCTCATCGGAAAAAGCTCTGATGGTTTTCCCGGTCACACAAAATTCCGACGGTCAACAACACCGCGACATACAACACGTTCGACGGCACTATAAAAGGGAAGTTTAATGCTTCCAAGCATGCATCGACTTGTTTCCGAGCATGCGTCGGAATTTTGTGTGTCGGAATTGCATACACACGATTGGAAAATCCGATAGAAAGGTAGAAGGGGAAGAAATCTTGTAGGATGTAAAAACAGTATCCCCTAAGCTATCAGACCACGTAACACAACTATATATTATACACAGGACATATTTAACACCCCAGAGAACTGCCTGCTTTCAGCCTGCCCATAATCACAAGACGCCCGGATCTTTCTAGAATTTAGTCTGGACCTGTTCAGTTATCCAAATATTCTGGACTCAAGTGATTCACTTTCTCCATGATCAAATGGGCTCACTCAATCACTCTTTGCCAAAATTATGCTTACTCGGACTATTGCCAGACCCAAATATAGACAAGTCCCTCGCCACCTTTTTGCATGAAACACTATTCCTGGCCAGGAAAACCGTAGCTAGGACATGGATGCAGACACTGCCCCCTATACTTCAAAGCTGGAAAAAGGAGATTAATGACACCCTTTCATACAAAAAACTGATTTATACACACAGAGGCTGTCCTCTCAAATATGACAAAGTATGGGATAGATGGTTGGCAGAAGGGGAAATGTGTACTTGACCTAACATCCTCCTTTGTGTTTCACAACTCTCTCCTTGGTGTCTTCTTGTCTTACACTTACCTGTCCAGGGCGCCCACAATGTCGGCACGGCCGAAGCCGATCTGTCGCTCGGCTCTCGGGTGCTGCCACCACCATCTTCGGTAAGGGAATCAGGAAGTGAAGCCTTGCGGCTTCACTTCCCGTTCCCTACTGCGCATGCGTGAGTCGCGCTGCGCAATTCGGATGGTCCCTGCTGTCTCTGGGATCTGTGTGTTTCCCAGCAGACAGCGCGGGAGGACGGGAAGAGGCATAGTCTATGCCCGGAAGTGGGTGCACTTAGACAGGTGGGTAGACAGGTATCTGCACCCCCCTCCCCCCTGAAAGGTGCCAAATGTGACACCGGAGGGGGGGAGGGTTCCGAAAAGCGGAGGTTCCATTTTTGTGTGAACCTCCGCTTTAAACATACCTGGTATATGACACTTTATGAGTCTACTATGTCAAACAACTAAGAACGCCGTGCTTTTGTATATACTTTATTTTGTATCAGTTTATTAATACTTCATGTATGTACCATGCATATATTTCTCAATAAAGTTTATTTTTTCCAATTAAAAAAAAAAAGATAGTGTAGACCTATAACTAAAAATTTCCAAAGCCCTATGGGCCTTCTAAAGCCAACACAGAAGAAGCTGCTTCCTTTCAGACTATCTCTGATTAAAACTTAAAGTGGTTGTTAAACCACAGGGTTAAATTTGCATTATCCTCTTGGTTGATTTATGTAATGTCCCCCTGTGACTGTGCTTTATAAAAAATGCAGCTATTTATCTGTTTACAGAGCGCATGTGACCAGCCGGCTCTCTCCTCTCTCGGCTTGACAGCTGCAGCCGAGGATCCCACGCTGATGTCAGTCAGGAGGGGAGGAGGAAAGTGGCATCCCCGCCTGCTTTAGCTGTCATGCAAGACAGGAGAGAGGCGGTGGGTCATGTGAGCTCCAATTGAGGCTCGGAAACAGGTATATAGCTGCATTTTTTTTTATAAAGCACAGTCACAGGGGGACGTTACATGAATCAACTGAGAGGATAATATAACTTTAACCCTAATTTGAGCATCAGGAGGGAAAGGGGCGGGAACGGACACGGAGCTGACAGGCAGGGAAGGGAGAGGATAGAGGAGAGCACAGAAGAGAGACAGGAGACACAGCAGATGACGGAGGCAGGTAAACTGACCGCGGTGTCAGGGCTCAGCAGCCATGATATACCGTGGTCAGTTTACAAAGGGGAGGGCAGAACCAGGCAGGATACATGGGGCCAAATTACACAGCACAAACACTGTGCTGTATAACATGCTTTAACGGAACAGGATCTTTATTTTATTTTTTTAGGTTAACAAACACTTTAACAGTTTGAAAGGAGAGGGATAGGATTTATTGTTCTGACTTTAGTTTTTGAGCTCTGTAGGCACCTTTATTTCAGAAAGGAAATAAGAAAATATAAACAAGGTATCTTGTAATTTTCTGTACTGATCATGTAAATAAATGAAGACCATATATAAAAATACATTATTTTTAAAGCCTAACTTTGACCTTTACATATGTTTACTTGTTATTGATTCCTGTTATTGATTGAATAATTGCTAATCTTCGCATTCAAGTATATTTAATTACATTTCTTTTTACCATTTGACTTTGTAGTGTCCTTCTGTCTTCTACGCTCTTCATATTTCATTGATTGAACACAAACCTGCCCCTGTGTATAGAGTAAAATGGTTGCTCTAACTTGATATGATTTGGTCCACAGATTATAGTAGGGAGGACCAAAAGGAATAATAAAAAAAAAAGATTCTAAGAGCTGGAAATGAAAGCGTGTCTTCTTCAAAAAGAAATATTGTCAAAATTTCAAACATAAACTAAAAGAACAATGGGGTTGATTTATTAAAAGCAAATAGACAGTTGCACTCTACAAGTGCAGTTGCTCCAGAACTTAGTAAATGGGGGGGGGGGGGGGGGAGCTCTGTTGACTTCCATTATCCAATCATTTGCAAGCAATAATGCAGTTTTTAAAAATTTTCCAAGTGAATCTTAAACCCATTTACTAGGCTCTGGTGCAACTGCACTTGCAGAGTGCCATTGCACTTACAAAGTGCTTTAGTCAATCAACCCCAATGTATCCAGAACTGTTGTTCTTCCTGCTAACAAGGCTATAGTCTTCCTACGGTACTCAAGTGTGACGTTTCTGCTTTTATTTATGCTTTTCTACTAAATGGACCTTCCAGTGTGTCCAGGCACATAAAATACACATCATTTCTCATATAGGCCAGTATGTCTTTCAAGGAGCCCCAGATTCCTGAGTTGGAATGCAGAGTGCAGTTTGAGTTTATTCCTATATAGTCAAAATTGCTGCTTTTTCATTAGTGACTCTGACTGTCTTGACTTTAAGTGATGTCTCCCTACCCTGACCTTTGCTATAACCCTGATTTCTTTTCTAATTTCTGGTTCTGAAGTCCAGCTAGTTGAACTGACCTTTAGCTTGATCCTAACTACATTTCTGCATTATTCCAACCTTCATTGGCATTATATCCAACCTGCAGGCTTGACCCTTGGATTGACTTTGACCACCCATTGCCTGAAAACTGGTACAGTCTGGCTCTCAGGTATTAAGCTCAGCCTATTAAGGCATATTCAGTTTAGCCCTCATTTGGGATTGACGACTCTGTTAAGGTTCCCTATAAGAACCTGGGGGTAGCAGAATATGGTGCCAGTGCATGCATCTTCCCCACAATGTCTTCCCCAGAAAGATTAGAAGAAGAAGCAATAGACCAAAGCTGACATACAGTTTAAATGTACTTTCTGTCTGACCACTGTGAGTAACAAAACAGAAGAATGATGGATAGGGACTGCAGGGCTTACTAGAGGTCACAAGATTTTCTGTAGATCTAATACCATGAGGACTAATTTATGTAGCAGGTATTGTTTTTTAAAAAAAAATTTAAAATAATACAGTAACATAGTTAAAGTGGTTCTGCACTGTCTTTATGTTTTTTTTTTTTTTTTTACTGCAATGCAATGGCTTATGCAATCTAGTTTAGGTACTCACGTGTCCTTTTTTTGGAAATAGCTGCTGCCGGTTTTCGTCAGAGAAAAGAGTTGTAGAAAATCTTTCCTGCTGGGGGCCATCTTGCCTGTGGGCATGTGAACCCACACAGGCACTTCAGATGGCCCAGCATGCACCGCCGTTACTGCGCCGATCTCGCGCGTGCGCAGTAACGGCAAAGTGTAGCTCGCGAGATTTCGGAAGGTGTGGCCGAAATCTTGCGATCTTTCGGAAGATGTCCGCACTGACTCCTGGGATCAATGACACCAGATCCCAGGAGACAGTGCGGCGCGACGACGATCGACGCAGAGACCCCGCCCACCGCCGCAGAGACAGATGAAAGGAAGTCAGCGATTACAAGGTAAGTGGAAAAATAATAAAAAACACACTTCATTTAGTACTCTTTGCCTGATTTGGAAGGCAAAGAGATTTACTAAATGAAATGTGTGCAGAACCGCTTTAAACTAGATCTAAACTCTAAAGTAATTGTAAACCTTTATTTTTTTACTTAAAATAAAAAACCTGCTATATTTACTAGTGGCCCCTTCCCCCCTCTTCTGGGGTCTTCTGCTTTTCCTCTCATGCATGTGTCCCCATAGAAAGCCATGTGCTATGGTAGCACGTCTGTGGGAGAGCTCCGGAGGCGGGCTGTGGGCATCCATAGACACACACAACACATATAGGCTACACCCCCCACTCCCTCCTCTCAGGATTTAGCAGGTGCTAATGGCTCCCTCTGCTATCTGTGCAGCCTTCTGATAAGATGGACAATGGTGGATCGTGCCTGCTTATTATTTGTTTGGACAGTGGCTTGCAACCACCACCAGTGGGGCATGTGATAGCTTAACAGCGTAGAAGAGACAATTAAGAGACAGTTATCTCTCTATAACAGGAAGTGTCTGAACAAGGACCTCCATGGCAAGATCATCAAGTATTCTTTTAAAGAAAATTGCAGATTTGCAGAAAAATGTATTTGAAAACAGGTCCAAATCCAGCCTATCTGATCTAGGGGTGCAGTAAAAAAAAGTGGGGGGGCATAAAATCAACATTATGAGTGAGTTACTAAATGTCACCCAGTGTAACAGAGATGCAGGGAACCAGTGGCGTACCTAGGGTATGGCAGCCATGGCAGCCATGGCAAGTGCCATGGGCGCCATGGGGGGGGGGGGGGGGCGACAAAAAAGCCGGCCCGCACAAAAAATAGTCCGACTCCCACCCTTCCTCTTGCGGCCGCCTCCCACATCTAGTCCCCGGCGCCACGACTGGCCTGCTGGAGCGCAGCGCCGGCACTGCACACTACATTAGGGAGTGAGGAGGGAAGCGACAGGCGCCTGGGCGCCCCCCATGACGGCCGATGAGTTGGTTCTGGCCAGAGTGAGCACCCGGGTCACCTACGTAGCCATATAGTAACTAGGGGAGGCGGAGCCTTAGGCTCCGCCTACCCTCCTCTGCGCAGCGGCTTCAGTTCCTCTTCTCGGGGGTCTCCCGGGTCTGTGTGACGTGCTGACGGTGCTGTGACCTGGTCGGTGAGGACTCTGAAGAACATGGAGGCTGGAGACCAGGAGAAGAGCGAGACACTAGAGGGAAGAAAAACAATTGGACCCCCCCCCCCCCCCCCCCCCCAAGCAGCAGCAGGTACTAGTACAGCAGCACAGTCTTGATCATCATAATGTGCACATCATGTGTACAGTGTACCAGTAACCAGCGCCAAATGCAAAGCAAGTAATCAAAGATAGTGCTCAATTTGGATTAAATAAATATGCTTAGTTATAGATATCATAAAGTGTAATAAAGTGATTTGTGCAAGTAGTACCTGCTGTTGCACAAATCACTTTTATTATACTTTATTTATAATATCTATTGCTATGCATTATTATTTAATCCATATTGAGCACCATCTTTGATTGGCTACTTGCTTCTGCTTGGGCCTGGCACACACACAATCGCACATGATGATGACTAAAGCCCCATACACACGGTCGGATTTTCTGTCCGATCGGACAATGTTGTCGAAAAATCCGACCGTGTGTATGCACCATCGGACAGTGTACGTCGGATTGTCAGACGGATATCTCCTGCTGGATAGATTTTTTGACAACAAGGTCCGATCACACCAAATCCGACCGTGTGTAGCGTTGTCCGACGGACAAAGTGCTACGCATGCTCAGAAGAAATTCTGTGACGGAAGCGCTCGGTCAGGTAAAACTACCTTTCCTAATCGACACAGCACATTTGTCACGCTGCAATGTTAAAATGTCTTTAATGCAGCGCATTCTCTTTTTCTTTACAATGCAAGAAGAATGACATGTTTTAGCTGCTCCTATTCACCCGCACTTCTCCCAAACTTAGTTCTTTATTCCTTTTTTTAGGATTTCTACACTACATGTTTATTTTTACTCAGATCATAAAAGAATCTTTGTTATATTTTTAGCATGATTTGTCTTTTTTTTTTTTTTTTTTTGTTGAAATACATATTTGAAGGAGATTTTTTTATTTTTTTTTGGAGGGGGGTTGTGTGTCTCAACTTAGCAAAACCACATTATTAACATTTGTATTTGTTGCTTAAATTTACTAGGAGTTTGTTTGTTGTTGGTGCCCCTTGTTAATTATACTTTATGATTAGTGAAATGTACCTGCATACTCCCAAATAAACTGTCATTGTAGAAAAGTAAAACACAATAGGCAATGATTATTTCAAATCAAAAATACCTTTATTTCGGTCTCAGCAACAAAACAAAGAGGAACGCAGCCATGGTGAAACTTGGGGAATTTGCAAAGCCTTGGACCCCCACGGCAACCATCATTTTTCAAGCTTAGAAAATTGGGGGCCTGAGGAGTACGTATATTAAGGGGAGTGCAATCTGGTCCTGAAGTCCAAAACATCCGGAACTGCAGCAGATGCCATCTAGGTCCCCAGGCTCTGGTACTACGAGAGGCTCCATCTTCTCTCAGACCAGACTGAATCCAGGTCGTCACTCTCAGGTCTTCCTTCCACGCTTCCTTGCACGCTGTGGCTGTCGTGCTGGTGGGGTGGCAGAAGGAGGAGGAGGCGGAGCATGGTCACTATGGCAAACATGTGTGAGTGGGGTCATCTCCCCAGCCATCCCCTTATTTAGGACATGGAGGATGAGCCCCTCACACATGTTGCGTTGCCTCACCTCCATACCCTTCATTTTAGTGACAACCACGGAGCCAAAGGTCTCCTCGTCGGTGGGTGTGCCACGTAGGGAGGCTGAAGCCTCTCTGATCATCCGGAGCGCTGACTCTCCCGCCTCACCCCCCCTTCTCGCCCTTCTGTAGGGAAGGCGGAGGGGAGGGATTTGGGAGTCAGTCAGGCTCCGAGGCCTAGCCCCCTCTTGGCTGCCACTACCCACCTCGTGGCTGCCACTAACCCCTGCCTCCTCCTGACTGCCACATTCCACAGCCACCTCCTGGCTGAGGTCTTCCTGTGTATGAAAAAAGGACATAGTTTCAGTTATTTGTTCATCAAACACACACAATTTTCATCTAGTGACTGTTGCAAAATGGTTACAAATAGAAAACCATACAATTCTCAGCCCTGCAGTTTATATTCTGGCCCCAAATGTCTACAACACTACTGTCAGTTGATATGTCAAACACGTTAGGAACTAAGCAATTGGGGATCCTGAATTAAGTGAACATCATTCATTATTCACATAAATGGTTACAAAACTACTATACCTGGAACAAGCTGGGCTCCTCCACCTCTTCCAGACTGGAAGGCCCAGGTTGCTCCTCGGAAGCCTCATCAGGGGTGGCCTGCGCGCAAGGAAGCGTGGAAGGAGGAGTCGAGAGTGACTCCGTGACATCAGCCTGGTCTTTGAGAAAATGGAGACTGTCATAGTACCAGAGCTTGGGGGCATAGACCTCATCTGCTGCAGTTGCATTTTCTTCCGACTTCAGGACCTTCTTGCGCTCCCTGATATACGCACTCCTCAGGCTGCCAATTTTCTTTCTTATATCACCAACAGTTGCCGTGGGGAACCTTGGCTTTACAAATTCCACAAGTTCCAGCAGGGCTGCGTACCTCTTTGGTTTGATGCCGTAATGGGGGTGTTTGGCCTGCCATAAAAGGGGAAATTCCCTGTATTCATCAATGAAGAGGGGGAGAAAACTCACGTTGTTGAATCCCTGCATAATCTCTGCAAGACACAACACCACACAAAACACTATAAATTATGTCAGGCTGAACTCTCCTAATCTTCTCCATAAAGAAGCCTCAAGGTCGAATCAGTCTAGGCTAGTTATGTACCAACGTCAAATTGTACCTTTGTTTCTAGCGATCGTCTCGCGCGTGAGCTTTCTCTCCCCTCGTCTCCCAGATCGTGGCTACAACACAGGCGTGTGACATTTTATATACAGTGCGCATGCGTCAAACTCCGCCCGCCCCTGACGATCTTTCTCGTCTATTCCCCACCCCTTCTCTTTACGGCGCAGTGGGGAGAGCACATGGCGGGGACACAGCAGGTGCGCCTGAAATATCCCACCAACGAGGAGGAGGACGAGGAAAGTCCGGAGGCAGAAACGTCCCGATCACGGAGCCTGAAATTCAAGGCCTCCAATATGTCATTTGGAGAAATGTTGGAGATGGTGAACATATTAAAGAGGAGCGACTATGATGGGAAGTATGGGCCTTACCTCAACCCCAATGTCCGCAAGGCCAAGATCATGTCTAAAGTTGTGAGGAGGCTGTACAATCATTTTGGGGTACAACGATCCAAGGAGCAACTGAGGAAACGCTGGTCAGACCTGAAACTGAGGGAGGCCAATCAGTACAGAAAGATCAAGCGAGTTCTTCAAAAAAGTAAGTAGTTGTGTTTTGTGTTTGATTTCTTGCTTGCATACTGCTCCATGTGTTTGGATTTTTACAAAGTTGTACATTCCAAAATGGCCACTTTCAGGTTCGTCTGTGCATTCGATCGTACTCAACCTCGATCTTTCTGCCACTGTCATGTTCGTGTGTGTGTGTCCATTCGATCGTACTCAACCTCGATCGTTCGGCCACTTATAATACGATGTTTGTTGTTTTTTGGGGGAAAGGAAGTTTGTTCTCTCTAGAAATGTCATCAAGACTGTCCAGCCAATTTATTCAATGTAAAGGAGACGTCACCCAGTAGCTGTTTACCCATCTGGACTCTAGAGCACTAGTGCTGGGACACCCAAACCCCCTTTTTATTAGGCTTTTCCACACATGTGCTCCAGTGGATACTAGAGGGGGGTCTCCATCACCCTAACGTCGACCAAAAATCTATAAGTTTAGGACCTTTACAAAGTGACTACATTCATGTTGGTGTCATTTGTAACTGGACACCCAAAAATATTGTCCCTCACTTTCAAGCAATGTTTGTCATTTCCTATTTCTGCCCTCAATAGATTGTGTTGCTAAATCTTCCTTTTGTACATTCTCATAGGGGAGCGAAAACTTAGGACGTCTGAGGAAACCCCAAAACCAACACCTCCCAAAAAAGGGGAAAGAGCAGAAGCAGAGGAGGAGGAGGAGGAGGAAGGAGAGATCATAGAAATTGGAGAACTTGTCACCACAACAGGTGAGTGTGGGAGAACACAGCTACTGGTAAGCTAATCAATGTATGGCTGCCTCATTTCCAAGACCCTATTTTTTTTTGTTTTTGGTTTTTAGGTGACGTGGATGTTGTGGAAGAAAAATCGCACTTTACCACAGAGAGTGCCCACGTACTCATCGGGGAGATAATGGTCTGCAATAGAGATCTAGATTACATAAAGCAAAACATCAATGATGTTCAACAAAAATTGAAGAACATCATTGATGTTTTAGGAAAAATCTGAAAACGCACCAAGTAATTAACACACATTTGTGGCAGCTTCTGAACACATTTGCAAGTTAAGAACTGTGTTAAATTTGGAACATGCACACATTGTGTCCACATGTGCTAGCTCCCATCATGGTGGATGAATGACAACGTTTTTTTGGGGGTGCAACCACTTTACGAACTACTAAAGTGGTTGTGGTGAAGGGGTTGCACCCCAAAAAAACGTCCATTCATCCCCATGATGGAAAATGGCACTTTTGAAGATTCGAGGCATGTGTTTTACCATATAATGACCATTTTCAGACCCAAATTGTGTGCATGTTCTAAATTTCTACTTTCCAGGGGTGACCCCCCATGTGATGAAGGCAAGATCAAACACACTTTGAACATATAGTCATGTCTGATCTTGTCTTCACTTTAGAAAGTTGAACTTTCCTAGTTCCTAGGTTCTGTTTTGCTCCATGCCTGGTTTTACCAAATGCGGAATGTTTGTAAACAATGTTGTAAATAACCAAGATGTTGTCAGTTTGGGCAAGAAGTTTGTAAACGCACTTGTGAATGTTTTGCAAGTAAACTTTTTTACTTTTCTAAATGTGTGGCTTCCTTATTTAAAAAACAAAATGCATTATGTATGTCAAATGTAAAGGATTTGGGGGGCAATGGGTGTTATTTACTAAAGGCAAGTCCAGTTTGCACTGCAAGTTTCTTTTCCAGGGCACTTTTGCACTGCACTTGTAGAGCATAGTGGATTTGACTTCTGTAAATGACACCCACAGTGCTTTGTACGAAAACACGGAGCACAGCATTTTTGTGAATACACACATGTCTGACCTGGTGATGAAAAGGAGTATTTTGTGTGTCAGTTATGCACTACAAACCTTCTCTAGACCAAAGATTAGGTATCAAACACACAACATGAGAATAATCTTTTTGGGAAGAAGAGACTGTTACCTCCTTTTGCCCAGAAAGTGCATTCCCACTGTCGAAGGCAAAGGGAAAAAATTTCAAGGTCAAATAAGCTATAATACGGAAATGACAAGAAATCATAGGTTGGTTGAAAAAAAATATTTAATTAAAAATGCCTCTCACACATCGTCAGGCAGAGCAATGGCCCCCCTACCCACAAAGTAGTCCATATATTGCTCGCGGACCGCGCGGGCATTTAGAGGGGGCAAGCCTGGATGTGCCACTTGAAGGGCTGTGAGGTCAGCATTTGGAGGGCCCTCCACATCTGGGCCAACGGGCACCACATAGTTCCTGTTATGTCTTTTGAGGAAGTTGTGCAATATGCAACAGGCAAGAACTATGTGGTTCAGTTTGTATTCCGCCAAGTTAATAGCCGTCAAGAACAGGCGGAAGCGGCTGGCCAGGATGCCAAAAGTGTTCTCCACAACTCTTCGGGCTCTGGACAGCCTGTAGTTGAAGACCCTCTGGTCTGGGGTGAGGGTCCTCATCGGGAACGGCCTCATCAGATGTGGAGTCAACGCAAACGCTTCATCTGCGACAAAGACGAAGGGGAGTCCTTCAGCATTCTCCTCTGGAGGTGGCAAGCACAGACTGCCACTTTGGAGACGCCAGTAGAACTCCGTGTGCGCAATGGCACCACCATCCGAGATCCGGCCGTTCATCCCCACGTCCACATACATAAACTCGTATGTCGCCGACACCACCGCCAACATCACTACACTATTAAACCCCTTATAATTATAATAGTAGGACCCCGAGTTGGGCGGTGGGACGATGCGGACGTGTTTCCCATCAATTGCCCCTCCGCAGTTAGGAAAGTCCCAACGGCTGGCAAAGTGGGAGGCCACAGTCTGCCATTCCTGTGGCGTGGAAGGGAACTGTGGAGTGAAACAAGAAAAAAAAATTAGTCACTTTGCACATAAACATTGCAAGCAGATTAGACAATCAACATCTTGGAACAAGAGCATTCTTTAAAATTTGAGGCTGGAAAGTATTTGCACAGAAAAGTAGAGTCTCCCCTTCACAGATTAATCACCCCCCATCAATCCCCCCACTTCTGATGGGCCATTGGCAATAACTAGGGTTTTGGGGGGGGGGGGTTGGACAGGTAACCCTCTGCACTTCATTGATTGCCAAATGGCTCAATAATGTGTGCTAGTTTGGCCAGACCCTCCTTACTTAACACTATTGGCAGCCCCCAGGAAAGCTAAAATAACATTTCAAACACCCCCCCCCCCCCCAAAAAAAAAGGAAAGCACATTGTGACATTCTGAAATTACCAAGCAAGCTAATAGGAGGGAAAGAACACAAAAAAAGAGGAAATGGAAAGTATGGAGCCAGCCCCTTGCACTACATGCTTTGCTGAATTCATCCCTAAAGATGCCCACTATAAAGAGGTAGGTATATAGTGTGTATTGACCTTGGGAAAGCCAGCAGAGAGAGGACTGGTACCATCTGACAGAGCAGTTGGGGGAGGGGGTTCCTAATGAGTTTGCCCCCCCCCCCACAAAAAAAAAAAAAAAAAAAGGGGCTCTACATGAAGTAAACCACACAGCAAACATTTGTGCATATTTTAGGGGGTGTTTGGGGGCAAACAATACTATGCAGCAGACAAAATACATTGCTTAAGTGACTAGGCCATAGGTGTCTATTGGGGCAGAAGAGCATGCTGGTGAGGTAAGTGAAGGGAAAAATGCATGAAGGAGAAAAGTGGCACAGCATATTAGAACATATTGCAATCATGGTAATTAGGGAAGGAGGTCAAAAATACAAGACATTAGCAAACAGAGCATACATAGAATGGAATAGTAAAGTAGAAATGTTACCTTAATATAGTCCTCCTGCAGGACCTCGATGATGGCAGAACAGGTCTCTGGAATAATGATTCCCAGGGCCTGGGGAGAGATACCTGAAGAGAACTTCAAATCCTGAAGACTTCTCCCTGTCGCCAAGTACCTCAACGTAGCAACAAGCCTCTGCTCCGGAGTAATGGCTTGTCTCATGCAGGTATCCTGCCGGCTGATAAAAGGGGTCAGCAAAGCCAAAAGACGGTGAAAATCGGGGTCCGTCATCCGGAGAAAGTTCCTGAAATCATCAGGATTATTCTCCCGGATCTCACGAAGCAAAGGCATGTGCGAGAACTGATCACGCTGAAGCAACCAATTCTTGGTCCACATACTCCTCGTCACTCTGTTCATGGACGGGTCTTGGCTCAAAGCTAAAAGCCCGACACCAATTCCGCGTACAGCACGAACTCGGCGACGAGTACACACGGGAAACATCGCTCACAAGCTCACAAACGGTCGGCTGGTCAGAACGGACAAACAGAAAGCACCGATAAACAGCAAGGCCTGAAAGAACGAAATGAATACCAGAAACGAGCAGACAATAAGCAGTGAAAATCAAAGCGTCCTATATCAAGATATAGGCCGCAATGACCAACAAATGCGAACTGACTACACGCACTAATAAACAGATACGCACGACAAGCACAAACTGAAGAGCAGTAACGATCTGAGTCAGAAAACTGAGAAGCGCGAATCGTAAGTCCCCAAACTTCAACTAACTCGCGATAAACACGGGATCAGCAGAAGGAGCCCAACGGGTACCTGACGTGGTGCTGAACTTCCCTTTTCTAGTCTCGTGGAAGACGACTTACGTCACAACGTTCTTGCAGACCGGATATTCCGACAACGTTGTCCGACCGTGTGTACGCAACACCAACATCGGACAAAGTACGACGGACAGGATCCGACCGACCTGGTCCTCGGATAATCCGCGCGTGTGTATGGGGCTTTAGACCTCTTTAACACTGAGCCGCTATTTTTAGTGCAGCTTTAGCGTTATTTTATCAACGCTATTCGCCAAAAAGGGGTTAAATCCACCAACAAAATGCTGCTGCAGCGGCGCTTTGCCGGTGGTATGGCGGCGCTGCCCCATTGTTTTTAATGGGCAGGAGCGGTGGAGGAGCGGTGTATTCACCTCTCCTCCACCGCTGCAAAGTAGCTGCTGGCAGGACTTTTTGTGATGCCCTGCCAGCGCAGCGCCCCAGTGTGAAAGCACTTGGGCTTTCTCACTGGGTTTGCAGCTGAGGCTTTTTTCAGGCGCTATGCTGGCGCTATTTTTAGCGCTGTAGCGCCTGAAAAACGCCTCCAGTGTGAAAGGGGTCTTAAAGTCATCATGTGCAATTCTGCGTGTGTGCCAAGCAGATAGGGCCGACGCTACCACTAGGCAATCTAGGGAACCCAGCTGTACAGTGTCAGAGACGGTGGCGCAGCATTTTTGGGTGCTGATGTTACCGCATTTATGGGTGCTTATGTTACCGCATTTATGGGTGCTGATGTTATTGCATTCATGGGGGCTGATGTTACCGTATTTATGGGTGCTGATGTTACCGTATTTATAGGGGCTAATGTTACCGTATTTATGGGGGCTGATGTTACCGTATGTATGGGTGCTGATGTTACCGTATTTATGGGGGCTGATGTTACCGTATTTATGGGTGCTGGTAAGGCCGCACTTATGGGTGCTGATGTTACCGCATTTATGGGTGCTGATGTTACCGTATTTATGGGTGCTGATGTTACTGTATTTATGGGGGCTGATGTTACTGCATTTTTGGGTGCTGGTAAGGCCGCACTTATGGGTGCTGATGTTACCTCATTTATTGGGGCTGATGTTACTGTATTTATGGGTGCTGATGTTACCGTATTTATGGGTGCTGCTGTTACCGTATTTATGGGTGCTGATGTTACCATATTTATGGGGGCTGATGTTACTGTATTTATGGGCGCTGATGTTACTGTATTTATGGGTGCTGGTAAGGCCGCACTTATGGGTGTTGATCTTACCGCATTTATGGGTGCTGATGTTACCGCACTTATGGGTGCTGATGTTACCGCATTTATGGGTGCTGATGTTACCGTATTTATGGGTGCTGATGTTACTGTATTTATGGGGGCTGATGTTACTGCATTTTTGGGTGCTGGTAAGGCCGCACTTATGGGTGCTGATGTTACCTCATTGGGTGCTGATGTTACTGTATTTATGGGTGCTGATGTTACTGTATTTATGGGTGCTGATGTTACTGTATTTATGGGTGCTGGTAAGGCCGCACTTATGGGTGCTGATGTTACCTCATTGGGTGCTGATGTTACTGTATTTATGGGTGCTGATGTTACTGTATTTATGGGTGCTGATGTTACTGTATTTATGGGTGCTGGTAAGGCCGCACTTATGGGTGCTGATGTTCCAGCATTTATGGGTGCTGATGTTACCGTATGTATGGGTGCTGATGTTACCGTATTTATGGGGGCTGATGTTACTGCATTTTTGGGGTGCTGGTAAGGCCGCACTTATGGGTGCTGATGTTACCGCATTTATGGGGGCTGATGTTACTGTATTTATGGGTGCTGATGTTACTGTATTTATGGGTGCTGGTAAGGCCGCATTTATGGGTGCTGATGTTATTGCATTTATGGATGCTGATGTTACTGTATTTTTGGGTGCTGGTGAGGCCACATTTATGGGTGCTGATGTTACTGTATTTATGGGTGCTGGTAAGGCCGCATTTATGGATGCTGATGTTACTGCATTTATGGGTGCTGATGTTACTGTATTTTTGGGTGCTGGTGAGGCCGCATTTATGGGTGGAGTCAGGGTGGAGCCAGGGGGGTGAGACAAAATGAGGTTTCGCCTAGGGTGTCAAAAATCCTCTGTCCTTGTCGCACTGCGTCCCTCTGTCCTCATCACACTGCGTCCCTCTCTGTCTGTCCCCAGTGTCCTCTCTGTCTGTTTTTTTTTTTTTGTTAAGGTTATCTGAAAGATGGGTTTCAAATATTTTGACAGGGGCGCAGTTTCAGTTTTTGCCATAGGCGCCATTTTCACTAGATACGCCTCTGCAGGGAACCAGTATTCCCTGTTCACTTTGCCCATTTCTGTTCCACTAGTCAGGACCTGAAAGTAATGTCTGACATTAATTCCAGATAGTGCAGAGGTGGTGCAGGAATGAACAGGGAATGCTAGGTCCATGCATCTCTATGTGTCTGCAACAAAAAGTGAATATTTTAGGCTGCCATTAAGTCAGGATGATTAAACAGAACCTGTGCACCCCTTTATCAGGTGCCCCCCTTACCTCAGAAGTCTTCATCAGAGTCCTGTCCTTACATTAACTGTCCCCATCAGACTCCTGCCTTAGTTTAGGAGTCCTTATCAGAGCTTCCCCTTTCCCCGGGTATCAATTGCCCCCTTAAGTGTGCCTAATTACATTAGCTGTCCCCATCACAGTACCCCTTCACATTACATGTCCCATCACAGTACCCCTTCACATTACATGTCCCATCACAGTACCACATTTTCCCTCATCATTTTCAAAGTGTCACCTTACATCAATTGCTCCTATCCGAGTAGCCCTCTACATCAGTTGTACCCATCAGAATGTCTGTGTACCTTTTAATGTGAAGCAGGCAGAGGATAGGAGCTGGAAGGCAGCGTAGGTTGTAGGTCTGGGTGGAGGATGTTCCACTTTCTTCCTCCTGTGAATTCTGGGGGTGAGGCACCCACGTGACGTCATTGGTTGTTAATACGCCAGCGGCCCCACTACAGAGGATGGGGGCCTGCACTGGGGATTGGGGGCTAGGTCTTGGTGCAGTGGATGCACTGGTCTTGGAGACCTAGGGGGTACAACTAAAGTCTGGGAGGGTGCAGTCCACCCCAGCACCCCCTAGAATCAGGCCTGAATGAAAACAACTTTTTAAATTAAGTTAGCTTGTTAAAACTGTTGATTTTAACCACTGTCTTTCAGAATAACAAACCGGCACGCGCCCGCGGGGGCAAGCAGCGCAGCGATTGTTGGTGCTGTGTGTCACTCTGATACACTGCATCTCATATCATGATAAGGAGCCTCTGACAGAGTCTGACCAATCACAGCTGATCACAGCGTGAACCAGGATGTGCTTTCCTCGATCGGCGGCTCTCCCTGTCAGAGGGGGGGTCTGCGCTGATAATCAGCACATTGATTATCAGTGCAGCCCCCGTGAGAGATGCTCATCAGCTGTCAATCAGTGCCCATCAGCTGCCAGTCTGTGCCCCATCAATAATGCCTGTCAGTGCCCATCAAAGTGCCAACCAGTGCCCATAAATGTGCCAAGCAGTGACCATAAATGTGCCAATCAGTGCCCCATCAGTAATGCCTGTCAATGCCCTTCAGATGACAATCAGTAATGCCTGTCAGTAGCTCCTCATCAGTGCTGCCTATACAGTGCCACCTATCAGTGCCCATCAGTGCCACCTATCAGTGCCCATCAGTGCCGCCTATCAGTGCCCATCATTGCTGCCTATCAGTGCCACCTATTAGTGCCCATTAGTGCCGCCTATCAGTGCCCATCAGTGCTGCCTATCAGTGCCACCTATTAGTGCCCATCAGTGCCACCTATCAGTGCTCATCAGTGCTGCATATCAGTGTAGCCTATCGGTGCCCATCAGTGCTGCATATCAGTGCCGCCTATTAGACCCCATCAATTCTACATATCAGTGCCTCCTCATCAGTGCCCACCTCATCAGTGTCCATCCATGCCGCCTCATCAGTGCCCATTAGTGCAGCCTCATCAGTGCCCATTAGTGCAGCCTCATCAGTGCCCATCAGTGAAGGTGAAAACAAAATTTTATAACAGAAAACAAAGAAAAACTTTTTTTTTTTAAATTCAGTCTTTTTTAGTTTGTTTAGCAAAAAATAAAAACCCCAGAGGTGATCAAATACCACCAAAAGAAAGCTCTATTCGTGGGATGAAAATGATAACAATTTTGTTTGGGTAGAGTGTTGTATGACCGCGCAATTGTCTTTCAATGTGCGACAGCATTGAAAGCTGACAATATTATTATAAAACTGGGTACTTCTTCCCCTGGACAGTGTCTACCAACTATTGTCTGCTCATAAAACTGCTCTTGAAAATGTCATCAAATTTAATTTAAATGTTCGATGAGATTAGGAAAAGGCTGAAGGGAAATAATTATTGAACTGCTAAGTTAAACTGACTCTCTTTTTTTTTTCTTCTTCTTTCTAATAAATATTACACACTACATTAAACCGATTACAGCTTAATGATTTTGGTACAGTGCAATGTATCAAATTATTTTCAATTATCTCCCATTTCACTTTTTGTTCCAGTTCATGAAATAAAAGCTTAGAGGGAATTTGTGTTTTTATGGTTAATCTCTGTGTCTATCAAGGGATAAAGGAAAAAATCAATATTTTAATAAACTGCTTCCCAAACATGACCTCCGGTCAATTGAAAGGTCCAACGGCATCTTGTTTTTTTGGGTTCATCACTGTCTGCTGGTATGTGTTCATCAATATATGGCAGTGTGTGTCTGTCCATTAATGTGTCAGTTGGTGTGTGTCCAGCTGTCATAATCTACAGTATGTAGCAAAGTCTCTAGCCTCCTCCAGTCTAATGGGGACCTTCAGGGCCAAAGATAGCTGACATCCTTCTGTATTCTGTTGTGAGGCATAGTGGGCGCAAGGTGGGTAAAGTTATTGGGCGCCAGACACTTCTTGGATGTAAAAGAGGTTTTATTTCTCTTGACAGTCCTTTTTATATTTTGAGGGCTGTCGGAAATTCGGCCAGCAAAATTCCGATGGAGCCTACACGCGGTCGCATTTGCCGATGAAAAGCTCTCATTGGTCTTTTTCTGGCCGGAATTCCGATCGTGTGTACGCGCCATTAGGAGGAGGGAGAGATTGTGCCTTTATTGTTGCCAGGCAGGTCACTTTTTGAGGTCTTGTCTTACCCATCCAGGGAACGCCCGACCTTGAGTTCCTGTCACTGATAGGCCTTAGGTGGCAATGATTCATCCCCAGTTATCCAGAAGGATAAGCCCCTGGTTTTGGTTACCCTTTATTGGGCTGAGTTGTCCGTCGAGTTACAGACTCTAATAGACTCTGGGGCTGCAGGCCTGTTCACTGATGCTGCCTTTGTATCGAAGCACTCGCTTTTACGTTTATTTCTATACTGATAGAGTGATTGCAAACGAATTTTCAAAGGCTTTTTTTTTTTGTATCTTTTTTAAATGTAACTGCCTACTCCCAAACTGTCATTTGAAGTAAAACACATAGCCAAGTATTATTCTCCACCATTTTTTTATTGTGCATTAAAAAAAGAAAACAAATAAAATTAGACATGCTATCTGCCAATAGAACTTAACCAAAAAGAGCATTCTATGCATCCAAAAATATAGAAAATCTAACAAATCAAAATCATTATTCAACCAAAAAATAAAATAAAAGCCTCAGGCATGTGTCCTGCTTCTGAATATAGGGAGTCAACAATGCTAAGAGTTGGTGAAAGCAGGGTCCGTCATCCGGAGATAATTCCGAAAAACATCTTGATTATTCTCCTGGACCTCCTGTAGCAAAGGCATATGACATAATTGGTCACGATTAATAAAGCAACCAATTTTTGGTCCACATAACTCCTCCTCCTCCGATTCTGCAACATGACGGCCATTCAGAAACGAACAGAAACGAAATTAAAAGTACGAAATGAAAAGCGCAAAGCAACACTCACCAAAACTCCAAGGCCAATAATAAATAACACGTTATCTCCTCCGAGTTCCTGCTGCAGCCTTAGGTGGCATTGATTCATCCCCAGTTATCCAGAAGGATAAGCCCCCTGGTTTTGTATCGAAGCACTCGATTCTGCTGCAGCTATGTGACATTAATGGTGTCAAAATTGTAGGTCCAGCGGAAGTGGGGTATCCCGTGAAACGCGTTGACCTATATCTAACAGTCTCTAGGGACCCTACAACACAAGTCTCTATAAAATCTATTTGGGCGTGTAATGATATTATACGTTTTATAATATCTACCAATAAAGATGTATAATTACTTTTGAATGATGTTTATGCTCCATGCATACCACTGTAGATATATTGAAAGTCCCTCTCTATATATATGGAAAAACCAATGTGCTGTATCTCCAAATGGTTTTATCACACCACTCCTTTAATTGATTGCACTTTGCTGTTATGGGCCTGCCCTAAAAAAAACATTTTGCTAGGTTAACTTTCCTGCATGATACTAGAACTTTTTATCATTAGAGATAGAAGTACAGTACAAGTACAGAAAGCTGGCAACTCCTTGCTGCCCCCTAGAGGGCGCTGCCTTCGGTGAGTCATCCCTGGAGTATGGACAGCAAACACTTTCTAGCTTTCCAAGTTGAAATTGCTGCCTAATTCCCTGTATTAACATTGATACAAGAAGGATGTAACAGCTGACAGCAATGTAAATGTGTTTTCCTCCCTATTTATTTTCCTAGACACAGGCACGAGATAGCAAAAACAAGATTCTTGGCTCTCATTTTCATCACAGTCAATACTAAGGCATTCTGGTCCATTTCTGCAAATATTGTTTCTTTTCCTCTCCATGTCTGGAACAGGTTTTTCAGCAGAGGACGAAACCTGAGGAATCCAACAGGCTTCTCTCCCTGGCTCCTATCAAGCACTTGAGGTTTGGACAAATTCATGCATAGAATTAAGAATCCAATCACTTGAGCTTTCTTTGGATGGAGGAACACATTAGCAAACTTTACAAAATGTCTTCTTGGATGCACATTTTAAAGTTTTGCTTCCTGAGCGATTTTAAGCATATTTATTTAGAGCTACACGAACATGTAAAAACTGTATTTCATCCTCCAGGGATAGATACAGGTACGTATTATACACAGGTAGGTCTATTCATTCCATTTTAGGACTTTTAATTGACTTTAAATTGTAAATTCACCACATACATGTTTCTAAGTGTAATTGGCAACCTGGAGTTAAAAAAATGGTGGCCTAATGATTACATTTACTACTGTACATAAGTATTTAGCTTGGAAAAAAAGACTAATATCCTTCAAGTTCACCCTCTTGCCAGTTTCAATGGTTTGGTCCAAAGTAAGGTCACTCAAAACCCTTGGGCAAATGCGGCAAATTATTCTATATGGCCCAAAAGAATTTCAGTCAGATTAGTTGCATGTTTACCAATTACAATACTATTCTTAGTAATTACATCTTTGCATTCCATTATAAAAATCATCCAGTCTGTAAACGTCCCCACAAACTCTAAACTGGTACCCTATCTAAAACCTGACCATAGAGAAAACCAAATAGCTGTCAATTCATCAGTTTATGTGTTCATTTCCTAGGTTATGTTATTTCACCTAAAATACCTGAAAAGAGAGGATTTAGTACTACGCCTTCAACATGATGGTTGCTACCCAGTCAGGACATACCTCCATGGTCTCGTAGGTCTTCACCAAGTTCCAAATACCTACTTCATGCACTCTGCCTGTCCAGTGATTCCTAGATTTCTATTAAAGCGGAAGTAAACCCATCGATTTAACAGTTTCAAAAAGAAAAGGCATGCCGTGAATGCTAACTGCACATTGGCTGTGCTCTCAACCACAGTCAAACCATCCAATGGCTGGTGTCATAACGGATCACATGTACAGCACCGTGGCAGTTGAAGATTAAACAGAGGCAAAGATGGCAGCTTCCATGGCTGAAAACGATAGGAGGGTTTACTTCCACTTTAACACTATGGGGTTGATTTACTAAAACTGGAGAGTGCACAATCTGGTGTAGCTGTCCACAGTAGCCAATCAGCTTCTAAATTCCTCTTATTTAATTAAGCTTTGACAAACAAAACTGGAAGCTGGTTGTTTTTTATGCAGAACTGCACCAGATTTTATTACACTCTCCAGCTTTAATAAATAAACCCCAATTTGTGTCTAGCCAAAACTCTTAGTTTAGTTTTGGATAGCGTTGGGTAGGTAGGGTTAAAATCCTTATCAGGTTGGGCTTTGCTTTTTGTGTCCTGCTGGGGAGAGTTCCCTTTATTCCCTATCCCAGAGACACAATTGGAAGTGACAAGAAATTTCTACAAATTGAAAGTAGTTTTCGCTGGAACTGTCCTCATTGGAGGATTTACTCTCACTTCACATAAGCTTTGGGTTTGGGTTGAATATGAGTTTGACCCAAATCCAGCATGTGCACCTCTGGGACATATAGAGGGGTGACTCTCCCTAGCCGAAACATAGACAACATTAAAAATTTGAGGGTTCTAATTCTTCTACACCCTATCCCAAGTTTAAAAAAATGTTTTTTTACACACACTTTAAATTGGATTTTAAAGTTGAAGAGTTCTCTCTACATGTAGTAGAGAGGCAGGCATGGACGCAAAACTTTCTAGTGCTTTGGACAATTGTTTTATATTAGCAGCTCTCTTTTTGGAAGAAAGGGCAATATACAGTAACTAGTTGTATTTAGTGAAATTAACAGGCTTTCATTTTCCATCGGAAGCACTTATTTAACCAGTTCCCATCCACACTATAGCCGAAAGACGGCAACAGTGCGGGTTTACCTTTCCTCTGATCTTTGACAGCTGATCACGATGTATACACAAGCCGATTATCGGCATTCCTTTCCTCACGCTGAGAGAATGAGAAGAGGAGAGCCAATAACCGGCTTGTATTAAAGGAACATCTACAATGAAAATCAGGGCACTGATTATCAGTGTCCTGATTATTAGTGCAGTCCCAACAGTGTCCACCAGTGCTGCCTATCAGTGCCCACCAGTGCTTTCATTTGGTGCCCATCAGTGCCTCCTCATCAGTGTCACCTATCAGTGTTGCCTACTAGTGTTGTCTATCAGTGCCCTTCAGTGCCACCTATCAGTGCCCTTCAGTGCCACCTATCAGTGCCACCTATCAGTGCCCATCAGTGCTGCCTATCAGTGCCACCTATCAGTGCAGCTTTATCAGTCCCTAATCATCAGTGCCCACCAGTGCCACCTCATGAGTGCTGCCTCATCAGTGCCCATAAGTGCGGCCTATCAGTGCCCATCAGTGACACCTCATCAGCTCACACCAGTGAAGGAGAAAAATTACCTGTTTGCTAAATCTTATAACACACTATGAAAAACGGTTATTTTAGTGCTTTTTTCATTTGTTTAGCAAAAAATTTGCCAACAATTTAAAACCCAGAGGTGAATAAATACCACCAAAAGAAAGCTCCATCTGTCTCAAAAAATTATATAAATGTCATATGGTTACAGTGTTGCATGACCGCGCAATTGTCATTCAAAGTGTGACAGCGCTGAAAGCTGAAAACTGGCCAGGGCAGGAATGGGGTGAAAGTGGTTATTAACCATGTTCTTCTAAAAAAAAAAAAAACCTTCTACCTAGTTTTATATTTCTTGTATCTCTATATATATGTATACCCAATCAGCAATGTCTTATATAAGCTTTAACATGCTGATGTCATTTCAGAAGCCAGTTTCAATATTCTTAACTTTCATTAAAATAATACTTGGTGATCCTGCCATGAAAGTTCCTATTCAGGGTGACAATGCTCTGTCCTTGTCTCCTAGATGGGCTCCTGCATTGTCACCATGTCAAATGGGCTTACAATGAATGGAGTGGCTGTTTCAACACACATTACCCAAGCATAGGTTACTGTTGTCACCATTAGAAAACTCTGGGGCCCTTTCACACTTGTGTCTTGTGACTTGTCCTACAACTTGGGACTGCAAAGTCCTTTGACAAGTTGTTCCCCATAAATTCCAATGACTACCCTTCATATTAGTATGACTTCAAGTGGTGCCGACTTCAAAGTAGTCCCTGCACTATTTGGTCCGACTTTGATGTGAGTCACACAGGCATACCCTGAAATCGCGGCAAAATCGTGGCCATGAAATCGCGCCAAAATTGCGCTTCTTTGAGGTCACGGTAGTGGGAAAGGGGCCTCAGGCCCCTTTCACACTTGTGCGACTTGTCCTTTATATTCTATTTTATTCTCTTCGGAAATTCAAATTGGGTTCGAAAACTGTTTACATTTGTTTTGAAAACTATTCAAATTCGATTAGAAATCTATTCAAATTCTAATTTCGTCCGAGATTTTGATTTGTTATTTCAGATTCGTTTAAATTAGTTACTATTGTAATTCGGAAATTTGGATACATCCGAATTTCCGAATAATGAAAACTGCAGATTTCTAGTATAACATGAAAGTTCATGCTGTTACCATTGATCTCCTTTAACAATTTATTCAGTTAGGGTTAACATCCACTTTAAATGTATCTGTATCCAATCATTTCTTCAATCAGTGACCAGGAAACCTGGAAACTCTTTGTATGTGGATTTCTCAGTCATTAAACTCTATTCACAGAAGCCGTCATATTATTATAGGAAGCATTCATCTACATTTATACCATCTCGTCCTTTTCCCTTCAACAGACAAAACGCGAAGTCGGCTGTTTATTTTCACACACAATCTGTTCCCGCCTCGTGAATGGGATGTTTTCTGTAGCAAAACAAACTACTTGAAACCCATAATAAAAAGTGCTAAGCGACTTCTGCGTTATTATTGAGGCGGAAAACATGTCATTGTTCATGGAACGCCTCGCCCCGATTTGTCCGTGACTACCGTCTACGCTAAAAACATCACACCTGATTTATTGTCTTCATCGGAACTCATCATTTACTATTATGCTTTGCTCCATGGCTTGTGTTCATTTCATGGTTAGCAATCATTTATTAAGCTTTGCATTTGTCGAGTTAAAACATGATTTGGAATAAACCAGAAAACAAATAAAACGTAAGCAGGGGTCATTCGAAAAACCTCTGCAAATACGTTTCTTCAAAAAGGCAAATTATTTCTGGGTAAAATGCTATGAGTTCACATAAAGTGTATGTCTGAACAAAAAAGAAAAAGAAATCGAGTACGTCACTGCAATACATAAATATTTTCCTACATTTTGCCTCTTTAACCATTTTCAGACCGGACCATTTTGCTGGCTAAAGACCAGACCACTTTTTGCAATTCGGCACTGCATCACTTTAAATGACAATTGCGCGCTTGTGTGACGTGGCTCCCAAACAAGATTGGCGTCCTTTTTTCCCATAAATAGAGCTTTCTTTTGGTGGTGTTTGATCGCCCCTGCGGTTTTTATTTTTTGCGCTATAAACAATAATAGAGCGACAATTTTGAAAAAATGCAATATTTTTTACTTTTTGCTATAATAAATATCCCCAAAAAATATATAAAAAAACATATTTTTTCTTCAGTTTAGGCCGATACGTATTCTTCTACATATTTTTGGTAAAAAAAAAATTGCAATTAGCGATTATTGATTGGTTTGCACAAAAGTTATAGCGTTTACAAAATTGGGGATAGTTTTATAGCATTTTTATTAATATTTTTTTTCTTACTAGTAATGGCGGCGATCAGCAATTTTTATTGTGACTGCGACATTATGACAGACACATCGGACATTTTTGACACATTTTTGGGACCATTGTCATTTATACAGCAATCAGTGCTATTTAAATGCTCTGATTCCTGTGTAAATGACACTGGCAGTGAAGGAGTTAACCACTAGGGGGCGGGGAGGGCTTAAGTGTGACGTGTGTGTTTTTTTTACTGTAGGGGGGCGTGGCTTGACATTCGACATCACTGATCGGCTTTCCCGATGATAGGGAACAGCCGATCAGTGACAGTGTCACTAGGAAGCACGGGGAGAGGTTTGTTTACACAGACCTCTCCTCGTTCTTCAGCTCTGTGACCCGATCGTGGGACACCAGCGGCGATCGGGTGCGCTGGTCACACGGCCACAGTCACGGAGCTCAGGATCGGGTCGCGAGCACGCTGCCGGCGGAATGCGTGCACGACCCGCGGCTGGGCTCTTAAAGAAATACGTACAGGTACTTGATTGTGCCTAGCCGTGCCATTCGATCCTTAAGCGGTTAAATGCATTTTTGGCATGTTCCGGTGCATTTTGGATGCATTCCAGATGCTTTTTTTCCTTTTTTTCTTTTCACTGTACTGGGGTCCAGTGTGTTTTTGATGCTTTCCAGTGCATGCCAGGGCATTTTTGATGCGATTTATTGCCTTCCAGTACAGTTCAGTGCAGGAAAAATGCAGAATGTTCTATTTTTTTTTTCTGGAACTGGAAAGCCCTGGAACTGACTGCACTGGTATGAACTATGCCATTGGAAACCATATAACATACTTTCCATGTGTTTTATTGAAGCAGAAAAAGAATGGACTGGCCCTAAAACCACTTCCCGCCAAGAGGATGTCCATGGACATTCTCATGTTTCAGTGGTTATACCGGAAAGATGCCTGCTTGCGAAAAACCTTTGCACAAATACCGCGTGACATAAAAAATTGCAACACCCACCATTTTATTCTATAAAGCCTCTGCTAAAAATATATACATATAATGTTTGGGGGTTCTAAGTAATTATCTAGCAACAAAAAAAAGTAAAATTTTACATGCGTGAGCGAAGTGTCAGAATTGACCCGGATTTTAAGTAGTTATAAACATAACAAGTACAGAGAAATACCTGTTGATCTGCCAGAAATCCAAGGAAAAAGAAAATGGGGGAAAGGGACTTTAAAGGTGCCTGAAAAAAGTGAGACCATAAAATGTATAATGAAATAATTTACATTTTTACATATGTTAAAAAAGATGTAACAATCGTGGTAAAACGTTGAATCAGACCAAAACATTCATGGTTGTATTGTATTACTGTACAGAAACGTCATTCTCAACATGTTTCACTAAAGTATATAACTTATTCAGGAGATTCGTAATTGTTTTTGTACAGCGTATTCACTGCAATACATAAGAAAATACATAATAGAAAATATACAGAAAAGACAAAAAATTATCCTAAAAAGTATAATTCCCAAATATATATATATATATATTAATATATATATATATATATATATGCAGAAATATGCAAATATGTATGTGGTTTTGTTCGGCTGGTTTTGTTCCAGGTCCAGGAGCTGCGATGCACACCGGGGCCTCCCCTCTCCTCCCTGTATATCACTGGGGGATTGAGTGGGCGTTCCCGCTGTGCATCGGCGCCAATCCCCTGCACCGTATTGCATGACATCACCTCACGGTGACTCATCGCCGGCAGCGTTTGTTTCATTCCCAGCGTGTGTTGGGCATCTCCCCAGACACTGGTCACATCGTGTCAGTTGTTCTGGTGGGAATGCTTCCAATTAACCACTTCAATACAGAACATTTTCACCCCCTTCCTGCCCAGACCAATTTTTAGTTTTCAGCGATATCGCACTTTGAATGACGATCGCGCGGCACGTTGCACCCAAACAAAATTGACATCCTTTTTTTCCACAAATAGAGCTTTCTTTTGGTGGTATTTGATCACCTCTGCGGTTTTTATTTTTTTTGCGCTATAAACAAAAGAAGTGCGACAATTTTGAAAAAACACAATATTTTTTACTTTTTGCTATAAAAAATATCCCATTAAAAAAAAAAATAATAATGTTTTCCTCAGTTTATGTGATACGTATTCTTCTACATATTTTTGGCCTATATTGATTAGTTTACGCAAAAGTTATAGCATCTACACAATACGGGATAGATTTATGGCATTTTTTTTTTTTTACTAGTAATGACGGCGATCTGTGATTTTTTTCATGACTGTGACATTGTGCCATGGCACATTTTTGGGACCATTCACATTTACACAGCGATCAGTGCTATAAAATTGCACTGATTACTGTGTAAATGTGACTGGCAGGGAAGGAGTTAACACTAGGGGGCTAGGGAGGGGTTAATTATGCTCCCTGGGAGTGATTCTAACTGTAGGGGGAGGGGACTCACAAGGGGAGGAGACCGATCGGTATTCCTCTGTACTGGGAACATACCATCGGTCTCCTCACCTCTGACAGGACATGGATGTGTGTTTACACACACAGATCCATGGTCCTGCTGTGTTCCCGGGCAAACGCGGGTGCCCCGGCGGACATAACGGTCGCACCGGGTCCCGAGCGACGCAGAGGGCGCGTGCGCGCCCCCTAAATGGCCAGGAAGGGGAGGACGTCATATGACGCCCGCCCAGGATGGCAGATCCCATCTGCGGGCGTCATATTACTATAGCTGGGATGTGAAGTGGTTAAACACAATCAGCGTGACACTGGGGGCTTCATGCGTACCAGCCTTGGTGGGTATATATTGCAGTCTTGTGGGAGGCATGGTCCCTCATTTCATGCTGGACACTTCCTGGATCACACATGTCATGTCACTAGCACTGGGATTACCAGGTACAATCACTTCCTTCAAATCCCTCCCCCCCCCCCCCTTGGGGTGTCTTGTTTTTTTCGTCACTGCAGATAGTCCCTGAATCTCTAAACAGGATTGGTCTGTCGTGGTTTCAGGATGTTGTACCTTATCACCTTTGGTTTGTTTTGTTTTGGTGTGAGGTTCTCTGGTTGCCTTCACTACACTTTTTCTGCTCTTTTACTTTTAAGTCCTGAATCCCTGGACAGGATTGGTCTGTTGTAGTCTCAGAATGTTGTACCCTCCCACCTTTGTTTGTCTGGGTGTGAGGTTCTCTGGTGGTCTTCACTACACTTTTTTCTGCTTCTTCAATTTCACATTGACCCCATCACTATAGGCTCTATGCCCTTCGCTAGTTATACCCCACAATTTCCATTGACCACATTCATTTTACATTTCACACAGATTAGAGCTGTTTTCAGGCATCGTCATGCAGCTCACCGTGGACACTTTCCATCTGTCCCCTCGAATGTGGTGTTTTCCATCTTAGCTGCCCGCAGTTTTACGCCCCCACAGCTACCGGCAGGGATATTTCCCCCGGCTTTCCTCAACTATCAGGTTTTAGCATCCCATGACCAACTTTAGAACTGATATGTAAGTAATATTGGGGTGTTTGGTTTTCTCCTCCCCCTACATCCTTATTTAATTTATTGGAGTAATTTGGAATATTTTTTATAGATACGCATTCTGCACTTGCTTCTGAAGAAGTGGAACTTCATCTACGAAACGCATCAAGATTTTAAATGCAGTTTTTTATTCAATCATGCATTTATATTATACCCTTTTCTTTGATTGTATGTATCATGTGCAATAATGGAATTTTCACATTTGTCTATTATATGCCCACCAGGTTGTCATATCTGCTATATACCATGTCCCATTTGTATTTATATAAATAAACTTTCTCATTATTGTGCAATATATTTATTTATTTTTGTCTAATACACATCACACTCAAAGTCCCAAATCCCCCCTTTTCTTAACCATTTCCTTCTAGACATGTGCCCACTGAAATATTTTGTTTTGGAATTTCGTTTTCATCCAAAAAATGTATTTAGTTACTCTTAAAATTTGTTTTTCTTTATTTTGTTTCGTTAAAAATTGCATTCGTCCAAAAATCCAAAATAATTAAGGTCAAATCTGTCATTGAAGACTTATGGTGTCTTTTGAAAGTTCTAAGAAGATTCAACGCTAAACTGTACGACGCCGCAATCGTACATTTCCGGTCGAATGTTCCACCTACAAGCTATAGTAGAATTCTAATGTTGTATCACACTAGTAATAATTATATTTATCAATTATTATTACTAGTCAACAAACATTAGAATTCTTCCATTGCCTATGGGCGGAGCAGTTGACCATAAATGTCCGCTCGTGCCGACTGCTTCTTCGAATCTTCATGTCGAATCTTTTCTCTCTATGTCTCTATGTCGAATATTCTTGGACTAATAGAGTTAGGTTAGGCACATTGGACCTTTTTTGCTATTGTCTCTATAATGTCGAATCTTTTCTCTCTATGTAGAATCTTTTCTCTCTATGTTGAATCTTTTCTCTCTATGTTGAACCTTTTCTCTCTATATCAAATCTTTTCTCTCTATGTCGAATCTTTTCTCTCTATGTCGAATATTCTTGGACTAATAGAGTTATGTTAGGCACACTCAACCTTTTTTGCTATTGTCTCTATAATGTCAAATCTTTTCTCTCTATGTTGAATCTTTTCTCTCTATGTTGAATCTTTTCTCTCTACGTCAAATCTTTTCTCTCTATGTCAAATCTTTTCTCTCTATGTAAAATAATCTTGGACTAATAGAGCTAAGGTTAGGCACATTCGACCACAGGTTCGATGGACACAGATCGCTATTGTCAGCGTCATGTCGAATCTCCTATCTATATCAAACTGTTGTCGCAACGATAAACAAAAATAAAGCATTTGTTTATGTCGGATCTTTCAGTTTTCAGATTCTGCGCGTTCGCTATCGCTTGTTAAAACGATAACTAAAATACCCGAAATTCGGACGAAAATGCATTGGAACTAAAAAGAATGCACATGTCTATTTCCTTCTTTATCTGAAACTAAATATTGTCTTTACATACACTTATAAACACTTTTACACACTTACAGTAAATGCACTTATGAAAAAGCCATGGTTGTATTTGATTGAAATTATTTAGGATTTATATATATATGTGAAATTGATTAATATATTTTGATGACTGTGAATGTTGGGAGCAGCACAACACTGTTCACTGTTTTATTATTTTTGTTTATTATTTTTAAATATTCCTTGTTTTGGTATTCATTTTTGTACTTTACGTGAATAAAAAAAGGCATCCGTTGCCAATGTGTAATCCAAGTCATGTAGTATGGTATATTTTGTGGGGGTTAAAGAGGGGATTATGGGGGTCCAAGGATACTCAACGAATCCCTAAATCAAGTATATGCCTAAAAATGTAAAAAATGTTATTTCCATTTAATAATTTTCCTTAAACTGGCGAAAGCCAAGAAATAATCAGATCATGTAATGGCTCAGGCCATGGAACGATAGTTGTCTTTGAAATATTAACATTCTGCCAGTGACTGACCAGAACATTTGAAATATTCTGACCACAAAGCCACTTGAAAGTCCACAGAGGTTTTTCTCCTCTGTGATTCGCATACCACTAAGACTAGGACAAGGCTTATCTCTCTTTCCAAAGTAACCTCAGTTGCTGACCCCAGTAGAAAGCTATTAACTTACAAAATGAGATTATTTTTTCTTTAACCTTTACCTCTCTAAGCAAAGGTGCTTTTTCCAAACCAAATTATTGACATTCTCATTTCAATTAAATTATCGTTTTAGCTTTCATTGGATGTATTTGGATTGAATCACCGCCAATCCTGGGGCCTGCATCATTGGTATCCCTTTTAGCCATAAGGTGTCTTAGTAAGGCTTTAAATGCGAGGGATTCCTCTAATCTGACTTCCAGCTCTGTGCAGACTTCAGGGAAAAACAATGACCAAATAATATGAACAGGAAGTGTAATTTTTAAGTACAAAAATGGTCCCAGTTTGGCATATTGCAAGTAAATAACAATTATTTTTTTACAGTGAACATAGAGTTTTCTTTTAACTATGGCACTTCAATACTGGGTACTTTCACCCCCTTCCTGCCCAGGCCATTTTTCAGCGCTGTCGGACTCTGAATGAAAGTTGCGCGGTCATGCAACACTGTACTCAAATTAATTTTCTTCACACAAATAGTGCTTTCTTTTGGTGGTATTTAATCACTGCTGGGCTTTTTATTTTTTACAAAAAAAAAGAAAAAAGACCAAGAATTTTGAAAAAAAAACGTTTTTCTTAGTTTCTCTCAGTAAATTTTGTAAATAAGTAATTTCTCCCCTTCACTGATGTGCGCTGATGAGGCCACACTTATGGGCACTGATAGGCTGCACTGATGGGCACTGTTGAGGTGGTACTTATGGGCACTGATGAGGCGGAACTTATGGGCACTGATTAGGTGGCACTGCAAAGGAGGCTCTAATATGCCACAGTTTGGGCACTGATATGCGGCACTGATGAGCACTGATAGGCGGCACTGGTGGGTACTAATAGGTGGCACTGGTGGGCACTGATAGGCGGCACTGGTGGGCACTGATGGACAGCACTGATGGGCACTCATGGGAAGCATTGACGGGCGGCACTGATTGGCATTGATGGGAGGCACTGATGAGCATTAATGGGCAGCGCTGATGAGCATGCACTGATGGTCACTGAAAGGCAGCACTGATGGGCACTGATTGGTGTCACTGATGGGCACTGATTGGTATCACTGATGGGCACTGATTGGTGTCACTGATGGGCACTGCTGGGGCTTTACTGTTCCTAGGTCCCTGATTACCTGTCCTGGTGTCCCCTGCCAGGAGATGCTGCTGATCGGCTCTCCTTGCCACACACTCTGTCAGTGTGAGGCAAGAAGAGCCGAGTACCAGCACTTCCGTATTTACATGTGGCCAGCTGGGATTGGACATAGCAGATTACATGGTTAAAGGGCTGCGTCATCGGCTCTTTACAGAGATCGGGGTAGCGCCGTGTCCTAGGAACATGGCGTGGCCGTGATTGGGCGCGTGAGAGCGGCCATTCTGGGGTGACTTTATATGATGTCATCCCAGAATAAGAGTCGCACTACTCCTCCGTCATTTGACAGTGGGCAGTCAGCAAGTGGTTAAAGAGGATAAGTGATGAAATATCTAGTAGCAGCTAGTCACATTCAACTGGACTTGTTTTGTAATGTTGAAGATGTTTCTTCGCTTCTCCGAGCCACTTCTTTAGCTCTAATGAGTGTCAGAAAAATGCCCTATCATTTACAGTATATCCACTGAGGTAGCACAGACACCAAGATCCAATCTCCATGGAATGTGTAGATGTTGATAGTCCAAGAACAGGATGGGAGGTGCGAAAGTTGTGGAACCACTCAGTTCTAGTAAAATAATCCCATGTTTGGTGTCAGGAAAGCTTCATAGATATTAATCCTCGGATTTACTTGGCTAAAGGTGTGAATTATTGTCAAAACATCAGGGTAGAGATGTTAAAGAGGCTTTAAATGTGGAAAATAGATGATGTTGAAGGCCACAACCCCTGTTCAATAACTTTTGTTCCACTTTGCCGTACATGGCCTCTTTCACGCATCTTATGAACATCTCTACCCCAGCATTTAACCCCAAGGTATATTCAAATCTACAAAACAGGAAAAGAATGTATGGTGCCTATTTTCTGCACATATCCTTCACCTTTAAACTATATTGAATTTAGTTGACACCTAAATGTCTTCGATATATCCATGATATATTGTTTCATTGAAAAGCAACGGTTCAGTTCAGTCATTATATTTTGTGTCTGTTATGACAGCTTTTATGTTTCATTACACATTCCAAAAAAAACACAATTTCATCGTGCTTTAGTGATTTCAATATTTTGACAGTAGCACTTAAGCCCCATACACACGCTCGGACAATCCGCGGACCAGGTCAGTCGGACTTTGTCCGACGTACTTTGTCCGATGTTGGCGTTGCGTACACACGGTCGGACTACGTTGTCGGAATATCCGGTCCGGAAGAACGTTGTGACGTAAGTCGTCGTCCACGAGATTACAAAAGGGAAGTTCAGCACCACGTCAGGCACCCGTTGGGCTCCTTCTGCTGATCCCGTGTTTATCGAGAGTTAGTGGAAGTTTGGTGACTTAAGATTCGCGCTTCTCAGTTTTCTGACTCAGATCGTTACTGCTCTTCAGTTTGTGCTTGTCGTGCGTATCTGTTTATTAGTGCGTGTAGTCAGTTCGCATTTGTTGGTCATTGCGGCCTATATCTTGATATAGGACGCTTTGATTTGCACTGCTTATTGTCTGCTCGTTGCTGGTATTCACTTCGTTCTTTCAGGCCTTGCTGTTTATCGGTGCTTTCTGTTTGTCCGTTCTGACCAGCCGACCTTTTGTGACCTTCTGAGCGATGTTTCCCGTGCGTACTCGTCGCCGAGTTCGTGCTGTACGCGGAATTGGTGTCGGGCTTTTAGCTTTGACCCAAGACCCGTCCATGAACAGAGTGACGAGGAGTATGTGGACCAAGAATTGGTTGCTTCAGCGTGACCAGTTCTCGCACATGCCTTTGCTTCGTGAGATCCGGGAGAATAATCCTGATGATTTCAGGAACTTTCTCAGGATGACGGACCCCGATTTTCACCGTCTTTTGGCTTTGCTGACCCCCTTTATCAGCCGGCAGGATACCTGCATGAGACAAGCCATTACTCCGGAGCAGAGGCTTGTTGCCACGTTGAGGTACTTGGCGACAGGGAGAAGTCTTCAGGATTTGAAGTTCTCTTCAGGTATCTCTCCCCAGGCCCTGGGAATCATTATTCCAGAGACCTGTTCTGCCATCATTCAGGTCCTGCAGGAGGACTATATTAAGGTAACATTTCTACTTTACTATTCCCTTCTATGTATGCTCTGTTTGCTAATGACTTGTATTTTTGACCTCCTTCCCTAATTACCATGATTGCAATATGTTCTAATATGCTGTGCCCCTTTTCCCCTTCATGCATTTTTCCCTTCACTTACCTCACCAGCATGCTCTTCTGCCCCAATAGACACCTATGGCCTAGTCACTTAAGCAATGTCTTTTGTCTGCTGTATAGTATTGTTTGCCCCAAAACACCCCCTAAAATATGCACAAATGTTTGCTGTGTGGTTTACTTCATGTAGAGCCCCCTTTTTTTGTTCTTTTGGTGGGGGGGGGGGCAAACTCATTAGGAACCCCCTCCCCCAACTGCTCTGTCAGATGGTACCAATCCTTTATCTGCTGGCTTTCCCAAGGTCCATACACACTATATACCTACCTCTTTATAGTGCGCATCTTTAGGGATGAATTCAGCAAAGCATGTAGTGCAAGGGACTGCCTCCATACATTCCATTTCCTATTTTTTTGTCTTCTTTCCCTCCTATTAGCTTGCTTGGTAATTTAATAATGTCACACTGTGCCTGCCTTTTTTTTGGGGGGGGGGGGGGGGGGGGTTGAAATGTTATTTGATCTTTCCTGTGGCCTGCCAATAGTGTTAAGTACAGAGGGTCTGGCCAAACTAGCCATTGAGCTATTGAGCCATTTGCCAATCAATGAAGTGCAGAGGGTTAGCTGTCCACCACCCCCCCCCCCCCCCCCAAAACCCCTAGTTATTGCCAATGGCCCATCAGAAGTGGGGGGATTGATGGGGGGGGGTGAGTAATCTGTGAAGGGGAGCCTCTACTTTTCTGTGCAAATACTTTCCAGCCTCCAATTTTAGACAATGCTCTTGTTCCAAGATGTTGATTGTCTAATCTGCTTGCAATGTTTAGGTGCAAAGTGACTAATGTTTTTTTCTTGTTTCACTCCACAGTTCCCTTCCACGCCACAGGAATGGCAGACTGTGGCCTCCCACTTTGCCAGCCGTTGGGACTTTCCTAACTGCGGAGGGGCAATTGATGGGAAACACGTCCGCATCGTCCCACCGCCCAACTCGGGGTCCTACTATTATAATTATAAAGGGTTTAATAGTGTAGTGATGTTGGCGGTGGTGTCGGCAACATACGAGTTTATGTATGTGGACGTGGGGATGAACGGCCGGATATCGGATGGTGGGGCCATTACGCACACGGAGTTCTACTGGCGTCTCCAAAGTGGCAGTCTGTGCTTGCCACCTCCAGAGGAGAATGCCGAAGGACTCCCCTTCGTCTTTGTCGCAGATGAAGCGTTTGCGTTGACTCCCCATGTGATGAGGCCGTTCCCGATGAGGACCCTCACCCCGGACCAGAGGGTCTTCAACTACAGGCTGTCCAGAGCCAGAAGAGTTGTGGAGAACGCTTTTGGCATCCTGGCCAGCCGCTTCCGCCTGTTCCTGACGGCATTTAACTTGGCGGAATACAAACTGAACCACATAGTTCTTGCCTGTTGCATATTGCACAACTTCCTCAAAAGACATAACAGGAACTATGTGGTGCCCGTTGGCCCAGATGTGGAGGGCCCTCCAAATGCCGAACTCACAGCCCTTCGAGTGGCACGTCCAGGCTTGCCCCCTCTAAATGCCCGTGTGGTCCGGGACCAATATATGCAGTACTTTGTGGGTAGGGGGGCCATTGCTCTGCCTGACGATGTGTGAGAGGCATTTTTTAATAAATCTGATATTTTAACCAACCTATGATTTCATGTCATTTCAGTCTTCTTTTTAGCTTATTTTACTTTGACATTTTTTCCCTTTGCCTTCGACAGTGGGAATGCACTTTCTGGGCAAAAGGAGGTAACAGTCTCTTCTTCCCAAAAAGATTATTCTCATGTTGTGTGTTTGCTACCTAATCTTTGGTCTAGAGAAGGTTTGTACTGCATAACTGACACCCAAAATACTCCTTTTCATCACCAGGTCTGACATGTGTGTATTCTCCAAAATGCTGTGCTCCGTGTTTTCGTACAAAGCACTGTGGGTGTCATTTACATAAGTCAAATCCGCTATGCTCTACAAGTGCATTGAAAAAGTTCCCCGGGAAAGAAAATTGGAGTGCAAAGTGGATTTGCCTTTAGTAAATAACACCCATTGCCCCCCATATCCTTTTCATTTTACATACATAATGCATTGTGTTTTTTAAATAAGGAAGCCACACATTTAGAAAAATAAAAGTTTACTAGGAAAACATTCCCAAGTGCGTTTACAATCTTCACGCCAAAACTGACAACATCTTGGTTATTTACAACATTGTTTACAAACATTCCGCAATTGGTAAAACCAGGCATGGAGCAAAACAGAACCTAGGAACTTGGAAAGTTCAACTTTGTAAAGTGAAGACAAGATCAGACATGACTATATGTTCAAAGTGTGTTTGATCTTGCCTTCATCACATGGGGGGGTCACCCCCGAAAAGTGGAAATTTGGAACATGCACACAATTTGGGACTGAAAATGGTCATTAGATGGTAAAACACATGCCTAGAAGCTTCAAAAGTGCCATTTTCCATCATGGGGATGAATGGACGTTTTTTGGGGGTGCAACCCCTTCACCACAACCACTTTCGTAGTTCGTAAAGTGTTTGCACCCCCAAAAAAACGTTGCCATTCATCCACCATGGTGGGAGCTAGCACATGTGGACACAATGTGTGCATGTTCCAAATTTCAGACAGTTTTTAAGTTGCAAATGTGTTCTGAAGCTGGCACAAATGTGTGTTAATTACTTGGTGCGTTTTCATATTTTTCCTAAAACATCAATGATGTTCTTCAATTTTTGTTGAACATCATTGATGTTTTGCTTTATGTAATCTAGATCTCTATTGCAGACCATTATCTCTCCGATGAGTACGTGGGCACTCTCTGTGGTAAAGTGCGATTTTTCTTCCACAACATCCACGTCACCTAAAAACCACAAACAAACAAAAATGGGGTGTTGGAAATGAGGCAGCCATACATGGATTAGCTTACCAGTAGCTGTGTTCTCCCACGCTCACCTGTTGTGGTGACAATTTCTCCAAGTTCGATGATCTCTCCTTCCTCCTCCTCCTCCTCCTCTGCTTCTGCTCTTTCCCCTTTTTTGGTAGGTGTTGGTTTGGGGGTTTCCTCAGACGGCCCAAGTTTTCGCTCCCCTATGAGAATGTCCAAAAGGAAGATTTAGCAACACAAGCTATTGAGGGCAGAAATAGGAAATGACAAACATTGCTTGAAAGTGACGGACACTATTTTAGTTTGGCCAGTTACAAATGTCAACTACATGAATGAAGTCACTTTGTAAAGGTGCTAAACTGACTAGCTTTTTGGTAGAAGTTTGTGTGATGGAGACCCCCCTCTAGTATCCACTGGAGCACATGTGTGGAAAAGCATAATAAAAAGGGGGTTTGGGTGTCCCAGCACTAGTGCTCTAGAGTCCAGATGGGTAAACAGCTACTGAGTGACCTCTCCTTTACATTGAATAAATTGGCTTTACATTCTTGATGACATTTCTAGTGAGAACAAACTTCCTTTCCCCAAAAAAACACCAAACATCGTATTATAAGTGGCCGAACGATCGAGGTTGCGTGCGATCGAATGCACACACACACGACCATGACAGTGGCAGAAAGATCGAGGCTGAGTACGATCGAATGCACAGACGAACCTGAAAGTGGCCATTTTGGAATGTACAACTTGGTAAAAATCAAAACACAATGGAGCAGTATGCAAGCAAGAAATCAAACACAAAACACAACTACTTACTTTTTTGAAGAATTCTCTTGATCTTTCTGTACTGATCGGCCTCCCTCAGTTTCAGGTCTGACCAGCGTTTCCTGAGTTGCTCCTTGGATCGTTGTACCCCAAAATTATTGTACAGCCTTCTCACAACTTTAGACATGATCTTGGCCTTGCGGACATTGGGGTTGAGGTAAGGCCCATACTTCCCATCATAGTCGCTCCTCTTTAATATGTCCACCATCTCCAACATTTCTCCAAATGACATATTGGAGGCCTTGAATTTCAGGTTCCGGGATCGGGACGTTTCTGCCTCCGGACTTTCCTCGTCCTCCTCCTCGTTGGTGGGATATTTCAGGCGCACCTGCTGTGTCCCCGCCATGTGCTCTCCCCACTACGCCGTAAAGAGAAGGGGTGGGGAATAGACGAGAAAGATCGTCAGGGGCGGGCGGAGTTTGAAGCATGCGCAGTGTATATAAAACGTCACACGCCTGTGTCGTAGCCACGATCTGGGAGACGAGGGGAGAGAAAACTCACACGAGACGATCGCTACAAACGAAGGTACAATTTAACGTTGGTACATAACTAGCCTAGACTGATTTGAACTTGAGGCTTCTTTATGGAGAAGATTAGGAGAGTTTAGCCTGACATAATTTATAGGGTTTGGTGTGTTGTTGTGTCTTGCAGAGATTGATATGAAGGGATTCAACGACATGAGTTTTCTCCCCCTCTTCATTGCCAAATACAGGGATTTTCCCATATTGTGGCAGGGTATACACCCACATTACACCAACAAACCAAAGAGGCACGCAGCCCTGGAGGAACTTGTGGAATTTGTCAAGCCAAGGTTCCCCACGGCAACTGTTGATGATATTAGAAAGAAAATTGGCAGCCTGAGGAGTGCGTATATCAGGGAGAGGAAGAAGGTCGTGAAGTCTGAGGAAACTGCAACTTCAGCAGATGAGGTCTATGTCCCCAAGCTCTGGTACTATCAGAGTCTCCATTTTCTGAAGCACCAGGCTGATGTCACGGAGCCAACCTCAACTCCTCCTTCCACGCTTCCTTGCGCACAGCCCACCCCTGATGAGGCTTCCGAGGAGCAACCTGGCCCTTCCAGTATGGAAGATGTGGAGGAGCCCATCTTGTTCCAGGTATAGTAGTTTTGTTACCATTTATGTGAATAATGAATGATGTTCACTTAATTCAGGATCCCCAATTGCTTAGTTCCTAACGTGTTTGACATATCAACAGACAGTGGTGTGGGAGACATTTGGGGCCAGAATCTAAACTGCTGGGCTGAGAATTGTATGGTTTTCTATTTGTAAACATTTTGCACCAGTCACTAGATGAGAATTGTGTGTGTTTGATGAACAAATAACTGAAACTATGTCCCTTTTTCCTACACAGGAAGACCTCAGCCAGGAGGTGGCTGTGGAAGGTGGCAGTCAGGAGGAGGCAGGGGTTAGTGGCAGCCACCAGCTGGGTAGTGGCAGCCAAGAGGGGGCTAGGCCGCGGAGCCTGACTGACTCCCAAATCCCTCTCCTCCGCCTTCCCTACAAAAGGGCGAGAAGGGGGGGTTATGCGGCACAGTCAGCGCTCCGCATGATAAGAGAGGCTTCAGCCTCCCTACATGCCACACCCGCCGACGAGGAGACCTTTGGCTCGGTGGTTGTCACAAAAATGATGGGTATGGAGGTGGGGCAACGCAACATGTGTGAGGGGCTCATCCTCCATGTCCTAAATAAGGGTAGGGCTGGGGAGATGACCCCAGTCACACATGTTTGCCATAGTTACCATGCTCCGCCTCCTCCTCCTCCTCCTCCTCCTCCTCCTTCTGCCACCCCACCAGCACGACAGCCACAGCGTGGAAGGAAGCGTGGAAGGAAGACCTGAGAGTGACGACCTGCAATCAGTCTGGTGTGAGAGAAGATGGAGCCTCTTGTAGTACCAGAGCCTGGGGACCTAGATGGCATCTGCTGCAGTTCCGGATACTTTGGACTTCACGACCAGATTGCACTCCCCTTAATATACGTACTCCTCAGGCCCCCAATTTTCTACGCTTGGACAATGATGGTTGCCGTGGGGGGCCAAGACTTTGCAAATTCCCCAAGTTTCACCATGGCTGCGTTCCTCTTTGGTTTGTTGGTGTGACCTAAATAAAGGTTTTTTTGATTTGAAATAATCATTGACTATTGTGTTTTACTTTGCTACAATGACAGTTTTTCTTTGAGTAGGCTGGTACATTTCACTAATCCTAAAGTAGAATTAACAAGGGGCAACAACAACAAACAACCTCCTAGTAAATTTAAGCAAGAAATACAAATGTAAATAATGTGTTTTTGGTAATTTGAGACACACAACCCCCCTCCAAAAAAAAAAAAAAAACATTCAAATATGTATTCCCCAAAAAAAAAAAAAAAAGACAAATCATGGTAAAAAAATAACAAAGATTCTTTTCCGTTCAGAGTAAAAATAAACATGTAGTGTATAAATGCTGCAAAGTAATAAAGAAGTAAGTTTGTGAGAAGTGCGGGTGAATAGGAGCAGCTGTCATTCTTGTTGCATTGTAAAGAAAAAGAGAATGCGCTGCATTAAAGACATTTTAACATTGCAGCGTGACGAATGTGCTGTGTCGATTAGGAAAGGTAGTTTTACCTGACCGAGCGCTTCCGTCACAGAATTTCTTCTGAGCATGCGTAGCACTTTGTCCGTCGGACAAGCGTACACACGCTCGGATTTGGTGTGATCGGACCGGGTTGACGGGAAATCTTTCCAGCAGGAGATAAGACTTTGTCCGACGGACAAACCGACGAACACTGTCCGATGGTGCATACACACGGTCTGATTTTTCAACAACCTTGTCCGATCGGACCAAATTGATGAAAAAGTCCGACCGTGTGTATGGGGCTTTACAAGTAGGGGTAAAAAAAAAGGTATCAACTCACTAAGTCATTACATGACCCCAGCTACAGTTAATTCAATTTAAAAATCCAATCATCAGTACATACGGTATGCAGATTTGATTGAATAAATATTTTGAAGCTGAGGAATACATTACCGAATTCCCTTGTCTCTAATGTCAAACCTTGCATCAGCCTTTGAATGTAATTCAGCATTTTATTGATTTCGAGCTCCACTTGGAAAAGATGATAGTTTATATACAAGCTAATGATAATTATGCAAACTTACAGCTGTGAATCAGCCCTCCAATCTAAATGCTAAAATCTTTGGAGACTTGAGGTCGACTGAACAGATGCACAGTGCATTCCTTAGGATGTAATCCTGGAAAATATCATTATAAACCTAAACTTCTGTCAGGTTAAACTTGTTGCTTAACCAATTACAAGTGCAGCTCTGTCTTATTTTATGAACAAATACTTTTACTTGCAGCGTTGATAATCTGATTAGTGGGTACCACCCCTGATCCCTGGGCACAGTGTGGAATGAACCCCAAACAGCTCAGGAGGCTGACATTTTAATCTCAGGGACCAGGGTGAGTATTTAGTTCTTTGTGGGGTACAACTCAAAACAAATAGTTGAATAGTTGGGCACTTTAGTCTTTTTATGTAGTTTATTTGCTCAGTAAACTTGTGGCAAGAGGGTTAAGGGGTACAGGATACACAAAAATAGATGAATATTCCAGGCTTTCTTATATCAGCAAAAGTCTTCAGTAGCAGATTCTCAGTAATAACAACCTTATTGGTGGCTGTAATATTTTAGTAGTACACCCTCCGAGTAATAACAGATCCTTTAGGCGCAGCTAATGGTAGCTTTAATATTTCAGTAACAGCCTCCCAATAGGAATTGCTCCTCTGACCATATGTAAACAGTAACAGGTACCTTAAACACTTGCTTACTGGGCACTTAAACCCCCCTCCTGCCCAGACCAATTTTCAGCTTTCAGCGCTGTCACACTATGAATGATAATTGCGCGGTCATACAACACTGTACCCAAATAATTTTTTTTTAAAAGACCGAATTAAAAAACGATCACTGAGCTTTTGCTTTGATCATGTGATCAGCTGTCATTGGCTGACAGCTGATCACATGGTAAGGGTCCGGGACCCGCCCCTTATTCTGATCACTGATCACCCGAGTCTCAGTGACTCAGTGATCACGCCGCGCGCAGGGAGCGTGCACAGGGGAGGACGTCCTATGACGGCCTCCCGGGAATTGAGATCCGCGCTGTGGCCGTCATTCGGCCATAACGCAGATGTCAAGTGGTTAAAGAGTTCAGTATTGAGGTCCCCTTGTAATGTGTCCAACCAGCAGATGCCCCCCCCCCCCCCAAGCTCTCCTGGATATTTTTCCACATAGGAGACTTCTCTGAAGATGCTCCACACAGGTAGCCATCTATCTGATTCTCTAGGCTCTAAGACAGGTCAACTCAGATATGTAGATTTTCTGGGCCTTGATTGAGGACAGGCCACATGAAAAGACCACCTCACTTTGGCATCCTCTCCAGGCCAAAGCCCAGGAGCAAAGACTCTTCTAGAAGGTTGCTCCAATTATTTATCCTCTCCCTCCAGCTTACATCACTACCACAAAACCCTCAGAGATTAGCAAAGGTCAAGAATTATTCATTACTTAATACATTGTTACTTCTCACAAAAACTACTGGAAGCAAATCAAAAGCAACAGGCAGTAATAATCAATGTTCCAAACAGGAGAAACCTAATGAATACAGAAAATATAAACAAAGTTCAGGCTGGCTACGACCTAGCTGCAAAACATTTAATTTAGCTAGGGATGGGACCTACAAGTGTATTAAAATACTTTCAATAATAAAGGTTTGTTGTAACCTGGGTTTCAAGGTATGTGCATTGCAAAATGCTACCCACTATGGGCAAGGCAGATGTTCCCAATGTAAAAAAAAAAGCACTGTGCTTAGAAGCTGCTTCACATATAGCAGCACATTTTCTGTTAGGTGTTGTGGTGAATATCCTATGAGGATCCCCTTCTTTACACTGAAATTGCACATGCAAACCAAGTGTCAGAACTGGGATCTGAACCCACAACATTTGCTGCATCCAGCAGTGTCCCCTCTTTCTAAGCCACACGACATGCTGGACTGCTCCCTGAAGGATTCTTCAGACTTTCTTGCTTTGTCTCTTGTTTCTGGTGAACCTTGAACTCTGCTCCTCCCGTGAACTTCCTGATTGAAGCCATGTCTCTACACTTCCTGTTTGCCAGATTATTGTGCTCTCTCCAGCTCATATCTTGCTCCTTTGGGTGTCTGCAGCTGTCCTTATTCCTACTACCACTCTTTACTGACCTTTGGCTTGTTCCTCAACTATGCTTCTGCTTAATCCCAACCTGTTAACTCTTGTTACTGACCTTTGCTATATCCGCTACCGAATCCCGGCTTGCTCCCCTGCTGGTGGGGGGATCCTGAGGACCTGGTACTAAAACGCAGCAAAACCCATCTCCACCATCAATGCTTAGACCACGCATCTCCGATGAGCCCATGTCATCCGCCAGGGTGACCTGCTTGTTTACTTATCCTGCTGGTCGGTGGAAGTCTCTCTATTGCTATATGTAAAATCAATAAACCGCGCTAGAAATGAGGACCTATTTAAAAAAGGCGGCTGCTAGAAGTGGGATACTCACACATAGATTGGTGGGGATTATATAAAGCTGCGCCAAAAACTAAAAACATTAAAAATAATACACAATAAAAAATATAATTGTAAAACCAGAGTTAGCAATTAGTACCATGTAGTCTATGGCCACGGAGGTGCACATAGAAGGCAACCTAAAAGAATTATATGGATAATTGAATCTAAAAAAGTCCACAGTCTATTTAAATTCAGTGCAACAAGTCCTGTTAGGTCCTAGCTTATAGCTTCCAAATATGATGATCAAAAATAAAGGAAGAAACACCACAGTGACTCTCTTGCGTTTTTAAAAGGTTGTGAAGCCCGACCACCAGATAAAATGAACCCTTACCAGATGGCCAAGCTAATAAGGCACATAAGCTGTATGTAGGCGGCTTCCTGGAGAGGGAACTGCTAGTAACACTAGTCTGCCAAGGAGCGATCACTCAGAAAGGCAAGGTCCCTCTGCTCTGTCCACTCCACCAAGAACGTTCCCACTATTTGCTCAGAAAGAAAAGGCCGCCCATAGTGTAATACTGGCTTAAACTTTTTATTTCCAAATAGTAGATTAAAAACACTTACAAACATCCAAGCTGTTAGATCGCAAAAAACGAAAAAAATGAAAACACTGCTGGCCGGTCAGTGATACCCGTCCTCCCTTCAAAATCTGCGTGGTGGCGTCGCTGCGTGCCTTCCCAAAGGGCCATAGACTACATGGTACTAATTGCTAACTCTGGTTTTACAATTATATTTTTTATTGTGTATTATTTTTAATGTTTTTAGTTTTTGGCGCAGCTTTATATAATCCCCATCTCTACTGCTATAGCTACTGGTCTCTGAGCCTGACCCCTGACCATGACATCAAGATGTGTTCACTAATTGTAGACAGGGTTTAGTTATGACACTTGTGGGCCAATTTAAAATAAAGAACAGACACAGTTATCTGCTCTCTGCTGAACAACGCAGTATTACCCCACAAATCTGTAATTGAAGGAGAGGACTTTATCTTCAAAAGGTTTTTATTGTTTTTCAATAAGCATCCAATGTACAATTGGTCATTGTACGTCGAGTAGCGACGTAGGAATTACATCAAAATTCAGTATAACCGTAAAGGGTAAGTTCACAAACTCGATGTAAATAATATATACATTTAGTATTAAACAAAGAAACACATGGTTAACATTTGTGCCACCGGAGAGGAGAGGAGTCACGAAACCTGGGAGGACAGACATGTGTTTAATAGACACAGACCGGAACTGAAGCTATACCGAAGATTTATAGATGACCTCCTGTTTATTTGGGAGGGCACGGAGGAGTCAGTATTGGAATTTATTAAACATCTGAACTCGAATAATAATGGGATAGTATTGGACCATGCTGTAAGTGAGGAGAAGGTGAACTTCTTGGACCTGGTCATCATGAAATCTGGGACCAGGCTCAATACGAAGGTGTATTTTAAACCCACTGATAGAAACAGTTATCTTTCTATCGGGAGTGGGCATCACCCAGCCTGGATCCGGAACATCCCGAAGGGCCAGATGTTAAGGGTGTGAAATTGCACTGCAATAGATGACTACTATACGCAGGCTGATGCATTAGGTGAGAAATTTCTGGAAAAGGGGTACAAAAAAGGGACCATCAATAAAATGATTGAGGAAGTCGCACTAATCCCCAGAGAACAATGTTTGAAAAAGAAGGAAAGAAATAGTGCTGACACTTCACATCAGGTGGGCTTTATCTCAGATTTTCATCACCAATATAAAGAGGTAGAGGGGATTTTTAAGAAATATTGGCATATTCTATGTAGAGACCGACATCTGGGTGAGATTTTACCGGAGAGGCCGAAGTTCATTTATAGAAGGGCTCCAAGTTTTGGCGATAAAGTGGTGCAAAAAATTCTAGACCCACCAGATAGACGTACTCAGAGTTTTGATTTCAAAGGTTTTTTCTCATGCCGCAAGTGCATTTGCTGCAGAACGGTGAATGTGATCAATAGAGGCATGACTAGCGTCACTAATCGTGATGGTGAAGAATTCAAAGTTGAGCAGTTCATCACATGTAATTCGTCTTACGTGGTGTACCTATTATGGTGCCCATGTGGGCTGAGGTATGTGGGACGGACAAAGCGGCTACTTAGGGTACGTATTGCCGAACACTTGGCCAATATTAGAAAGGGCTTTAAAGATCATAGTGTTTCCCTACACTTCAAGGAAAAACACAATCAAGATCCCACTGTGTTACAGTTTTGTGGGATTGACTGCACCTTTCCTGCGTGGAGGGGCTCTAATCGGGTTCGAGATTTGTCCCAACGGGAGACTAAGTGGATTTTTCTGCTTAAGAGTCTCCATCCGAAAGGGATGAATATCGAGCTCGATTTGAATTGTTTTATCAGTAACTTATGAATAATAGGTGTGGTCTGATACTTGGAAAGATATTTGGGGTATTCTCTATCGGTTATTTTCAATACATATGTATTGATTTAGGTTGCACGCTAAGATAATGATATTTAAAAAAAATTTTTAGTTAATTTAATATAATGCGTTTTTAAATTAATATTTTAGTTTGTTGAATTTGGGTAGAGTACAAAGAACTCTATCAGATTCACACTATTAGCCTTCATACGCTTCTTATAATTAGCATATTGTATCGATATGCAGCTTTTATGCGTTTTTAAGAATGCAGTTTTTATGCGTTTTTTTTAAGAAATGCAGTTCTTTATGCGTTTTTTTTTTAAGAAATGCAGTTCTTTATGCGTTTTTTTTAAGAAATGCAGTTCTTTATGCGTTTTAAAGAAATTTCCATATATTAGAGTAATTGTATTAAAAAACAGGCTACCCTCATACATTGTAGGTACTGATGTATTAGATGTATTTACCTTTTCATGTTTATATATAATATATATTCTTCTTGTGCTGATTGTGAGCGGGGTCACCACCGATATATTGTGGTCATGGGGACCCGGTGTGCGCGCACGTAATTGCGGGATGACGCACGCGAATGGGATACTCAGCATAGGAATGCGCGAGGCTGCACGTTGGATAACGTGCGAGGCACATGTGTGTATGCAACCGCATTTGTTGCAGGATGTTATACGCAATGATAGGCCATAGGATCCCATTAAACCACAAAGGCATATTTGCGCGCATTATGCGCTATGGTATGGGGGTGGTGGTGGTGCGCACGCATGTGCGCGATACATGAATGATAGTGGTGCGCACGCATATGCGCTATTTGTACCACTTGTGCGCATGTGCACACTTAAGATCCAATCAGCTTGAAAGAGTGAATGATCCAATCAGCCTGAAAGAGTTAATGATCCAATCAGCCTGAAAGAGATAATGAGCAGGAGAGTTTAAATGGGATTGAGGAGTTCATGTAACCAACCCCAATGATTAAGCCACTTCGGTGAAACATGTCTGGGTATGGTTACATGGCAACTGTGAGGAGCATTTAACATTCAACGTTCCAGTTACTGGGTGTGCTGTGCCGTGTGAAGTGAAAGAGAAAGGAGACAGCGTGGAGGGTGAGACATATTGGTATTAACGCCGGGTCCGCCGAGACCATAATATATCGGGTCACCACTGCTGGGTCCTTGTTTCCTGTTGAAAAGTTATGCTGAAGTGCCTTATTTTTATATGAAGGATGTGAGTACAATGGTTGAGGAATTTTGTGTGCTGTTGTAATAAATGGTTTACTCTACTTCACTATTGGAAGCATCTCTTTTTTCCTTATATGTGGAGTGCAATTATCTAACATTCTGTCTGGATCCATCTGTGACCCATGTGGAGCTATTAAGCGAGTTGGCCGAGCATGAGAGTGCAAGGCATATACTGCTGGTGAGTGCGATTCCTTAGGGTGCGGTAGCACTGAACACAGGTGGTGTGGTGGAAGATATTCTTTTCAAGTCACTTCAAGAATTTTGTTTAAAGACACTTCAAAACTTTATTTGCTTCAGGATTTTTCATTCACTTTTCTGTCACTTTTTGAAACATTATCACTACAAGTAACAGTTTATGGACTTTTGTTTGGATTTGTTTCCCTTTTTTGGACACCTGCAAAAACATATAATCACACTTCACTTTAATTTTTCACTTTATGTATATAGGTGATTAATTGTGTTTGTTTTTTTAGTGGGTTAATAACATAGATACCATACTGTATATCCTCTAAAGGGTCGTAGTATTGTTCGGTCAAGAAGTGGAGAGTCAGGTTGTAGGTGGGTGTCTTCAGCTACTAGTCGCAGTTGAAGTCGCAGTTGAAGTCCAGTTAGTCCAGGGTTGCCAGTGATTATTGATCTTGGTATAGCGGCCATTACTGGCTGCTGTCATGAGTTCGTAGCTGTATTGTAGGGCCACTATATTCAAGACTTGTGAGATTGTCAAGGGTGAGGAAGATTTCCAGTGTCTAGTTAAGTTGAGTCTGGCTGCTAGGAGTATGTGGGTTGTGACATATCTGATGGGGTATGGGAGATCATCGATTGTCAGGTTTAAGATTGCCAGTGCAGGTGACGGGGGAATTGGGATTTTTCTGATTTTGTTGAGGAGCTGGTATATGTCTGCCTAGGAAGGAGAGGACTTTGACAGGTCCTGTGACCATGCTGTACTTCTTATTGTTTTCTATTTATTTGAATGTCAATGCACATTTGTCAATGCACAAAAACTATGCTTTGTAAATGTGTGGTGCTTTTGTGAGGCCTTAGCACTGCATTATACTGTATTGAGCCCTTAGAATTATTTAGGAATCCCGGTACTGGCAATAGAGTTTATTCAATACAGTTGCATTTGTCATGTGGTTATGCAAGCTAGAGAGAGAACACATTTGTAGACTCTGGCTAGCTCCTAAGGGGCACACCAGGGTAAGATAAATACAAAAGGCAAGCCTTGGTATGTAAGGGGCACCAACCCATATTTGCAAGCATCAACAAAACACACCCCAGTCTTAGCCTGTAGGGTTCAATATTGAGTTGGCTCTTCCTTTGCAGCTATAACAGCTTCAACTCTTCTGGGAAGGCTGTCCACAAGGTTTAGGAGTGTATCTATGGGAATGTTTGACCATTCTTCTAGAAGCATGGAAATTAATTTGTTAGATGAAGAAGTTTGAACAAGTGGCGATACCAAAATCCCAATTTGAATGAAAAACGAAAACCTTCTAGGAAGGGGAGGGGGAAATATGAGGCCACATACCTCTGGGATTTTTTGTTAGTGGTATCTAGGTAGGTTGATGTATAGGAACAAAACTAGAGATGTATATATAAAAGTATAGAATTTTATTTTCCCATAAGGGTAGAAGACAAAAAGGACACAGGTAATACATCCATACTTTACAGACATATATGTTACATCAGATGAAAATGTGGAGCTTCGCCATACTCGACATGTTTCACTCTATGGAGTTTCTTCAGGAGTTTGATAGGTTAAGCTCAAAGATATGCTGAAATAACAGAATCACATGAAAAACGCATCCTTTTCTCAAAAATGTACAAATCAAGTGTAATCTTCTAGAAGCATGTTTGTCAGGTCAGGCACTGATGTGGACAAGAAAGCCTGGCTCGCAGTCTCCGCTCTAATTTATACCAAAGGTGTTCTATCGGGTTGAGGTCAGGACTCTGTGCAGGCCAGTCAAGTTCCTTCAACCCAAACACGCTCATTCATGTCTTTATGGACCTTGCTTTATGCACTGGTCCAAATCATTTGGTGGAGGGTGGATTATAGTGTGGAGGCGTATGGAGTCCTGACCTCAACCCGATAGAACACCTTTGGGATGAATTAGAGCGGAGACTTTGAGCCAGGCCTTCTAGTGTACATCAATACTCTTCTGGAGGAATGGTCAAACATTCCCATAGGCACACTCCTAAACCTCGTGGACAGCCTTCCCAGAAGAGTTGAAGTTGTTATAGCTGTAAAGGGTGGGTCAACTCAATTCTGAACCCTACGGACTCAGTAGTACGGACTCGTGTGTAGAGAATTCTGACGGACAAAGTGCCACGCATGCTCAGATCAAATTACGAGAAAGCTATTGGCTACTAGCCTCTACGTAGTTCCGTCGTACGCAATGAACGTCACCACGTTCAGAATGATCAGATTTTCCGACAACTTTGTCCAACCGTGTGTATGCAACACCAGTGTCGGACAAAATCCGTCTGAAAGATTCAGACGGATTTTATGGTCGGAATTTCCCACCGTGTGTACGGGGCATAAGACTGGGATGCCATTAAAGTTCATGTGCGTGTAAAGGCAGGCATTCCAATACTTTTGACAATATAGTGTACATACATTGATGATTCCTGAACAAAGGTGGTCCTTCTGGGTTTCTGGATCAAAAGGCAGATGAAGGCATCATCAGGGGGCATGCCATGATCTCTGTAAGGGTACATGTCTTACACTAATGCCGTGAACACACGACTGGTTTTCCCGTCGGAATAAACTCTGAAGGTTTTTCCGATGGAGTTCCGACGGAATTCCGCTGAAACTGTCTTGGGTACACACGATCACACCAAAGTCCGATCGTCAAGAACACGGTGACGTACAACGCGTACGACGGGACTAGAAAAAGGAAGTTCAATAGCCAGTAGCCAATAGCTTCCATCTTGTACTTGCTTCAGAACATGCGTTGTGTTTGGTCTGTCGGAACAGCATACAGACGAGCGGTTTTCCCGATTGGAATGGGTTCCATCGGAAATATTTAGAACATGTTCTCTTTCTAGGTCAGTCAGAATTAAAAAAAAAAAAAAGTCTGATGAGGCCCACACACGATCGGAATATAGGATGAAAAGATTCCGTCTGACTTTTTCTGTCGGACATTCCTTTCGTGTGTACGCGGAATTACAAATTACTTAGCATATATTTACTTAGCATGAAAAAAATATGTCAGACGTTAGGTCCACTTCAAAACAAGGGTGGCTAAGTAGCACCTCCCTCACAGACACAACATCTGTCTTGGCAAATTCAACTTTAGATTGATAGTCTAGGCTTTGTTAATTCGGAAAAAATGATCTTCAGTCACTTGATAATCAAGGCTCACTAAGATGTGAATCACCAGCATAATGTGTATCTCTCTCTGATAAGGAAGAAGAGGCTCATTCATTAGGCCCCTTTTAAGAAACATCTGCTGTAAATAAATACTTGTCTGTTCAGAGTGATCTTCAGAGTGATTATAAGTAATATTTTAAGGGTTGTTTACTTTTCTGTTGATCAAATGATCTCATAGCCAGAAAAGCATTTAATGTTTTCCTTACACTTCAAAAAGAAATTAAGTATGTAAACTCAGATATCTTTGCAGCCACTTTATTGCCAAATGCAATAAAATTTTGCAACATGTTAAAGTGGTCATGATGGACCACCAACACTTTGTGAATTGCCAAGTAAAGAGGAGCAGGTGTGGTTTCTCGTTGTGTGCGCCTGTAGTGGTTAGCAGATCTCATTTGTGGTTGCCTGTTGTGTATGTTCATAATGATAAGCAGATCTCAGGTGTGGTTTCCCATTGTGTGCCTGTAGAAGTTAAGCTAGGTTCAGCAGTTACTAGCCAAATTTCGGTCCGTGTGTACAGCTCCTCGTCCGACAGAAGCCAGCCTCACAACCCGGCTTCTGTCAGACCAGCATGCGTGGAAACCAGCATCTGATCAGAGCTTGAAGCCAATGATTGTCAGAACATAATAGCTCAGTGGGGTGATCGCTACACTAATATTGGATGTCTAATGCCACATACACACGGTCGGAATTTCCGATGGAAACAGTCCAATGGGAGCTTTTCATCAGATTTTCCGACCGTGTGTATACCCATCGGTCTTTTTCTGTCGGCATTTCCGACGGACTTTGGATTGAGAACATGTTCTTAATTTTTCTGACGGAAAACCTTTCTATCGGATTTTCCGATCGTGTGTATGCAATTCCGACGCATGCTCGGAAACAATTCAACGCATTCTCGGAACCATTAAACTTCCCTTTTATAGTGTCGTTGAATGTGCTGTATGTCGCTGTGTTATTGACCGTCGGAATTTGCTGTGACCGTGTGTAGGCAAGACAGTTTGAGCGAAATTCCGTCAGAATTCCGACGGGAAAACCATCAGAGCTTTTTCCGATGAGAATTCCGACCGTGTGTACGCGGCATTAGTACAGTGATCTGTCCTTTTTTTTTCATTCAGCCCACTGGGTTGAAAAATAAATAAAAAATCCATGTACTTAGCATTAGCAAATCTCAGTTTTTTATTCCTGTTTTGTATACCTGTAGTAGTTAGCAGATCTCCTGTGTAGTTTTCCATGGTGTGTACCTATAGTAATTAGCAAAGCTCAACTGTAGTTGTCTTATTGTGTGTTTCTGTAGTAGTTAGCAGAATTTAGGTGTTGATTCCCACTGTGTTTGTCTCATTGCTGTAATCATTAGCAGTTTTTAGGTTTGGTTTCCCATTGCATGTGCCTGTAGTAGTTTCTACTGTAGTATTTACCAAATCTTATGCCGCGCACACACGACCGGTTTTCCCGTCAGAATAAACTCCAAAGGTTTTTTCCGACGGAGTTCCACTGAAACTGTCTTGCCTACACACGATCACACCAAAGTCCGATCGTCAAGAACGCGGTGCCGTGCCACATGTGCGACGGGACTAGAAAAAGGAAGTTCAATAGCCAGTAGCCAATAGCTTCCGTGTCGTACTTGCTTCAGAGCATGCGTCGTTTTTGGTCCGTTGGAACAGCATACAGACAAGCGATTTTCCAAATAGGAATTGATTCCGTTGGAAATATTTAAAACATGTTCTATTTCTAGGTCCGTCAGAATTTCTAGGTCCGTCACACACGATCGGAATATCCGATGAAAAGATTCCGTCTGAATTTTTCTGTCGGACATTCCGCTCGTGTGTACGCGGCATTAGGTGTGGCTTCCTGTAGGAGATAGCAGATCTCAGGTGTGGTTTCCCACTATGTGTACCTCTAGTAATCACCAGCTCTCATGTGTGGTTTCTCACTACTTGTGTGTCAGTAGTAGCTAGCAGATCGCAGGTGTGGTTTCTATCGATGTGTACCTGTAGTAGTTAGCACATCTTAGGTGTGGTTTCCTTATATGTGTGTCTATAACAGTTAGCAAATCTCAGGTTTGGTTTTCTGCTATGTGTACCTGTAGTAATCACCATATCTCATGTGTGGTTTCACATTATGTGTGTCACTAGTAGCTAGCAGATTTAGATGGGCACAGAAAGGCACACTGAGTTTTCACAGGCACACCTAGAGTCTTTGTTTTATGTTTTATTGAGGGAATAAACTTGGAAATGGATTATGGAGGTTATGGGATGCCCACTTGTCTTCAGAACAATTCTTCAAGGATAACTTTCCTATGTACAGCTATATACACTCCTCTCTTCCTCCAGCATTAACCTGCTTGCAGAATTTCAGCTGGCACACTGATGGCTAATCTGACAAAAATCCAACAGTCAGATTTTGAAGCAAAATCCCTTTACAGGCAGGGACCCCCGGGCCCCTTGGGTTGTGTAGCATTATACAATATCCAGATTACATTCCTGTGGCTACTGATCCAAGCAACACTCCTTCAGGCACTGTCAGCCCATCTGGCAGCAGCTGCCTCTTTCACTAGCACACCTGTCCATTTCTCCACAGTCCTCCCCAACTGCACACTCACCAGCCACCCGGCTGACTTCTCCTGGAGAACTCCTGCATATGCTAACTCCAGGACAGGACTCCTCTGTGTGTTGTAGAGGATCCCTCCAGCACCCGAGCTCCCAGGCCCAAGGTCACCCCCAGCACACCTTCTTCATCTTCCACGACTCCCCTCTACTGGCATGACTCAGAGTATTTAAGAGGTGCCCTACCCCTGCCAGCCCACTTGCTGGGGATTGGCTGGGGCCCTCCTCAATACTTCAGGCAGCTCTTCCTAACCTCCCTCCCATTCTCCTGGAAGCTTCTTCAAGGTTCCAGCAAGTAGGGGGAGGTATCAGTGGTGCCTTCTGAGGAGTCAGCCGGCCTCCCTGAGTCACCCTGACCCAGATTTACCCTAGCCTGGCTCTCCTTTGTATGCATCAGTAGTAGTTTGCAGATCTTGTGTGTGGTTTCCCATTGTAAGTAATCCCAGTAGTTAGCAGATTTCAGGTGTGGTTTCCCATTGTGTAGTTATATAAGGAAATGATTCCGGACGATTGAACTTCAAAAATCCTTTTATTGAAGCTTCATTTGACAAATGGTTGACAGATGGAGCATTGGGACAAAGAGGTAGACGCGTTTCGCACAAATGTAAGCGCTTAGTCATTGAGGTAATGACTAAGCGCTATCATTTGCGTGAAACTTATCTACCTCTTTGTCCCTAGCACCTGACTAGTGTGTATGGGGATTAACCTGACACTCACTCACCTGGAGCGGCTTTTCTTGTTTCATTGAACCCTAGTAGTTAGCAGATCTCAGGTGTGATTTTCTGATGTGTGTTCCTTTACTGGTTACCATATTTCAGGTGTGGTTGAACATTGTGTTTCTGTAGTAGTTAGGAGATCTGTGTGTACCTATAGTGGTCAGCAGACTTTATTGTAGGAATAAATGGAATGATTTTGGCCAATACTGCTACCTGAGGGTGATCAAATTCTATATGCACACCATTAATCATCTAAGCTTTTCTACATACATCAGTTCTCTATTTTTACAAGTACATCCAATTTTTTTAGTGAGAAGGTTGAATGCAGGACTCTGCGTTTTCTGACTTTCTAATACTATGTGCCTGTCCCTCCAGCCTGCTAACAATCATATTGTATTATGCTAGATACCATAGTCATTGGATTAGAGTAGACATTTATATAATGTTCCTGATCATACTTATTATGTTAACACGGTCTTCAGGATCCTATACTGTATATTCAAAGCCTGACAATCCATTTGTCTAAGCTGCTTGAATTCTATGCATGTGCTGTTTAGACTACAGATATCTGGTTTTGCTGGTAGGTTCTGTTTTTAGCCTGCTATTCTGCTTGTCTATAGATAATAAAGATGACACATTAAGATATTGTTGAGAAAGACACTCCATCTGCTTCCAAGAAAATTAGCCATTCCTGGCCTGAAAGCAAACACACTCGGAACTCAAGGATCTAAAATTGTGGATGAATCCAAAATACATTTTTTTAGTAGAATAGGTTGGGGCAGAATCTCTGTCAGGTTTTGATGCTGTTTTTGTTCCTTCTGATGCCATGAGGACACCAACCCATATTATTTGAAGATCTCAAACCTGCAGGATGGATCACAGGAGCAGAATGGGTGTAAATCACAGATAGAATATCTTGTTAATTTATATAACTGCTTGAGATAAATAAAAGGTTTGCAAAGTTGACTACTTTACTTCCCTATCTTCTAACAAATTTGCCTATACACTTTTAGGAAGAGTAAAGTCTTTTAATTTTCAGGGAAGGAATGGGCTCAGGGGCAAGAGGCAGTATCCCTTCTGAACTAATACTAGCAATATATATTGGGCTGGTGGGCCTGGGTGGAGATTATCTAGTATTCAGACATCCATAAGAGTGGAATCTGCAGTCACTGACTATTGCTGGGCATTATATAATTACCCACTCCTCATTCAGACCTGTGATCATAACATCTTGCTTTTTCATTCAGCACCTATTTCCTGTGGGGCTCTCAGATATCATAAGACCGATTGCCAAAAGCTGCAAAGGAAGCTGATGTTGGAAGATGCAAAAAGAATAATAAACAATGTCCATTAGAAAAACCCACTTTCCATCATGCCCACTTGTGGGGGGGTGTAGCGTGGTGCGGCGGCAGGAAACATTTACAGTCTAATTGCAGTGAACAAAATTGTATTAATATTAAAGTTCAGCAATTCAAAACAAATCCAGCGGGAAGGCACCTGACTGTGAACAGAATGCAACAGTGATGTGCAGGTCTCGGATGAGCCGGCAGGCAACATCTGCCTTGAGGGGCAGAATGCCGCCTGGCTGGTCTATACCCAAATGGGGAGATGTCTAGGAAGGATGGCATGTCCATATCCTTTCCCTACTCCTCTGGAACTTCTCCATGCAGCTAATCACTGTTCCTGTCAGGCAGGTGACCTGTCCAATCGGATAGCTTTCCCAGTGACATAGAGGAACCATGTTCCTATTGACTTCCCCTCCAACAGCAATGCTGCTGCGGTCGCGTGCCACCTAGAGTGGAGAAAATAGATTACAATGTGTGAGTATACCTCTACGCTACCCAAATGTGTATGAAACCAAAAATACATAATGTGAAAGTTAACTAGTAGTGTACAAACAATTAGTAGCAAGTGTAGCGCCGACACTTTTTCAAAGTGTGCGCTATTCTTGTAAATTTAGTTTTTCCCAGAACTGAGTTTTGGGGTTAATTGTTCTAGGTTATACTTTGGCATCAGTTTGGCTGGGCTGTACTAGAGTTCTGCCTGGTCATAGGTGAGGTGAGCACCTGTGACAGGCTGGGAACGCAGTCTGGTTGGACGCATTGGGTACCAATCTCTCCCCGGTGCCAATCAGTGGGCGCGTCTGGCCTCGCTGTGTATTCCAGGAAGGGGTACTTAAGGTGCTGAAGTCACATGTTTGGGGTCCTGTTCCCATTCTGGTTCTGGTCCTGACCAGCCCCATGAGGGGTCTCGGTCCAGGAGTATATGCTAACCCCGTAGGCCTGGTACTCCTGACCAGCCCCAGAGGCCCTCATGGTCTGGGGTGGGGATCCATCCGTTTCCGAGCCTCGGAACTGGCTAGTCCAAGGCGCAGTAACTGAAGGAGGATTCTGAAAGTGTTCCGGTGCCGTCTCAGGATTGGAGAGGCACAGCAACTCTACATGCGACCAGGGGAGGACTCTTCGGAGGAGGGCCACGCCTAAGGCTGGAGCCTGGAAGCTGAGCTGTTTGAACGCTAATTGAATCCGCATTTCTTCTGGTATCGCCGGGTCGGCTGAAAGATACTGGAACCATAGGAAAAGTTCATAACCTATCCTTCAGTTGCAACTCAAGTTTCTGAGAGAGACTTTTGCATGTTCATTTAAAGTTTCACAACCAAGTCTGTGGCAGAGACTTTGCAAGTCCGAATCACTTGTTGCCTGCTAAATCTACAAGCAAGGATTTATCCAACAGTCGAGCTGTCCAGTTGCGAGTGGCTACTCCCTGGATCATTTAGAGAGAGATATTTACTGAATGTCAGCAGTTCTAAAGTGCCTGAGCTTTATCACCCATACCCTCTATTCCCAACTGAGAGACTGTGTTCTGTTTCAACGTTTTATGCAAATAAAAATACTCAAAAAGGATGAGTTTGAGTGTCAGTTTCCGCAATTGCTGGGTATCAACCCTGGGACCCCCTAGACAAGAATGACAAAGCTACAAGGAGGAGGTAATCGGTAAGCCCAGTAAAACCATAGCCGCCCCGCAGGGGGTATTGGCGCTACACAAGTTTCTGTGTCCACCTAGAGTGTTGCCACAAATAAAGCAATGAATAAAGTGTTGGTTGGTGTCACGTAGACTTAGTAGTGCAAATAGATATGTCACATATTGTGTCTTATAAAATGTATCATTCAAAATATAAAAATGTCAAAGCATAAACACATATGGTGATTCAAACGTGCAGTCCAAAATACAGGTGTGTAATCAAACAATTAAAATAAAATATATAATAGTTCATTTTCCAGCCATGATATATCAAATGTGATATTTTCCCAATAAAGTGCAGTTTTTGTGCATAAAAGTCACCTAAAAAAGTTACGTGCCATGACGTAATGCGTAGGGCATTTCGGACCGAAAGTGATGCAAGAGACTGGCAATTTTTAGCTGTAATGCCTCGTACACACGTACGGACTTTTGCCGGCGGACCTAAGTCCAGCGGACAATCCGCTGGACTTTCCGGCTAGGTCCGCTGGACTTTCCGAGGGTGTGGACTTGCCCACACACGCACGGACTTGTCCAGCGGATAATCCGCCGGCCAAAAGTCCGCGGGACTTTTGAAAATGAACGGACTTGCCCACACACGGAGCAGTCCGTTCATTTCGAACGTAACTTCAGGTTACGTAGCTAGCGTAGGCAGTAAATGCCGCCGCGCTAGCTCCGTGACCTGGCATGGATTTAAAGGGAATCCCCACGCCGAAAAAACGGCGTGAGGGTTCCCCCCAAATCCATGTCAGACCCTCATCCGAGCACGCAGCCTGGCAGGCCAGGAAAGGGGTGGGGACGAACGAGCGCCCCCCCCCCTCCTGAGCCGTACCAGGCCGCGTGCCCTCAACATGGGGGGTGCCCTGGGGAAAGGGGGGCCGTGCGGCCCCCCCACCCCAAAGCACCTTGTCCCCATGTTGATGAGGACAAGGGCCTCTTCCCGACAACCCTGGCCGTTGGTTGTCGGGGTCTGCGGGCGGGGGCTTATCGGAATCTGGGAACCCCTTTAATAAGGGGGCCCCCAGATACCGGCCCCCCACCCTATGTGAATGAGTATGGGGTACGATGTACCCCTACCCATTCACCTAAGGTGTAAAATGTAAAGTAAAAAAAAACACCCACACTTTTGAAAAAATAGTTTATTGCACTGCTCCGGGGGTCTTCTCTTCCGTCTTGGGGGTCTTCTCGCCGGACTCCCCCGCCATTTACCAAGCTCTTTTACCGAGCGAGGGGAGTCCGGCTACCTTCTTCGTCGTCGCCGCCGTCTGGGGGTCTCGATCCGCCTTCGGGGGTCTTCTTCCGTCTTGGGGGTCTTCTCGCCGGACTCCTCCCCTCTCTTCTGCTCTTTTACCTAGCTCTTTCACGAGGGGAGGTGTCCGGCTACCTTCTTCGTCGTCGCCGCCGTCGTCTGGGGGTCTCGATCCGCCTTCGGGGGTCTTCCGGGGGTCTCTTCTGTTCTTGCGGCGGTCGTCGTCTTCCGCGCCGCCGGCGCCTTGTCCTTCTTCTTGTCCTTCTTGTTCTTCTTGTTCTTCTTCTTCTTCCGATGTTGACCCGACGCTCTCTCTGCCCGGAATGCCTGTGCCGCTCTGAGCTCGGACTTATATAGGGACATGGGCGACAGGGTCACATGTTCATGTCACATGGTGACCCCGCCCCCTTGCGATGTCACAGTCCCAGCATCCTCCGGGACTGTGACAACACAAGGGGGCGGGGTCACCATGTGACATGAACATGTGACCCTGTCGCCCATGTCCCTATATAAGTCCGAGCTCAGAGCGGCACAGGCATTCCGGGCAGAGAGAGCGTCGGGTCAACATCGGAAGAAGAAGAAGAACAAGAAGAACAAGAAGGACAAGAAGAAGGACAAGGCGCCGGCGGCGCGGAAGACGACGACCGCCGCAAGAACAGAAGAGACCCCCGGAAGACCCCCGAAGGCGGATCGAGACCCCCAGACGACGGCGGCGACGACGAAGAAGGTAGCCGGACACCTCCCCTCGTGAAAGAGCTAGGTAAAAGAGCAGAAGAGAGGGGAGGAGTCCGGCGAGAAGACCCCCAAGACGGAAGAAGACCCCCGAAGGCGGATCGAGACCCCCAGACGGCGGCGACGACGAAGAAGGTAGCCGGACTCCCCTCGCTCGGTAAAAGAGCTTGGTAAATGGCGGGGGAGTCCGGCGAGAAGACCCCCAAGACGGAAGAAGACCCCCGGAGCAGTGCAATAAACTATTTTTTCAAAAGTGTGGGTGTTTTTTTTTACTTTACATTTTACACCTTAGGTGAATGGGTAGGGGTACATCGTACCCCATACTCATTCACATAGGGTGGGGGGCCGGTATCTGGGGGCCCCCTTATTAAAGGGGGTTCCCAGATTCCGATAAGCCCCCGCCCGCAGACCCCGACAACCAACGGCCAGGGTTGTCGGGAAGAGGCCCTTGTCCTCATCAACATGGGGACAAGGTGCTTTGGGGTGGGGGGGCCGCACGGCCCCCCTTTCCCCAGGGCACCCCCCATGTTGAGGGCACGCGGCCTGGTACGGCTCAGGAGGGGGGGGGGGCGCTCGTTCGTCCCCACCCCTTTCCTGGCCTGCCAGGCTGCGTGCTCGGATGAGGGTCTGACATGGATTTGGGGGGAACCCTCACGCCGTTTTTTCGGCGTGGGGATTCCCTTTAAATCCATGCCAGGTCACGGAGCTAGCGCGGCGGCAGTAACTGCCTACGCTAGCTACGTAACCTGAAGTCACGTGCTAAATGAACGGACTTGCCGATGAGCGGCAAGTCCGTTCATTTCAAAAGTCCCGCGGACTTGCCCACTAACGGCGGGATTGTCCGCTGGACTTCCAAGTCCAGCGGATAATTTGAGAACAAAACCTGAAACTTTAGTCCGCCGTACTTTGGCGCCAAAAAGTCCGCCGGCGCCCACACACGAGGGGATTATCCTCTGGACTTCAGTCCAGAGGATAATCCCGCGGGATTGTCCCTTCGTGTGTACGCGGCCTAAGAGTTGCTCTTTTTAAAAAAAAAAAAAATGTTACTTTTAACTACTACACTATGAAGGAATACTTTCTTTACACTTTAAGGAGTGAGCATGGAAGAGTGAACCTTAAAGGGACCATTACCTAGGATTGCCTATTCCTGGAAAACCTGGAATAAAGCTAAGAAAGATGTACCATCATCCCGGATACTACAAATATAAGGCTTTATTATTGCCTTTTTAAGGTGAGAGTTCTGGGAGCATAGAGGTGGCACAAGAAGGTGAAAGCACACCGTTTTGGTTTTTATATATGCACAAAAACAGCACTTTATTGGGAGAACATCACATTTGATATATCGTCGCTGGAAAAATGGAAAAACTACTATATATTTTATTTTAATTAATTTGATTACACACCTGTATTTTGGACTGCACGGTGTGAATCACTATATGTGTTTATGCTTTAACATTTTTATATTTTCAATGATACACTTTATAAGACAATATGTGACGTATCTATTTGCACTACTAAGTCTGCACGACACCAACCAACACTTTATTTAGTGGCGAAAATAGACTACACCTGCCTACACACTTATCATTGAGCCACCATGGCACACTTTATGTGATTCACTTCATTTAACTCACAGAAGTCTGTCCATACCATGAATTGGCTAGTTGGTCAAATTTGGCCTCCAAGGCCAAAGGTTCCCAGCCCTCCCCCATCCATTCCCCTCATCCTACGAAAGTTTTGTATAGTTATTTACTAGGGGAATTGCTTCATACTTGCTTCATATATATCCCATGTTGATTCACAGAGTGATGTATCATCATCAGAGTTTCCAGTTCTGTCAAAATACCCCCATCTCCTGCAAACTATGTGATGGTTCCCCATTCCTTTGGTGGAGAGTAGGGATGAGCAAACTAGGCAAAAATTCTTTAATAGGAGGTGTAATGAAACCAGCTAAAAGTCTGCTAAACCTGAAGACCGCTAAATGACAGATCCCTGCCAGATTTTGTAAATAATCCAATATCCCCAGTGTTTTTTTTTTAATTCCAGCAGTACTGGGAATCTGTCATAATGGTAGCAGTAAGGCCAGTTTGTTTTCCTGTTCACCATCAACTTGGTCCAAAGCCCATCCCTAACTAAGAGCAACATCTTTACCATAGTCTTGAGAAAGGGGGCAAAAACAAAGACCACAGCAGAGAGATATTGCCAATGGATTCCAGAAACCTAGCAGGAACACCAAAATGTTTTGGTTTTTGGTTTGTTTTGTGTGGTCTCAAGGCTCATCAGGCAAGTATATGGTTTGGCGTATGTCTCCTGTCCTCCAACTCGCCATAACCAGCCCTCAAGACAAGCCACACAGGTGTTGAGGGTTAAACATGCAGAGCATAAACTCTTTATTAAGTACCAAACATACACTTTTAAACACAGTTAGGGACACTCCCCTTAGCCTTGTCACAGAGGGGGTAGGGGACAAGGAAGAACCAATGGAAACTCAACACTTGTATATTCAAACAACTACAGTTGAAACACATAAAGGGATTATGATAAGCAGGCAGCCCCTCCTTACACATCCCCTGCTGATACCATGTGCCATGACCCAACACAATTAAACACAGCAACAAGAGGGGGGGGGGGGGGGAATTACATTATCTCAATGCCATTTTGTCCCCAAGTCTCTCATTCTCTTCTGGGCCAGAATCTGTGGGAAGGAGGCCAACCCTCCAAAACACACAGTGACAGTGGGTTCTGTGACTTTATACATTACAATATTGTGAATATTTATGTTTCTCTTTTCTTGTATTTTAATTTTGTATTATCACCTACGCAGTATGTCCTGAGGAAGCTATTAAATTTAAGAAACGCGTTGACAAGAAGGCATGGAAAAGTCTATGGATACTATCCACTGATACCTTTATACAGTATTTATTGTCCATTATGGATCTTATATTGTATATCTCAGATCCTTCTTTTTCCATGACCTTTTATTGGGTGTCTGTTGACCTTGTCAGTTAGTAAGGGTGTTTTTGTCTATTCCAATGTATTTTATAATATGTATTAAAGATATCATGTTTATTAATTTTCTGTCTCATGTTATGCCTACAAAATCTGCTTTTTTTCTTTATCAGAGTTTTTATAACTTGTTTCAATCCTTTTACACCGAAATATCCCATTATTAGTCTACAGATAACATACACTATGGATCATTTCCAACGTTGTGACTTCACATTGTTACATTTTATAGGTACAGAGATAATTTGCAGCTATTATAGAAATCGCTGTCAGATTGGCTTAGACAATCATTCCAGTCCAAGTATATTTAAAGTACAGAAGCCTTACCTCATTGTTGGAGAGTGCACAAATTACAGTTGCATTACACAAATACTGATATCACCAGAGCCATCATGTGTGAAGACAATAACTTTATGTACAGCATGTAGACTCACCATTATCTGTGCTGCTTTTATTAAGAAATACAGAAGAAGTATCAGTATGAATATAATGCATTCTGATTTCTGTTTAAGTTACTTTGACAAGTGTTATAGTAAAAGTTGAAAAGTGCCAAGAACATTTCTAGTAACTCATTACAGTTTAAAACTTTAAAATAAACATCAAAGTAGGAATGGGGATTTATTATCTAAAGAGTGAACTTTGTACCCTGAAAGATATACAGGATAATTCAATAGTACATAGTATAAAAGCAGTGATAATATGCAGAGTTCAGTACCCACTTCATCCAATCGGATTTCACGGCTGACCATTATACAGCAGTCAGAGCATAAAGAGATGATTGGTTGCTGTATTTTCTGCACAGTATAGATCATCATGAAAAGAGGCAATAATCAAATCACAGTCAACTTAAATATCTTTGACTTTCCAGAGCCATCTGGAGGGCTAATGCCCCGTACACACGGTCGGAATTTCCGACAGAAAATGTCCTATCGGACCATGTTGTCGGAAAATCCGACCGTGTGTGGGCGCCATTGGACTTTTTCCGTCTGAATTTCCGTCAGAAAAAATTTGAGATCCTGCTCTCAAATTTTCCAACAACAAAGTCCTTTTGCGATCGTGTGTAGCGAATTCCGACGGACATGTGCCACGCATGCTCAGATCAAATTACAAGACCAAAGCTATTGGCTACTAGCCTCTACGTAGTTCTGTCGTACGCAACGAATGTCACCACGTTCAGAATGATCGGATTTTCCGACAACTTTAACCGACCGTGTGTATGCAACACCAATGTCGGAAAAAATCAGTCGGAAAAAATCCGACGGATTTTGTGGTCGGAATTTACGACCGTGTGTATGGAGCATTAGAGTATAGACAATGGAAGCAAAAAGTTGTTTGGGCCTTTTAGGCCTCATGCACACCGGGAATTTTGTAAACACTTTTCTCCTGGCAGGAGAAAAGCGGCTTCAAAACTGTGCCTAAGCTGAGTCTTTGCAAAAAAATTTAGGCACGTGTAGGCAGTGGCACGCCAATTTCATCGTCCACAATATTAATTTATTCTGACCATTGAAATGGTGAAATTAATAAATGCTTAATCGCTAAATTCATTTGATCACATTTACATGCTTTTAGGTGTGTTTTGGCGTTTTCTTTTTCAGCCAAAACACTCCTCTCTTGACCTCACACATGATGTTTTTTTTCTGCCTCTAAATGTCAATGTGTGCATTGATACTTAGCATGGAGGATCATTTAGAGCAGGGGTGCCAAACTTGTGGCCCGCAGAGCCCTCTGATGTGGCCTCCTTCTCTGGGATGGCGCATTGGCAAACCCAGATCATGGGTTGCGGACCCGCCATTCCAGAGCATCTGTGTTGTTAATGAAGCTGATGGTAGAGAAAGCAAGCGGCTGTGGAGCAGAGCTGTGTAAGCTGAGGCTTCCTGTCATAGACGGAGTGATACCAATTGCAATCTGCCTGGGACAGCAACAGCAGACGATACCTGAATGGAAGACTGTTATTAAAGGTCAGTTTATTACTAAAATTGCAGTATATGTATGGGCATATCTGCGCAGTGGTTACTGGGCTGCTTTCAAACTGATCGGCAGGTGCAGTGCACCTTCAGGTTACCTGCACTGAGGTATAGACTTCTCTTATTACCTGTTGGTTTGGTGAGCTTTCAGAGAGTGCACCTCACCAGCAGGATATAATAGAAGTCTATGGCAAAGTGTAGCTAACCCACAGGAAAGACACAGGTGCACTGCACTGCATTAGTGTGAAAACAGTCTTAGGCCCTATTCACACAATAATTCCGACCCAATCAGACCCTCCATTCACCTCTATGAAATGGCAGATGTAAACAGATTTGTGTCCATTTACACCCGCCTACCTCCAATCTGATCCGCTAAAAAAACAGAAGAGGATAAATCCCCTTCCGTCTGGGCGGATCGGAGGACCCATAGAGTAGAGTGGGCTGTGTCCGTGTCCGCTCTGCCAATTATGAGTCCTTAATGTGCTACCATTACAAAAATAAAAATTATATATATATATATATATATATATATATATATATACCATTTTTTTTTTTACAAATATTAACAATTGGTTCAAATATTAACCCTAAATAATATGCATACATAGCAGTATACATAAATCTAAATAGTAAATGTGGAAAACACTGCGCTACCTTTGATACAAAACAACTGAATGTGGAAAAGCAGCTAACATACAAACAAACAAAGTCAAGGAAATGTGAACAGAAAATGTAGCGCTAAAACTTATACACTCAGTGACAAGTGATAAAATGAAATGAATAAATGTACAATACTAATATATCACAGTGAACGTGAGCATCAACAATCTTATACCAATAAGAAATTATTAATGTTGACATAAAATGATATATAAAGTTCATGTGATGTAGACACTGATAACCCCGGATGAATCCCACGGTTTGATTCGAGGATAAGGGGAAATGGCCCCACAGGTGAGAAACAGCTTGTCTGATGATAAGGAAATGAATGGATACTCTTACCAGAGATGTTGGATACAGCTACCGTACGGTATTTGTATCGGACAGGCTTAGGTGCTGGAACTCTTGCTTCAGTGGATGCCAGATGGAGCGGGTGGAAATCACGGCAGTGAAGAACCAGACAACATGCACGACGGCCAATGGACCAATCGGTGTGCGAATGAACCTCCAATGAACAAGATGATCCCAGGGGAATGATTACATGAGCCAGGGGAAAAAGGAGGAAAAAATGGAGGCAACTCCAATAGTGCAGGTCAAAAATATTGAGATAAAATTTATTCACATTGATATGTGAAAAATGAACAAAGCAATATAAAAATCTCGAGATAAATGCATAAAAATGGGTCGGCAATGTGGAAAGTATGAGACAGCAGGCCTGCTTTTTAACATAATACATAATAAAATTATTTAATTATTTTATACAAAAATGAAAAAAGGCAAATAAAATATTCCATTGCATTGTGCATCCAACTCAATATTATCAACTTCTTAGTCATTATTCACTATAATTATTGTTACATACCTGTTCAATTTTGTATTATCTGTAATATCTTTAGTAGTTGACACCCATTCAACAATGGTCTGAACAACTGATTAGGCAGCCACAGAGGGGGCAAAGGGTCCAAGCTATATAAGAGATATTCACAATTATATTTAAAGTATGTGTATAACCATACTCCATACTATTGAACATGAATATATAAAGTGTAGACTTACAAGGAATCTTGAATTCCTAAATGAACCTTGGATGCAAACTGAGACTTGATTTGATATTTGTCTGGATTATCCAAACCCGTGAGGTATGAGGATTAACAGACCTAAACAAAATGTATTAAAGAGGTGGTCCACCCGTTTTTTTTTTTTTTTTTAAAGTCAGCAGCTACAAATAGGCCTGCTGTCTCATACTTTCCACATTGCCGACCCATTTTTATGCATTTATCTCGAGATTTTTATATTGCTTTGTTCATTTTTCACATATCAATGTGAATAAATTTTATTTCAATATTTTTGACCTGCACTATTGGAGTTGCCTCCATTTTTTCCTCCTTTTTCCCCTGGCTCATGTGATCATTCCCCTGGGATCATCTTGTTCATTGGAGGTTCATTCGCACACCGATTGGTCCATTGGCCGTCGTGCATGTTGTCTGGTTCTTCACTGCCATGATTTCCACCCGCTCCATCTGGCATCCACTGAAGCAAGAGTTCCAGCACCTAAGCCTGTCCGATACAAATACCGTACGGTAGCTGTATCCAACATCTCTGGTAAGAGTATCCATTCATTTCCTTATCATCAGACAAGCTGTTTCTCACCTGTGGGGCCATTTCCCCTTATCCTCGAATCAAACCGTGGGATTCATCCGGGGTTATCAGTGTCTACATCACATGAACTTTATATATCATTTTATGTCAACATTAATAATTTCTTATTGGTATAAGATTGTTGATGCTCACGTTCACTGTGATATATTAGTATTGTACATTTATTCATTTCATTTTATCACTTGTCACTGAGTGTATAAGTTTTAGCGCTACATTTTCTGTTCATAAATCTAAATAGAACAGTAAAAAATCCATAAGGAATAATATACTTATTATACATGATCAAACTTTTTAACATAATACATACAAAATTATTTAATTATTTTATACAAAAATGAAAAAAGGCAAATAAAATATTCCATTGCATTGTGCATCCAACTCAATATTATCAACTTCTTAGTCATTATTCACTATAATTATTGTTACATACCTGTTCAATTTTGTATTATCTGTAATATCTTTAGTAGTTGACACCCATTCAACAATGGTCTGAACAACTGATTAGGCAGCCACAGAGGGGGCAAAGGGTCCAAGCTTTATAAGAGATATTCACAATTATATTTAAAGTATGTGTATAACCATACTCCATACTATTGAACATGAATATATAAAGTGTAGACTTACAAGGAATCTTGAATTCCTAAATGAACCTTGGATGCAAACTGAGACTTGATTTGATATTTGTCTGGATTATCCAAACCCGTGAGGTATGAGGATTAACAGACCTAAACAAAATGTATTAAAGAGGTGGTCCACCCGTTTTTTTTTTTTTTTTTTAAGTCAGCAGCTACAAATACTGCAGCTGCTGACTTTTAATAAATGGACACTTACCTATACCAGGTTCCAGCGATGTCGGCAGAAGATCGCTCGTCTCTCGGCTGCCCCACCGCCATCCTCTGTCAGGGAATCAGGAAGTGACGCTTGCGACTTCACTGCCCGGTTCCCTACTGTGCATGCGCGAGTCGCGCTGCGCGTCTTTATTGGTCCCCGTTGTGTCCTGGGAACTGTGTGTTTCCCAAGACACAACGCGAACCCTCGGATATGGGCGGGCATCCTCGGATAGGGGCGGGGCAGCTAGTCCTGGAAGTGGGTGCAGATACCTGTATTATACAGGTATCTGCACCCCCCTCCCCCCTGAAAGGTGCCAATTGTGGCACCGGAGGGGGGGAGGAATCCGATAAGCGGAAGTTCCACTTTAGGGTGGAGCTCCGCTTTAAGTATTAACAAAGGTACATGCTGCTCTTATTAGTGATTACATTTACTTTTTATAACTTGTATATGTACAGTTGTGCTTATAAGTTTACATACCCTGGCAGAATTTATGATTTCTTGCCCATTTTTCAGAGAATATGAATGATAACACAAAAATAATTCTTTCACTCATGGTTAGTGTTTGACTGAAGCCATGTATTATCAATCAACTGTGTTTACTCTTTTTAAATCATAATGGGAACAGAAACTACCCAAATGACCCTGATCAAAAGTTTACATACCCCAGTTCTTAATACCGTGTATTGCCCCCTTTAACATCAATGACAGCTTGAAGTCTTTTGTGGTATTTGTGGATGAGGCTCTTTATCTTCTCAGATGGTAAAGCTGCTCATTTCTCTTGGCAAAAAGCCTCCAGTTTCTGTAAATTCTTGGGCTGTCTTGCATAAACTGCACGTTTGAGATCTCCCCAGAGTGGCTCAATGATATTGAGGTCAGGAGACTGAGACGGCCACTCCAGAACCTTCACTTTATTCTGCTGTAGCCAATGACAGGTCGACTCGGCCTTGTGTTTTGGATTATTGTCATGTTGGAATGTCCAAGTACGTCCCATGCACAAATTCCTGTCTGAATGCAAATGTTCCTCCAGTATTTTTTGATAACATACTGCATTCCTCTTGCCATCAATTTTGACCAAATTTCCTGTGCCTTTGTAGCTCACACATCCCCAAAACATCAGCAATCCACCTCCGTGCTTCACAGTGGGAATGGTGTACCTTTCATCATAGGCCTTGTTGACTCCCCTCCAAATGTAGCATTTATGATTGTGGCCAAAAAGCAAAATTTTGGTCTAATCACTCCAAATGACTTTGTGCCAGAAGGTTTGAGGCTTGTCTCTGTGCTGTTTGGCGTATTGTAAGCGGGATACTTTGTGGCATTTGCGTAGTAATGGCTTCGACCATTCAGCCCATCTTTCTTCAAGTGCCTTTTTATTGTGCATCTTGAAACAGCCACACCACATGTTTTCAGAGAGTCCTGTATTTCACCTGAAGTTATTTGTGGGTTTTTCTTTGCATCTCAAACTATTTTCCTGGCAGTTGTGGCTGAAATTTTAGTTGGTCTACCTGACCGTGCTTTAGTTTCACTTCTTGATTAGAATTTGAACACTGCTGATTGGCATTCTCAATTCCGTGGATATCTTTTTATATCCCTTTCCTGTTTTATATAGTTCAACTACATTTTCCCGCAGATCCTTTGACAATTATTTTGCTTTCCCCATGACGCTGTAAAAAAACAAGCCTCACTGTCAGAGCTATGTCAGGAAGCGGCCGTATCAAGCTCAATTGCTAAAGGCGCTCCTACACCTGTGTGTAAATCTGACAAAGGACATTCGGCAGGGCTCACCCCGCATAAAAATAAAAACGGGATAGATGCTGCATCATGATGATCCCAGTCAGATCCACACAACACATGGCTGAAAACTGAGATCCCTCAGTCTAATGAGACAAAAATGGCATGCATGTTACCAAAGGTACATGCCCTGGGCATCCATATGACTGTCAGTGAAAGCCGTCACAGACCATCCTGCAGGGTAATCAAAAATAACCAATAAACCAAAATCCTATAATATTGACCAAATAATTTTAACATCATCAATTCGTTTTACTGTACATAGCCAATATAGTTGCTGTTAAATACACAATACATGGAAGGTTATGACAAACACATTTCTTATTTATGTCTTTCTGTTTCATTTGGCAGTACATTTTATCTACAGGCTATGGGTAGATCTTATAGGAAAGGTTTAAAACGAAGACAATCATTTAAGCCAGGGGCTCGTGTAGTTCCCAAACTGTAAATCCATTTGGATTCACGTTGGAGCGAATATCCCTTGTTGTAACACAAATCCTCTTTCCCCATCTCCACTCCCAATACAAATCCCCCTAAATCACCTTTCCTTGCACACCCCCCAAATGTTCTCCTCCTAGAACAATTCTTACTCCCTGCTGCCCTTCAATTTCCCCTGTCAACACAAACCCCCCTATCTCCCAATCTCCTCATGGCACCTCCGTACCTCACATGATACCACAGTGCCCAGGGTAGCGGTCCCTCCTGCCCACCCCTTGTCCCGGCCCAGGATACCAGTTGTCAATAGCCTGGTTCATTTTACATATGTAAGAACAAAACAGCTAAACTGATTATCATATCTATAATATATCAAAAAGCAAATAAAAAATGCACAGGCTAGCTACAATTATTCCCCTGTTTACAATTAATAGTGCTAAGGTAGGCCATAGACGGTGCAAATTTCTTTCCTGCAACCCGTGGTGCACTGACAATGTTGTGGGTCATCTGACACTTCATTTGATTCTTTTCTCTGTTTTGGGGGTTCAATAATGCTGAGAGTCTTGTTTTAATTTGTGTAAAAATTATTCAGATATCCAGTCCTATCATTTTGTTTCCCTATGGATACTGCCAGTTAAGAATACCTGTTTGAGATCTATTCAAAATGTCCATTTCAAACATACGCTGACTTCTGTAGATCTAGGCAAAAAAGCCTTCATGTACTCTTGATTCCTCATATTCAGTAGAGACCTGACTTAGCCTCTTGTCTGCATTGTTATCACCAGATCTCCTATGTTTTGCAAGACAATCTTTGTATTTTCATATGTGTATATAAAGCAGTAAATGGGTACTTTGCTGTTCTGATTACTTGGTTCTAAAAAGGTGGACAAAACGTACAAATGGACATTACAGGGTACTCATTTTGTTATGGTATATATATATATATGTTGGGCTAATTTTAAGTTTTCCATCTCTTTAGTAAAGTAGTAAACATAACACAGTACTACTTCATGTCTGGGTTTTATTCTGTATCCATTCTCATCTGTATATAAATGGATGCTGTTCTGTACCAGTGGTCCAGGGGCCCTATGTGTCTCTTTGGCACTTACTGTATGGTCCATGGGGCCCCTGCACAAAGTAGTCTGTGGTTTTGTCTCTTATGAAGCCAGAAACAAAAATATTGTTTAGACTGGTTTCTAGTTACATTTACTGTGCTATATACTCCCTTTCTCCTTTTTTTTTTTTGTTTTTGCCCCTCTGATCATTTATACTGGATGTTGCTGAGAGAAATATCAAATACGACACAAGTCATTTTTTGATCAGCCTTGTGGTGGCTGAAGGTACCTATGCTAATGCTCAAAATCTTAAATGCATACCTTGCCTTCTCCTTCAGTGTAGAGCTTCATGCTCTCAACCCAATCCAACAAGAGTATCTCTACTGGCTACTGAGGCGAGGGTTCGTTTTGAGTCTGGTAAACTTAGACCAAGGTTGGTGAGCACTTTCTGGTGTCTAAGGATCCTGCAGAATCCAACACTTCTGTGATTTTTGATTTCCTGGTTCTTTGCGGAACGCTGCAGTTTGCCCCTACACAGTAATGATGTAGGGGTTGGTGAATTGAACCACTAAGGCCTCATGCACACTGGATGTTTAGCCCTGGTGCATGAGATCCCGGTGTTTAGGTGTGGGTGAAAGGCACAGACCCACTGCCGGCAGCCTTTAAAAGTCTATAAGATGCTACAGCTCGACGGGCCTGGACGATGTACTAAGTGGTAAAAACGTTTAGGGTAGTATGCAACCCAAGGATGAATGCCTGTGGGGCTTAGTTTTGAGTCTGGTTAACATAGGCCAAGGGTGAGGGACTCCCAGAAAAACTGTGCACTTTTTCCAAATTGTTTCTACTAAACCACTTAATTTTCTTGCCGAATCAGCCCGTCAACTTAACTGCTATTTAAAAGTTAGAGGAACAAATGTTTTGTTTTCATCTGCTCAACCTAGTAACGCAGTGTGTAATTTTACTGACCGCAGTGCCACTTTTTTTTTTGTGACCGCATTGCTATCAGAACACTGTAATGGTGATACTGTGAGGTTCTGGGACCATCTCCATCTGATCACAATGAAATACTGTGTTCTTCCCAGTAAGTGGGGGATTACTACATCCTAATTGCAGCTCTAAATAGTTCTCCCAGTTTGTTGTGGCTTTGACAGTGACATCAAACCAGAATGAAATCTACAGAAATTGTAAATACACGCGGCATTAAATTTCACTTGTCTCCATGTGTTGTCCTAATCTAAACCAGCCAGACAAATGGTACGTTCCCTAATATAAAACTGTACTGCGGTTTTTAAGTACACTGCACTAAAAATGGATCTCCGCTGGCCTGGTAATTAGATTTTCTTCTTTAAGATGCCAAAATCTTGCTCAACTGGAATACAGCAAAAGTGGGGATTACAAGCAAAATCTATTATTATTTTCAATACAAAACAGCATTGGGTTCTAAGTACACCAAATCTGGGTTGATAACGTCGCCACACTCAGGGCTTTATTAAAGAAACTTGGCGCTAAAATACAGTTTTAAATTTGTTTGCCTGATGAAAAGAAAACATTGAATACTCCCTCTCCTGTAGGGATGAGCCGAACAACCCCCAATCTGGTTTGCAGCAGAACATGCAAACAGAACATGCTAAAAGTTTGTTCGAACACGCCAACTCCGTTAAAGTCTATGGGACACGAACTTGAAAAATCTAAAGTGCTCATTTTAAAGGCTTATATGCAAGTTATTGTCATAAAAAGTGTTTGGGGACCCGGGTCCTGCCCGAGGGGACATGTATCAATGCAAAAAAAAGTTTTAAAAACTGCAGTTTTTTCGGGAGCAGTGATTTTAATAATGCTTAGAGTAAAACAATAAAAATTAAATATTCCTTTAAATATCGTGTCTGGGGGGTGTCTATAGTATGCCTGTAAAGTGGCACGTGTTTCCCGTGTTTATAAAGTGCCACAGCAAAATTACATTTCTAAAGGAAAAGTGGCAAGCTGATGTTGGCCCTATAGATGGGGATGGCTGGGAGCAGATTCTGGCTATTGGCCCCCTAGTTTTTGTCTCACAAGTTATCACATTTATTATCCTCCATAGGGTGTAAAAGACCCCAGTACAACTACACAAATGGGGAAGAAGAGACTCCCCCTTGTGCCTGAAGTGTCAATTACATCAGGGTACTTTGATTCATCTACTCTGGAAATGCCCTAAATTAGTACGCTACCGGAATTAGGTTATTGAGATAATTAATAATGTTTATCTTATTTTAAAATACACACAAAATGTTAATATTTATGTGCAATGGGTGCGCTATCAATCAACCTTAAAAAGCGTGTAGATATGGTTAAAAATTGCTTGTGCAATGATACTGGTCAAGTGGTGTGTAAAACCTCCTTAAAATCCGTGCACTATGTATGTATAAATAAATACATAAAACCATATATAAATATATAAATAAGTGGATACTCTTCCTAGTTGTGATACCAGTGATTTAGTGATATTTGTGAAATGGTGCTGTGAATAAAAAACAGTAAAAAAAGGGGTTGAAACCACGTTTAAATTCAAGCCCTTAAAAAATCCATGCGTTTAAAACTGAAAAAAACGCATTTGGTTGTGCGATTTATTCATGGAAAAAGCACACAATTGGTTATGCGATTATATTGGGAGAAACACCATAAGTGTTTTTTAGGATCCTTTAGGAGTCCATGCATCTGACAGGTGTCTCCTTAGGGGTTTAATTGCGGTTGCTTAGACAGGTGTTGTTCCTGATTAGTTAGTGCTGAGGCGTTTTTCTAACTAATTGCCCTTTGGTATTGAGCATAGATTAAAACTTGAAGGATAAAAGATGTACACCATCAATAGGAAAGATAAGCACCATTTAGTAAATGTATATTTGAACAAGTGTATACATAATACTTTCACTTATCTTTAGTTGTGGTGTCCTCTTTCCTGCTGGTCCTTACTATCTCTTCCTTGTTTGCATGAGGATAGAAAACAGATAAAAAACCATTGCGCAATATAGTTATACTTTGAATGGTGTGCATGTGCTGTGGCTGAAGCCCATCTACTTACACAGCACCCTACGAACGAAGCGCGGTGGTTAGAAATATGTCAGGCACTGTTTGGGCTCCCTGCCCTGCTTGTCTCAGTACTGAGACAAGCAGGGCAGGGAGCCCAAACAGTGCCTGACATATTTCTAACCACCGCGCTTCGTTCGTAGGGTGCTGTGTAAGTAGATGGGCTTCAGCCACAGCACATGCACACCATTCAAAGTATAACTATATTGCGCAATGGTTTTTTATCTGTTTTCTATCCTCATGCAAACAAGGAAGAGATAGTAAGGACCAGCAGGAAAGAGGACACCACAACTAAAGATAAGTGAAAGTATTATGTATACACTTGTTCAAATATACATTTACTAAATGGTGCTTATCTTTCCTATTGATGGTGTACATCTTTTATCCTTCAAGTTTTAATCTATGCTCAATACCAAAGGGCAATTAGTTAGAAAAACGCCTCAGCACTAACTAATCAGGAACAACACCTGTCTAAGCAACCGCAATTAAACCCCTAAGGAGACACCTGTCAGATGCATGGACTCCTAAAGGATCCTAAAAAAACACTTATGGTGTTTCTCCCAATATAATCGCATAACCAATTGTGTGCTTTTTCCATGAATAAATCGCACAACCAAATGCGTTTTTTTTCAGTTTTAAACGCATGGATTTTTTAAGGGCTTGAATTTAAACGTGGTTTCAACCCCTTTTTTTACTGTTTTTTATTCACAGCACCATTTCACAAATATCACTAAATCACTGGTATCACAACTAGGAAGAGTATCCACTTATTTATATATTTATATATTTATATATGGTTTTATGTATTTATTTATACATACATAGTGCACGGATTTTAAGGAGGTTTTACACACCACTTGACCAGTATCATTGCACAAGCAATTTTTAACCATATCTACACGCTTTTTAAGGTTGATTGATAGCGCACCCATTGCACATAAATATTAACATTTTGTGTGTATTTTAAAATCATTTCTTCCACGTGTGAGAACACTAATATATGGGTTGCAGCATCATCATTTGGCTATCTTAAAACATTGTTGCCGTTCTGTCTTTGAATACCCACTCTAGCGCTTAAGTACACATACCTAATAATAATGTTTATCACCTACAGCTGCCAGTGGATCCGATAACTTGTCTATTAGGTGGTCTTGTGGAGGAGTCATATACTCCTTATACTTATGTCGCTTTGATTAGATTACTTTATCCTGCTAGAAAATTGATTGCAAGGTTTTGGCTTTCCCCCTGGGCCCCCACATCTATTGAATGGATACAACAAGTAAATACAATACTTGTTAGGGAAAAGATTGCATATCAGCACATAAATGTGTCGGGTAAATTCACCAAAAACTGGCAGGAGTGGCTGGAGAACCCTGTGGTTGCCCCCCCCCCCCCCCTCCAACTTGTACTTAAAGTGGTGGGACACCCTGAAAATGAAAACTTGAAAAAATGTTAGTAACAATTAAAAAAAAAAAAAAATGTTTTTATTTTTTTTACTTACCAGAAATGGCTGTTGCTAGGCAGATCGTCCTAATCTGCCTCCTCCAGCACTGCAGTGATCTTCTCTTCTTCCGTCTTCAGGTGAATGGGGCGCGATGTGTTATGGGAACTGTGTCCCACAACACACCGCGTTCCCCATTCACAAATAAGACTCGCGCATGCACAGTAGGCCGGGCGCCGACTCGCGCATGCGCAGTCGGCCGCGCGCCAACTCGCGCATGCGCAGTAGGAAACGGGAAGCCGTTTCCCTTACTGAGGATGGCGGCACTGGATCCGGATAGCCGAGGGACATCTCGGCCTACACGAACGATATCGCGGGCGCCCTGGGAGGGTAAGTGTACTTATTAAAAGTCAGCAGCGACTTTTTTTTAGCTGCTGACTTTTAAACAAAATTTTTTAAGGTGAAACCCTGCTTTAATAGACTGTTACCGATTTAGTGGAGGAAATTGGAGTATACCAGACTTGGTTCCAGGCAAACATGGGAATAAGGACTCTTGATTGGTTTGCTTTAGATTCAATTTTGGGGATTATTTGATGTTATTTTATTCTAGTTGCTCGAGACGCTATCTTTTTACCTTAAAGTGATTGTAAGGCTTCGTTTTTAATTTTTTTAAATAACAAACATATCATACTTACCTCCACTGTTTGCACAGAGTGGCCCCCAAACCTGCTCTTCTGGGGTCCCAGGCCATCTCTTGCGGCTCCTTCCCGCATCAGATAACCTCTGGGAGAAACGCTTCCCCGAGGGGGTTACCTTGCAAGCGCGCTCCAGAGTCCAGTATTTGACGTCCACAGCTGCCCAATGTATGACTCGGCCCTGCCCCCCGGTGCCCGCATCATTGGATTTGATTGGCAGCAGCAGGAGCCAATGGCTGCGCTGCTATCAATCTATCCAATCAAGAGCCGAGAACCCCGGGGCAGAGGAAGAGCGTGTCCTTGGCGGGTCAAGTTCCAGGGCTCAGGTAAGTAAAACGGGGGGAAGGGGCTGGGGGGGTGGTCACTGACAGGTGTTTTTTCATATAATGCATTATGGTGAAAAAACACGAGGGTTTACAACTAGACATGTGCACAACAAAAAAATTTGTTTATTTTCGTTTCGTTTTTTTCGTTTCCGAAAAAAAATTCGTTTTTTTTTTTTTCGTTTGTTTTTTTTCGTTTCCGTTGATTCGTAACGATTCGTACATTCGTAAGTCGTCGGTGTTCTTATTCGTAACGTTTCGTACATTCGTAAGAGTTTTTTTTCGTTGATTCGTTTTTTCGTTAGTTTAATTTTCGGACGCATTCGTATTTATTCGTACATTCGTAACATTTGTAGATTCGTAATCGGAGCATAATTCATAATTTTATGTAATGTGTATGCTATTATTACATTTTAATAAAAAAAAAAAGTTACGAATCGAAAAAAAAAAAGTTACGAATCGAAAAAAAAGTTACGAACGTACAAATTTTTTTGTTCAATACAGACACGGAAAATTACAAATCGAAAAAAAAAAAAAAGTTACGAATCGAAAAATAAAAGTTACGAATCGAAAAAAAAAAAGTTACGAATCGAAAAAAAAGTTACGAATGTACGAATTTTTTTGTTCAATCCATTCGAAGCACGTTTAGCAGCACCATTGTAAGGGACACGGAAAATTACCAATTCAACAAAAAAATAAAAAGTTACAAATGTACAAATTTTTTCATTCGTTTTCGTTTTTCGGATTTTCTTCATTAGTACATTCGTTGTTTCTAATTAGTTTTTTTCGGATTTTCGTTGTTTTTCGGATTCGTTCGATTCGAATGATTCGTTAATCGGATTTGTACGATTCGTTAAGATTCGTTATTCGGATTCATATGATTCAAATGATTTGTTCATTCGTACGAAAATGAACAAACGAAAATAACGAAAAAAAAACGAAAAACTAAAAAAAAACGAAACGAATTGCACATGTCTATTTACAACCCCTTTAATGAATGGTACACACTTCAGAGGATCTGGGCTGCTATGTGCAAAACCATTGTGCAGACCAGGTAAGTATAACATGCTTTTTTTTTTTTCTTAAATGACAACCTTCAGAATCACTTTAAATAATCATATTGATTTATAATTTTTTATTTTATTTAGAAAAGCTGAAGAAATTAAGAACAGCTGTAATACCAGAATAGCTTTAGCAGCTCATTCATTCCTTTGACCTGACATCTGCAGTTGTTTTTTCTTGGTTTTAATTAAAGCGGTACCAAACATAAAACCAAAAGAAAGCTCTATTTGTGGGAACAAAATGATAAAAATTTAGTATGGGTACAGTGTTGTATGACCGCGTAATTGTCATTTAAAAAGTGACAGCGCTGAAAGCTGAAAATAGCCCTTTTTGCGATTCGGCGCTGCGTCGCTTTAACTGACAATTGCACGGTCGTGCGACGTAGCTCCCAAACAAAATTGGCGTCCTTTTTTTTCCACAAATAGAGCTTTCTTTTGGTGGTATTTGACCGCCCCTGCAATTTTTATTTTTTGCGCTATAAACAAAAATAGAGCAACAATTTTGAAAAAAAATTAATATTTTTTACTTTTTGCTATAATAAATATCCCCAAAAAATATATAAAAAAACATTTCTTTTCCTCAGTTTAGGCCGATACGTATTCTTCTACATATTTTTGGTAAAAAAAAAAACACAATTAGCGATTATTGATTTGTTTGCGCAAAAGTTATAGCGTTTACAAAATAGGGGATAGTTTTATAGCATTTTTATTAATATATATATTTTTTTACTAGTAATGGTGGCAATCAGCGATTCTTATTGTGACTGCGACATTATGGCGGACACATCGGACATTTTTGACACATTTTTGGGAACATTGTCATCTATATAGAAATCAGTGCTATTTAAATGCACTGATTCCTTTGTAAATGACAGTGGGAGTGAAGGAGTTAACCACTAGGGGGCGAGGAGGGGCTAAGTGTGACGTGTTGTGTTTTTTTACACAGTAGGGGGCGTGGCTGTACGTCTGATGTCACTGATCGGCTTTCCCGATGACAGGGAACAGCCGATCAATGACAGGCAGTGTAGGAAGCACGGGGAGAGGTTTGTTTACACAGACCTCTCCCCGTTCTTCAGCTCTGTGACCCGATCGCCGGACACCAGCGGCAATCGGGTCCGCTGGTCCCGCGGTCACGGAGCTCCCGACCGCGCTCGCGCGACCCCACGGCTAGGCAATTAAAGGGGACGTATATATACACGTGCCTTTGCCTAGCCGTGCCATTTTGCCGGCGTATATATACAGTTGACGGTCGCGAAGCGGTTAATTTGGTCGGTTGGCAGACTGGTTGGTGAGTTGAGCTATGGAATGTTCTGTTTTTGTCTTGCATATGTTTTATAGCAGAAAGTAAAAAAATATATATTTTTTTTATTTCAAAATTTTCCTTTTTTTTTTGTTTATAGCGCAAAAAATAAAAGCCACAGAGGTGATCAAGTACCACCAAAAGAAAGCTCTATTTGTGGAGAAAAAAAGGACACAAAGTTTGTTTGTGTACAATGTTGCACGACCGCGCAATTGTTAGTTAAAACTAAACAATGCAGTATCACACAAAATGGCCTGGTCAGGAAGGGGGTAAATCCTTCCGGGGCTGAAGTGGTTCATTTATAATTTGTTAATAAAGGGCTGCTATGGCCATTGTACTCCATCTTGAGTCTGGTGTGGTTATTGTAGTACATACCTCCCAACTTTTTTAGATGGGAATGAAGGACACCTACAAGCAAAAGTATGCAGGCATAGGACACACCCCCTGTCACGCCCCCTTAAAGGAGAATTGTACAAAAAAACAAGATTGGTTAAACCCACAAGTGCTTTTTTAACACTACTATTCCTTTGTATTGGCTTTTGAAATTTATAAATGCAACAATTTTGGATTTGGATGAAAGGTTTAGCTCTGGGAAACACCTTTTGAAAGATAAAAAGTGAATTTTATATACATCTATAGAGGGACAAATGAGGAGGAAAGAGGGACAGAGGGACACTGCTCCAAATCAGGGACAGTTGGGAGCTATGGTAGTGCAGTGGAACCTCGGATTACGAGCATAATCCATTCCATGTGAATGCTCGTAATCCAAAGTACTCGCATATCAAAGCTATTGTCCCCATTGAAGTCAATGGAAACTAAAATAATTTGTTCCGCATTGACTTCAATGGTATGCAATACCGCATGCGGCCAGAGGTGAGGGGTGTCGCGGAGCCTCGGAAACAGCCGGGAAAGGCCCGAGGACACTTCGGCTGACCTCGGAAAGGCTCAGAAATGGAGTAATTCCGTGTCTTTCCGAGCATTGCCGAACAGCTCTTCTCGGCTCTAGCGCCCCGGCACCTCAGGCCAAATGCGGTACTGCAGGCTCTATTAGTTTGAATTCTGCTCGTCTTGCAAGACAACACTCGCACTCCAAGTCAGAATAAAAAAAAAAAAAAGTTGCTTGTCTTTCAAAATGCTCGTTAACCGCGTTACTCGTAAACCGAGGTTCTACTGTATAATGTTATTGTGGGAGTGGTGGTCTAGCAGTTAGGAGAGCAAAGAAACATCTTTTATACCCTAGTCAAGAACCTGGAAGCTGATTGGTTTCTATGCACCAGATTTTACACTCTCCAGTTTTAGTAAACCAACCCCATTGTGTTAGATATCAACGCACATCATAACACACTTGCATTATGATTCATTGACGTGCATTGTGATGCACATTGACGCATGTCTTAATACCTGCACTGAGATCCGTTTTGATGTGTTTTAATGGGAAATCCATCAAGAAAGGATGTGAATCCATCCTAATAAAAGGTGCACTTTCTAAGACCGCAGACGTAATTCTGGAATATTAGAACATACTAACCCAGATATACAGAGAAATCGAAAAATGTGAAAGACTTTCTTAAGCTAAATGCGGTTCATTCATCCAGCGTGTTCTCAGCACTCCTCCTTGATCATAAAGGCGGCCCCCGTACAATTTGTAATTCCCTAGAGCGAGTGCAAGCTCTACAGATCTCTTCTGATGTGTCTGAAGCCTCACACCGAATTACAGTTCAATCTATGAAAGCTGCAGTTCATTCATAGGGCAGGAAGGTAATCACAAGCGCCCATATCAGCGGCTTCCCGTACAGCAGTGTCCTCCTTCTGTACGACTGGCAGATCAAATAATTACTCCTTTTCATTGATGTATCTTTAATACATTTCCTGCTTGTGATGGGAGATGTTTTATCTATGACTGATGACGTCTTTTAGATTAAAACAGGTGAAATACGGCTTTTTTTCTTTGTTTCAGCCACGAAAAAAATATCTTAAACTGAATGCAGAATATAAAGAGAAGAAAACTAAATTATTGTAACTGTAAGCTACTTAAAGTGGTGTTGCACACACAAAAAAAATGCATAAATGTTCCTAAAAAAAAAATAAAAAATAAACATTTTGAATTTTTTTTTTTTTACTCACCTCTAAATGGCTGTTGCTAGGGGGTCCCTCATAGTCTGCCTCCTTCAGTGCCTGGGCTGGTGACATCACTTCCCCTCGGCGAAGGAAGGGCTCAGCTCTGCCCCCTCCCTCTTGTCAATCATCTGGGACACGTGACAGGTCCCAGATGACTGCGCGGCCAATCGCGGTGTGCTGCGCAGCTCGCGCATGCGGAGTGGGTGCCTGGCTGTCAAGCCACAGCCGGGCGCCCACAGTTACAATGCCGGCGCCGCCGAGTGGAGGGGGGGACAAGCGGGGCTTCGTTCCACCGCATCGCTGGACCCTGGAACAGGTGAGTGTCCGATTATTAAAAGTCAGCAGCTGCAGTATTTGTAGCTGCTGACTTTTATTTTTTTCTTAGAATGGTTACTCCTCTTTAACCACTTGACCTCTGGAAGAGTTACCCCCCTTCATGACCAGGCCATTTTTGGCGATAAGGCACTGCATTACTTTAACCACTTAAGGACCGCCCCACATACATACACTGCGTCCTTTAAAGAGGAAGTAAACCCTCTTAAAAAAAATAAAAAAAAAAAAAAAACACCCTGCAGGACAAAGGCATAATGAGCTAGTATGCATAGCATACTAGCTCATTATGAATTACTTACCTGAGATCGAGGTGCCTGGAACGATCCTCGTTCACCTCCTCCGTCGCCGCCATATCTCCCGGAGTGACTTCCGGGTATCGCTGCTCCAGTGCTGTGACTGGCCGGAGCAGCGATGATGTCATTTCGGCACATGCTCACGGGAGCTGTCAGTGACAACATGATCGCCTTCACTAACGGCACCCTCAGTGCGCCTGTGCCTTAAGACATCGGTGCCTGTTTTTTTAAAAATATCTCTGTGTAGGTTAAGGAGATATCTCTTGCACCTACAGGTAAGCCTTAATCTAGGCTTACCTCTAGGTTAAAGTGGTCTATAAGGGTTTACAAAAACTTTAAGCGCAAAATCACATACCTGTACATGCGCGATGCCGGAGCCCTGCTCCTCCTGTGATTGGACCCAGCGGGAGAGGCAGAATGGCGGCCTTCCTATGTAAACAAGGAGGGAGGGAGAGGGAGAGAGAGATCTGTGTTCCTGCTAATCAGGAACACCGATCTCTCTCTTCCTCCAGTCACTCCATCCCCCACAAAGTTAGAAAGCATTCCCTAGGAGCACACTAATGCCCCATACACACGGAAAAAATTTGAGATCCTGCTCTCAAATTTTCAGACAACAAAATCCGGTTGGACTTTTTCCGATCATGTGTAGAGAATTCCGACGGACAAAGCGCCACGCATGCTCAGATCAAATTACGAGACCAAAGCTATTGGCTACTAGCCTCTACATAGTTCCGTCGTACGCAACGAACGTCACCACGTTCAGAATGATCGGATTTTCCGACAACTTTGTGTGTATGCAACACCAGGGTCGGACAAAATCCGTCAGAAAAAGTCTGACGGATTTTGTGGTCGGAATTTCCGACCGTGTGTACGGGGGCTTAAAGTGGTTGTACACCCTGTACAACCACTTTTACCTACAGGTAAGCCTATATTAAGGCTTAGCTGTAGGTACTTGAAATATCTCTAAAACCTTCATGGTTTAGGAGATATTTACAAAAAAGCCGAGCGCCGATGACTACGTTGATGCGCCAATGTCTGCGGTGCATGCGCACTTCAGAAAGGGCACATCGTGCTGGTTCTAATAGGGGTCATGCCATGACTGGCGGCTTCCGCGTGCATGCGCAGGAGTGATGTCACACGACTTCCAGGTAGTCACAGAGCCGGAGTTGCGCCCCCGAAAGGAAGAAGGGTGAAGATGGACGCTCCCTGCAATGTCGCAGTCCCGCTAAAAATTGATGATCGCCGCCATTACTAGTAAAATAATAAAAATAAATTAAAATTCCATAAATATATCCCATAGTTTGTAGATGCTTTAACGTTTGTGCAAACCAATCAATATACACTTATTGGGATTTTGTTTTACCAAAAACATGTAGCAGAATAGATATTAGCCTAAAATGATGAATACATTTGATTTTTTAAATTTTTTTATTGGGTATGTTTTATAGCAAAAAAAAAAAAATATTGTTTTATTTTTCAAAATTGTCGTTCTTTTTTTGTTTATAGCACAAAAAATAAAAACAGCAGATATGATCAAATACCACCAAAGGAAAGCTCTATCTGTGGGAAAAAAAGAACATCAATTTTATTTGTGTACAGCATCGCACGACCATGCAATTGTCAGTTAACCTCCCTGGCGGTATTCCCGAGTGTGGCTCGGGGTTAAATTTCAGTACCATTAGCGGCAACCCCGAGCCACACTCGGGATTGCATTGCAGCATCCTGGTGCAGGTTACTTACCTTGTCCCCAGGATCCTGCGATGTCCCCCCCCGCTGTGTCTGTGGGCTGTGTCCTCTGCCCGAAGCATCTCTGTGTTGGGCTCCGTTCCCTGCGAGCGTCGCGACGCACAGGGGGCGGAGCGCGGCGGCAAATTCAAAAAAGGGAAAAATCATCATACATACAGTACACTGTAATATTACAGATTACATTACTGTATGAAATAATTTCACATCCCTTTTGTCCCTAGTGGTTTGTCCAGTGCCCTGCATGCAGTTTTATATTATATATATACTGTTCTTTCTGCCTGGAAACTGGAAATTGTCCATAGCAACCAAAAAGTGTCCCTTTACGTCAAAAGTGGTTTTAGACCAGCTAGAAAACAGCGATAGTAAATTAGAATCACATGCAGAATTGAGCGATAGTGAATCGTGGGGAAATTCATTTTATTATTATTATATTATTATTTTTTATAATTATTTTGATTTATTTATTATATTATAATTTATGATTTTGTGTTTCAAACGTCATCATACCCGGGATATCTACTAGACTCTTGGTGGACAGATTTAAGTGTGTTATTGCTAAGAATTACAGGCCTACAATATAAAAACGCCAAATTTCTATGCAAAATAATTGTACCGCTTTGAGACGCAAAAATCAAACCGCCAGGGAGGCTACAGTAACGTAGTGCCATATTGCAAAAAATGGTCTGGTCATTAACCGCTTCCCGACCGCCTCACGCCGATATACGTCAGCAGAATGGCACGGCTAGGCAAAACCAGGTACAGGTACGTGGTCCTTTAAGAGCCTAGCCGTGGGTCGCACGCGTGAACGGAGAGAGGTCTGTGTAAACAAACCTCTCCCCGCGCTTCCTACTTTGCCTGTCATTGATCGGCTATTCCCTGTCATCGGGAACACCAATCAATGACGTCGGACGTCATCCCCGCCCCCTAATGTAAAAAAACACACGTCACACACCATAACCCCTCCCCGCCCCCTAGTGGTTAACTCTTTCACTGCCAGTGTCATTTATACAGGAATCAATGCATTTAAATAGCACTGATTGCTGTATAAATGACAATGGTCCCTAAAATGTGTCAAAAATGTCTGATGTGTCCGCCATAATGTCGCAGTCACAATAAAAAGCGCTGATCGCCGCCATTACTAGTAAAAAAAAAAAAAAATATTAATAAAAATTCTATAAAACTATCCCCTATTTTGTAAACGCTATAACCTTTGCGCAAACCAATCAATAATCGCTAATTGTGATTTTTTGGACCAAAAATATGTAGAAGAATACGTATCTGCCTAAACTGAGGAAAAAAATGTTTTTTTTATATATTTTATGGGTATATTTATTATAGCAAAAATTTAAAAATATAGCATTTTTTTCAAAATTGTCGCTCTATTTTTGTTTAAAGCTCAAAGAAATAAAAACCGCAGGGGCGATCAAATACCACCAAAAGAAAGCTCTATTTGTGGGAAAAAAAGGACGCCAATTTTCTTTGGGAGCCACGTCACATAACCGCTCAATTGTCAGTTAAAGCGACGCAGTGCCGAATCGCAAAAAGGGGCCTGGTCCTTTGGCTGAAAATTGGTCCAGGGCTGAAGTGGTTAAGGGGGTAATACCTTCTGGGGCTGAAGTGGTTAAGCATGCTAAAAAGGTATTTTACTGTAAAATTCATGTGAAAAAATTTCTTTACAAATGTAAAACAATAAAAAAAAAACATTTTCGCATTTTTAACATTCAGTACGCGGCTCCCTTTGTGCAGCTTTGCCTTCTTATAAATTCTTTATTTTAGTTCGGCTCCTTTTTGGAAGGTAACTGTACATTTTCGTCTGTGTTTAAAGACTTCGCAAACTATGTGCTGGCCGCAGCGCCGAAACACAAATTCGGAATGTTTATTAAATGGTTTGTATATGTAGCTGCTGGATTTATCCAGTCAAACCATTAAGTGCTGAGCTTTGCCAGTAATGTGAAAAACCGCATTGCCTTATTTCAGTGATGTATGTTGATATACATAGTTTTATAGAAAGAAAAAAAAAATAACTGCAGTGCAGATAACACACAGGGTGAAAATTGTTTTCATATTACATTTCAGAGCAGCTCCTTGGTTTTATTTTAAGTCATAATACACGTTGGGGCTGGCGGAGTAATTTGTCACAGCCTCGGGAGGGATTAACAAAAGCATTCCAGAGCCCTCGGCCAGCTTTGGTTTGCGTTAAGGTTAAACAGGCTTGTTGTCACTTTCAAGAGGATCGTCCTGCTAATTCTCAAATATGATAGCGATTAATAAACCCAATCTTCGTGCTACTTATCTGTTCTTAAATAATTTTCTTTTTTTTTTTTCCACCTTTTTGCTATCTGATAGGGTTGAAAATTCTTCTTTCACATTTTTTGGCTTCCAAACCCCCTAATATAACGCAAATGATGGCTATATTCCTATTATAGTCAATATTTAATGCGCTAGTAGCATACCTCCCGACTGTCCCTGATTTCGAGGGACTGTCCCTGATTTGGAACAATGTCCCTCTGTCCCTCTGTCCCTCTTTCCTCCTCATTTTGGTCTGATCCATATAGTTATATATAAAATGCACTTTTTATCTTTTAACCACTTCAGCCCCAGGAAGATATGGCTGCTGAATGACCGTGCCATTTTTTGCGATGCGGGACTGCGTCGCTTTAACTGATAATTGCGCCGTCGTGCGACGTTGTATCCAGACAAAATTTACGTCCTTTTTTTCCCACAAATAGAGCTTTCTTTTGGTGGGATTTGATTGCCTCTGCGGTTTTTATTTTTTGCGCTATAAACAAAAAAAATAGCAACAATTTTGAAAAAAACACAATATTTTGTACTTTTTGCTATTATAAATACCCCCATTTTTTTAAAAAAAAGCTAATTTTTTTCTCAGTTTATGCCGATATCTATTCTTCCAGACTATTTGATTATTTTTGGTAAATAAAAAAATCATTAATATAATATAATAATATAATATATAAGCGTATATTGATTGGTTTGCGCAAAAGTTATAACGTCTACAAAATAGGGGATATATTTATAGCATTTTTATTATTATTTTTTTTTACTAGTAATGGCGGTGATCTGCGATTTTTATTGGACCTGCAACATTATGGCGGACACATCAGACACTTTTGACACATTTTGGGACCATTGGCATTTATACGGCGATCAGTGCTATATAAATGCACTGATTCCTGTAAAAATGTCACTGGCAGGGAAGGGGTTAACACTAGGAGCGATCAAGGGGTTAACTGTGTTCCCTGTGTGTGTTCTAACTGTAGAGGGAGGGGACTGACCTAGATGAAATGACAGATCATTGTTCCTAGGTATTAGGAATTCACGATCTGTCACTTCTCACAGAATAGAACAGGGAGTTGTGTGTTTACACACACGCGTCCCTGTTCTGCCTCTCGTGCCCGCGATCGCTCGTGGCCGGTGGTCATCGTGACTGTCGGCCATAAGCATAGGCACCCCCGCAGTACAGCGGGCGCGTGCATGTGCCTGCTATCCCGATCCCACAAGCCGACATATAGCTGCGACAGGTCGCGGGATCGTGTCGACCTGCCGCAGTATAATGACGGCAAGTATAATGACGGCGGCTGGTTGGCAAGCGGTTAAAAAATATTTCCCAGTGCTAAACCTTTCATCCAATTTCCAAATTGTTACATTTTGTAAATTTCAAAAGCCAATATAAAGAAATAGCAGAGGTTAAAAAAAGCACTTGTGGGCTTATCTATTTTCATTGGTATAATTCGCCTTTAAAGGAGCGTGACAGGGGGTGGGTCCTATGCTCCATACTTTTGCTAAAAATGGTCCCTCGTTTCTATCCTTAAAAGTTGGGAGGTATGGCTAGTAGTACAGAAAGAAGCGGCTGCTGAATGGAACTCTACTGGCACGTGGTGATTTATAGACTGTTCATTTTGCAAGGGAGTTTTTAGTTTGCAAGGAATTTTAGCTTGGTGAATCAGATGAAAAATTCACTTTTTGAAGAATACCCAATCACATGCAAGAAAATAGAAGAAATATATATTTTTGGTTGCACATGATTAATGGAAGTCAGCAAAACCTCACCCCATTCACCAAGCTAAAGGAAATTTCCTATGCCTTTAGTAAATCAACTGAAGACTTCCTAAAGTGGAAATAAACTCTCCTATACTTTACTGCCAACGAAGCTTCCATCTTATACCCCGTACACGCGATCCGACTTTCCGACAACAAAACCGCTGAATTTTGTTCGAAGTTTGTTGGCTCCAACTTGTCTTGCATACACACGGTCACGCAAATGTTGGCCAACAATTACGAATGTGGGAAGGTGGTGACGTGCAAGACGTACGGCGAGCCGATAAAAAGGAAGTTCAATAGTCATGTGATATCTCCATTACGAACGCTAGTTTTACAAGACCGATCGCTTCCGGCTCGTACTTGATTCCGAGCATGCGTGGAATTTTGTGCGACGGACTTGTGTACACACGATTGGAAAGCCCGACAACAAAATTTGTTGGCGGAAAATTTGAGAACCTGCTAGCCAACATTTGTTGGCAGAAAGTCCGACAACAAATGTTCGATGCAGCATACACACGGTCGGAATTTCCGCCAACAAGCTCACATCCAACATTTCGCGTCGGAAAATCCGATCGTGTTACGCGGCATTAGCCTCTGTTTGATCTGTAGTTGCCATGATGCAGCAAATGTGATCAGTTATAACACCAGCTATTGGATGACTTGACAGTTCAGTTGACAGTATACAAGTGACACAAAACACATATATATATATATATATATATATATATATATATATATATATATATATATATAAACAAACACACACTATATTGTCAAAAGTACTCTGACACCTGCCTTTACACGCAACATGAACTTTAATGGCATCCCAGTCTTAGTCTGTAGGGTTCAATATTGAGTAGGCCAACCCTTTGCAGCTATAACAGCTTCAACTCTTCTAGGAAGGCTGTCCACAAGGTTTAGGAGTGTGTCTATGGGAATGTTTGACCATTCTTCCAGAAGTGCAATTGTGAGGTCAGGCAATGATGTGGACGAGAGGGCCTTGCTCGCCTTCTCCGCTCTAATTCATCCTACAGGTGTTCTATCAGGTTAAGGTCAGGACTCTGTGCAGGCCTGTAAAGTTTCTCCACCCCAAACTCGCTCATCCATGTCTTTATAGACCTTGCTTTGTGCACTGGTGTGCAGTCATGTTGGAACAGGAAAGGGCCATCCGTTAAATTGTTCCCACAAAGTTGGGAGCATGAAATTGTCTAAAATGTCTTGGTATGCAGACGCCTTAAGGGTTCCCTTCACTGGAAGTAATGGGCCAAGACCAACCCCTGAAAAACAACCCCACACCATAATCCCCTCTCCAACAAATGATTTGGACCAGTGCACAAACCAAGGTCCATAAAGACATGGATGAGAGAGTTTGGGGTAGAAGAACTTGGCTGGCCTTGGAGTCCTGACCGCAACCCAATAGAACACCTTTGGGATGAATTAGAGCAGAGACTTAGAGCCAGGCCTTCGCGTCCAACATCAGTGCCTGACCTCACAAATGTGCTTCTGGAAGAATGGTCAAACATTCCCATAGACACACTCCTAAACCTTGTGGACAGACTTCCCAGAAGAGTTGAAGCTGTTATAGCTGCAAAGGGTGGGCCAACGATTAAACCCTACTACGAACTAATGGCGCATACACACGACTGGACTTTGACAGCAAAGGTCCGACAGAACAAATCCATCAGACAATTCAATCGTGTGTGGGCTCCATCGGACCTTTGCTGTCCAAAAATCTGACGGACTTTAGAAATTTTTCGTCCGGAACTCCGCTGGACCCAGTTCCTATCGAGAAATATATATATATATATATATATATATATATATATATATATATATATATATATAAAAATCACATATGTAACAACAATCCTATTTACAACCTGGTGAAAAGCCTGCACAGTGAAAACAAAACTAACTGATTATATCTAAAGCAGATCTTCTCTCACTTTTACATCTTTATACCATTGGACTCTTCCTCCACTCTTTCCTTCACATTACAAAAAAAAGAAAGACAATTTAGTTGATGGATACCCTTTATTGCAGAGCACACCTCGTGCTTCCCTCTTTCTCATCTGGATGAGAATAATGTTGTTTATTTCATATGCTTTGCCTTATCAAATGCTCCTTGCTGCAGTGACCAGTTACAGGTGGGGGCAGTAACCATTTGTTTTTGTACTATGAATTATATTGGCCATGCAACTCACTGACACCTTTGCTGCCATAGTGCTATGGGCTAGGTGTTCAGTGTGCCCCTTTACCTTTAAGAAGGGGTTGGCTTATCAGGTTTATCAGCCCTACACCTGTCCATCTAAATGCATGTGCTTCCATTGTTGGAGACTCACAGAAATTAGAGTTTAGGTCCACAGAAAATGGGGTGCCTTGCCGGGGCTCTGTGGCTTACGCATGTATTTGCAAATGTGTGCAACTAAACCCCTGTTTTTAACGCATACTGTTGGACCGGTCAGTTCAGTTGGTTGCAGGCTGGTCGGTAAGTTGAACTTAGAAATCTCTTTGTTTTTTTCATATGCTTTGCCTTTCCAATGCTCCTTGTGACCAGTTACAGGTGGGGGCAGTAACCACTTGTTTGGAGCATAAAATTGTCCAAAATGTCTTGGTATGCTGACGCCTTAAGAGTTCCCTTCTTCCCAACCCCTGAAAAACAACCTCACACCATAATCGCCTCTCCACCAAATGATTTGGACCAGTGCACGAAGCAAGGTCCATAAAGACATGTATGAGAGAGTTTGGGGTGGAGGAACTTGGCTGGCCTGCACAGAGTCCTGACCTAAACCCAATAGAACACCTTTCGGATGAATTAGAGCAGAGACTGCAGGCCAGGCCTTCGTGTCCAACACCAGTGCCTGATCTCACAAATGCGCTTCTGGAAGAATGGTAAATCCCTACCCACATCATACATCCCAGGAGACTTTGAGGTTGTGTTGAACACATTGCACATTCTCAGTGTAGCGTCATCAGGAGGCCAGCTACTTGGATCCAGAAAAGACAGCTGGCCTCCTGATGAAATCATAAAAAGATGGAGACATGGGACCTGGAGTGCAGCAGTTCTTGATGTATGACAGGAGGACAGCACTGGATTTGCTGGGTGGTTGAGTATGCTATTATAGCTCAGCCCAGGATACCGGGTAAGAAAGGGTTAAATAAAAAATAAACCCTGGGGGGTGAAGTTTCTGTTTATAATAGCAGGAGGGTATGGAGATCAGACAGATCAGGATTAGGTGGCAGAGCAGGGTAGTGGGTCGAAGCAGAGGTGTGCCACTGAATAGACAACCTGAGGCAATTGCCTCTGGGCAGCAGTGAGGCTATGCTGGACACTCTCGCTCAGTACACAGGGCAACATTCTTGAGTTGGTTGAAAGGGCACTGGTGCTGTCTGCACTAAAACAACCAATGATGCAGTGGACCACCTGCATCCTAGCAACCAAGGATGCTGTGCAGCCTAGCAATAAATGGGGCAGAACCACAGTGTCATTGTTTGCTAGAATGCTGGCAGCCAGGCCTGAGCGTCATTGATTTCTGGGCTAGCAGCAAAAAATGCCCGCCATATGAAAATCCCACTCCCACCCCCACCCTAGAGCTCATACTGCCTATTGAATTTTTCCAAGGGGGGTGTTTGGGGGAGAAAGTCACCTCAGGAGGCAATTAACCTAGGCATGCTCCTGGGCAAGAGGTCAGGAGCAGGGTCAGACTGGGCACGGGATAAATGTGGCTACCTTTGACAAAGGTCCATGAAAATGCAGGCACTAGGGATGAGCTTCGAGTTCGAGTCAAACTCTTGTTCGACTCGAACATTGCCTGTTCGCCTGTTCACCGAACAGCGAACAATTTGGGTTTTTTTGCGGCAAATTCGAAAACACCCTGTAAAAGTCTATGGAAGAAATCTTAAGTGCTAATTTTTAAGGCTTATATGCAAGTTATTGTCATAAAAAGTGTTTGGGGACCCGGGTCCTGCCCCATGTATTAATGCAAAAAAAGATTTAACAACTGACGTTTTTTCGGGAGCAGTGATTTTAATAATGCTTAAAGTGAAACAATAAAAGTGTAATATTCCTTTAAATTTCATACCTGGGGGGTGTGTATAGTATGCCTGTAAAGGGCGCATGTTTCCCGTGCTTAGAACTGTCCCTGCACAAAGTGTAATTTCTGCAGGAAAAAAAGTAATTTAAAAGCACTCGCCACTATAATGAATTGTCGGCTCCCCATAATACAGAGACCAGTCATTGAAAGTTATTGATAAAAAAAAAAAAATGCGTGGGGTTCCCCCCAAATTCAATTACCAGGCCCTTCAGGTCTGGTATGGATATTAAGGGGAACCCCGGGACAAATTTTTAAAAAAATGACGTAGGGTTCCCCCCAAATATCCATATCAGACCCTTCAGGTCTGGTATGGATTTTAAGGGGAACTCCACGCCAAATTTAAAAAAAAATGGTGTGGATCTCTCCCCAAAAACTACCCAAAAAAGACCCTTTATCTGAGCACGCAACCTGGAAGGCCGCAGGAAAAGAGTGGTCTGTGTGTTTTTTAACAATTTTTTACACTTTCTTTGTGAAATGGTAGGGGTACTTTTGTACCCCCTTACCATTTCAAACAGGGGGGGCCAGGATCTGGGGGTCCCCTTGTTAAAGGGGGCTTCCAGATTCTGATAAGCCCCCCGCCCCCAGACCCCCACAACCACCGGCCAGGGTTGTGGGGATGAGGCCCTTGTCCCCATCAACACGGGGACGTGGTGCTTTGAGGGGTTACAGACCCCCAAAGCATCCTCCCAATGTTGAGGGCATGTGGCCTGGTATGGTTCAGGAGGGGGGCACTCTCTCGTCCCCCCTCTTTTCCTGCAGCCAGCCAGGTTGCGTGCTCGTATAAAGGGTCTGGTATGGATTTTTGGGGGGAAATCCACTGCATTTTTTTTTTAATTTGGCGTGGAGTTCCCTTAAAATCTATACCAGACCTGAAGGGCCTGGTAATTGAATTTGGGGGGAACCCCACGCATTTTTTTTTTTATCAATGACTTTCAATGACTGTTCACTGTATTATGGGGAGCCAACAATTCATTATAGCCGCGAGTGCTTTTAAATGACTTTTTTTCCTTGCAAAATTACACTTTGTGCCGGGACAGTTCTAAGCATGGGAAACATGCGCCCCTTTACAGGCATACTATACACACCCCCCAGGTACGAAATTTAAAGGAATATTACACTTTTGCACTTTAAGCATTATTAAAATCACTGCTCCTGAAAAACGGCAGTTTTTTAAAGTTTTTTTTGCATTGATACATATCCCCTGGGGCAGGACTCAGGTCCCCAAACACTCTTTAGGACAATAACTTGCATATTAGCCTTTAAAATTAGCACTTTTGATTTTGAACGTTCGAGTCCCATAGACTTTAATAGGGTTCTAAAGTTCACGCAAAGTTTAGGTCTGTTCGCAGGTTCTGGTGCAAACCGAACCGGGGGTGTTCCGCTCATCCCTAGCAGGCACGCAGAAAAAATGTAGAATCAAGTAGTGGAAAGTTTGGTGGAGCTTGACAGCTAGTTTTTAGTGATGACTAAATAAGCCCTGCAGGCCACTGATAGACATGTGCTGGGGGACACCAGAATAGGACTCATTTTGGCTGTCCTGCATATTCCTGACACACCGTCTCCATGTCATAGTGCTGACCTCCAGTTCCTCCCGATCAGACCTGAACTGTTCCTCTCCCAGGTTCAATGATGTCAGTAGATGGAATTTGGTTTGAACACATTTTTCTAATTGGATTCAAGTAGAATAATGTGTGAATCCTGGGTAAAAGTTGTGTAAATCCTGTTTTAAAACATAAATAGACCTCTATATTAAAAAAAATAAAAAATAACACTGATCAAAAAAGAAAATGGAGTAATTTATTTTTATTTTTTCAATTATTTTTTGTCTGTATGTTGCATAAAAAAAAAAAAAAAAAAAAAAAAAAAATATAGATATATATATATATATATATATATATATATATATATATATATATATATATATATATATATATATATATATATATATATATATATATATATATATATATATGTTATTTTGCAATCTAAAAATGAAAATATTGCTCTGGTACCTAAGGGGTATACAGGTGCAAGAGCTATATCTCATTATATAAAGTAAATATAACATGTTTATTATTTCTATATTAAGTCTTTATTTTACAAATAAACATTTAATACAGTGTATACCCATGACACTGGCATTACAGAGCATTACTTTGCTTTTTTTTTAAACTGCAGAAGCTCTTTGCAGTTTAAAATATGACTAGGCTGTGTGTATGTAAATTAAGTTTGAGCTATTGAGCTCTGTAAACAACCATTTACCTTACAAAAAAACAAGAAACTACAAATACGTTATACCAATAATAATAATGCTGTTTCATCCAGTAGTAAATATGCCATCAAAATAGTAGGATATTCATCTCATCCTGGCCATCATATATCATCTATTTTAACTATTACCATTAGGCAGAAGTTACAGGAATATTAAAATTAGAACAAATAGGTACAGACAGAGTTTTTTTTTCCTGCAGACAATTAAGGCTATAAATGGGAAAATTAATCAGGTTAGGAAATATTTGGTTAGAGTTAATGCTTTGTCATTTGTCATATTTTAAACTGCAAAGAGCTTCTGCAGTTTTTAAAAAAAAAAATTATTTGTAAAATAAAGACTTAATATAGAAATAATAAACATGTTATATTTACTTTATATAATGAGATATAGCTCTGCACTGAAATCTCCGATCCCCACCAGCAAGCAACAGTTCTCCGCTCGCCCTTCAGGAGATTTCAGTACAGTTCCGCCTGATACGCTGAAACGACACATCCTTTTGGCCAATCCCCAGAAGACGTCGACTTGTGATGAAACGCGTAGGGTGGAGCCTTCGGTGACATCATTACCCTAGCAATGGTGGTGAGACGAACAATCTAGGAAATAGGGAGAAGCTAATAGAGACGCAGCAGCTTCTATATGACACAACCGCCTGTTATGATACTTCGCTCCTGTAAGTGCAAACTCTTCTTTTATTAAATTATCTGACTTGATATACTGCACCATGGAAGTTTTTATTTTTTATCTTTGAGTAACAATAGAACATCGGCTGGTCCGGATATCTTTAAGTTTTGGGGAGACTGTTAATTCCCTGCGTGGGGTAAGATTGTTAACAGCAGTCCGGCTTTTTGGTAAGCAAGCTACTTCACACTTCGGTGTTGACCTGAACACACGTTTGATTTGTTTTGGGAAGATTGGGGTCACAACTTTTTTCTCCTGCAATTCATCTTATACCCTCTAGAGGCTAATTTTGCACAAACTCTTTCATTGATTATTATTTGGCTGGGACGTTGCTTTAGTTTTCACTTTTTTTCTCTTTTTTAAATATTTTTTATTTTTTTGGGGATAATAACTATTTTTTCATTATTATTTAATTTTTCAATGAATTTATCACTCATTTATTGATTTTTTAATTCTTTATCACATATTGATATTACAATCATTTTCACATCAATATTAGCGCTGCACTCACTTTGTTATTTATGTAATTTATAGAATGCATTAAGATAAAAAAAATCTTCTGACTTTACAACCCCTTTAAAGCCATTCTGGGGAAATAACATTTATGAATTGGTGCCCTGGTTGATTCTGTAAATCCTCGGGAATCAAGTACTATATATTTACACAATTCTATGAATATTGCTATTGTTTTGGGCAGAATACAGGTCTCATCAGATGTCATTCATTTTATATTGTGCAAATGTTTTGTCCTTTCATAAAGTGGGGTGCTACCTAAAAAAATACATTTAAAAGTCAGCAGCTACAAATACTGCAGCTGCTGACTTTTAATAATCGGACACTTACCTGTCCCAGGGTCCAGCGATGCGGGAGAACGAAGCCCCCCTCATTCCCCGCGACGGCATTCTTACTGTGGGCACCCGGCTGTGGCTTCACGCCACACAGTCATCTGGGACAAGTGACAGCGGCGTCGAGGGGAAGTGATGTCAGTGCCCAGGCACTGAAGGAGGCAAACTACGAGGGACCCCCTAGCAACAGGCATTTAGAGGTGAGTACATTTTTTTTTTTTCCAATTATTTTTTTTTTATTTTTTTTATGATTTTTAAGCTATTTTTCATTTATTTTTTGGTGGAAACACCACTTTAAATGTACAGTATGAACATTTCTTAAATGTTTTTTTATAAAGTCTGCAACATTTTGGTAATTTTGTAAATGAATAGATAAGAAGATCCAGCTCTAAAAAGAGCCAGAATAGTCCACGTGACAACGATGAAGCCTAGGCCCATTTTCAATGCCAACCAAGGAGTAGCTGCCAAGATGGCACTTTTGGGGAAAGGAAAAAGTTGGTATTGTCTATAACAACCAATCAGATTCCAGCTGCCCCTTTTTTAAGCACAAACTGGTGAATATGGATTAAAAAAGTTATTATCTGACTACCTTTTCAGCAAGCACGATCAAGATTAGTCATAAAGACTTGGTAAAAAGCAATTAATCTACAAAAATCAGGACCACATAACTTCCAATTAAAATTCATCTTTTTAAAAAAAAAAATTAATCTAAGCACTAAACTATGTCTGTTTGCTATAAGTTGCTGCATTTTGCATACTGTCATTGTCCTTTGCATTACTTTATTAACCGCTTCCCGACTGGCCACTGCATATATACGTCAGCAGAATGGCACGGGCAGGCAGAATCACGTACCTGTACGTGATCGTGCATGTGCCTGCCCGTGGGTCGCGCGCGCGCCGCTAGCGGCGCGCTCGCGACCCGGTCGGGAGCTCCGTGACCCCGGCCGTGGGACCAGCGGACCCGATCGCCGCTGGTATCCTGCGATCGGGTTACGGAGCTGAAGAACGTAAACTGTAAACAAACCTCTCCCCGCGCTTCCTACACTGACTGTCAGTGATCGGCGGTTCCCTGTCATCGGGAACGCCGATCAATGACGTCAGACGTACAGCCACGCCCCCCTACTGTAAAAAAAAACACAACACGTCACACTGACTCCTCCCGCCCCCTAGTGGTTAACCCCCTAACTACAACTGTCATTTACATAGGAATCAGTGCTATTTAAATAGCAGTGATTGCTGTATAAATGACAAATGTCCCAAAAATGTGTCAAAAATGTCCGATGTGTCCGCCAAAATGTCGCAGTCACAATAAAAATCGCTGATCGCCGCCATTACTAATAAAAAAAAAAAATATTAATAAAAATGCTATAAAACTATCCCCTATTTTGTAAACGCTATAACTTTTGCGCAAACTAATCAATAATCGCTAATTGCAATTTTTTTTACCAAAAATATGTAGAAGAATACGTATCGGCCTAAACTGAGGAAAAAAAATGTTTTTTTATATATTTTTTGGGGATATTTATTATAGCAAAAAGTAAAAAATATTGCATTTTTTTCAAAATTGTCGCTCTATTTTTGTTTATAGCGCAAAAAATAAAAACCGCAGGGGCGATCAAATACCACCAAAAGAAAGCTCTATTTGTGGGAAAAAAAGGACGCCAATTTTGTTTTGGAGCCATGTCGCATGACCGCGCAATTGTTAGTTAAAGCGACGCAGTGCCGAATTGCAAAAAGGGGCCTGGTCCTTTGGCTGCCAATTGGTCCGGGGCTGAAGTGGTTAAATACAATTTGAATATCTATCTTTTACCCAGTCCATCAGGACCTCACACTTTTAATTGTGCCAGTATTAAATTTTAATGCGAGCGCTCTCTATGATCTGCTTCTTTTCAATAAGTATTTATTTTATGCCTGACATGTTTACACGTGTTAACTGTTTACTGAAGGTATCTGTCAGGCCCAACTGGCAGGGTGAGAATTACTGGGCCAAAGCCAAAAGAGCATTTCTCGATCCTTCTACTTGTACAATGTCACTCAGTTGAAAGCAACAATTTCCAAGAAATAACATTGGGCCATTATTGCATGAAGTTTTCTTCTAAAGGCAGTCTAAACTTTTAGATTGTAAGCTCTCACGAAGCGGGGCCCTCCGAACCCTCTTGTATTGGATCGGATTGTAACTGTACTGTCTCCCTTTATATCGTAAAGCGGTGCGCAAACTGTTGTCTCGATATAAATCCTATAAATTAGTACACTATATTACCAAAAGTATTGGGACACCTGCCTTTACTCGCACATGAACTTTAATGGTATCCCAGTCTTAGTCCGTAGGGTTCAATATTGAGTTGGCCCACTGGGAAGTCTGTCCACAAGGTTTAGGAGTGTGTCTATGGGAATGTTTGACCATTCTTCCAAAGGCGCATTTGTGAGGTCAGGCACTGATGTTGGACAAGAAGGCCTGGCTCGCAGACTCCACTCTAATTCATCCCAAGGTTGAGGTCCAGACTCTGTTCAGGCCAGTCAAGTTCCTCCACCCCAAACTCGCTCATCCATGTCTTTATGGACCTTGCTTTGTGCACCGGTCCAAATCAATTGGTGGAGGGAGGATTATAAGGTGGGGTTGTTTTTTAGGGGTTGAACTTGGCCCCTTAGTTCCAGTGAAGGGAACTCTTAAGGCGTCATCATACCAAGACATTTTGGACAATTTCATGCTCCCAACTTTGTGGGAACCGTTTGGGGATGGCCCCTTCCTGTTCCAACATGACTGCTCACCAGTACACAAAGCAAGGTCAATAAAGACATGGATGAGTGAGTTTGGGGTGGAGGAACTTGACTGGCCTGCACAGAGTCCTGACATCAGCCTGATAGAACACCTTTGGGATGAATTAGAGCAGAGACTGCGAGTCAGGCCTTCATCCACATCAGTGCCTGACCTCACAAATGCAATTCTGGAAGAATGGTCAAACATTCCCATAGACACAATCCTAAACCTTGTGGACAGCCTTCCCAGAAGAGTTAAATCTGGTATAGCTGCAAAGGAAGAGCCAACTTAAAGTTTCAACACACCAACCACAGAAAAGGTAAGTCTATGTACCTTTACTGCCTGTCTTTATTTTAATAAGTTATGTCAGACAGGTCTTAATGCCCATTTAAAGGTGCCACATCCTTAGATAGAATAACAGAAAAAATTGTGCTATGGGTAGGACTTTAGGCACCATGAAACCAATATTGTATTAAAATACAAAACATGTATTGTACAATTGTTTTAAAACCAGGAAAATGTGTCAAAATCCATACAGAATGTGTATCTATATACATACTGTAAATAGCCAATTACAAAATGATAAGAATCCCTATCAATCAAAGGATCATGAATGAGAAAATGAACCCCACCGCGTTTCAACTTTCACAATCTTCTTCAGGGGGTTTATATAGTAGGAAGGATGGATTCATATTATTGATGGAGACCAACAACATTCAGGCACCCAGGGACTCACCCATGCCACTCGGCGACTAAGGGAGGACCCAAAAAGGTGGATAGTCTTTCAGAGTGGTGTGCAGATATAGAGTTGCCAAAGACAATCAGGATGAGGCAGCAGAAAAAGTTTTACTAGGCATATCAGAATTGATGAAAAAAAAGTTGAAAAATTGAGTTACTGTGATCATTACACATAAAGAGCCCAGCAGGTCCCACAAAATGAATAGTTATAGAGTGCCCCAATCCAAAATAAAAAAGTAATGACCATCACGCCAATGGTCCAAGCTCCTGGGTGGTTCATGGGTGATACCTGGTTTTAAAACAATTGTGCAATAAACTTTTTGTATTTTAGTACAATATTGGTTTCATGGTGCCTATAAAGTGCTACCCGTAGTACATTTTGTTTGCCTTTATTTTACTCCTGGCCCTGTAGTGACAGGGTCACTTTAAACTGCAAGGAACGCTAAGTACTAATTTGTAAAAGTACAAAGTACAAATTTCATTCTATCTTTCTATACAGTTGATGTAAAAACTTCGGCACTTTGAACTCCTTTAGGGTGATCAAAGTTTTAAGCTAATTCCGGTCATCACAATAACACATGCAAAGAAAGTAATTTCCATTAGTAAACCACAATGAAACCTGAGTGAGTAAAGCCGGTTAATATACATGTGTCTGCATGTCCGTAACAGCCATTCACAGACAGATGCAAAAATTACAGATTTTACAAACTGTTTGTAAATTTACTGACAGTTGGCAACCCTGACCCTGAGGGAGTCAGGCTCACCCCACTTAAAAAATATTTGACAGTGAGTATAAATTAAAGGCTAAGTACTAAATCATTAGGTAGATACGGAGTCGGGGACAGGACAACATTTAGGGCTGGCGACAAGACGACAAAGTGGGAAATCCCAAACAAGCACAGGATGTCAGGATGCCATCTAAAACAGAGGTGTACATTCACCAAGAAACAGGCTGGGAATTTCTGGTAGTCTCTTGCGTGGGCACACTCCTTTGTGTGAAAACACACTCAGGCACATGGGCTGGCACCAAATGCCCTATTTAAAGTGGTTCTAAATGCATTTTTCTTACCTTAATGCATTCTATTAGATACGTGCAGAACGAAAAAATGTGTTTTGTTTCGATTCGTTATTTAAATAAATTTTTTTTGTTAAATTTGTTTAATTTGTTTTGTTTATTCGTATTCGAATCGATTCAAATTTTCTAATTCGAATTCGGATAGATTCGAAAAGTTTTCGAATCAATTTTGAATAGTTTTTGAATTTAAATAGTTTTCGAATTCTAAAAGTTTTTGAAAAAATTTGTCAGAATTTTAATTTGTAACTAAATGAACCGCACATGTCTACATTCTATGCATTAAGGTAAAAAACCTTCTGGGTGCAGGCCCCCCTTTTACTTACTTGAGCCCCATCTTAATCCAATTGTGTGCATGAGAGCAGCGGCTTTCCCAGGTCTCTCTCTCCTCATTGACTCACACAGCAGTGGGAGCCATTGGTCCCTGCTGCTGTCAATCACAGCCAGTGAGCTAATAAGGACAGAGTGTGGGGGGGGGGGGGGCAGGGCCAAGCCACGCTCTGTGTGTGAATGGACATTGTCCATTCACAGGAGCGTGGCTTGGGAGCGAGCCTGTTCGAGTGCCCCCATAGCAAGAGGCTTGCTATTGGGAGCACTTCGCAGGAAGAGGAGCCAACCAAACCCTTGCACAGAGCGGGTAAGTATAACATGTTTGTTATTAAAAAAAAATACAACCTTTAGAATCACTTTAAAGGAAGAAGAAGCAACAGATGCTGGATGATCTTCAGCTTGTCTGTGACAATACTTCCATGAATCCTGATCCTCATGAATATATTGGTTTCCTTTTGCCAACTCAACTTGATTTGGATTCCCCTCCATCTGAGTTCTGGTTGTGACCTTAGCTCTTTGAAAGGGGTTGTAAACCCTCGTGTTTTTTCACCTTAATGCATCCTATGCATTAAGGTGAAAAAACACCTGGCAGTCACCGCCCCCCCAGCCCACCTGTTTTACTTACCTGAGCCCCTTCATCTCCTCGGCGGGAACGTGCTGTCCCTCTCTGCACGGGGTCCCAGCCCTTGATTGGATAGATTGATAGCAGCGCAGCCATTGGCTCCCGCTGCTGTCAATCAAACTCAATCACGCGGGTGCCAGGGGGCGGGGCTGAGTCTGGCATTCGTGTCTGTGGATGCAAATGCTGGACTCGGGAGCACGCTCGCAAGGTAACCCCCTTCGGGAGAGCGCTTCTTCTAGGGGGTTATCTGATGCAGGGAGGAGCCGCGAGAGCCACCGGGAGACCCCAGAAGAGGATGTTCGGGGTCACTCTGTGCAAAACGAGCTGCACAGTGGTAGTATGATATATTTGTTATTTAAAAAAATAAAAAAACGATCCTTTACAATCACTTTAAGGACTCTTCTAATGATTAGTTGTGTATAACCCTGGCTTTGGTTCCTAACTGCCCTGCCATCTTCAACCCTACTGATTGAGAGTGTATTACCTTGGCTCTTAACCACTCTGTCATCTATAGATCTACTGGCAGCTCATCTTTGACCTCGGCTTGACCCCTGACCATGAAATTGCTGCTCCGGCGTTTTCCTGCTGTTCTTATATGGCATTACCTTTGCTTACTGCAAGTATCGGCTTCTCACCAGCTGCTGGACCTGACCTGCTTCTCCACTGTGTTCCTTCATGTTCCCTCTGAGCTTCTCATCTCCCTGTCTGAGAGCTACCCTACTCACCACTTTCAGGAGCAGCCACCAGTGAACTGTTCTATCGGTACCTATGCTCCTTTGTGCTTTGCATTCCCTGTCACCACCTCCAGGGGTGTTTAGACTAGATCTGAAAGGGAAGCCCTCTCTTCACTTTGGCCTCCAATGGGTACATGACACAAGGTCTTAACCAGGAAGTCTGTCAACGGGGCAACAAGAGCCTGGAGTGCAGATATCAGGAGAAACAAGGAACAGGGTACTGGGTACAGTAGTCCTTTAAAGCACTAGATGATGCATGTCTGTGGAACACTTGAGATCAAAGTTTTTGAGTTCTAGAAGGGGCTGCAGAGAAAACAAGATTTAAGTAATGCCGCGTACACACGGTCGGAATTCTCGTCGGAAAAAGCTCTGATGGTTTTCCCGTCGGAATTCCGACGGAATTTCACTCAAACTGTCTTGCCTACACACGGTCACACCAAATTCCGACGGTCAATAACACCACGGCATACAACACGTTCGACTGCACTATAAAAGGGAAGTTTAATGCTTCTGAGCATGCGTCGAATAGTTTCCGAGCATGCGTCAGAATTTTGCGTGTCTTAATTGCATACACACGATCGGAATATCCGATAGAAAGGTTTTCCGTCGGAAAAATTAAGAACAGGTTCTCAATCCAAAGTCCGTCGGAAATTCCGACAGAAAAAGACCGATGGGCATACACGCGGTCGTAAAATCCGATGAAAAGCTCCCATCAGACTGTTTCCATCGGAAATTCCGACTGTGTGTACGCGGCATAAGAGGCAGGTGAAACCTTGACAATTTTACCCAAAGTCCATCAAATTAGCAGGAAGTGATGGGAAATGATCCAACAGTGGTAAAACAGCAAATAAAAAAAAAGTTGTAGTTAGATTTTGACCATGTTCCTAAAAAAGAAAAGAAAAAATGCGTGACATAGAGCAGTAGAGCAGATAAATGGGGTTGATTTGCTAAAGACAGATAGGCTTTTTGCTTTTGCAAGGGAATTTTAACTTTGCAGAGACATTTTCCCTCAACTCAAGGAATGTAGTGAAAATTCACTTTGCAAAGGATATAAAACCACATGCAAGGACAATAAAACAATATTTTTGGTTGCACGTGATTGGATGATGGAAGTCAGCAAAGCTTCACCTCATCCACTAGGCTGAGGGAAAATTCCCTTGCAAAGTGAACAGCCTATTTGCCTTTAGTAAACCAAACCCATGAAGTCTGAAAAAGCAAACAGCGTCTGCTGTACTCTCTTTAGAGAACCCACAATGGTCTATGAGTCCTATTTTATCAGTTCACCCTGCAACTCAAATATTTAATATAGACAGAAAAACAAAAAAGTTATCAAAAAGTCTTAAAACATTTACTGCTTTAAAAAAAGCAAATAACCGTGACCCCGATACTATTATAGTTCCCCTTTAAACACTCTCTAGCTGCCATCATTATTGAAGGTTGATGGAGAACACACGCCTCCTATCTTGCCAAAATCTCACCCATTTTTGTACTTTATTTAATTGTGAACAAAGTCTGACACCTTTCACAATGATAAATGAGCAGGGGCACTCAGCCTGTAATTGTAATAAGAGTTATAGAGCCCGCTGATTGTGCAGGCTGGTTTAATTCATCTTTATTCTTTTCCTCACTAAACCTAGTCTTATTTTATATGTGAGGGTAGAAAAATGAAACTTGACCTTGAAACATGGGAAAACTTCCAGACACAAGACTATTTTTCCTTCCGTGGCTGTTTATTGTTCCCTTTCACCAAGGTATTGAGGACAGAGTCTATCCCTGGGGTTCAGTTAAAACGTGTGTGTGACACCGCAAAGCAAGACATAAAAGGGAGATAAAATACAAATGTTACCTGTGATCATATGATGATTTAGTATTGCCTGAGAAATTCTATACCACTTTTATTGTGCTCACAGATTAAAAGTCGAGGTCAGAATCAACTTCAACAAATCAAAATGATTGCGCGCTAAACGTAATAAAATAAATGTGCGCTTTCACGAAAGGCAATGCAGCATTCCTCCCATGAAATAAAATATAAACATTTTTAAAGCATTATTAACATTAACAATTCTATATGTCATGTCTGACATTGCAACAGACTGTAAATCAATGAAATGCGAAGCTTACCTACGGAATATACACTATATTACCAAAAGTATTGGGACACCTGCCTTTACACGCACATGAACTTTAAAGGCATCCCAGTCTTAGTCCGTAGGGTTCAATATTGAGTTGGCCCAACCATTGCAGCTTCAACTCTTCTGGGAAGGCTGTCCACAAGGTTTAGGAGTGTGTCTATGGGAATGTTTGACCATTCTTCCAGAAGCACATTTGTGAGGTCAGGCACGAGAAGGTCTGGCTCGCAGTCTCCGCTCTAATTCATCCCAAAGATGTTCGATCTGGTTAAGGTCAGGACTCCAAGGCCAGCCAAGTTCCTCCACTCCAAACTCACTCATTCATGTCTTTATGGACCTTGCTTTGTACACTGGTCCAAATCATTTGGTGGAGGGGGGATTATGGTGTGGGGTTGTTTTTCAGGGGTTGGGCTTGGCCCCTTAGTTCCAGTGAATGAAACTCTTAAGGCATCAGCATACCAAGACATTTTGGACAATTTCATGCTCCCGACTTTGTGGTAACAGTTTGGGGATGGCCCCTTAATGTTCCAACATGACTGCACACCAGTGCACAAAGCAATGTCCATAAAGACATGGATGAGCGAGTTTTGGGGTGGAGAGTACCTATTTGCAGAGGTTCCCTGAGACCAGAATGTTATTTCAAGGGTTCCTCCATGTTAAAAAGTTTGCCAAGGCTGAGAAAGTTAGATAGATCTTTTCTTTTGTGAAGCTTATTTTTGTCCCAGGTTGCAAAAGCTACAATTTGTATTTGAAGTTTGGATGACCACTTTTTATTGAAAACTATAGTAAATTAACCACTTTGTGACCGCCCACAGTCATATGACGGTGGCAAGAAACATCTGTTGTTCCAGGCCACCGTCATATGATGGCACTTCCTTTGCGGCCACTAGGGGGCGTGCGTGCGCCGGCTGCGTCACTGGGGACCCTATGCGCGTGCCCAGCGGCCGCAATGTCCGCCGGGCACCCGCGATTGCCCAGTAAATGAGCAGGACGTGGATCTGTGTGTGTAAACACACAGATCCACGTCCTGTCAGAGGAGAGGAGACCGATGGTGTGTCCCTTGTACATAGGGACACCGATCCGTCTCCTCCCCCAGTCAGTCCCCTCCCCGCACAGTTAGAATCACTCCCATAGGGAACATATTAACCCCTTGATCACCCCCTAGTGTTAACCCTTTCCCTGCCAGTCACATTTATACAGTAATCAATGCATTTTTATAGCACGGATCGCTGTATAAATGTGAATGGTCCCAAAAAATGTGTCAAAAGTGTTCGATTTGTCCGCCGCAATATCGCAGTCACCATAAAAATTGCAGATCGCTGCCATTACTAGTAAAAAATAAAAAATAAAAATGCTATAAATCTATTCCCTATTTTGTAGACGCTATAACTTTTGCGCAAACCAATCAATATACGCTTATTGCGATTTTTTTTTTTTACCAAAAATATGTAGAAGAATACGTATCGGCCTAAACTGAGTAAAAATTTTGTTTAAAAAAAATTAAAAATTGGATATTTATTATAGTAAAAAGTAAAAAATATTGTGTTTTTTCAAACTTGTCCCTCTTCTTTTGTTTATAGTGCAAGAAATTAAAAACGCAGAGGTGATCAAATACCACCAAAAGAAAGCTCTATTTGTGGGAAAAAATGATATATAAAATGTTTTATTTGGGTACTTTGTTGCATGACCGCGCAATTGTCGTTCAAAATGCGACAGAGCTGAAAAATGGCTTGGTCAGGAAGGGGGTGTTCGTGCCTGGTAGGCAAGTGGTTAAAAGAAGAAGTGTAGTTTTAGATTATATTATACCGTGTTTCCCAGAAAGTAAGACCTACCCTGAAAAAAAGACCAACCTTGATTTTCCAGGAGGGCTGCAATATAAGCCCTATCCCGAAAATAAGCCCTAATTTAAAGTGGTTGTCTTCTCCTCTTCTCCTGTCTGTCAGCGGGGGATCTCAACCCCCCCTCCCTCTGTACTGCTTGGATCGTGGAAGAGAGCTCAGGTGGGCTATGGAAGCCCAGAGCGGCACTCAGCTCTCCTTCTCCTGCCTGTCAGTGTGGGATCTCGGCCCCCCTCCCTCTGTACTGCTTGGATCGTGGAAGAGAGCTCAGGTGGGCTATGGAAGCCTAGAGCGGCACTATAATAAGGTACCTGACACAACAGATTACAGAAACACATACCTTTCCCACCATATACTACTGTAATAGAGAGGACTCTAGCAGCCCACAACCACTTTTACTTCATTCACACAGGGGATTCCTGTCAGGCAGGGTAGGGGAGGGGTAGAGACGACAGCACATTAAATAGCAAGCCCTACCCCGAAAATAAGCCCCACTGTGTTTTTGGTTGCCAAAATGAATATAAGACCTGGGCTTTTTTTCGGGGAATATACGGTATTCCACATGGTGAGGGCATAACAAATTTGGCCTTCTAATGAATTAAACAGCCTTGTAGATTTATTTTTAATGAACATTTTCAGTCCTGAAAGTTCAAGCTATTTAAAGAGATTTTAACGAAAAATAAGAATGATTTTGAGATACTCAAGCAGTGCTCCTCACTAATGTTTTCATGTAACTGTACAGCTTTCAGGACCAATTCATTACTCTTTATTTAAAAGTAGTGACTACTGCAATGGATCATGAACCCAAAGGTCGATCACTGCTCAAGTGGGTGAAGTAAACATTTGCTAATGGTCTGAAGGGAAATGTTATAAGAGAGAAGTAGATAAAGGAGACATATTTCTTTTATCTAGAACACTTATGTCTGAACAAAGCATTGGGTTCTAATACGCAATGAACACATGTTTTAATTATTTTTTTTCTTAAGAGGTAAGCATAGTGTTATGAGATTTTATTTAACATGCCATTGTCTCCTCAAGTGTCTAGTATTTGGTTAAAGTTTTCATTAACAAACTATTTATGGTAAGGCCTATTTTCTGAAAACATCAAGTTCCCAACAATACCATTGGCTTTTTAACCACTTCCTGATACCGTATACCGCATATTTACTAGACATGTGCACTGGCAAAAAATGTGTTAGTTTTTGTTTTTCATTCACTATTCGTTTTTCGGGTCATTCGTTATGATCGAAATTCGATATTTCGAATAAATTTGAAAATTTGAAAATTTAGGAAATTCTAAAATGAGAAGATTCGGAAATTCGGAAATTTGAAAATTCTAAATCCAAAAATTTGAAAATTCAGAAATTCTAAATCCAAAAATTTGGAAATTCCGAAATTTGAAATCTTAAAATTTGGAAATTAAGAAATTTGGAAGTTTGAAAATTCAAAAACTTGAAAACTCGAAAGTTCCAAAATTCGGAAATTCAGGAATTTGAAAAATTGAAAATCCAAAAATAAGAAAGAAAATTCAGAAGAATGAAAACCCAAAAAATAAAGAATGAAAATCAGAAAATAAGAAAATTTGAAAATCAGAAAAAATAACTAATATTAACTAACTATTAAATTATAGGTATTGGAATTTCCTTTCAAATTTTGCTGTTATTGAACATAACAAATACGAATTTATCCGAAGTTACGAATTATCCAAAATAACGAATGCTGCATCTAAACAAATGTAATGTAACAAATTTATAATAATAATAATAATAATAATTATTATTATTATTTATTATTAATTTGTCACGTTCCATTCGTTTAGATGCAGCATTTGTTATTTTGGATAATTTGTAACTGAGGATAAAGTTGTATTCATTATGTTCACTAACAGCCAAATTTGAAAGGAAATTCCAATACCTATAACTTAATAGTTTGAAAATGTTCATTAAAAATAAATCTACAAGGCCGTTTAATTCATTAGAAGGCCAAATGTTTTATACCCTCGCTATGTGGAATATAATATAATCTAAAACAACACTTCTTCTTTTAATTTACTATAATTTTCAATAAGAAGTGGTCATCCAAACTTCAAATACAAATTGTAGCTTTTGCAATGGGGGGACAAAAATTATGATCTTGCGCAATAGAGCCAGCCTGCTGCAGTAAATGTTAGACATGTGAAATTTATTTTGTTCTGAATTCGTGTTTTGACAAAGTTGGACGAATTCGTTAATTTGGAAATATTTCCAAATTTTAGGATTTTCGAATCTTCGAATTTCCGAAACCTTCGAATTTCTGAATTTTCAAATTCTCGATTTTCGAATTTTCTAATTTTCACATTTTTGGATTTTCGGATTTTTGAATTTCAGAAAAATTTGTTAAACAGGTTTTCTTTAATTCGAATATTTCCAAATTAACAAATTTGTCCAATTTCAGAACAAAATTAATTGCACATGTCTAATATTTACTGCGGCAGGCTGGCTCTATTGTGCAAAATCACGTACCTGTACATCATTTCATGCAATAGCTACTGGGTGGTGCGCGCGTGCTGCCGGAGGTGCGATCGGACACAGGGGATGCCAATCAGCGGGTCTGGTTGACCCGGTGTTTGCCGGCCACCCGCGATCATTCCCCAGGCAGAACCCGATCTGTCTATGTAAACAAAGCAGATCACCGTTCTGAAAGGGAAGAAGATGGAGATCTTGTGTTTCTGCTAAGCAGGAACAGCGATCTCTGTCTTCATCCAGTCACAGCAACCCCCACACAGTTAGAAAGCACTCCCTAGGAGCACACTTAACCATTTGATCGCCCCTGCTGTTAACCCCTTCCCTGCCAGTGCCATTAGTACAGTGACAGTGCATATTTTGTCCGCCGTAATGTCGCAGTCCTGCTACTAATCGCTGATCACTGCCATTACTAGTAAAAAAATAAAAAATAAAAATATCCCATTGTTTGTAGTTGCTATAACGTTTGCGCAAACCAATCAATATACACTTATTGGGATTTTTTTTACCAAAAATATGTAGCAGAATACATATTGGCCTAAATTTTTGAAGAAATTCAATATTTTTTTATTTTATTGGATATCTTTTATAGCAAAAAGTAAATTTTTTTTTTTTTTTTTTTAACTGTCTCTTTTTTGTTTATAGGGCAAAAAATAAAAAAATGCAGAGGTGATAAAATACCACCGAAAGAAAGCTCTATCTGTGGGAAAAAAAGGAAGTTAAAGTAACGCAGTGCCGTATTGCAAAAAATAACCAGGTCATTATGGGGGTAAAACCTTCCAGGGATGGTTTAAGTGGTTAAATAGGGCAGGTAAAATTAAATATCAAATTATTTTATTTGCATTTCACTTCTCTAATAATGTTATTTGCTGTGCTTGACACAGTATGGTGACAAATCTATCTTCTTTCAAAAGGATAATTGATGATAATTATGAAGCATAACCAACAACTGCAATCATAATCCATGAATAAAGAGGTTGAGGTGGTTTAAAGTGTATGCAAATCTTAACGGTAAACTTGCCTAATTTGCACCCCTTTTGGCCTGCTAAATATACAGTTAGAAACAAATTATTATATCTGTTTGATAAGTGCAAGAAAAATCTCTTAACATTGTCAGGAATTCCATGTCCTCTGCACACTTCTTGTGTTGGCTAAAAAAGCTCTTCTAGTTCTTATTTGTTTTTTACAGTATTTATATAGTGCCAACAATCTAGGCAGCACTTTACATATACAGTATATTGTACTTTAATTTCAGTCACTGCCTTCAAAGAGCTTACAATCTAAGGTCCCTAACTCACATCCATATATACACATGCTAGGGCCAATTTAGACAGCGGCCAATTAATACCCCCCCAGTATGGCACTGAGCAGGCTAGCGCATCCACGAGGCTCTTTCCCCAATATTGTTCTCAGAGACCTAATTCCTGTCCTATGACTGTCCTTAGTCTCCTAAATAATGTCCTTAGTCCCCCATTACTGTCCTCAGCCCCCCCCAATAGTGTCCTCAGTGACCCAATTAATGTCCTCAGTGACCCAATTACTGCTCTCAGTCCCCCCAATTAATATCCCCATCGACCCAATCACTGTCCTCAGGCCCCTCCTTACTGTCCTCAGGCCCCCCAATAATGTGCTCAGTCGCCCCTATTCATGTCCTCAGGCCCCCAATTACTGACCTCAGCCCCCCCAATAATATCCTCAGTCCCTCCAATAATGTATTCAGCACCCCCATTAATGTTTTCAGTGACCCCATTACTGTCCTCAGCCCCTCTACAGCACCCCATTGCTGTCCTTAGATTCCGTCCCAGCACCCGTTACTGTCCTCAGCTCCCCCTCCTCACAGCACCCCATTACTGTCCTCAGGTTCCCCCCAGCATCCCATTACTGTCCTCAGGTTCCCCCCTCCATTGCTTACTGTCCTCAGCCCCCCTCACGGCACCCCATTAATGTCCTCAGGTTCCCCCCCCCAGCGCCCCATTACTGTCCTCAGCTCCCCCCTCACAGCACCCCACATTACTGTCCTCAGCTCCCCCCTGCCCCCACTACTGTCCTCAGCCCCCCCACAGTACCCCATTACTGTCCTCATCTCCCCATTGCTGTCCTCATCTCCCCCCCCCCCCCCACATCGCCCTATTACTGCCTTATCTCCCCCCTTTCACCATTGCTGTCTTCAGCTCCCCCCACATTGCCTCCTCATTGCTCCTCCTCCTCCTGTCTTACCACAAATAGACAGTCCGGAGGGCTGGGCACAGCGGGTCTGGGCAGAGGCTAGGAGCTGCGAGCTAGTCATTGGTTACTAGGACTGCCCTACATCCAAACAACCAATCACCAGCTGTTAACTAGGACAGGGCTCAAAATTTTAAATCCTGAGCTACTAGCCAGGCCTCAAGGGTTACTCGCCACAAGTTGCCCCATCCAACCCCTACCCTGCCCCATCCCTAATTCCGCCCCTAAACACGCCATCATAAATTATCTCATGAAATGACACTTAAATGTTTTATGCAGAATTAAGTTATAAAAATATATATTAACAACAACTTTATCAGTGCCCATCAGTGCAGCCTCACCTGTGCCCAACAATGCAGCCTGCCTGTATCCATCAATGCTGCTTCACCTGTACCCAACAACGCAGCCTACCTATATCCATCAATGCCGCTTCACCTGTGCTCAACAATGCAGCCTACCTGTGTCCATCAATGCTGCTTCACCTGTGTCCATCAATGCTGCTTCACCTGTGTCCATTAATGCAGCCTACCTGTGTCCATCAATGCAGCCTACCTGTGTCCATAAATGCAGCCTACCTGTGCAGGGGAAGAGAGGAGAAGAGGAATTCCGGCCGGATGATCAGAGAGCGGGGAACATCCCTGTAACAGCTTTAATTTTTGAATAGCCAAGTGTTCCCCACGCTCACTGTCACATACAGCCCCGCCTTCTAGCCCTGAGACTTTGATATAAGTCACACGTCCCGGCATTAGACGGGTGTTCTGTCTATTAAAGTACCCAGGCAAGGAGGCAGTGCTGTATGTGACAGTGAGTGTGGGGAACACACAGCAATTGAAACTAAAGCTTCTACAGCGATGTTCTGCGATCTGATGATCTGGCCACCAGCTCTCTCGTCTCTCTTCCCCTGGGCGATCACTGGGAGAAGAGCTCCCATTCAACACCGTCTGCCAAAGGTGCGCGCCCCCCCCAGGCAGCCCACGCTCGCCAGCCCTTATTTTTCACTCGTAAAATGTGAGTAGGCGAGTGGAAAATTTGAGGGCTTAGCTAGGGTATCTCCGCCCTCTCCCTCCCGCAGACAGCTCCCGCCAGAGAGAATGACTGCGGCTTCGGTGTCACCCCTCTGGCGGGTGTCACCTGGGTGTGGTCCGCACCTCCATAGCGACGCCACTGACTGTGTGATATATTGGACTACAGAATAATTATGTCTTTATGTTGTAGAGATCTGAAAATGATAGTAGTTGAGTAGTTTAGCAAATGACAGCGGACGGGGGTGACAACACTGAGCTGGACTGGGTCTCTTTAAATGCATGAGATTGTGTTCAAATGTTCTCTTTGCTGGCAACATTTTAACTCAGGGGAACGTTTGACCTCACATACAATACTCTTATGATAAAAGCAAAATTTGCATCAGATCTTTTGTGCTCGACAAAACTATATTTAGATTGTTGAGTATCATATAAAACACATGATTGCACTATAATTTAGAAAGTTAATGCATGTTGGTTTTCTAGATAAAAAAATTCAAGAAAAGTTTGTATCAGACAGTGTCCTCGGTTTACTTTCTCAGAATTTGAAAGTTTTACTAAACCATTTGATCTGAGCATACCGAGACCTGAGTGAGCCTATTCCTAGGCAATAGAATATATACCAGGCTTTAATTACATCTCTTATCACCCTAATGCCATTGGCTGTTTGGTTTACCCTCAGTTACCATAGATTTGGAGGCAACCAATCAATACCATTAGTAGAGGAGATCATCCATATATACCAACTGTTTATGAATGTTCTAAAACTCAGCCACTGTTGGAGAACATGCATCCTTTGCTTTTTGTCTGGACATTTAGTATGATATATTTTAGTGCTAACAGTTGAAGGTCATTAGCAGTGTGTTTGCTTTGTATCATTTTCATATATTAAAATGTGAAGGTCTGACATAATTAAATGTGCTTGAATTGGATATGCTTCAACAGCATTGTCCTTATCTTTAAAGGACAAAGATAGAGTGCACGCATTATTGTTGCCCCTTACTTCTGACTTAATCCAACCGACCCTCCACAGATGCATGTATAGCTCAATTCAGCAGCCTTAGCCTCCGGTGTTTGTCTACATCCAGTGCCGCAAGTGTCACTATCCAGGTTGCACCTACACATTACACCCAGTAGTGTATTTAGGTTTTGTGCTGCCCTAGTCCTGACTAAACTCGTGCACCCCATAATTTAAATATGACCCACCCCTTCCTGCCAATGCCATACCCCTTGCTGTTTAAGACCTGCCCTGACATTTTCGAGTGGGTACACTAGTTCTGAGGGCCTGGGGTGGAGGAGGGCAATGGATTCCCTTATTTTGCATAGATTTCCTCTCACTTCCTGTGTGGCTATGGGACATGAAGTGAAGGGAAATCTCTGCAATGGGACAGGGATGGTAAAAAATAAACTGACAGGAGTTATAACCCTCCCTTACTCTTTCCAAAATGAAAAAAAAAAGGGTTGTCTACTTTAAGCACAAATTTAATTTTATGGAGAGGACTAAGAAGATATAACCATGCCGAAACACATAGCACAGTGAGGAAGGTTTGTGGTCCAGGATGATAGGACAGTCAAAATTAGAAGTGGCGCCTCCCCCCCCCCCCACAGTTGCAGAATGCCGGCTGCCTGCATACCGGAAGAGGTGCAGACGCTTTATGGGGGTGCTAGACTAATTTGCCTCTCAGCCCAGTCCGCCCCATAAGACTGGCGCTACACTAACAGCACAAGCTGGCGGGGACTCTTTCCATGCTGCCCCCCTGCAAAGTGCTGCCCTAGGCCTGGGCCTTGGGCCAGGATGCAGTGTTGATTACACCCCCATAGACATAGGGAGATGCTGCAATAGTGACCTTTGGTCCAGAGATTTTTACTGGATAAAACTGCCACTAGATGTACTCCAGTCTGATGGCCAGCATCATTCAACCCACTTCATCTGAGTCCATGTTGTCCTGGACCCACCCGAGCCACCCGAGCCTGTGACTGGACAGTGAAAGGAGAAGCAGCACAGTGATGAGCTCATACCTCTGTCTCTCTGCTTTCTTGTGCCACTGTTATTTCCTTTTTCAATCCAGCTCTGGTATGCAAGAGACTGGCACTGGGTCAAATTCAGGTACTTAAAGTGGTTCTAAAGGTTCAAGGTTTTTTACTTTCATGCATTTTATTCTTGAAGGTAAAATAAATTATCTCTGCAGCAGCCCCCCCCCAGCTCCCCACCCCCCAAATATTTACTTGAACCCCATCGCGATCCAGCAATGTGCACAAGAGCCATTGCTCTCTGGGGACTCTTCCTCCTCATTGGCTGAGGCAGCAGCGGGTGCCAGCGAGTGAATGAGGAGAGAGAAGAGGAGGGGCTGAGCCACGGCTCTGTGTGTGAACAGAGCAGCAACTCAGGAGTGAGCCTGCTTGGGTGCTTCCATAGCAAGCTTCTTGCTCTGGGGGGGACTCGGCAGGAGGGAGGAGCCAGGAGCATCGGTGGGGGGACCTGAAAAGAGGAGAATCACGGCTGCTCTGTGCAAAACCACTGCCCAGAGCAGGTAAGTAGTTTGTTAGTATTATTTTTTTTTCTATTTCTTTTAATATAATTTTAAAGCTGCTTACATGAAAAAATACATTTAATATTTTAATAATGTGCTCAGCTCAGGGTCAGCCTACTTAGGGTGTTGGCATTTTCAAGCTTGGAAGTCACTACAATGTAATTTTTATTAGCGGTAGCATCACCCTTTGTTCCCCGGCTGGAGAAAATGCAAGACTCTTCTTAATTATTTTCAAGAATTTAAGTTCTGATTCCATAGTTAGTCATTGTTTGTAAATGTGCTCATTCTGTCTCTGCTAGTGATTTAGAGGCCTAAATGATTGGTTTCTCTTCTTTCAGCAACACACCAAGTCCTTGTTTGGAAGCATCTTTCTGAACTGTCACTTTTTTTGACATGTGGTATTATGTGAATGTTCCAGCATTAGCAATTTGTTGGTTTATTCTGTCAAATGCATAATTCTGTAGGTGGTATAAAATATTAGCAATGGGTATAAATTGTATTTTTATTGCTTTTATTTTTTCCTTATTTTCAGTATTTACACTTCACGGATATTCAGGTCGTCCAAGTTAAGAGATTTCTGTAGTTTTATCTGAATCTAAAGCAGGCCAGAGATGGATTGAAATTTTGATCCATCCATGGCCATTCCTACTCGACAAGTTATTCTAATGATTGACTTTGGTCAAATGGGATGATGAAAATGTTTCATTCAATCAGCAGCCAATCGGCTGCAGCGCTGATCAGTGTATTCTGACAGCGGAGGGGTCCCTGCTGTCAATTGACCTCCTGACATGGCCCTTAGTAAGCCAACGAGATCACAGTACTAGACCATGCACAGATAGTTTACCACTTCCTAGGCTACAAGCAACCTCTTCTACAGGAGATGAGAGGCCCAGTCTGGAGACTTCGGATGTCTGTTAAAGTGGTTGTAAAGGTTCAAGTTTTTTTTTTCACCTTATTGCATTCTATGCATTAAAGTAAAAACCCTCTGCGTGCAGCTCCCCCCCAGCACCCCCTTATACTTACCTGAGCCCCATCTCGAGCCCATCTCTCATGCACAGCAATGTAGCAGTAGCTCTCTCAGGTACCTTGCCCTTCATTGGCTCACATAGCATCGGGCGCCATTGGCTCATGCTGCTGTCAATCACTGTCAGTGAGCCAATGAGGAGAGAGTTGGGGGTGGAGCCGAGCCACGCTCATGTGTGGATGAACACACAGAGATTGGCTTGGGAGTGAGCCGGCTCGAGTGCCCCCATAGCAAGAGGCTTGCTATTGGGGGCACTCAGCAGGTGGGAGGAGCCAGGTCCGCTGGCGGGGGGGACCAAAAAAGAAGAGGATTGGAACTGCTCTGTGCAAAACCATTGCCCTAAGCAGGTGTCAGAAACCATGAAATCAGGCTGAGACAAAAGTACAGGTAAATCGCACTTGTTTAATAATAAAAGTAAAAAGAACAAACATAGTCAAAGTTCAGTAACCGGAACGGATAGTCAGACAAGCCAAATGTCAGGGATCAATGTAGTGGAACAGCAAGCAGGAGCTGGAGCCAGAAGGGATGTTAGCAAAGAAAGTCTTGAACAGGAACGCAGGAGATCATTTCTGTGATGTTGACCAAGGTGAAGGCAGAGCTCCTCTGGACTGGACGGCTTAAGTAGGCAGGACTGACGAGCAGGATATCATCAACAGCTGAGTAACTGTGGAGAGATAGGAGCTGGCAATTAGCCAACAGCTGAGCGGCCAGCTCAGAGAAGGAAGGGCTGAGCCCAGCCCTGATAGCAGGTAAGTATACATGTATAGCATTTGTTTGTTATTTATTTTTTATTTTTTATTCTTTAGAATCACTTTAAAGTCCAACTCAAGCCCAAATGTTTGTTTTAGTTTTGGATAGAATGGGAAAGGGTTTGAACCTCTGTCAGCTTTGTATTGCTGTTGCCCTCCACTGTGGAAACTTCTTATCACTTGTTCTGTTTCTAGAATGTTACCTATAGATGTTTGTCCCTTTTCCGTCTACCATAGTCTGTAACTGAGGTCCTGTTCTACGACCACTGAAAATCTTCCTCCAGTCATGAGGGTGGAGAAGGAGTTCTGTGCAGGCTGTAAAGGGTAAAAAAAATATTTTTGAATTGTGGTGAAACTTTGAGGTCAGAATGTGAATGTAGACTGGGTCTCCATTTTATAGAGGGAACATTAATGTTAGACTGTGTTCCCTTAGAGATGTCAAGAGAGAGAGTTTAGGGGACTTTGTTGAGATTGCAAGACCTGAACCAACCATTATGCCATTTAGGAACGTGTCTATTTCTCAGATTTTGATGTCTGCTTTTGTTTCAAGAAGCTACAGCAAAGATACTGAGTAAGGTACTGTGATCTGTGTTTTCAGTGGCACTACCACAGAATATATAAAGGTATGTCAGAGGTGAAATAAGTGTGCTTAATGGAGATCAGAAGACCAATGTCAGAATCCCACCATAAAATGGTGAGGTGGCTCCTCAGAGAGAAAGGATTGGATTCCTCTTACCTCTACTGATATTAAATGAGAGGAATGACTCAGAATTTCAAGAAGAGGTAGGTGACCTCCAGAGGCATGCAGAAACCAATGGGTTATTGTAGCCCAGTCTCCACTCAAAAAACCTATTGCTTAATGTAGACAAAAAATAAAGTTCCTTTATGATATGCCAAAAAAATAATTGGGCAGGGCCCTCTGATTCCTCTTTTAAATATCATTGTAACTGTACTGTCTGCTCTCATGTTGTAAACACAAACTGTTGGCGCTATATAAATCCTGTACAATAATAATAATTACCCTCATTATTTTAGCTTTTTTTTCACAAAAAGAAAAAAACAACAACAAAATAAGTTAAAAAAAAGCATTATTCACAGTATACAAATAACACTCAAATATACAAATTTTTTAAAAAAAATACGAACAAAACTAATTATAACTAAAATACCACAAATACATCCTAAAAGAAACTACAAAAGAAATACCACTTTGGTGTACAGAATGTACAAAAACAACTTTATTATCAAAACTGACAGTTCCCGCTTTGGTAAAATTTTAGATTTAAGTTGTAAAAACAGTAACTTTGCGAGGGGAATTTTTACAAAATCACTCTTCTCCACCAATGACTTTGATCTTTCCCGCAGGTTCATAGGTGCCAAGCTTTACGATGATCTGTACAGCTTCGGACCATTTGTGATGCAACCCAACACTGATATCTTTGAATTATCTAAGTGTATGATGATCAGGTTCTCGGCATTGTAATAGGAAATTACGATGGGACAGGATATATATATTTAGATAACAGCATATAACAACATCAGCACTTTTCAAATAAAAGTCCCAAAACACAAACAATATAAACTTATGTTTCCCCTTCAGGAGTTTTTATAGTTAGTCCATAAATATTACTTTACATATTAAATGTATATGTTTATGCATTATATCCTGTGACCACCATGCTTGTTTGGTTGTTCTTCTCTATAGTTTCTAGGAATCTCTTGGGGAGTTCAGTACACTTGTATGACCCGGAAAAAAGTTTATAGACTACAGTATATTTAAACTATAACTATATAAGATATCCCTGGTTTGCTTTTCAGTATTTTTTTTTTTAATTGAAAGGGATTGCAACATATAGCATTATTTAATCCTTGGATTCCAAACAATTCTTGAATTGACATTCATATAATATAATCAATTGTGTATAAAGCATTACGTTGAAAAAGCCATGCAGAAACATTAATCCTTTTACTAGGGCCGCTGTTCTATTCCTACGTGTGCAGCAGCCAGGCAAACAGCAACTTCATACTTCTGAGTCCAGGAAACACAGTCTGAAAGGGTTGCCTTTTTTAATTTTATTGCAACAATAACTTGGATAGGGTTCAGGGAGCTGTGGAATACTCTACATCACTAACAGGCCCAATTAGGACACTCTTATGCCGCGTACACACGAGCAGATTTTCCGTTGGAAAATCTTGGATGGTTTTTCCGACGGAATTCCGCTCAAGCTTGGCTTGCATACATACGGTCACACAAAAGTTTGCTGAACTTTCGACTGTCAAGAACGCAGTGACTTACAACACTACGACGAGCTGAGAAAATTAAGTTGAATGCTTCCGAGAATGCGTCAAATTGTTTCCGAGCATGCGTAGGAATTTTGCGCGTCGGAATTGCTACAGACGATCGGAATTTCCGATCGGAACTTTTTCCCGACCAAAAAATTGAGAACCTGCTCCCAATCTTTTGCTGGCTGGAATTCGGCCAGCAAAAATCCGGTGGAGCATACACCCGGTCGCATTTTCCAACCAAAAGCTCACATCGGTCTTTTGTTGGCCGAATTTCCGATCGTGTGTACGCGGCATAACTTATAATAGCTCTGCAGAACAGTCCCTTAAAGTGGATGTAAACCCTCACATATTCCCAGTGAAGTGAACAGCCTCAGATGATACACAGAGATTAAACAAATATCTCTACACAAGTTTTACATGTATATCTGCTGTCAATACAATACTATACATATACTCACTACTTTACATTGTAGAAAAGTGTAATTTCTTCAGTGTTGTCACATGAAAAGATATAATAAAATATTTACAAAAATGTGAGGAATGTACTCACTAGTTGCAAAGTCCAGCATGATGCTGGTTTTTATGCTATCACTTAGGCCCCTTTCACACTGGGGCGTTTTTCATGCGGTACAGCGCTAAAAATAGCGCCTGTTCACCGCATGAAAAAATCCGGCCCCTTTAACTCCAGTGTGAAAGCCGGCGGGCTTTCACACTGGAGCGGTGCGCTAGCAGGATGACAAAAAAGGTCCTGCTAGCAGCATCTTTGGAGAGGGATAGGAGCGGTGTATTCACCGCTCCTATACCGCTCCTTCCCATTGATTAGAATGGGACACCGCGGTGAAACCGCGGCAATACCGCCGCAAAGCGCCGCTACGGCGGCGCTCTGCGGGGGGTCTTTAACCCTTTTTCGGCTCGCGGGGGGTAAAAGCGCACCGCAAGCGGCCGAAAACCGCGGTTAAAATGACGGTAAAGCAGCGCTAAATATAGCGCTGCTTTACCGTCACCGCGGCTCCCCTCCCCAGTGTGAAAGGGGCCTTATTGTAAAGGAATGTTATCTATCACATTCTGGTAATAATTTAGGGTGTGTGGTCATTGATTACTGATGTTTACTGATTTTAAATTAATATATTATTTTTTTAGATTGTTGTGAAAAATAAAATGTTTAAGGTTTCCATAAACAATGACAAACAGGTTACTTGGGGTTCCATTCACTCTGTACACTTTACAAAGCGGTAGTTTTTCACTCTATTATTAGTCATTTGGACCCACCTGGAATTACCCTTAAACATTAAGGTTTCATTCACACCTGGGCGTTCCGGAAAAAGCGGGTGATTCTGTCTGTGGTTCCAGAATCGCAGCAAAACACGGGACTCGGTTGCGATGGCATTACATCTAATGTCACCCCATTAGTGGTGCAATTTTGCCACGGTTGACGCGTGATAAATCGTGCTGTAAACATGGCAAATCGCTACACTGTCACCCAAAATATGCACCTGCTTCTTTTTGACCGATAAGCTTCGCACATTGCGATTTTGCTACAATTGCAGCATCATTCCAGAATGCCCAGGCGTGAATGGAGCCTTAAGCCTCATACACACGATTGGACTTTAAACAAACTTTTCTGTGGATTTCTGTCCAACGGGCATTGGCTGTGAACTTGTATTGCATACACATGGCAGGACTTTTTCAAATCACTTCAACTTTCACCAAATCACGTGGTTTTTCTGCTCTTTACCGTCAACTTCTGTATTGTTGTCTGATCTTTTGCATTGGTTCTGAGCATGCGTGTTTGTACTTTCAACTTAAGTCCGATGGTTTTCTGTACACACGATCGGACTTTGCTTCATCAGACTTTTGTTGCCGAAAAGTTTGTCTGTTTGCACAGTGAACTTTTGTCCGATGAAAATCGAAAAAGTTTGTCCGATGGAGCGTACACACGGTCGGATGTTGCCTTAAAACAGCTAATTTGCATGTTTGTTGTCAAAAAGTCTGATCGTGTGTATGGGCCTTAAAGCATAATTGAAATAAACAACAAAAAATACTTTGCGTTTATTTTGAACCACTCATGAAAATTAAATCAAAATTTTATAGAATTTTATGTTATAATAATGCACAAAATATAGAAGAATATAATGAGTTTCTGATAGAAATGGCGGATCCTAACCTGCACTTTAAAGTGCAGAGCCATCGTTATGTGGTAGGCGCACAATTTATTATAGTGGTATTAAACCCAAAACTCAAAATGTAATATATTGCAGCTTACCAATCATTAGATGTGGTGGCTGCACACCTCCTGTATTAGAGCCCCCCCCCCCCCCGGATAAAGGAGGGGAGGGGGCACATTTGGAAAACACCATTGTTAATCTGGGGAGAGGGGAGTGTTAGATGGACTAGCAGATATAAATACACTAAGCCAAACTCCAGCTAACACTTTATAAGCAGTTACAGCAGTTTATTTTCCTTTTTGGGATAAAGGTTGGACTTAAATTAATAAAAGCTGATCGTTGTAAGCACCCCTGTCATTGTCCAATGGTTTGTCTCATCCCTGTAAAGGATACATCTGGAAGAGAGCTTGTTCATTTGAAAAAAAAACTGATGTACTGGCCACATCACCAGATGAAAATAGAAGAAACAAAGCCTAAAATCCAAAACGAATGCAGCCATCACATCTAAGAATTGGTAAGTTGCAATATAATAAATGTTTGCTTTTAGTTTTAACTCTGCTTTAACCGCTTGCCGACCGGCTCACGCTGACATACGTCAACAGAAGGGCACGTACAGGCATATTAACGTACCTGTACGTTGCCCTTTAAGAAGCGGCATGCGGTCGCACGCTGCCTGCGAGTGTGATCGCGGGTCCCGTGGCCTCGATGTCCGCGGGGGATACCCGCGATCATCTCACAGAGAGGAAGAACGGGGAAATGCTTGTTTACATAATTTACGTTCTGCCTAGTGACACTGATCACAGCTCCCTGTGTTCGGGAGCGGTGATCAGTGTTGTGTCACACACAGCCCCTCCCCCCCACAGTTAGAATCACTCCCTAGGACACACTTAACCCCTACAGCGCCCCCTAGTGGTTAACTCCTTCACTGCCAGTCACATTTACACAGTAATCAATGCATTTTTAATCGCACTGATCGCTGTATAAATGTGAATGGTCCCAAAATAGCTCCAAAAGTGTCCGATCTGTCCACCATAATGTCGCAGTCACGATAAAAATTGCTGATCGCCGCCATTACTAGTAAAAAAAAAAATATTAATAAAAATGCCATAAAACTATACCCTATTTTGTAAACGCTATTCCCTTTTGTGCAAACCAATCAATAAAGGCTTATTGCGATTTTTTTTTTTTTACCAAAAAATATGTAGAAGAATACGTATCGGCCTAAACTGAGGGAAAAAAAATATTTTATATATTTTTTGGGGATATTTATTATAGCCAAAAGTTAAAAATAATGTGTTTTTTTTTTCAAAATTGTCACAATTTTTTGTTTATAGCGCAAAAAATAAAAACTGCAGAGGTGATCAAATACCACCAAAAGAAAGCTCTATTTGAGAGGGAAAAAAGGACGTCAATTTTGTTTGGGAGCCACGTCACACGCAATTGTCAGTTAAATCGACACAGTGCCGAATCGCAAAAAGTGCTCTGGCCTTTTGCCAGCCAAATGGTCCGGGGCTGAAGTGGTTAAGGAGCCACGAGGAATTTTCATTTCCAATATGCCAACCACTCTACAGCTGAACAGTAGACTATGAATTAGGAAGCATAAATATGCCAAGTTTGGCAGTGTGGTAAGATTCATAACTTTCTACAATGGAAGTTCTAGGTAGAGCTGATTATTGCCTGTATTCTTAGACCGATGTCCAATAACTCTTCATGGTTGAATAGAAAACCGAAATTGTAATTATCCTGATAGGCATGACGTCTATAAGTGATATATGATGACCACACATAGCGCAACACAAACACAAATATTCACTGTAAGCTTACAATGGACTCTTTAAACAAAGAAAGTTAATTAGGTTGGAGTGAAAAACGTCCTTTGTTCCAAGTTCTGTTCAGAATGAAAGTGTATTTGCGGTGGAACATCCAAGATACTCTTTAACTTTGTCTGGAGGCCTCTCAAGAGGTCAGCTAAAGCCGTTCGGGTCACAGAAGGGGCTTTGGCAGGATGAAAAGCCTTATAGCTCAAGGCAAATGTAGCAGATAGGACCATATGGGTCAAACCAACCTGCAGACAACCAGCTGTCTTTCAACTTCAACTTCAGTGTCCCGGCCAGCCAGGCTGAGCATATGCTGGAACGTAATAAAAGGTAACTTTAAAAGGCAGCTTATGCCATGCTGTTTTCAAAAATTCGACTCATGCCAAAACATCTACTTTATAATGTGTATGTTGCTAAGTGAATAAAGCTGTACAGAAACTTGAAAGATGAACTACACATGAGATGATCAAAAGTTTTAAAAATAGCTCATTAAAACCCAACCAATGCATTTGTTTTTGTTTTTTTTTAGTTTTTGGATAAAGTTGAGAAAGTTTCAACTTCCTACTTTTGTGTATGTCCGGGTTTGAGAGTCCCTTCATTTACTGTCTATTTGAAAGGTGTCAGACAAAACAGGTAGTGGGGGCAAACTTTTCAGTGGGAAAAAAAAAAACAAATTCTAGTAGAGTCAGGAAAGTTTTGAAACTCTTTCATGATTTTTTTGCTAACCACTTGCCTACTGGGCACTTTTACCCCCTTCCTACCCAGTCCAATTTTCAGCTTTGGGCGCTGTCACACTTTGAATGACAATTGCGCGGTCATGCAACACTGTACCCATATGACATTTTTATCATTTTTTCTACATACAAATAGAGCCTTCTTTTGGTGGTATTTAATAACCACTGGGTTTTTAATTTTTTGCTAAATAAGCGAAAGAAGACTGAAACTTTTGAAAAAAAAAAATAAAAGTTTTTATGCAAACAGGTAATTTTTCTCTTTCACTGATGTGCACTGATGAGGCTGCACTTATAAGCTGCACTGATGGGCACTGATGAGGCAGCACTGATGGGCATTGATGGGCACTGATAGGCACTGATGAGGCGGCACTGGTGGGCACTGATGAGGCTGCACTGATTGGCAGTACTGATGGGCACTGATAGGTGGCAATGCTGGGCACTGATAGGTGGAACTGATGGGCACTGATGAGAACTGGTAGGTGGCACTGATAGGTGATACTAATGAGGAGGCACTGATGGGCACTAGTAGGCACTAATTGGCAGCACTGGTGATTGATTGTTTCTAAATTCGTAATTTTGTTAGATAATCATTTTCGTTTATTCGGTACACTACTCGTAATTTAGTATTTGTTACTTTTGTGAGATTGCCTTTTTCGTTGATTTGTACTTTTGTAGGAAATAAAGACTAATAATCCTATGCTTGCTTTACTACTTACTCCAGTCCACTCCTCAGTCACGAGACCGGACTCAGTCTCCTCCTGACCTGAATCTAAAAAGATTCGGGAATGCAGAGTGACTCAGACACAAAAGGTGATTGGCTAAAGATATTAAGTAAGATACATCACTCACTAATACACTGCCCATTCGAAAGAACAATTTTAAAACACAAAATTACGAACATACATATTAAGATACACTTACACTGTCCATTCAAAAGAACAATTCGGGAACATGAACAAGCGAAATTACGACCAGACAAAGAAACAATATTACGAACACTACGAATGAAAATATGAACATACGAAATTACGAACAGACAAAGGATTGAAAATACGAAATGTAAATCATTCATTATAGATGTAATTTTCTTTCTTTTACTGTTTCAGCGTTTCGGATTTTCGTAAGTTTGTCCGTTCGTAAGTTCGTATTTTTGCATGTTTGTTATTTTGCTTATTCGTAATTTCGTAAATTTTCGTATTTCGGTTCTTTCAGCTATTCGGATGTTCGAATTGATCCGAATGTAGGAATACCAACAAATTCGTATGGAAATCTATTTGTTACGAACCAAATCGCACATGTCTAGAGATTATTAGCTGTGACTAAAACTGGCCACACATGGATGGAAATTCGTCAGGTTCAGCAGGGACCAGCTGAAGTTTGATGTATGAGCTCCCTGGTTGTACATAAGTCAATTCATTGACCAACTTGTGTGCAACCAGCCCGTCAGGTTTTTCCCAAATGATTCTGACTGTGTAGATGGGGGAATCAAGCATTTTTCTTTCCTTCCACCTGTGGTTGAGGGAAAGAAATTTGCATAATGTATGTCCTGCATAACACTAGGTCATTTTGAAAAACTAGTTTATTTTTTTAAGAAATTAATCAGTTAAAATTGCAATTTTATTAGGCAGGAAGTCTTAAAATATTTAGACCCATGGGCAAGCTACTTCCCCCATATTGTGTAGATATATCCATAAGCCTAATTCTGTCTGGTTCTCTTTCTTAGTGATAAGCCTGGAGGGATAATGTACAGGACATGATGACTATTAAAAGTACATTTACACTTTAAAGAAAATCACAATTCTAGCAAAAACAAAAAGCTGATTCCATTTTTAGGGAAGATAATATAATTTTCTGTAACCATAGAAACACACTGAGGATAGAAAGAGAAGGAAAAATTGCAGCTACAAAAAAAATGACAATGAACATTTTTATTTCTTGCATTATGATGTACATTTTTACACATGCATAGATTTTATTCCACTAGTTATTTGGCCATATGACACAGAACTTTACAGAATTCTGTATCATGAAAGCCTCATGTCTGTCCCTACAGGAGGGGCGGCTGCCCCTGGCGCAATGGTTTATTGCAGGGGTGGGGGGCACCCTGACCCTAACCCTAAGGGAAAGGGGGGCGCAGTTTGGCATCTCTGCCCTGGGCGCTGGATGACCTTGTCCCGGCACTGGATACAATAGAATGGAACCTTCCTCATCCAGGGTTTTGTAGAACTCCAGGGTTCCTCCAGAGGTTTCTAAGTGTCCCTTGAGCAATGAGCAATTTCTGCCTCTCAGATAAGTAACCACTGACACCAATGACACCACACATGTAAGGAACATTCTACCTAGACATCTGTAAGAGAAGGGAACTTTCCCAATGCAGACATCCCAACCTGCAAAAACTCATTTCAGGAAGGTAGCGATCCCTGCCCACATACCCCCCCCCCCCCCAATTGGCATGGTTGATTTTTTTTACGATAATTTTTTATATATTTTTTGGGGGCTTTGGTGAGATATCAGGTGTCTCAACAGACCCCTGACATCTACCATTTGAGACAGAGAAATGACTAAGGACTAAGGACACATATTCCCCAGTCCCTTTATGAGCACTGAAGATGGACAGGAGACAAGCGGCTATCAGCTAAAAATCTTTACAGGGAGATCGGTGTTCACAGCTGTTCCCCGCCACACCATCATTTTCAGAATATCAGGAGGCGCTTGCAGGTGTCCCGGTGTGCGGGAGCCGCCGCTGAAATGCAGGAGACTCTCGCACCTCGCGGGAGACTTGGGATGTCTGCCAATGGCCACAACAGTAGAGTTCATTCTTCCCAGTGACCATGACACTAATAAACCCAGAGCTGTAGATATAGTAAGATATAGTAATTATTAGCAGTGGTTCCCTGAAACCGGAAAGTTATTACATTGTTCCTCCGTGTTAGAAAGTTGTGCAAAGCTCATCTAAGGACTTTCCAGTTCCCACATTTATATAATCACCCAGACTTTGGAGGACCATAATCCAACTGTCCTAAATTATGTTTTCAGATTGTGGGAGGTGACCGTTACAAACATGAAAGAACATACAAACCCTATCTAGATATATGCATGGCGGGTTTAAAATCTACAATTCATAGCTGCAAGGCAAGCCTGCTAACCAAATAGGCAATATCCTCCCAGCAACTTACCTTCCAGATGAACCATTGTTTTTTTTTTTAAAGTGCGTGTCTATTATAACGTTTGAATAAACTGTATTTTTCATAGTAGCCACTCAAATTTCCCCCTATCTAAATGAATGCATTCTAGGGACCCAGTTGGTTTTAATAAAGTCTTAAGTTGGAAACAATCTCCTCAGCTTCAAGCCTAGTTACTCACACTCTGGTCTCTGCACTGGCTCCAACACATGAACAAAAAAAAAATTATCTGTGCCCTGATAGCATCACATGGATCCAGATTTATTATTTGTGAATAACAGATGTAAAAAAAGATCAACATTTTACATCTATTTTTCTCAAATCTTTTTTTTTACATTGATTCATTGTTATTAATTATTAATAAAGTTCAGTGTTTTTAATGTAAGTTTGGAATAACATAGAGGATAGGACATGGAAACAAGGCTAAGCAACTTAATTATGCACAAAAACACAGGAACTGGGGTGCAGAAAAATGACAGCAGGTGCTCTGGACTGATGAGTCAGAATTTTAAATAATTGGCTGTAGCAGGAGGCAGTTTGTTCATTAAAGTGGATGTAAACCCAATTGTTGATGTCATACTGTAGAGAATAAAATTTCCTTTCATTTGAGCCCAGTCTTGCCACACAGATTTACTTGAGGCCTGAGCAATCCTCTTTTATTGTTCAGTTAGAGAATTATTGACAAAGTCTTGAAAACTTTGTCAAAAACGCCCCTTTGCTGTGAGTGACAGGTGATTTACATATCTCATGCACTAGCTTGAGACTGGCACATCCTGTGTAAAAAGTTCACAATTCACACCCCCCTCCAGCTCTCGCAGGATTGCTGTGTTTTGACTGGATGTTTCTCATCATGGGATGCAGTGAACAGTCAGCAGACTATAGACAGACAAGTGATTTAGGGGACATGTATGTAGTCAGAGCTGGGCACAGTAGAACATCCACTGATCTGATGATAACCTGTCTCAGGCTAGTGCATGAGATATGTAAACCACCTGTCACTCACAGCAAGGGGGCGTTTTTGACAAAGTTTTCAAGACTTAGTTTCAAGAGGATTGCTTAGGCCTAGAGTAAATCTGTGTGGCAAGACTGGGCTCAAATGAAAGGAAATTGTAAAAAAATGTGGGTTTACATCCACTTTAAGGGCTGGAGAGCGATACAATAATGAGTGTCTGCAGGCAACAGTGAAGCATGGTGGAGTTTCCATGCACGTTTGGGGCTGCATTTCTGCAAATGGAGTTGGAGGTTTGGTCAGGATCAATGATGTTCTCAGTGCTGAGAAATACAGGCAGATACTTATCCATCATGCCATACCCCCAAACATACAGCAAATGTCATTAAGAACTATCTTCTGTGTAAAGAAGAACAAGGAGTCCTGGAAGTGATGGTTTGGCCAACACAGAGCCCTGATCTTAACATAATTAACTCTTTCTGGGATTATATGAAGAATGAGACAGAACAATTTGAGGCAGCCTACATTCACAGAAGATCTGTGGTTAGTTCCCCAAGATGTTTGGAACAACCAACCTGCCGAGTTCCTTCAAAAAGTGTACCTTGAAGAATTGATGCTGTTTTGAAGGCAAAGGTGGTCACACCAAATATTAATTTGATTTGGATTTTTCTTCTGTTCATTTACTTTCCATTTTGTTAATTGGTAAAAAAATAAACTATTACCACTTCTATTTCTGAAAGCATTCTTAATTTATAGTATTTTTTTTACACCTACCTAAAACTTTTGCACGGTACTGTACTGTATAATTTTGACAAGTGCAAAGTTGATCTTGCCAGAATGAAATACAGAGCTGTCCTCGTGCATAGTTATAGGACAAGCCCAGTTCAGTAAGCTCTTCTGAGCAGGGCCCTCTTAATCCTCCTGTATTTTATTGTATTATAACTGTATTGTCTCCCTTGTGCTGCATAAACTGTTGGCGCTATATAAATCCTGTAATAAAAATAAATAAATAAATAAGTTGTGAATGACACAACACCCTCTTTGTTATGGAGATTAGGAGAAGGAGATTAGGAGGAGATGTTCTTTATGCCTAATACCCTGTACACACGATAGGATTTTTCCGACAACAAAATCCATGTTTTTTTTTCCGACGGATGTTGGCTCTTGCATACACACGGTCACACAAATCTTGTCGGAAATTCCGAACGTCAAGAACGCGGTGACGTACAAGACGTACGACGAGCCGAGAAAAATGAAGTTCAATAGCCAGTGCGGCTCTTCTGCTTGATTCCGAGCCTGCGTGGAACTTTGTGCGTCGGAATTGTGTACACAAAATAGGAATTTCCGGCAATGGATTTTGTTGTCGGAAAATTTGAGATCCAGATCTCAGATTTTGTGTGTCGGAAATTCCCATGGAAAATGTCCGATGGAGCCTACACACGGTCGGAATTTCCAACAGCAAGCTCCCATCGAACATTTTCTGTCGGAAAATCCGACCATGTGTACGGGGCATAACAGTCTTCCTGTACTAGGCTCCTCCACAGATATGGTACAGTGAGAGAGTGTAGTCACCCTACGGCAGGACAAATATAAAAAATACGTGGTCTGGTGCCCCCAGTGGTGCACCTCCATCCTTAATATACATATCTATAAAAACATAAGTTTGCCCAGGGTGGGTCTTGCAGAGGAGGAAGATCAAAAACAGCAGTGTTTCTATTGTCAACGTTTCGATGAAGCTCAATCCATCTTTCTCAAGACGTCTCTCACGGCTGTTTTTGATCTTCCTCCCCTGCAAGACCTGCCCTTGAAGGCCTCTAATCCAATTTTGGATTTATATTAATTATATTACATTTTAGTTATTGGGTCTAGAAGCACTTTAAAGTATTTATTTAAATCTAGTGATTTTCACCCATGGCTTACAGATACAATAGCCTGAGTCTAGAGTTCCTTCTTCAATCAGCTCAAATGTATTCCTCTCAACACCGCCAATGGTGGTGCACTTAGAGTTAACTGGATACGTCTTTGGCTTACGGCAAAGGTCAATGCACTTATAATGAAGGCCCAAAGCTGCCACCATTTGTGGTCAGCTAATAATGTGGTTTAAACTGTAACATGGTTGCCATCACTTGTGATGCATTATTCCTCGCAGGCTATATATAACATCTTAATTTCCACAGCAATGAGTGAAACATTGGCGGAAAAGTTGCTGCGCCATCCCTGTGGCATAATTCACTTTGGACCTCGGTGCCAGTCCTTTAAACTTTCTAACACAAAGTCATTAGTGGTTGGCCACAAGAAAATAAAGACTCCAGTTTAAACAGTTTTAGGGTTTTTGTGTTATTATTAGTGGCGGGGATGACTATGGATGAATCACTTTTGTAATTGCTGCAAGTATTGCAGGACGTTTCATTGCTAATTCAGGCAGCCAAACCTAAATTGTTTTATCAGAATTGTATTATATTAGGATAAATATACGCAGCAACATCAGATTTACAGTCTGTTTAAGGCAGAGGTCTCCAAACTTTCAGTACGAGGGCCAAAACGTCTAAATTTTACAAATATTCGCTGGCTGAAAATTTTAGTTTTGTAAATGAACACATTAAATTTAAATGAACTGTTTTACTTGGAATACTTTTTTTTTTTTGTAATCACCATTATATGATTAAAGGGTAACTCCACTTTCGGGGGGGGGGGGAGCAAATAAATAAAAAATATATAGCGTAGACAACTCAAATCATATTGTAATTAAATGTTAATAAAAATTGCCTTTCCTTTTCAATCTGCAGCTGCTGTAAGTCTCTGTAAAATGCAATGCAATATGGCAACCTGAAGGTGTTTTGTACATAGATGGTGTACAGAACGCCCTTCTCGAAAATACAATTTCCTGCTTGTGTGATTGGCTGACAGATTTTCCTAGAAGTCTGCACTAAGATACAAATTTTAAGTATTCCCTGCAACAAAAATTTCATTTTTGGTGAGATACTCCCAAAGGGAAATCACATCTAAAGGGAAGCAATTTTCCTCATTAGAGCCCAGCAGATGCAGCAGCTGATTGATAATTATAAATCCACTCCCATACAGATTCACTGAGCATATAGACACAGACAAACAAACAGCTATTTTTACAGAATAACAAAAGGTAGGACTCTGAAACAAAGTTTTTTTAAAAAAATCCTTGGAATGTACATAGATCACCCAGAGGGGAATGTTTTTTTTCTCAACAAAAGTGGAGTTACTCTTTAAGAACAAAGTATAAACAGAAAAGTCAGAGCTATTACCCATACACCACATAGATAGTAGAGCTTCCAGGTGCTCGATCCACAGTCGCTGGCTGAGTAGAGTAATGTAGAAAAAATGATCCGCACTCCGGTTGTTGTTCTTAAAATGTCTTCAGTTTATTGAATAGCCACAGTGAACAAACGCAGATTAAATCAGTTGACGCCTTTCAGGCTTTAAGGCCTTAGTCATAACCAGTAAAACCAGTGAAACGTTTTGAAATTCCCTTAACCGCTTACCGACCGGCGCACGACGATGTACGTCGGCAGAATGGGACGGACAGGCATAAGGGCGTACAGGTAAGTCCCTTTAAATTTGCCGCCGTGCCATCTCATGTGCGCGCCGCCGGTCGGGAACTCTGTGAGCCCGATCGCAGGTCCCGCAGACTCGATCGCCACGGGGATACCCACGATTGTTTCACGGGGAGGGAGAATGGAGAGATGCTATAGTAAACAAGCATCTCCCCGTTCTGCCTAGCAACAGGGACACTGATCTCTGCTCCCTGTGAATGGAGTAGAGATCAGTGATGTCCACAACACAGCCACGCCCCCCACATTTAGCAACATGCCCCTAGGACACACTTAACACCTACACTGTCACCTAGTGGTTAACCCCTTCACTGCCAGTGTCATTTACACAGGAATCAGTGCATTTGTATAGCGCTGATTGCTGTATAAATTACAATGGTCCCAAAAATGTGTGAAAAATGTCCGATGTGTCCGCCATAATGTCGCAGTCACAATAATTGCTGTTTGCTGCCATTACTAGTAAAAAAAAAAATTATTAATAAAAATGCCATAAAACTATCCCCTATTTTGTAAATGCTATAACTTTTGCACAAACCAATCAATAATTGCTTATTGCGATTTTTTTTTACCAAGAATATGTAGAATACGTATTGGCCTAAACTGTGGAAAAAATATGTTTTTTATACATTTTCAGGGGATATTTATTATAGCAAAAAGTAAAAAAAAATGTTTTTTTTTTCAAAATTGTCGCTCATTTTTTTTGTTTATAGTGCAAAAAATAAAAAACACAGAGGCGATCAAATGCCACCAAAAGAAAGCTCTATTTGTGGGAAAAAAAGGACGTCAATTTTGTTTGGGAGCCACGCCGCACGACCGCGCAATTGTCAGTTAAAGTGATGCAGTGCCGAATCTCAAAAAGTGGTCTGGTCTTATGCCAGCAAAATGGTCCGGTCTGAAAGTGGTTAATGAACTAAGACACTGAGGTCTTCCATAGTGTTATCCGGTTGTGAGAAATGATGAACCACAGGTGTGCAGAACTCATCTTTTTATGTTCATTGATGGTATATCTGTGCAAATTCATCCTCGTTTGCAACTTCTGTCCGGTTTCACCAACATAAGATCCTTTGCTACATCTTCTGCATTGGATGAGGTACACGACATTACTGGAGGTACAGCTGTATGATCCCATGATATTGAAGGTCCCATTTGTGTGACACTTTTAGATGGATTGATTTGGTTGCACAATTTGCAGCGTTTTTTATTGCAGGGTTTGCTTCCATTATTTGTGATTTCATAATCAGAATGAAGTTTCCTGCTGATTAGTTTATGTTTGAGGTTGGGTGGTTGTCTGAAAGTCAGTATTGGGGGTTGTTGGAATATTTCCTTTAGAGGTTCATCCTCTGTTATGATGGGTTGTAAATCTTTGACTATCTTTCTTATCCCTTCTAGTGCTGGATAATATGTGGTTACTAGAGGTACAAGGTTATTTGTTTTTTTCTCTTCGTATTGGAGATTGGGTTTTCAAGGCTGTGTTTATGCTGGTGCTGATGGTTTTGTCTATGTAACCTTTCTTATGGAAGGAGTCTACTAGTGTTCTGAGATGTTTATCTCTGTCTTCTGGGTCTGAGCATATTCAGTGGTATCTGATGGCCTGGCTGTGTATGATGGCTCATTTAGTGTGTTGGGGGTGAAAACTGGAACTGTGGAGATAGTTGCATCTGTTAGTAGGTTTCCTGTTTATCAAATTGTGAAGCTTGTCATCCGTGATGTATACTGTAGTGTCTAGGAAGTTGACATGTGTATTTGAATAATTTATTTTTAGTTTGATTGATGTTTGAAAAATGTTAATCAATGAATAAAACTGTTTAAGATTTTCTTCACCTTCTGTCCATATGATAAAAATATCAGCGAATTGGCGATAATATCTGTATGGCTTTTGCTGTTCGCTGTTCCGAAATTTGTCCTCCAGGTTAGCCATAAATAAGTTGGCATATTGGGGTGCCATTTTACTTCCCATAGCAGTACCCATGCACTGAAGATAGACGTTATTGTTAAAAGCAAAGTAGTTGTGTGTAAGAATGAATTCAATGAGCTGTGTAACATCCTCAGCAGTGTATTTATTGTTTGGTGAGGATAATAAGAATCTGTGACATGCAGCCATCCCATCCTTGTGAAGGATTATTATTATTATTATTATTATACAGGATTTATTTAGCGCCAACAGTTTGCCCAGCGCTTAACAAAATGAAGGCAGACATTACAGTTACATTACAATTTGTTACAAGAGGAAACAGGGGTCCCTGCTCATTAGAGCTTACAATCTAAAGGGGAGGGTCAACTAATACAAAAGGTAATAGCTGTGGGGGATGAGATGATGGAGGAAGTAAAACAGTGCATTAGTTAGAAGTAGGATAGGCTTCTTTAAAGAGAAGGGCTTTCAGGGATCGTCTAAATATGGATAGATTAGGGGACAGTCAGATAGATTGGAGTAGGGAGTTCCAAAGGATGGGAGAAGCTCTGGGGAAATCCTGGAGGCGAGCAGGGGAGGAGGTGACAAGGGAGCTAGAGAGCAGGAGGTCTTGGGAGGACCGAAGAGAGCAGCTTGGTTGGTATTTTGAGACTAGGTTGGTGATGTAGCTGGGGGCAGAGTTGTGGATGGCTTTGTGAATTATTGTTAGTACCTTGAATTATATTCGTTGGGTGAGTGGAAGCCAGTGGAGGGATTGCCAGAGAGGGGTGGAGGACACTGAATGATTGGTAAGGTGGATGAGTCTTGCAACAGCATTCATTATGGACTGAAGGGGGGGGATAGTCTATGTACAGGTAATCCAATGAGGAGGGAGTTGCAGTAGTCGAGAGATAACCAGGGAGTGAATTAGAAAGCTTGGTGGTGTCATTAGTTAAAGAGGGGCGTATTCTGGAAATGTTGCGGAGGCTAAGGAGGATGTTACTGTGCAGAGATTCTACATCCCACCCTCCCTCCCTGTGTTGCTGTCTTGTTCGTTTTGTCTGTCTGTTTTATTTCATTTCAGGTTCAGTGGAAATCAGTCGTCATAGCAGTGGAGTAACGGCAGTGTTTTTGGTCTTTGATGGTGTCAGAAAACATAAAAGTGGAAGTGTTGGGGAGCTCATCGGTATTATTTGTATGTTGTATTCCAATAGAAAGGTTAGCTAGAATACAGTAATGGTTGCACTGCGGGAAGGGGGTTGTCTCCGAGCTGGTGGTACGGCTGGAGGCCTTTAATGGAAAAAGGTCCCGCAGTGTAGTGGTGGAAGAAGTGTGAAGTTTGGGGTGCCGTCAAAGACCAACAGACTTAGGGTGGAAAGTTGTTGTTACAGATGTTATGTTTAAAAATTTGAGTTATTGATATTTTTGTTAATAAAAAAAAGGCTGCTATGGCCAATTATACTCCAAATTCAGGTGTGGTCTCGTTAATTTAGAATGGTAAGAGGGTGTTGGGAGAGTATGAGTGGTTGGGCAGTCTAAGAAGGTTGGGGACATATGGACTACACTGGTCATGACTAGAAGTCATTTGATGGTAATTGTTGTATATTGTTGAGCTTGTTCAGAAATTCAGCTGTACCTTGCAGGAAACCAGTGGTATTCATGACTAATGGTTTTAACATATTTTCTACAAGGCCTGAGATCTGCACGTGCAAGGGGTTTCCCTGTGCATGCGCAAAGGCTGGTAGCACAGAACTGACAAATCTTCCTCATCTTTGCACTCACAAAGGAAATATCCTTTGCATTTTCAGATGTACTGAAGGGCTTTTGCCATATCTATGAACATGCCATAATGGCAGTGCAAGAGGAGGCATGGAGCCGCGGAGAACATGGGCTGAAATTCCGCTTTAATCACATGCCGACCGCGCTATAGTCGAAAGACGGCTACAGCGCGGTCGGCTTATCCTGGGTGGACGTCCTACGGACGTCCTCCCAGAAACTTGTTCCCGCACGCCCCCTGGGGCGCACACTCGGGAACATCTGTGACCGACGGGTCCCGAGGACCCGGCGCATCACGGATCACGGTAAACGGCCACTGATAGCTGATAGCGGCCGTTTACCACGTGATCGCTCCGTCAAATGATGATCACATGTACACAAACCGGCGTCATGACGCCGGTTCCTCCCTCCCCTCTCTGTACCGATCGGTACAGTGAGAGGGGAGAAGCGCGCAGGGGGGGAGATGGGACCAGCGCTGTGGGCTGGATGTGTAGTGCCCACAGCGCTGGTCAGTGACAGCTACACTGCCACCACTGTGCAATACTCTGCCACCACTGTGCAACGCTCTGCCACCACTGTGCAATGCTCTGCCCCCACTGTGCAATGCTCTGCCACCACTGTGCAATGCTCTGCCACCAACTGTGCAATGCTCTGCCACCACTGTGCAATGCTCTGCAACCACTGTGCAATTCTCTGCCCCCACTGTGCAATGCTCTGTCACCACTGTGCAATGCTCTGTCACCACTGTGCAATGCTCTGCAACCACTGTGCAATACTCTGCCCCCACTGTGCAATACTCTGCAACCACTGTGCAACGCTCTGCAACCACTGTGCAATGCTATGCCACCACTGCAATGCTCTGCCACCACTGCAACACTGCAACACTGCAATACTCTGCCAGTACTCGCCAATACTCTGCCAGTACTCTGCCAATACTCTCCAATACTCGCCAATACTCTGCCAGTATTCGCCAATACTCTGCCAATACTCTGCCAATACTCTACCAATACTCGCCAATACTCTGCCAGTACTCGCCAATACTCTGCCAATACTCGCCAATACTCTGCCAATACTCGCCAATACTCTGCCAATACTCTGAAATAAATTTTAATAGAAACAAAGAATTTTTATTTATTTTTTTTACCGAATTTTCAGTATATTTTGATTTATAGCGCAAAAATTAAAAAACCCGGCAGTGATTAAATACCACCAAAAGAAAGCTCTATTTGTGTGGAAAAAAAGGACACAAAATTCATTTGGGTACAGTGTTGCATGACTGAGTAATTGTCATTCAAAGTGTGAGAGCACCGAAAGCTGAAAATTGGTCTGGTTAGGAAGGGGGTTTAAGTGCCCAGTGGTCAAGTGGTTAATCACTGCACTGTCCTATTTACGGATTGTATTTTGCTCCCGGTGCAGAGTGGATATACAGAAAAAAAGAAATCTACTGACAGCGGCAGCCTGCAAGATTTGTTTACTAACAAATATCATGTGATCATCATAGCTGAGCTGTCAATGATTGAATGGTCTCACGGCTAGCAGCATGCACAGACTCCTAGCTGTGAAATGGAACCGAGATTAACATTCTCTCAGCACGGGACCTCACGTCAAGATATTTTAATCTACAAAATGTGGTCTGGAACCAGTTAAACTGCGGATTTATGCTGTTAAATGCATTCGTGTTTTTCAAAACAAACATAATAATTCAAGTTCTGTCGCACTGCATCTGGTTAATGATTATGATAAAGGATTCTATAACTGAAAGATTGGGCAATGGTGAAAAAATAAAAAAAGCCTTGCAAGCATGGACATGCTATTAGTTTCAAAAAGACCAAAACCCTTGTTTTTTTTATAGCAAGGGCAGAAATAAATGCCTGCAAATATTAAAATTAAGAAAGGCACGACTTACTACTATTAGTCAGACTTAAACTTTTTACTGTCTCTGTGTATAATTAAAGAAGAGAACCTGTTGTACACAAATGAATGTTCAGTATAGATACATGTGAATATTTTCAATATTACTTTAAAGGGAAATACAGTTTGTTTTTATATAGATATACATAAAAAAGAGAATATCTTGATGTGGGTATACTTTCTCTGTCTATTATTAAGATGTATTAGATTGTAAGCTCCTTGAAGGCAGGGTTTAACCACTTGAAGACCAGGCCTTTTCTGGCACTTTTTGTTTACAATCAGTATTTTTTGCTAGAAACTTACTTATAATGCCCAAACATTATATATTTTTTTAGCAGACACCTTAAGGAATAAAATGACGACCATTGTAATTGTTTATGTCACATGGTATTTGCACAGCAGTTTTTCAAAGGCAATTGTTTGGGAAAAAATACACTTTATTGAAAGATTAATTAACCTCCCTGGCGGTATGATTATGTCAGGAATTTTGTACCAAAGGCGGTACAATTATTTTGCATGGAAATTTGGCGTTTATATTGTAGGCATGCAATTCTTATGAATAACTCACTTAAATCTGTCCAAACCAGAGTCTAGTAGACATCCCGGGTATGATAAAGTTGGAAACACAAAATCATAAATTATAATATAATAAATAACTATAAAAATTATTCAATAATGTAATCAAATCAAAACACTGAAATTTGCTCAGTTGTAGAATTGTCGCTGTCATTAGATTTAGTGTTTTTTTTTTTTTAACAAGAAATTAGATTTAGTGTTTGATGATGAATTGTGATTCTAATTTATTATCGCTGTTTTCTAGCTGGTCTAAAACCACTTTTGACAAAAGGGACACTTTTTGGTTGCTATGGACATTCTCCAGTTTCCAGGCAGAAAATGTTTTATTTATCATATAAAACTACATTCAGGGCACTGGCCAGACCACTAGGGACAAAGGGGATGTGTATTTTTTTTTTATACAGTGCTGTAATCTGTAAGATTACAGTACTGTATGTGTATTGTGTGTTTTAAATTTTTTGAATTTGGCGCCGATCTCCACTCCCGTGCGTCGTAACGTCGCAGGGAACGGAGCTCAGCGGCAATCGGCACTGTGTGAATCGAGCGGAGGAGCTCGCACACACAGCGGGGAGACATCGCAGGATCCAGGGGACAAGGTAAGTAACTTCCCCTGTATTCGCAATGCAATCCTGAGTTTGGCTCGGGGTTACCGCTTATGGTACTGAAGTTCCACCCTGAGCCAGACTCGGGAATACCGCCAGGGAGGTTAAAAAAAAACACAATATATACCCCAATTTTTTTTTAAATATGAAAGATGATGTTACGCCAAGTAAATGCCTAATATGTTACACTTTAAAATTGCACACGCTCGTGGAATGGCGACAAACTATGGTACTTAAAAATCTCCATAGGCAACGCTTTAAAATTTTTTACAGGTTACCTGTTTGGAGTTACAGAGGAGGTCTAGCACAAGAATTATTCCTCTCTCTCTAATATTCTTGCTGGTACTTCACATGTGCGGTGCGAACACTGTTTACATATATGTCCATGACTTATGTATGTGTTCGCTTCTGTGTGCGAGCATGGAGGGTTTGAGGTGCTTTAATTTTTTTTTCTTATTTATTGCATATTTAATTTTTTCACTGTCCCTTTTAATTTTTTAATTTTTTTTAGCACTTTGATTTCTATTACAAGGAATGTAAACATCCCTTGTAATAGAAATAAGGATGGCAGGTCCTCTTTATGGAGGAATCTGGGGTCAAAAAGACACAAAATCTTTTCTTTACCTTTAAAAGCAAAAGATCTTTTTATTTGAAAATAAATAGTTTACTTCCACCCTGGTCATGACATCACTCTGGTCCTCCAAGGCCATAGATTCGATCAAAGACTATCTAGTCTTTTATTGCCTCTGTGACCATCCGGCTGCACCGATGGATCATTTCTCAAGTGTGTCGATGGAAACAGTAAGCCAGAGAAACACCAGCGAGTGGAGGGATGGGACTCATGAGCCGATTGGAACGCTTTCAAGAGAAAGCCAGCTGCCGGCTGAAAAATACCAGAGTTATGACTGATAGTTTTAGCCATAATCCCAGTAAACCATTTGCAAACCACAACGTATATACATGTATTGCTGTTAGCAAGTGGTTAATGTGAATTTACAGCATGTAAAAGTGCTGCATAAATTGGCGACTCTGTGTAAACAACTGAAATAAATTAATTAAAAATATATATGGGCACATGGGCAGCCATATTTTCTCCTTTACATATGCAGACATTGGTTCCTAGGCGTAACCAAACTGTTGTCTTTATAGGCTGCAATATATGCAAGGGAATAGAAAATGATCTTCACTTCTAGTCTATTCACATTGTTTCCAATTAAGTTCTGATGAAGAGGATGTTTTTGGACCCCCAGGGTGAGTGTAGCACCCTCCTACGTAGGTGATATAGGGTGTATAAGGCACCATTAATACTTTAAGGTAGCAATAACAATAAAAAAATAACCTTATGGGTCCAGCAGTATTTTTCCACTTTATATTTCTTTTAAAAAAAATGGTACTGTTTGTTAACATAACTTAAAGCCTAGAGAAAATATGGGGTTGATACAGTATATAAAAAATATATATATTACATATCCATTCACACAGAGAAAGTAAAAATACATTCCTTTTGTGCAAATGGGGCAAAGCACAATTGTAAATAGGCTATACCCTGTGCTGTTCGATTGTAAATCATTGATATTTAAATGGAAAATGCTGTCTTTGACCACTAAGTGGAGCTTAGTATTATAGGAAATCCCTATTATACTTAGCTCCATCTACTGGCCACCTCTTCCAAATGTACTATACGGGGCTTTTTGAAGACTAAACATAATGGGATCAGAATCCAACATTATTTCTCTGCACTACAACATTGCGGTTCATCACTTGCTGTAAATACAGTTTCATTAGAGCAAGCATTCTCATTTTACCCAGCAACAGAAAATGGCTGAGAAAATAGTATTGTTTTCAGTTATTTTCCAGAAGATTAAGTTCAAAAGTGTGAAAGAAGCTGTAAGAAAATACCGCCTGTTATTCCACAAGGAAAACACTTTTTTTGAAAGTTTTGTTTTGGTGCCAAAACATTAATTAACTGAGAAGCCACTTGGCCTATTAAAAGATTCCAAACCAGTTTTTAGAGCTCATGCTTCAGCAGTGATATTGAAGAGAATACAACTTTTCACATAGCTCTGAACACTGACATACTACAGCAGTTGTGTCATATAGAGCGACACCAGTCCTCTTGTTGTTGGAAGTGGATCATACCATTCATTAAAAGCAGAGCCCAATTAAATAAGCAATTAATTAAACAATTCAATCAAGGTAATTAGTTTAATGAAATTCTCTCACTTGCTTGCACAGGACTTCAGGCAAGAGTTGGAAGAGAATGAAGTTCTCCTCTTGAGCTCAGTGTAATTAGAAGAAGCTTATTTGGGTTTGGAACTTCGGCTTAAAAGTTCAAGGGGAGGAAAAAGCTGTTAATGAAACTAGCATGTGAAAGAAAGAAGACTATAAAACAGGATGATGGTCGACAAATGAACAAGAAGGAGCCATGTATGGTATTCGACCTTGCGGTGTAATGGAGAGATTGTTTACAAGGGCTTTGAGGACATTGTTAGTTGTTTTGCTGATGAAGTTGAGCTTACACCAATACAACCAAGCAAGCAACTGATTTGAGGGTTGTTGTCATGAGTGGGCCAAGCAGGTCCACTAAAAGGGCAGTACAGCTGGCCCTTATGTACAGGGCCCAGACCCTTATCAGTTCAAAGCAGGGGGCCCAGGTATCCGCTGAGCAGGAGGGCCAGCTGCACTGCCTTATTGCTGACACTTGTGACTCTTATAGATCCCCCTGCAGAGCTGCCAGCTTCTGCACTGCAGGGGGGTCGGTTCTAGGAACTGCGCCCCCCTCTACCTGCTGCCAGCTCCCCATGTGCCCCCTCCCCAGCAGCACTGCCAGCTTCCTTCCTCTCCTCTCCCATCGGCTGCTGCGGGCACACAGGGGGATATTTCAGGATAGAAAGCAGGGGAAGGGGCAGTAAATGTGTCATAAATACCAGCCCCTTCTTTTCCTGAGTCAACATGTTTAACGCAGTGTTTTTCAGTGCGTTGTTGCGCGTTTACCACAGTATATTGCAATGTGTTAGTGCACGTTAAACGCAGTATATTTCAGTGGGTTATTACAGGTTTACGGCAGTTTATTGCTGTGCATTAGCACACATTTATCACAGTATATTTCAGTGCATTACTACACGTTTAACGCAGTTTATTTCAGTGCTTTATTGCAGGTTTACAGCAGTATATTTCAGTGCATTACTGTATATTTCAGTGCATTATTGCAGGTTTACGGCAGTATATTGCAGTGTGTTAGTGCAGACTTACCGTAGTATATTGCGGTGCGTTAGTGCAGACTTACCGTAGTATATTGCGGTGCGTTAGTGCACGTTTAACGCAGTATATTTCAGTGTTAGTGCAGATTTACCATAGTATATTGCAGTGTGTTAGTGCACGTTTAACGTAGTATATTTCAGTGCATTATTGCGTGTTTACCGCAGTATATTTCAGTGCGTCAGTGCAGTTTTACTGCAGTATATTGTAGTGTGTCAGTGGAGTGTGTCTGTGTACTGAGTACTCAAGTTAAAGTGCACCAAACACCACTTTCCATTGATTAAAGTGCATCCACATGCACATTTCCACATCTTTATCACATTTTGATAATAAGCCCCCCTCCCCATCATGTCTGGGAGGCCAACAAGGAGAGGAAAATGTTCCCATGGCACTGTGAGGGGGCCAGCAGCATCTGTGTTCACAGGCAAAGGTAGACATGGTCTGTCCTCAGGCAGGGCATCATTTCCTCTGTTTAGTGATGTTGGTAGTTCTATCCAGCCACAGCATGCAGAGGAGGCAGTGGACTGGCTTACTAAACCTTCCTCATCCTCCTCATCCTCCGTCACCCAAGCAGAGACTAATGTGCAGTCCACCGCAGCTGCCACAGTTTCTTTTTCTGCCTCCTTGTCCACAGCTACTCCTGCCATAGCCCCAGCATCAGGCATGGAGAAGTCAGCTGAGTTATTTGAACACAGCGTCAGCCACTTGCTCCTTGATGATGCACAGCCATTACTTGATTCAGATCTTGGTTCTGAGGTTGAAGAAGGTAGGAACATGAGTCTACAGAGAGGAGAGAACACTGGTAAAAAACAAATTGGCAGTCATGTTCCCCTAGCCGCAGCGTATTGCCAGGTTGGCTCGAGTGATGGGGAGGATGGAGGGAATGATGAGGTGATTGACGCGACTTGGGTGCCAGATAGAGCAGAGGAGGAAAGTGAGGGTGAGGCACAACCCCAATAAGGCAGCCATCATGGAAAAGTAGAGACCAGCCATCCTATTCCATCAGATTGTAGAGGTGTTATCTCCCAGTCCACTTCCCACAGCTCAGCTGTCTGGGCTTTTTTAGCACATGTGCAGCCAATCGCATTGTTGCAATTTGCTAACTTTTCTTCAAGCAGATCAAGTGTGGCAAAAACACCAGCCATTTGGGTACCACATGCTTGACAAGGCATTTAACCTCCCACCACTTGGCAAGAGCACCTAAAAGTCACACAAAAGGGATGCAATTCTGCTCCTCCTCACCTTTCTGGTCTACCCCTGCTATACCTCATGACCTCTCAGCAGCCTCCACTGACAGGGATGATGGTATAGCGTAGGGTGTCCCAGGTCCTTGTAGCACGTCTGTCAGTAGCACACCAACAGCTGTAAACTATAGCAGGCAAATCTGCTGCTGCAGCAAAAAAAAATACAGTCACTGCCACCCACATGCCCAGCGTCTAAATTGAAGCTTGTCAAAGCTGATGGCTTTACAACTCCTGCCTTTCCATCTGGTGGATTCTGCCCCTTCGGTGATTTTGCAGAATGTGCTGTACCACAATGGCAGGTTCCCAGTCGCTATTTCTTTGCACGTTTCTTTGCACGCAAGGCCATTCCAGCTCTGTACCATTACGTGGAATGCAATGTTGTGGCATCGTTGGATCGTCGCAAGGAAGTCAGCTGCAAGGTCCACGTTACTGCTGACATGTGGTCCAGCAAGCATGGTCAGGGACGCTATATTTAGTTCACAGCACACTGGGTAACTCTGCTTGCAACTCAGAAGGATGCAGGACAGGGCTCAGTGCTGCAGCTTATTGTGTAGCCACTTCTCCATAGAACTAGTGGTGATGATGCAAGATTTGTCAGCTTCACCCTCTCCTCCTTCTCCTCCTCTTGGTCATCCTCCTCCATGCCCTCCTCTGCTGAATTGTCCTATAAACCACCAGTACCCCCAAAGCGTTCAAGGGGCTATTCAATGAGTCAGGCTAAAAGGTGCCATGCAGTGCTTCAGCTGGTCTGTGTAGGGAACAGGAGCAACACCAGAGCAGAGATTCTTGCAGCTCTGCAGGGGCAGGCCCAGAGGTCGTTCACGCCACACCAGCTGGAGCCAGGAATGGTGGTGTGCGATAATGGCACAAACCTCCTGTCCGCCCTTAGACAGGGAAAGTTTACACATGCGCCATGCCTCAATTTGGTGGTGCTGTGTTTCTTAAGCAGGGCAGAAGAGTCTGTAGCCATTTTAGGTAGTCATACAGTGCTTGGTTGTCTGAAATTCAGCGGGAATTCCACCTGGCCGTAAACCGCCTGATTTGTGACATGCCCACCAGGTGGGACATGCACTGTGCTATCACCATTTGGGTAAGCGACAAGGATTGTAAGCCATGACAATGCATGCATCAATGACACAATCCCTGTTGTGTTTCTGCTGAAGCAGACTGCATGGCATTATGGACAGGTAACTCGAGGTAGAGCAGCAGGAGGAAGAGGAGGACTTCCTTTCTTCTGAAGGCCTGCTTTATGCAGACACCATTTTTGCGAGGCCACACAACATACAAGAGGGGAGGGAGGGGAGGGAGGAGGATTCTGGCAATTTTGGAGGCATTGAAGCAAAGAAAGACATATGTCAACCCTTAACAAATGGTTTTCCATACCCAGAACACTTGGGAGTAGTACGTGGCTGGAAGAAGGCAGTTCCAGATACTGTAATCCTCAGTGACTCCAAAGAGTCTGCTCCTCATGCCTCCACAAACTTGCAGTGTATGGGCTCCATCATTCTTCAAAGCCTGGGAAAGTACAGAGAACACGCGGCATCAAGGAGAAGGATCACTATTGGTTGGCAAGCCTCCTTGACCACCGTTACAAGAGAAAGTCTCGGAACTCATCCCATATCCACAGAGGGAGCAGAAGATAAAATCTCTTTGGGACACCTTAAAGATGAGTTTATGTAATGCTTTTCCAGACTGGTAGGTTACAGACTTGTGGAAAACATAGTTGTGAGGCTTCTGTTGGTCAAGATGAGCAGTGGAGAAGGGGGCTGCCTCAGTAATGCATTTCAACATTTTTTAGTCCTCGGCACCATGGGCTGTCAGCTTTCACATCCCATTGGCAGCATCTGTATCATATGGTGAGAGATTATCTAGGAGCGAAAAACAGACATGGAGAACTTTCCAGTTGATGATCCACTGGGTTACTGGGTCATGAGAATAGACCACTGGCCAGAACTTGCCCAGTATGCAATTGAGCTGCTGGGATACCCTGCATCCAGTGTGCTTTACAAACGGGCATTCAGTGATGCCGGAGGTTTTGTGACAGATAAGAGAGCATGTCTGTTGACAGACTCCGTGGGCTGGCTGACATTCATCAAAATGAATCAGTCCTGGATTAGCAGCAGCTATCAAGCCCCTGATGCCGATGTCGCTGATTAAGTGCTTTTTGGATCTTGAATCTCTAAAAGACTGTTTAGCCTGCCTAGTTTTGTGGGTTTTGATTTCATCTGGATAAAATATTTTGGTGTAGGTTTCATGGGCACAATTAACACGCAAGGACCACAGGAGCATATTATTTCAATTTTTGACAGCAAGGCCAATTCTTACTTTCATCAAGAGTACCTCTATAGGATTACGGTATGAAGGCACCATCAACACTCAAAGCCCAATTTTTACACACCTGTATGACAGGTGCATATCATTTCAATTTTTGACAGCAAGGCCAATTCTTGCTTTCATCAAAAGTACCTCTATAGGGCTACGGTGTGAAGGCACCATCAACACTCAAAGCCCAATTTTTACGCACCTATTACTTCTGTCCAAAGTCTGCGAAAGAGACACCAGAATTTATCCCAAAAATCTCGAATCTTGTTTTTAGTGCACTAAATTGTGCACTCATCATACAGACTGGCTCCCCAAGCCGTTGTTTACAAAATAAAGAAAGCTTACAGGTAAAATGTAATTTTTTTGGCTTCATAAATGTCATTATTGCTAAAGCAGGTTCTATACACTGTACAGATGCACCACTTTACAGGCATACTAAGGGGACCCCCCCCCGGCACTATATTTACAGGACATTTTTATTTTTATTGTTATTCCTCATTTTTATGGCTTTGTTTTAAGCACCAGTTATTCACTGCTCATTTAAAAATAAATGTTTTTTTACAAACGTTGTTTTCATTGATACATGTCCCCCATACTAAGGGGGACCCCCCCCCCCCCCCGCAATATATTTAAAGGAAATTTTTTATTTTTATTGTTATTCCTCATTTTTATGGCTTTGTTTTAAGCACCAGTTATTCACTGCTCATTTAAAAATAAATGTTTTTTTACAAACTTTGTTTTCATTGATACATGTTCCCCAGGGCAGTACCCGGACCCCTATACCCTTTGTATGCCTAATTATTTGCATATAATCCTTAAAAATGGTCACTTTTGATTTTCCCAGTTCGGATCCCATAGACTTCAATGGGGTTCGATATTTGGTTCCGAACTTTTGCAATGTGCGAAAGTTCTGCCACAAACCGAACCAGGGGTCTTACAGCCTATGTCTAGAGACCACTGCGTTAGAGAATTTGTTTCCTTTACAATGAAACACAAAGATCAGTAATGCATTCCTCCTACAAATATGAGACCATTATCTGGAGCTCTATAGCATATTGGACTGTCAGGGCCATTGTTTGCCATCAGATTGGATACAATACTGTTACCTCTTTAAAGCCACTTCCTGTCTACAAATGTCTTCTCTGGGAGTAAATTAAGAGTGGCATTAGGATAATGCTTGCACTAATCTTCTAAATGTAGAAAAAAGAGCAGATGCTTCTCTCAATAACAAAATGAACACAAGCCCCTTTATTAAGTAGGACTGATTTTCTCTGAATTCTATGCTGTGTCTGTGACAGACATGGCACAGAACAGTTAAGCGGAAACCCCCTGCTCAGCAGAGTGACGGGGGGAGGAGAAGGGCTGTACAGGATCTGCTGGTGTGGGCAGAGAAAGGGATGCTAGTTATCTGCTTACATTTCACACCTTGTAGGTCATATCTCAGTTTTTATATATAAAGCAATAGGTGTCAAGAGAGTAACCTATGGAAAAACAAAAGGAGCAGTGCTACAGTATTGCTGAGTATCTCAGCAACTCTGCATCTCAACATTCGGTCCTCAAGCTGAACAGTCTTTGGGAACCTCACACGATATACAAGCTTATAGAGGAAGCCAGCAAATCAGTAAATATCAGCTAGCTGTTGTCCTTTATTTAACAAAGTAGAATACAGCCATAAAAAAAACAACGCATTTTGGCCATTCACGTGTTAAGCATACCATATCATGATTAAGGCCTGAACGGCCAAAATGAGTTGGCTTTTTATAGCTGTATTCTACTTTGTTAAATAAAGTAGAAGCTAAAAAAAAATTACAATTAAAAAAAATAAAGGAGAAGCTGATATTTATCTATAAGCTGGCTTCCTCTATAGCTGTTAGCAGAAATCACAAGACTCTCTGTAGACCATTTAATACTCAGTCATCCGTTTCATTTATGCAAATTGTTAAATAGTGGTAATGCTATATGCATTGGCATGGTCTAGTTTTAAAATAATAATCATGTGGCAGATTTGGAAATTAAATGGGCGGAGCGCTGTAAAAGTGCGCACCATTCACGCGTGCCCCGCTTACCAGTGTGTTTCAGATTCAAGGTCTTATTTCATTCAAGGCTGCACAGTGCACAGAATGACAGACTAGATTTGTGAATGCAGGATGATAATTAATTTATTTGCTGGAAATAACAAGCTAATAGGCTTTGCTTCCCTGCATGAAGTGGCACAGCGCAATATCCCATGCGATAGGAATGCTTTGTGTTCAGTTACTACCTCCAGGCTGTTAACATGCCCCCGATTCCCCCAGAACAAGCCTAAAGAGCCCCATTCTAAAGTTCTTTTCACCCTCACACAACTACTTGTCCCTCTATTCTCCAAAGATGCCCTGACCTGCTCTAAGTCATCTCATAGACAAGATATCTTGGAGCAAAGCGGCTGTGAGAATAATCTGTGAGAATCAAATCCTTCAGCTTTACATGAAAAAAGGCGATTCGGGCCTAAGGTACCAAATATTAATCACTTGTCCTGTGGAATGCCGAGAAGTAAGTTAGCAAACCCTTTCAGGCCTTACATCGCTTGACTCAATTAGTTCATTTTGTGCTAGGAGCTGTCTAATAAACAATACTTACATCTTGTAAGAATACATTTATAAGAAGACGAAGGAGAATAAAAAAAATCACAATGAATGCTGATTCTAACAAGCAATTAGCAAAGTGTCTTTTTTTATACTCGGCTCAATCCAAGACTGAAGTCCAAGGAGCATTTTTTTATTCTGAACTTCCTGTTCCTTAAATGAAGTGTTAATAAGCAGTAAGAAGAATGTAAGGCGACTTCTATTTATACCTAGTTAAAGCGGGAGCGCTGAGGATTGTTCGCAAAATGTCGAGATTTTCAACAATTAGGCCTAAACAATGGAGTATTCAGCTCTTACAGTCATTTGCATCTTAAATGTATACTGCTGAAAATGGACACAGAAGGTTTAACACTGCAGTAGATGAACTGATTAAAGAAGAACTCTGCGGACCATGATTTATATTTAGCTTACCTACATCACAGAAGTGTGATTGAAAAAATAAAGTAATCAGAGAAAAAAAATACATAAAAGAAAAACAGAAAAGAAATAAAAAAAGGTACTGTTTACCCGTTTCTGGATGCCTTTCCTTTCATATGTGCAGTGCGGTCAGTTTTTTTGGGCAGACCTGATCAGTAGCTCCATGTAAGTCTATGGGGGAGTCAGATGTAAATAGACATTGTCCATTTACATCTGCTTATCTCTGAGTCCATTCAGGTACAGAAAACTAATCTAAAATGTCTGCATATTTTTCTGTTTTTACAGACCTAAACGTGATGAATTGGAGGTAGCCTGATGTAAATGGACATAAGTCCATTTAATCTGGCTGCCCATAGATCCAACTTGAACCTAGAAAGCTCTGGTTTTAAAATGCAGGTAAAAATTGGACTGGGCAGTTATCTCACAAAAATGACATCCACCTCATTCTGGTCTCCAGAATCTTCCGAGACTCACCCTCTAGACATAGGTGAAGTTCTAAAAGATTATCTATGAATCACTTCTTCCTTTAGGCGATCTGATCACCTGTTTGTCCTGCACTCTGGCGCTAATAAAGAAAAGAAAGCCTCAACCAGGACAATTGCTTCCTGGATTGTACAGACCATTCAGCAAGCGTACAGGGCTAAGTGCTTGTGATGTGGTGACAGCACACTCCACTTGGGGAATAGCAGCTTCTTGGACAGCAGCCTGGCATGTGGCTCCAGATGTCATTTGCAGAGCGGCCTCCTGGGCCTTTATCAATACATTCATGTCCCATTATTGTATAGAGCCTGCTTCACTGTCTTCTGTAAACTTTGGTTTGAAAATCCTATCGGTTGATAGGACACATTTTTTTGCTCAAGCATGCCCTCCCGTGTGGTTTGGCTAGTTATTTCCCACACGTAGGCTGCCATGGAATCTGTCAGGAAAAAGGAAAATTTATTGTCAAATACTTACCGTAATTTTCCTTTCCTGATGGACTCATGGACATGGCAGACGGAGTTCCCACCCATTGGTTATTGAGTAGGCTAGTTATGGAACGTAGTACCTAGTGGTGAGTGCTCATTTATTTGAATGGGGTCCAATAGCATTGGAGAGGAGGCGGGGTTAACCCACACGTAGGCTGCCATGGAGTCCATCAGGAAAGGAAAATTACGGTAAGTATTTTACAATAAATTTTCCTTTAATAAAATTTAGAGAATGGTATGTAACCTGCCATCTAGTGTTAATTTCCATAGATTGCACTTAATTTATAAAAAGATGACTGAAAACTACACCCCATAGATCAGGGGTGCCCAACCTTTTGAAGAGCGAGGGCCACTTAAGGGACTTAGTAACCAGTCGCGGGCCACAATGAGCAGATGACAGCTCTGTGTCCACTCTGCATATGCAAAGCGGACACAGACACAGCGCTACTCTACTCTATGGGCCCTCTCATCTGATCAAATGGAAGGGGACGGATCCACTTTCGTTTTTTTTTTTAGCAGATCGGATTGGAAGGAGGCAGGTGTAAATGGACACAAGTCTGTTTACATCTGCCGCTCCACAGAGGTGAATGGAGTGTCCGATTGGGTCAGACAGATCATGTTAAAGGGGCCTAAGGCTACTTTTACACTGATGGTCTGCGGTCTACCCGAACCTGTGGCTTTCCTGTAGGTTAGCTGTACTTTGCCATAGAATTCTATCATAATATCCTGCAGGTGTGGTGCACTTTCTGAAAGTGCACCAAACCCACAGGTAAATCCAGAAGTCTATGGTTCAGTGCAGGTAAGCCGCAGGTACACTGCGCTACACCTGCGGATCAGTTTAAAAGCAGCCTAGTAACCACTGCAGAAAAGATATGTCCATATATACACTGTGATTTTAGTAATAAACTTGCTGTCCCAGGCAGAGTGCATTTGGTATCACTCCACCTATGACAGGAGTTGGTGCTATACAGTAAGCATTGGCTTATGCGACTCTGCTCCGCAGCTGCTTGCTTCCTCTACCGCTGGCTTCATTCACAACACTGATGCTCTGGCATGGCGGGTAGACAACCTGCAATTTGGGCTTGCCAACCCGCCATCCCAGAGCAGGAGGTCGCGGGCCACATCAGAGGGCTCCGCGGGCCACATGTGGCCCCCGGGCCACTGGTTGGGCACCCCTGCCATAGATGAAACCCCTCCTAATTAAAGGGATTCTAAAGGGTTGACCAGTAAACATTTTTCATAAAAAATATATAAAAATACGTATATGTAAAATACTAAAAATCGTTAAGGAAACAATTTAAATTAATGTCTACTTATGTCTACTCACTTTCAACCCTGATTTATACTGAATTGTATACAAACTGAAAATCCAAATTATGGTCAAGACTGTAGTTGCAGAAATGGCCAATGAAAGTTGAGAAGTTACAGGGTCACAAACCCCTATCTGGAATCTCCCCATTTAAACAGTTTTAGTAGTCTATTGGTGTTATGACAGTGCAGTAGTGTTCATGTCTGTTTGCTCACCTTTCTGTGTTCAGCTTACAGGCCAGTCGCTGTTCACCTGTATGCTTAAGTAATCTTCCCTCAAGCATGGCTCCACCCCAGCCTCTAATTAAAAACACTATATTAACCTGTGCACTGCAAGCCAAGCCTTGCTGATCAATATTGTGTGTTTGGCTTCCATGTGCTCATTGCTGTGTGTCCTATGTCTGATCCCGTTTACCGACCTTGGCTTGTTCTTGACTGTCCTTGTCTGCTTCATATCCCGACCTTTGGCGCGTTCTTTGACTATCCCTATCTGCTTTTTGCCCTGACCTTTTGTCTTATCTCCTGATTATCCTTGCTGTCCCGGTCTGCTGCTTCCTTTCTATCCTCCAGTAGTCTACCGTGATCTGGGAGACCCTGGGGGCCATGACCTGGAGCCAGACTGCAGCGAAATTCCTCCCCACCATCAGGGGCCCTGGTGAACACCCTCTGGCTCTTAGATTCCGCGCCCTGAGAAATCTCATGCTCTAGTTTCCAGTGTGAACCGTGTTGGTGCTCCAGATTACCTGCTTTCCTGAACCACCCAGAGCTCCATCTGCAGCAGTCAGCCATAGGGTCCACTACCTCAGCGGTGCACTCCTGACCCCAACGGGGTGCATCTGTCACCTGGCCTCAGGTGACCTGACAATTGTTTTATTCACTGGCAGGTGCTAAGATTGCTGTCTAGTCATATTCAATGTTTGGAGCTTGGGACTGCAGGGTTTTCAAAAATAGATGAAGAAAGTGACCCACTACCATTGTGATAATAGTGAGATCTGACAAAATCCAAACCATGTTGGAAGAATGAGGACGTAGTACTGAACAATGTGCCACTCTCATCTCCTCAAAAATGCACATGTTAGCTCACAGAAATAGGCAGATTTAAATCTCCTGTCTGTGGTATGCATTTATATGAGGTGACAGATTTGTCATATTTGGCATATTTTAACATACATTTGACACAAAGTATAGAAAGTTAAATGGAATGCAGACATGACATAAACCTCCACCCAGCCCCCTGATGACATCAGGTATGACGAAACATGTAGGGAGGAGTCAGGACGCACGCTATTACACATGCGCAGTTTTATGTACACAGTGCTGTAAACTTTACTAACCATTGTAAGTGCATTTTAAACAATAAAGGTTTTAAGTTTTATTAGATTTACCCTATGGCAATTTTTTTCTATTCCACCCTTGTGTAACACTTTTTTTATCTGTATTGCACTTTATTATGTGAACTGGACTTTAAATGTGAATGTGTCAGTATGGATTTATCCTGTTTGCAATATGTTCTGCACATTTAGATAGACATTTTTGTTTATGCTTGATACACTAAGGTGTCCTTTTATGAAACTGAGATCAGCTGCGATCCCAAGTCTCACAGCTGATCTCAGGTCATTACCTGTGTATGAAACTGAGGTAATCAGATGAGAACATGTTCTCCACTGATTATCTCAGCACAGTGAGAATCTGTAACTGACTGTCACAGAAACGGCCAGTGTATGAAGGTGCGATCTCAGCACCTCACTGGCGATCTGTGACAGGATTCTCACTTTCTGATTCACCATCTCAGAGGTGGAGAATCAGAGATAGAAGCGCCAAGCTGCCTCAGTATTCTGGAGAAAGCAGGAAGTCTTTTGACTTCCTTCTTTCTCTCAGGAGCAGCCATACAGTGAGAGCACATCTTCCCCACCATTACACACCCCAAATCTAAAGTCTGTATATATATAGATCTATATATATCTATATATATATATATATATATATATATATATATATATATATATATATATATATCTATCTATCTATCTATATATATATATATATATATATATATATATATATATATATATATATATAAATAAATATAGATATAAATAGATAGATAGATATACACATACACATTGAAATAAAAACACACACACATATATATATATGCTATATGCTATGATATAGATAGATAGATAGATAGATAGATAGATAGATAGATAGATATAAATATATATATGTATATATATTATTCTGCCTGCATTTAAATGCTATTATTAATGTCATTTTTATAGCGGCACTTTACCGTCGTTATAGCGGTGCTTTTCGAACCCTAGCGGGGCAGTTTTACCCCCGCTAATGACTGAAAAAGGGTTAAAACCACCCGCAAAGCGCCACTGCAGTGGCGCTTTGCAGAGGGGTTTGGAGCGCTGCCCCATTGTTTTCAATGGGAAGGGGCGCTTTAGGCTGCTTTCACACTGGGGTGGTTTGCAGGCGTTATTGCGCTAAGAATAGCGCCTGCAAACCGACCCGAAACAGCTGTTGCTTGCAGGATGCTCAAAAATGTCCTGCAAGCCGCATCTTTGGCTCGCTATAGGAGCGGTATATTTACCGCTCCTATAGCGCCCGGTCCCATTGAAAACAATGGGGGAGCGCGCCGAACCCGCCCGCAAAACGCCGCTGCAGTGGCGGTTTGCGGGCGGTATTGACCCTTTTTTGGCCGCTCGCCAAAAAAAACACCCCACGAGCGGCCGCAATGCGCCGCTAAAACGCCAGTAAAGCGGCGCTAAATATAGCGCCGCTTTACCGCCAGCGCCCCCACCGCTCCAGTGTGAAAGCAGCCTAAGGATCGTAAATACACCGCTCCTACAGCGCTCCAAAGATGCGGCTTGCAGGACATTTTTCAGCATCCTACAAGCGCACCGCTCCAGTGTGAAAGCCCGCGGCTGTTTGAAGGCGCTTTGCAGGCGCTATTTTTAGAACTTTAGACCCCTTTCACACTGGGGCGGTTTTTCAAATTCAACTTGAAATCAATGGGACAGCGCGGCAATACCGCCAGCAAAGCACCGCTGCAGCATCGCTTTGCGGGTGGTTTTACCCCTTTTTCTGCCGTTAGGGGGGGTTTAAACTGCACTGCTAGCGGCCGAAAACCAACGCTAAAACGACAGTAAAGCAGCGCTAAATAAAGCGCTGCTTTACCGCCGACGCTGCTCCCACCTCAGTGTGAAAGGTGTTTTATACAGGGGTTTATCAATTATGAAATATATTTTATTTTAATATATTAATAAATATTTATACTTGTATACTTTATTAAAATTATTTTTTAATGATTATAAATGTATTTTACATTTATATGAATGGTGTATAGCTGCATTACATATGTGGATTACATTAATTTACTATACACCATTCACATTTAAATAGGCACATGTATGATCTTTAAATATTGATAAAAACAATGTTTTTTAATAATTAGGTTAATGTATATTGTGTAGGGGGGATTTTACTTTATTATTTTATTAATATGTAGGGGAATAATGTGTTAATTAGTGTTTAACTTTTGTGTTTTAAATCGCCTCAGACTGTAATCCTGCTACATCTCGCGAGATTACAGTGTGAGGAGAAATTCTGAGGAGTTCCCGGCGTTTGTAGATCGCTTCTCAACTCAGCATGAGAAGCGATCTACAGACAATCATAAACAGGCACTCAGGGGAGAGCGATCTCCTCTGAGAATGCCTGAGAAATGAATAGCGGTATTTTACCGCACTTTAATAAAAGGACACCTAAGTGCCGGTTCACACTGGGGCAACACGACTTACAGCGCGACTTAGCAAGGCAACTTCAACGCAACTTCAACGCGTCTTTGAGTGATTTACAACACGACTTCAAGTCGCCCCCAGGCCAGGCGACTTTGGCTGTGGCCAATCCCAGAATAATCAGCTCTCTGGGAGGGAGGGGTTTGCCTGGGTAAACTAATTTCTTTTCCTGTAAAGTTGCTTCAATATAGATGGAGATCCGACTTGGAGGCAACTTCCATTGAATTCTATGGGTACAAGTCGCCTAGAAGTCGCCTTGAAGTAGTACAGGAACCTTTTCTGAAATGGAGCACATTCAGTAGTGTACATTAAGACGGCTCTCATTGACTATAATGTAATTCCTAATGTTAAGCGACTTGGGGCGACTTGAGGTCTGAAAAGTCAGATCCCAAGTCGCGGTAGTGTGAACCGAGCCTAAAGGGATTTATATTTGTTTATTCTTTAGCGCTGCACTTTGTGTTTTACATAAATCTCCAAAAGCAGGGTCTACAAATAACTGTTAATGAGGCCTGACAAAACAGCTCAGCAATACACATCCTAATCTGTTTTTTTGAACTACTAAAGTCTAAATTTATACATAAATCATAATTACTGCTGGAATAGAGTAACCTTCATACGTGGCTAGGCTACATGAATGTATAAGAAGATACCAACCAGGTAAACACCAACCACAACTTTATTACAATGTCCAGAATGCTGATGGGACAAATTAGCCCTCCTAAAAGAGAATCATAAGATTTATAGCATATTTGCTGACTATTAAATTGTAATTTCACACTGATAAGTAATATGCTGGTTGTCAGATTGAAAACTTGTTAGTTGGAAATATAGATGTACAGGCATACCCCACTTTTAAGTACGCAATGGGGTTTATTTACTAAAGCTAGACAGTGCAAAATTAGGCTCACTTCTGCATAGAAACCAATGAGCTTCTAACTCCAGCTTGTTCAATTAAGCTTTGGTAATACAACCTGGAAGCTCATTGGTTTCTATGCAGAAGTGAGCCTGATTTTGCACTTTCCAGCTTTAGTAAATCAACTCCAATGTGTACTTAAAAGCGGGGTATGCCTGTATTTATGATAGTTGAAAGTAAGGGTGTGTCCAATGGAGCATAATAAAATGCACCAAGCCACTCTTCCATGGCTTGGTGTATTTCACGTTTAGCGTTTAAAATGGTGCATGCACGCTATAAGGTTTTCATGCACTCTTTGCAAACAGTTGGCACTCTCCATAGTCAAGTTGAAAATGGAGAAAGTGGAAAAAAAAGGCTGGTAATGTTCCATCTGTGGGCAAAGTGATGGCAAAATATTCTGCACTGTTGCTGCATACCCACAGAGTACTAGAAGACTGTTGTCATCACTTTGCCCGCTGATAGAACACTTTGAGCCTTCTTCTTCCACTTTCTCAATTTTTCAACTTCACTATGGGGGGTGACAAATGTTTGTAAAGAGCACATGAAAACAGTATTCACCATTGTAAGCACTGAACATCTGGAAGAGTGGCTTGGTAATAAAGCTTCAAGTGATACTAAAGCCTTTTTTTGGGGTTAAAAATAGAAAACATGTTATACTTAACTGCTCTGTGCAGTGTTTTTTCACAGAACATCCCCGGTTCTCCTGTTCTTGGGTCCCTCGCTGGCACGCCTGGCCCCTCCCTCCTGCCGATTGCCATTCAGACACGGAGCCGCCCCTCGGCCCCGTCCCTCGGCCCCGTCCCTCTCTCTCCTCATTGGCTCACCGACTTTGATTGACAGCAGCAGAAGTCAATGTTGAGGTTTTTTTTAAGATAAAAAAAAAAAACCTTCTGACTTTAGAACCACTTTTATGCCTGTTTGGCCACTTCTTCCATGTTGGGCCATAAACTTTTCAGACTACCCTGGTACTGAGAGTCAATTTGTTTAGAGAGTGAGTACCAGTTTGGACTTACTCTGCAAGCGAATTGGACTCTGCACAGAAACAAAGACCAGGTGAACTTTACTTTTATTTTTTAATCCCATTTATTTTGCAGATGTTTAGGCGTGTCTTTGTCCCCAGATCAGTAATAAAGGGGAAACCTGACAAAGGGGACACTAGTTCTGATGACAACCATCGATTACTTTGCTTTGGAGGGATTTTCTCTGACTTTCTCACTATGGGACAGAAAGTGAAGGAAAATCTCTCTAATGGAGGATAAAATTTAAACCAATAGCCTTTACCATACCTGAAGTGGTTATAAGTCAGGTTGCATTGTGTATTATAACTTCTCCATTTTGTGTATGTATTGTACATGTTCTGAGGTTCCCTACCTAGAGCAGACTGTTTTCCTTCGACCCCCATTCCAAACAAATCTTTGTACTTTGGTATATTGTGAAAAAAAAGGAAAATGTTGGAAAAAGAAATCTACCCAATGGGATACAGATGACAAAAAAACTGACAGGGTCCCTTACTCTATCCAAAGGGAAAGCAAGTTTTGCCTTTAGTTCTACTTTAACACAGAGCACACGGTCCCGCATCTCCAGCTGTCGGACGTGTCCCACTGCCCAGCGCTCCAATCAATGTACTGTTCAGGCAGCATATTTGCTTCTAATTGGAGCACTGGGCAGAAGTTGTGTGAGACCACTGGGGCCACTATTGTCTAGCATGGAGCTAGTACAGGGTATTTTAATTTATGATGCAGAATAAGTATTAAAAAAAATTATAAGTTACTGTATATGCAGCCTTATTGCATTGCAATAATAAATATTGAAGCTGCATTTGGGTTTTTATTGCTTTTTAATATATTGTCTCTTTTTGTTAAGGCCCCCTAACTGAATATTAAAAAATATATAAACTTTGAAAAATATGCTGAATAGTAAACATGATTTTAGTAAACCCTGTAATTTGTGTAAGAAGTGTTCCATGCATTAACCGCACAGTATCTATTTCACATACGAGTGTAACAAATGACCTGCTAGCCCAGTTCTCTATGGAATTGGATGTGTAAGGCATTATTCTAAAAATATTATAAATAGACCATTGCAAAACAAACATATTTTACCCCAGAAATTAATGAATGGTTCATGTTCTCGTTTCTTGGACATGAAGAATTTGCATGCCCTTACTTTGGCCCCCATGTGTTCTGTCTATTCTAAGTGTCTTTTTTTTAACTTGGTAATACATGGTCAGTTCACTCATGGTCAGTATTTCAGTTATAAGTTGATATTTGCAGACTGAATGGTCCACTAGTTTGTTAGAGGGCCGGCAACATGTCTGAACTTGAGTTCACAGCTCTGCCCTCCTGCTACTTTTAGTTTAGAAGGTCTCAAGGTCTTTGCAGGATTTTTATACATTCAGTATAAAGGGGGAGACAGGTACAATTAGTGTATATTATTAGAGGGATTCACCATATTCAGTATAAAGGGTGAGACAGGTACAATTATATTTCTAGAGGGATTCACCATATTCAGTATAAAGGGTGAGACAGGTACAATTATATTTCTAGAGGGATTCACCATATTCAATGTGAGGGCTGGGACAGGTAAACGTTTATAATTAGAGTATCTTGGGGTCTCTGCATGCAGGTGGGGCAAGCTGGTTGGTACCCAACATGGACTAACTGCACACAGAGACCAAGGAATGGGGCATATTGAATTAGAACAAAGTTTTTTCAACAAACTTGGTGATAGCAGCACAAGCTCTCCTAGTAGTTCCAAAAAGGTGGTGACAGGGCCTAAATATCATGGCCAACTCAGCGTAACGGTTCCTCACAGTAGGACTGTTATAGCACAATCTCTACACATGAGGAAGCATATATGTTAGAGCCTGGATTTGAACCCAGATCCACTGCTGTGCCTAGCGATGACTCTTCTTACTGAGCTACCTAAGAGCTACTGTCTGATCTATTGGACAACCCTGTGTTGTGCCTTGACTTCTGCTGAAGCTTAAACTCTTTGCTCCTCCTATGAACTTCCTGATTTAAGCCATGTCTCTGCAGATTGCTCTCTCTTCAGCCAGTATCTCGCTCTTGTCTTCCCTACTTCTGTCCATATTGTGCTACCACTCATTATCGCCCCTTGGCTTGTTCCTCGACTTCGCTTCTGCCTGATCCCAACTTGCAACTACTCGATACTGACCTTTGGCTTGTTTTACTGACTATGGTTCTGTTTGATCCTTACCTGCTAATCCACTTCTGGACCCCGGCTTGCTCACCTCCTGGGGGGGCAATCCTGAGGACCGCAAGCTGGTACTAACATGCAACAATCTCCACCATACGGAGCTCGGATGAACACTGGTTAGTACTTAGACTACGCACCTCAGGTGAGCCTGTGTCATCCGCCAGGGTGACTACCTGTGTACCTATCCTACTGGTCGGTGGTAGTCCCTCTACTGCTATAGCAACTGGTCTGAGACTGACCCCTGATCATGACACTCTGGACAACATCTCACAAAGGAGGTGGCTGATAGACAGTGTGGTGGCAAGAGTGCGTGGGAGGCAGAGGGTGGTCTCGATCCCCTTCATCTACGGGGGCTCAGAGGAACAAAAGCTCCTATTAGCTTCCCTTCCCTCTGCATAGCATAATCAGATATAGATTTCTTTTCTTTGACTGTTATATCAGGGTTTTGTTGTTTTTTAAATGTTCTTTTAACCCAGTTGTTTTTTTTTTTTGTTTTTTTATTGAATCGTTTGTTTTCATGTGTATTATTTCATATATATATATATATATATATATATATATATATATACACAATAGTGCAATATCATCTACTAACTATGTACAATCTGATATTATTAATTTTGAAAATGAACCTATTGCACCTTATCACTTAATATCTGATAGTCCCTCATCTTTTCATCTTCATTTCATTGCATGCATGTCTGTTTGTGCGAATTTGCAGGTATTTTTGGATGCACATATGTGTACACATATGTGTATGTATGTTATCCGTGATGTTTTTTGATTGTTAGGCCCCATGCACACGAGACGCAGTTAAACGCGCGTTCAGAGGCAGTTGGACACTTTTTTCAACTGCACCTGAACGCATGCAATGTTATCCTATGTGTCCATGCACACAGTCTAGTTTTTTCCCGTTTTTATGCAGTTGCGTTTAACCTCGTTTTTCCAGAAGCAAAAAAATGCGTTCAGACACTTTGCTTTTCCACGTTTCAGACGCAAAACGCATCTAAACGCGTCTAAACGCGTCTAAACGCAGGCACCTGCGTTTAGCCGCGTTTGCGTTTATAAGCCTTTTTAAAGGAACCCAATTTTTTTGACCAGAAAACTCAGAAATATGATGGTAAACCATAAAAAATACTAGAAAAAATTGTTTAAAATGTCGTAATTAGTTTAGATAGTTCATAGAGCATATATACTCACTAATGCATACATGTTTGTGAAATATCCAACGGACATTCGCTGTGCCATCAACGGATGGGTCCAATATCGACAAGCTCTGATTCTGGACCTCTCATACAAATTTGCGATGACATTGCTGCCTCATGAAGAGAACATCAGGAGCATTTCCTGACATATAATCAATATGGGATCCATTAAAAAAAAAAAAAAAAAAAAAACACAGAAAGAGAGGCAAATGCAAGTGTACAACTGCTCTCTCTGCTGCTCACTCTGATCAGAATGGCAGAAATAGTTAATAATACATGCTTTCTGAGCTTGGGGAGGGTCTGTATGATGTTATCTTTACAAATGCTTATAGACGCAAACGCGTCTAAACGCGTCTAAACGCGGCATGAAAACACAGCCAAACGCGCGTTTTTAAACGCAGGTTTCTGCTTTTTAAAACACGCGTTCAGCAGAGTTTGCATCTGCGTCTCGTGTGCATGGGGCCTTAGGCTCATGATTTTATCAGTCACAATTATATTTACATATTTATATTTTGTTTTATTGTAGCCCTGATGAAGGGGGAGTTCCTTTGACCCCCAAATTGTGTTGGCTGTCTTTTAACACAATATCAATAAATGAATTTGGACTCTTTCATCTTTTGGTCTGGCACTCCTTTCATATATGCATGTCATTTCCGGTTGCCTCTGCCTAGCGGCTGCCAAAACAGCCCCACCTGTGCGGGGAGGCCAAACTGCAACTGCCTATATGCAGGATTCACCATATTTAGTATGAGGGTGGAAATAGGCACACTTTTATCATTAGAGGGTCTCGGGGTCTACTCCAGGTTTCACCATATTCAGTATGAGGCCTGAGACGTATACTTACATTATTAGAGGGTCTCAGACTTTCTGTGTGATCCATCATATTCAGTATAAGGGCTGAGACAAGTACAGTTTTCCTATTACATGGTCTCAAGGGTCTTCATTGGATTTACCAGATTCAGTATGAGGGCTGAGATAGGTATACAGTACTTTCATTATTAAAGGATCTCAGGGTTTCCATGTAACTCATCATATTCAGTATGAGGGCTGAGATAGGTATACTTTGTCATCTAGGTAAACCGAAGTATACCGTTGATGTGGACGCAAAGTTTTGTCCATGGCCCTTTGAATGTAGCGGGGGCAGAGTGTAGACCAAATGGCATTCTTTTGTACTGGAAGTGGCCTTCCGGGGTAGAGAAAGCTGTTTTCTCCCTGGCTTTCTTGGTCAGGGGAATCTGCCAATACCCTTTTGTGAGGTCTAGCGTGGTTATATACCTGGCTGGACCTTACCTCTCAATTAGCTCATCTACCCGTGGCATTGGATAAGCATCAAACTTGGAGATTTCATTAAGTTTTCTGAAGTCGTTGCAGAAGCGGAGGGTGCCGTTGGGTTTGGGTACCAACACGATTGGACTCGACCACTCGCTCTGCGACTCTTCAATGACTCCAAGCTCGAGCATTCTCTTGACCTCTTCAGACACTGCCACTCTATGAGCTTCTGGGATACGGTAAGGCCTTAACCGGATTTTTATACAGGGTTCCGTCACAATGTCATGCTCGATGACGTTGGTGAGACCGGCAACCCTGAAAACATGTCCCTATTTCTTTGCAGAAACTCTTTTGCTTGCTGGGTTTGGGGCCTAGTTAGGGTAGCAGCCACCTGCACCAGGTCGATTCCTGCATGGTCCCCTGACTGTACCTCTACCACAGCGGATACCTGTTCTCTGTCTCTCCAGGGTTTCAACAGATTTACGTGATAGATCTGGTATGGTTTTCTTTTCCCTGGCTGGTGTACCTTGTAGTTCACCTCACCCACTTTTTCTATTACCTCAAACGGGCCTTGCCACCTGGCCAAGAACTTGCTCTCCACTGTGGGTATTAGGACAGCCACCCGGTCTCCTACTTGAAACTGTCTAATTTTAGCCGATCTGTTATACACCCTTCTTTGGGCATCCTGAGCCTTCTGCATGTGCTCCCTCACCAGCGGCATCACCTTAGCCACCCTCTCTCGCATTTGAGAGATATGCTCTACCACGGTCTTGTGTGGTGAGGATTCACTTTCCCATGTTTCTTTGACTAGGTCAAGCAACCCCCGGGGCCTTCGTCCATACACTAACTCAAACGGTGAGAAGCCCGTGGACGCTTGTGGAACCTCCCGGATGGCAAACAAGAGGGCAGGGAGTAACATATCCCAATCCTTCCCGTCTTTCTGGACCACTCTTTTTAACATGGACTTTAGAGTTTTATTAAACCTCTCAACTAGGCCATCGGTCTGCGGGTGATAGACGGACGTCCGCAACTGCTTGATCTGAAATAGTCTGCACAAGTCCGCCATCACCTTTGACATAAAAGGGGTGCCCTGGTCCGTAAGTATCTCCCTGGGGAATCCAGTTCGTGAAAACATTTGGAATAACTCCTTGGCAATGGCCTTAGAGGAGGCTTTTCTCAAAGGAACTGCTTCTGGATACCTGGTTGCGTAGTCTAGGATGACTAATATATATTGGTGCCCCCTTGCCGACTTTACCAGGGGTCCCACGAGATCCATGGCGATCCGCTCAAACGGAACCTCAATAATCGGCAAGGGTACCAGAGGGCTTCTATAGTGTGGCCCTGGGGCAGTTAACTGGCAAATGGGACAAGATGCACAATATCTTTTAACCTCGGCCTTCACCCCTGGCCAGTAAAACCGGTCGGTTATCCTGGCCTCCGTTTTCTCTGCCCCCAAGTGTCCTCCCAGTGCGTCATTGTGGGCTAGGTCAAGTAGCATCCGCCTATATGGTTGGGGAACCAGTAACTGCTCTACAGTTTCCTCTCGGCTTTCAGCCACTCGATAAATCAAATCCCCCTTTAATGCAAAATGAGGAAACCTTTGATCTGCCCCTGGTATTTGTGGTACCCCATCAACAACAGAAACCTGCTCTCGAGCATTGACCAAGGTAGGATCCTGCAACTGGGCGGTGCCAAACGCACCCCTGGGTACGTCCAGGTCTGGATGCACTGACCTTGAGGATGTTTCCCCTTCACCCTCCTCAACTGGGAACTGCAACGGGGAGAGCTCCTCATCATCCTCCCCCAGCATAACCTGTAATGGGAAGGCTTCCCCCCCCTCAGAAGTCAACTCGGTATTGAGGCCTGAAACAGAAACATTGTCATTCAAATTAACATTCTCTGCAATATCCTTATTAGTGACAGGTATCTCTGTTTTAGAGGGGTGTGTTGTGGGGGTTTCAGACCTAGACCCCTCAGACTCCATCTCTTCCAGGCCCAGTGTCCCCAGTTCTCCTGGCAGCCTCATCTGTGCCTGGTTCCACAGTTCGAGGAATAGCGGACAGTCCCGCCCCACTATAATATCATGGATTAAACTATGTACTACCCCAACCTCTTGTGTCACTGAGGTACGTCCATAAGAAACCGTCACAGGAACCAGGGGGTACTCCCTGGTATCCCCATGGATACACACTACGCGCAGAGTTTTATTTACGGGGCCAAGTCTCCCAATCACCCTGGCATGTACCAGTGTTACCATGCTCCCGGAGTCTAGTAGGGCCCTGGCAGGAAGGTGGTTCACCCACACTTCACACTCGAACCGTCCTTCAGCCAGATCAAGATGAGTGGTACACGCTCTTTGCACATAGAAGGAGCTTCTCCGACCAGTCCCGCAATCCATCGGCTCCTCCTGAAGTGGGCATTGTGCCCGGGTATGCCCCCAGGACCGACATTGCCAACACTGTAGGCCTCCCATCCTCGGGACAGGAACCAACCTTCGAGGTTCTGTAGAAGATGGTGCAGGGTTGCGGGTTCCAATGTCTAGCAGGGCTTCTCTCCTAGGTGCTGTGGCCGGTCTTGTTGCCCTTGGTGTGGGTTCCCGACGTTTGGCAGGCCAAGCAGGTCCTCCACCACGGTGTACCTTTCAACCAACTCAACCAGCTGGTCAGCGGTTGCAGGGTCTCCATGGCTTACCCAGCGCTGTAGGTCATCTGGCAGGGACCGCAGGTACCAGTTCATCACCACCCGTTCCACCATTTGTGGGCCTGACAGGGTCTCAGGCATCTCTACGGGATTCACCATATTCCTATGAGGGCCGAGGCAGGTACACTTTTATTATTAGAGGGCCTTGGAGTCTCCACAAGAGCCACCAAATTCAATATGAGGGCTGAGACATGTACTTTTTTATTATTAAAGGGTCTCAGGGTCTCTTCAGGACTCACTATATTCAGTAGGAGGACTTAGACAGGTATACTTGGTATTGTTAAAGACTTCTTTCTCTAAGAAGCATCACATACATCATCTGAAACAGCTTGAATGATGCAAAAAAAAAAAAAAGTATATAAATACTGTCACTTACACTGTTTTTATAAGGATAAATTTGAATGTTAACAACCAAGTCAGATACTGACAAGCTTGCGTCAAAGCAAAGCGAAGCTTGCGCTCGAAATCTGTTATTTAAATGCGATGTTGTCAAAATGCTATAATACCTCTGCTGTTGGGAGAATTGTTTAGTCAAATCTTTCAAGTTATTGTTCATCTGCAAAAAAAATTCCCTTTTTGTAGTGATAACATTTTTGGAGCCGATCCCTGCCTGAATGTAAATAAATTTTTACTCCTTGCACAGGCAAGGTGGCTAGCAGCTAAATCTTTAGGGCCCATGTACATTTGTGCCGTATGGTAATGCCTGTGCATTAATATGTGTTATATCACAGAGTAACTTGTGTTGCATTAAAGTGATATTAAAACAAAATAACAAACATGTTATACTTACCTGCTCTGTGCAGTGGTTTTGCACAGAGCAGCCACGATCCTCCTCTTCTCATGTCTCCCACCGATGCTCAAGGCCTTTCCTCCTGCCGAGTGCCCCCATAGCAAGCAGCTTGCTATGAGGGCACCCAAGCAGGCTCGTTCCCAAGACACTGTTCTGTGTGTCCATTCACACATGGAGCGTGGTTCAGCCCCACCCCTGCTCTCTCCTTATTGGCTTACTGGCTGTGATTGACATTAGCAGGAGCCAATGGCTCCGCCTCCCACCTATAGCTCAGCCAATGAGGAGGAAGAGACCCGGGAAAGCCCCTGCTCTTGTGCACATTGCTGGATTGAGATGGGGCTCAGGTAAATATTAGGGTGGGGCTGCTGCACACAGAAAGTTTTTTTACCTTCATGCATAGAATGCATGGAGGTAAGGATCTTGAGCTTTTACAACCACTTTAGGGCATAAAATAATGGGCTGCCAGTGCACCAAAATGTCTCAAATGTCAGACGTGCCACCAACAGTTCAGTGGTGCATAGCAGCATGTTGTGTCACATGTGCGTTGTTTAAGTGGTTTTGAGTTAAATTAAATTATAATGGCACCGGAACACATCAACACATGTAGCATTGCTGTGCCTTGCGTTTCTGGAATGCATAGAAGGAAATTTCCTGTACTGTCTGTGCTGCACCTCTATCCTTTATATCAGCCATTCTCAGCCAGGGTTCCTTCAGGGGTTGCTAGGGATTCCTTGAGCTGCAGCTGATTGACCTTCCCTCTGATGGTGCCTGCATAGTTCCATGGTCAATACCACATGGCATAGCCAGCAATGTCTTTTTAGCTGGGTGTAAGGGTGGCATTCTGACCACCACTGTTATGAGGGTTTTCTTCCCACTTGCCACCAATGAATTGCTTCTAGTGGTGGGTTTCCCGGGACCTGAAAATTATTTTAAGTGTGCCTCAGGGGTTAAAAAGGTTGAGAAAGGCTGCTTTAGATTGCAAGTTTCCATGATTGGGGTCCTCTGAATCCTTCTGTGTATTGATTGTGTTGCAGCCAGGGGCGGACTGACAACTCATGGGGCCCCCGGGCATAGGAGAAGATTATGGGGCCCCCGGGCAAAAGGAGATTACAGGGCCGCCAGGCAATAGGAAATTACAGGGCCCCAGGCAATAGGAGATTACGGGGCCCCCAGGCAATAGGAGATTACGGGGCCCCCAGGCAATAGGAGATTACGGGGCCCCCAGGCAATAGATTATGGGGCCACACAGTATACACACACAGACACACAATATACACGCAGAATACACACACTGAAAAGGTACTGGAGAGGCGGGGCAGCTATAATCTTGGGATTAAAAAAAAAAAAGATTTTTACATACTGTCCCTGGTTTTATTGAGGCTGGCAACCCTGATGGGGCCCCATAGTGGCATGGGGCCCTCGGGTGCCCGAATGGTCAGTCCGCCCCTGGTTGCAGCTGCGCTTTGCAACTGTGCAATGTAAATCTTGTATAATATTAATAAAAAGGGTCCATTTAATGCACACATTTTAATATAAGGCAGTACATGTCCACATGTCATCCATTGGTTTATATTGTGCTGGCTTAGATCTGTGCCGTGTATTAACATGTTTTGTCTGTTTTTTGATGCGTCAGTGCACGTTTTACTTACAGTGGCAGCGTAAGACACAGGTACACAGGTAAAAATTCATGAAATCACGCACTGGAAACTCAAGTTATAAAAAAAACATATATTCTATTTAACCACTAGCCAACCAGTCAGTAGTAATTTTAGTGCTGGCCGGCGGCCTGAGTCAGTTAGTGGGTTTAGTAACACTTTAAGTTTGTATTCTTAAAGTGGATGTAAACCCACTTTTTTTTTTTTTTTTTTGATGTCATAATGTAGAGAATACGATTTCCTTTCATTTGAGCCCAGTCTTGCCACACAGAGGCCTGAGCAATCCTCTTTTATTGTTCAGTTAGAGAAATCTTGAAAACTTTGTCAAAAACGCCCCCTAGCTGTGAGTGACAGGTGATTTACATATCATGCACTAGCCTGAGACAGGTTATCATCAGATCACTGGATGTTCTACTCTGCCCAGCTCTGACTACATACATGTCCCCTAAATCACTTGTCTGTCTATAGTCTGCTGACTGTTCACTGCATCCCATGATGAGAAACATCCAGTCAAAACACAGTAAAGCTGGGAGAGCTGGAGGGGAGGGGAGGGGGATGTGAATTGGGAACTTTTTACACAGGATGTGCCTGTCTCAGGCTAGTGCATGATATGTAAATCACCTGTCACTCACAGCAAGGGGGCGTTTTTGACAAAGTTTTCAAGACTTTTCAAGATTTCTCTAACTGAACAATAAAAGGATTGCTCAGGCCTCGAGTAAATCTGTGTGGCAAGACTGGGCTCAAATGAAAGGAAATCTTATTATCTACATTATGACAAAAAAATTGGGGGTCTACATCCAATTTAATTAAAAAAACTCCCTTCTATTGCTCTCAGCCTCCAGATTCCTTTTTTTGCTGCTGTGATGCTACTTTCTGTTAGAGGGCATTTGTTCTGTATGGTCCCACTGTAAGTAGGAACATAGCCACCCTCTCTTGCTCGCTTTCAAGATGTAGTATGGACTATGCGATGGGAGTTGGGGAGTTCACAGAGGACATTACAAGAACGCAGATAAGCACAGCAAGAAACGATTTCATGAAAAATTGATTGCAGGACCGTTAAGTAGTGATTGTGTATTGATTATTTTTGAAGAATAAGGATAATGTTTAGTATGAATTTAATAGGAACTTATGCTTTACCCATGCAAACTGCCATCTGCCTTCCTGATGAACATTTCCCCTCACTTCCTGTGACAAAGTTTGCCACGGTTTGGTCTGTACTCATGGCTGCCGCAACCATCTAGAAGAGAGCAGACCCTGCCATAAGAATGAACGTGCCAAGCGGCACATATATGGATTAGGGGCTGAACCAGGCAGGAGTTTTTCTGTGTAAGGGCTGCACAAGGAGGGTTTTGGGCTGAAGGTAAGTACTGGGGTATGTCTCTTCCATTGAGGGGGTGAGGAGAAATAATTAAAGGACAATATTAATAAAACTACAACACATACAATATGCACTTTTAATTCCCTCTGTCTAAATCAGCCTTTTTCAACCAGGGTGCCCAGGTCATGAGTAGAAAGAGAGATAACCACCGCTCCAAAGGGATCCTTCAGGGCGAATGCTCCTACTCCTAGTTTGGAGCTCCAGGTGCAGGCTAATGACAAGGTAGTTTAAAAGTATCAAGAGAAACTCAAGACAGCCGCACACTAGACGAAGATGAAAATCAAATGGATTTATTTAAAAACAGGAATCACATCAAAATCCAAAAAAGCAGAAAAGGGGGGGCACACAGCGGACGCGTTTCACGCTAAATATAGCGCTTACTCATAGCTGATTTGGATTTTGATGTGATTCCTGTTTTTAAATAAATCCATTTGATTTTCATCTTCGTCTAGTGTGCGGCTGTCCAGATTTTCTCTTGATACTTTTATACTGCCCAGGTCATGAGGTTTCTTCAGGGGTGCCTTGGCAAAATGCCTAAACTGTGTCCCAAAATTGTATACAAGCTGGTGGGTGGATGGAACCTGCCTTTTAGCTACACTAAGCCACAGGTTTTCATGGTACACCATTACAACCTTCTAGCTGCCAAACTCCTAATGACCAATGACATCATCAGCTGATAAGGAGGATGTCAGTTGCCTGCATATCATCCTTGTTTGACCCTCCCTTGCCCTCTCAATCAGATTTGGGGTCTTATTAGCTAAGTGATGGAGAAAAACTGAGGGAGAAGAGAATCATTGGAATACTAGTCTGTACCACTTTGCAAAAGTGTGTTTGCTTTGAAAGAATAGATCACCTTTAAAGTTGGGTGTCCTATGTGTATTGATGTTGTCACATTATGTAAAACTATCAGAATAGGTTTTACATTTTAGAATGGGGCGCCTCAAGACTGTCCATAATTGTGGAGGGTGCCTCAAGATCGCCTATAATTTTAAAGGGTGCCTTGACTGAAAAAAGAGAAACACTGGTCTAAATTACAAAAAAAAAAAACATTTAACATCGGCAGGGAAGTTTTGACACCTAAGGAAACACTTCTACATAACTGCGGACAAATAATGTGTAATGTGTTTAAATGGCTAATCTCTAACACAATCAGAAAATGTTCTGGTGTTTTGTTGGAACCCAATCAACGATTTCCCCGCAGCACCGTTAACAAATACTTCCTTTGAGTAACCACGCGAGGGGCCATCAATGAAGTAAAAATAGAGGAAACCACCACAGATGATTTTAATTATCTGAAACGATGTTGTCTACATGGGGCCGTGCAATGTTTTTTTTTTTCTCCTAAAACCGCAAGGAATTCCATTCATTATTTTGCAACAAAGAACAGCAGTCCCAGAACGGAAACATTTTACTCCAAAACCCATTTGTAAATAGACAGGAGTAGGAAGTGTCTAAATTGACTTTGTAAGCATTATTTGTCATGTTAGATAATGTTGTTATCTCAGTGGAGATCTGTCAATTCCCTAATCATCATTGTGCGTATATTTACACTGAGACTAGAATCCATCCAATATGTCATAGATTTTTCCATTACGAGAGGATAAAGATCTAGAGGTTGTTGCTTTCCTTTAAAGTGGAAAAAACGAAGTCTAAAGCCACGTAGACACGATCGGACTTTTCGGCCGGACAATCTGCCGGACTTTCCAGCGGAGGTCCGCCGGACTTTCCAGCGGAGGTCCGCCGGATTATCCGACGTGTGGACTTGCCCACACTCGCCAGGACTTTTCCGGCGGACAATCCGCCGGAGTTTTGGCGGAAGTCCGCGGGACTTTTGAAATGAACGGACTTGCCCCACACACGGAGGAAAAGTCTGTTCATTTAGAACGTGACTCCAGGTAGACAGGACTAGCGAAGGAAGTCAATGCCCCGGCCTCGATCAGCGACATTGACACCTCGCTAGCCCCGTTACCTGGTATGGATTTAAAGGGGATCCCTACGCCGAAAAAACGGCGTGGGGGTTCCCCCCAAATCCATATCAGACCCTTATCCGAGCACGCAGCCCGACCGGTCAGGAAAGGGGTGGGGACGAGCGAGCGCCACTCCTCCTGAGCCGTACCAGGCTGCGTGCCCTCAACATGGGGGGTGCCCTGGGGAAAGGGGGGCCCTGCGGCCCCCCAACCCCAAAGCACCTTGTCCCCATGTTGAAGAGGTCGTCGTCTGGGGGTCTTGTTCCGACTTCGGGGGTCTTGTCCCGCTCTTCTGTTCTTCTTGCCGGGCCTTCTTCTTTCTTCTTCCAGCTCTTTTACTAGCGGTGGCCCGGGCTTCTGTCGCCATCGCTGTCGCCGCCTTCTGCTTCTTCTTCTTCTTCTTCTGCTTCTTGTTCTTCTTTCTTCTTCCGATGTTGACTCGTCGCTGTCTCCTCTTCTAATGGCTCAGACGTGTTGCGGAGGACAATCCCACCGTCTGTGTGCTAGTCCGCGGGACTATTGAAATGAACGGACTTGCCTCACACATGTCGTAAAGTCCGTTCATTTAGAACGTGACTCCAGGTAGACGGGACTAGCGAAGGAAGTCAATGCCGTTGCGCTAGCCTCGTCACCTGGTATGGATTTAAAGGGGAATCCCTACTCCGAAAAAACGGCGTGGGGGTTCCCCCCAAATCCATATCAGACCCTTATATGGATTTAAAGGGGAATCCCTACTCCTGCGGCCCCCCAACCCCAAAGCCCCTTGTCCCCATGTTGAACAGGTCGTCATCTGGGGGTCTTGTTCCGACTTCGGGGGTCTTGTCCCGCTCTTCTGTTCTTCTTGCCGGGCCTTCTTCTTTCTTCTTCCAGCTCTTTTACTAGCGGTGGCCCGGGCTTCTGTCGCCATCGCTGTCGCCGCCTTCTGCTTCTGCTTCTTCTTCTTCTGCTTCTTGTTCTTCTTTCTTCTTCCGATGTTGACTCGTCGCTGTCTCCTCTTCTAATGGCTCAGACGTGTTGCGGAGGACAATCCCACCGTCTGTGTGCTAGTCCGCGGGACTATTGAAATGAACGGACTTGCCTCACACATGTCGTAAAGTCCGTTCATTTAGAACGTGACTCCAGGTAGACGGGACTAGCGAAGGAAGTCAATGCCGTCGCGCTAGCCCCGTCACCTGGTATGGATTTAAAGGGGAATCCCTACTCCGAAAAAACGGTGTGCGGGTCCCCCCCAAATCCATATCAGACCCTTATCCAAGCACGCAGCCCGGCCGGTCAGGAAAGGGGGTGGGGACGAGTGAGCGCCCCCCCCTCCTGAGCCGTACCAGGCCGCGTGCCCTCAACATGGGGGATGCCCTGGGGAAAGGGGGGGCCCCAAAGCACCTTGTCCCCATGTTGATGAGGACAAGGGCCTCTTACCGACAATCCTTGCCGTTGGTTGTCGGGATCTGCGGGCGGGGGGCTTATCGGAATCCGGGAGCCCCCTTTAATAAGGGGGCCCCCAGATACCAGCCCCCCACCCTATGTGAATGAGTATGGGGTACAATGTACCCCTATCCATTCACCTAAGGAAAAAAGTGTAAATAAAAAACAACACAATTTTTTTAAATACTTTATTGCACAGCTCTGGGGGTCTTCTTCCATCTTGGGGGGTCTTCTCGCCGGACTCCTCCGCTATCTTCTGCTAGCTCTTTTACTAGCGGAGGAGCCCGACTTTCTCCTTCGTCGCCGCCGTCGTCTGGTGGTCTTGTTACAACTTCGGGGGTCTTGTACCGCTCTTCTGTTCTTCTTGCCGGGCCTCCGCTTTCTTCTTCCAGCTCTTTTACTAGCGGTAGCCCGGGCTTCTGTCGCTGTCGCCGCCTTCTGCTTCTGCTTCTTCTTCTTCTGCTTCTTGTTCTTCTTTCGTTTTCCGATGTTGACTCGTCGCTGTCTCCTCTTCTAATGGCTCAGACGTGTTGCGCTGCCAGTTATATAGGGACAAGGGGCGGGGCCACCGGCTCATGTCACATGGTGACCCCGCCCCCATATGATGTCACAGTCCCAGCATCCTCCGGGACATGGTCATGAAGGGGTAAAACCTTCTGGAGCTCAAGTGGTTAACCGCTTCCCGACCGCCTCCTGTAGATATACGTCAACAGAATGGCACGGGCAGGCAAAAGCACGTACCTGTACGTCCCCTTTAATTTGCCTGCCCGGGGGGCGCGCGCGCGACCCAGTCGGGAGCTCCGTGACCACGGCCGCGGGACCAGTGGACCCGATCGCCGCTGGTATCCCGCGATCGGGTTACGGAGCTGAAGAACGGGGAGAGGTTTGTGTAAACAAACCTCTCCCCACGCTTCCTACACTGACTGTCAGTGATCGGCGGTTCCCTGTCATCGGGAACGCCGATCAATGACGTCAGACGTACAGCCACGCCCCCTACTGTAAAAAAAAACACAACACGTCACACTGACTCCTCCCCGCCCCCTAGTGGTTAACCCCTTCACTACAACTGTCATTTACATAGGAATCAGTGCTATTTAAATAGCATTGATTTCTGTATAAATGACAAATGTCCCAAAAATGTGTCAAAAATGTCCGATGTGTCCGCCATAATGTCGCAGTCACAAAAAAAATCGCTGATCGCCGCCATTACTAATAAAAAAAAAAAATATTAATAAAAATGCTATAAAACTATCCCCTATTTTGTAAACGCTATAACTTTTGCGCAAACTAATCAATAATCGCTAATTGCGATTTTTTTTTACCAAAAATATGTAGAAGAATACGTATCGGCCTAAACTGAGGAAAAAAAATGTTTTTTTTTATATATTTTTTGGGGATATTTATTATAGCAAAAAGCTCTATTTTTGTTTATAGCGCAAAAAATAAAAACCGCAGGGGCGATCAAATACCACCGAAAGAAAGCTCTATTTGTGGGAAAAAAAGGACGCCAATTTTGTTTGGGAGCCACGTCGCACGACCGCGCAATTGTCAGTTAAAGCGACGCAGTGCCGAATCGCAAAAAGGGGCCTGGTCCTTTGGCTGCAAATTGGTCCGGGTTGAAGTGGTTAAACAGAAACATAATATTTACAATACAAATCAAGGCTACCGATATTTGAGGCTCTAAAGATTCACTGTATGTTTTGTAGCTCCGGAACCACTTAAAGGTCACCATCTGTAAAAACATACCAGCTTGGGGACATTCACCACTCTCCGCAGATACTTCCATGTCCCAAATTCCCAGTTAACCCACCATTACCTGAAATTATGCAGAGGACAACATACTGTAGATGAGTCCCTAGTATGTGATATCGCTGTTAATTTTGAATGCCTCAAAAGATTCCAACAGCCAGGCTACTATGATCACCAGGGAACACCAATCCATACGGATGGGCGGGAGCGCGGGAAGTGCCTTCTTCTTTTGCTGGTGTCACACTGCTTGACGTTTTTCTGAATCCCCCTATACAGCATTGAAGGCCCTCCTAACCATTCAAACCCACCAGTCCTTGTATGTATCCTCATATCTCCTGATTGCAGCTGTTAAACATCTACTTGTTTCCTTGTTTTCCGAGACATGTCTGCCCTTCACCCATTAATTTTTTTTGCTTCAAGCCTATCTCTCTTCCTTTGCACAGGTGAGGCTGCAATGATAGGCACAGGTCCCGCTGTAATGGTGGGCACAGGTGAGGCTGCAATGATGGGCACAGTTCACGCTGCTGAATCGGTGGGCACAGGTGAGGCTTTAATGATGGGCACAAGTGGGGCTGCAACGATGGGCACAGTTCACGCTGCAATCGTGGGCACAGGTGAGGCTACAATGATGGGCACAGGTGAGGCTGCAATGATGGGTGCAGGTCACATTGCAATGGTGGGCACAGGTCCCGCTGCAATGATGGGCACAGGTCACGCTGCAATGATGTGCACTGGTCATGCTGCAATAATGGGCACTGGTCACGCTGCAATGGTGGGCACAGGTCACACTGCAATGATAGGCACAGGTCACGTTGCAATGGTGGGCACAGGTGAGGATGTAATGGTGGGCATAGGTCACGCTGCAATTATAGGCACATGTCACGCTGCAATGGTGGGCACAGGTGAGGATGTAATGGTGGGCATAGGTCACGCTGCAATGATGGGCACAGGTCACGCTGCAATAGTGGGCACAGGTGAGGCTGCAATGATGGGCACAGGTCACGCTGCAATGGTGGGCACAGGTCATGCTGCAATGATAGGCATAGGTGAGGCTGCAACGATGGGCACAGATCACTGTGCAATTATGGGCACAGATCACGCTGCAATGGTGGGCACAGGTGAGGCTGTAATGGTGGGCACAGGTCACGCTGCAATGATGGTCACTGGCGAGGCTGCATTGATGGGCACTGATGATTCTGCATTGATGGGCACAGGTGAGCCTGCATTAATGGGCACTGATAGGCACTGATAAAGTTGTTCTTAATATTTATTTTTGTAACTTAATTCTGCATAAAACATTTAAGTCTCATTTCTATAGATAATTTATGAGGGTGTGTTTAGGGGCGGAATTAGGGGCGGTGCAGGTAGGGATTGGGTGGGGCAACTGGTGGCGAGTAACCCTTAAGGCCTGGCTAGTAGCTCCGGACTTGAAATGTTGAGCCCTGGTTTAGACTATACCTCCTTGTTTCTACATTTATACGCTCTTGATACAACAAATTAAAATGATCTAGAAAAAAATTACTGATCCTTCTAACCTCAATTACATTACTACAAGGACCTAGATACCAGAGAGCAGCCCATGGAAACAACTACATAAGCCAATATAACCAATTTGGACTTTAGTCAAGTGTTCCCCATCCCTATACCCAAAGGCAGCCCGTAATATGGGACCAGCCCCCTAATCTACATGCACCCACCCAGTTGTGTGACAATAGCAAATTAATATACCGGGGTGACCTGACCGACTGGGGGGGTGGCTGTGGGTGGATTGTTTGACCACCCTCCCCCCCCCCCCGAAAAATATACCACCAGCTGCCACTGCCTATAACACTACTTGTAAAGGTGGTTTGTAGTGAATCCCCTAGGATTCACAGAGTTCAAGAATTGTGAACTTTTTGCTGAAAAATTCACCAAAAGAAATAAAGAACAACTTATAATGCAGTGCGCAGCCCTGAGCCTGGCCAGCTAAGTTATAAGAGCCAATAAGCAGAAGGAATGGATAGCCCAGCTCCTTTACATTCCCAGCAGACATATTGTCAATGTATATTAGAACTTTTAGGGAGAGCTGACAATTCTAAGTAGGGAGAGATACTGTTATTCTTTTTAATTAAATGTTTTTAGTTTTAGCAATGGTAAATGCCCCGCATGGCAGTGCCCAGCTTCCCATGCCTTTTGTTTGAAAATATCTTGCTTATTAGCCCTACAAATGGCCAAAATTGAATAAAAAGATTTGCCATTCCACCACATAGACACCAGTGAGGTTTGTCCCAAAGCTTTGAACATCAAGCAAGATTTGCAAAACTGCTCATGAATTTAACCCAAGCAGATTCACTATTCTCTACCAGTCTATGGAGGGAATGTCAGGATCCATTAGAGACTTCTGAAAACAGAAATTTTGCTTTGTATTTGATTTGCTCGACAAGTCCTTTATTCAACTGCCTAGTGATATGATGCGAATAAGTACAATGCTTTCAAAAAATTGCATACCAACATTTCACCACAAGCGACTTCTTAGCTGACCTCTGGGACATCTGGAACATTACCACAAGAACCTGAATACAACTACAGAAGTCAATACATCCAATTAGGACTATAGTATCTGTTCTTATCAGTCTCCAGTATTGGTGCTCCACCGTCATTCTGGCCTTTTGTCTGAGATTGCTGGCTATATGCTGGTATGATGGGGGCCTTGATGTCCCTCCTAGTGGGAAGAAACTGAATTAAGCATCCACTGGGTAAGGTGGGGGTTGGGAGTATTTCCCTGGTGTGGAGAGTTCTGAGGGGCCCAGTACCTACTGAATTGAGCGGTGTTACCTTGTTCAGTCAGGGTCTGGGAAGGCAAAGAACCCGCAGTGTTAAGCTCCTCATGGGAGTTTGGGTTTCACTATGGGTTTAGGACCCCACTGTGAGAAAAGGCACTCACCACAACACCACAGTTTTCTTTCTGCACAATGCCTCATGGACTAAGCCTTTTGGACAATATCAGGGAAATTTTTATTACCAGGCTGCAAGTCCTAGCCAATGTTTTGCACTTCAGCATGTATATATTTTTTTTTTTTTCTCACTGTTTGTCAATGCACTTGTTTTTGAGTCACTTTTTCACTCAAGAATGGTAGGCTGTGGGTCTTTGGGTCTACCCCAAAGTCTAGGGGGAAGATGTGTGGCTCTTAGGTTCCTTCTCCCCTGCCCTGGGTGGTCTCTCTCTTTGGGACAACCCCTCACTCAGTACTCGTTGGTTGGCTTCAACTGATCACAAGGAGCGGAGTCCACCAGGCGTTTTGGCTAAGTGGACCAGAGTGTGCCTTGCCCCATCAAGAGTCTTGCGCTCTGGGGGATCAGAGAAGGGTATTTCCTATTCATATGACACACTAGTGAAATTTCTTGTGTCTGTTCGCTTACACTTTTTTGTACACTTCAGTGTTTTGGTATTACACATTACATCGCAGGCTGAAAAAAAAAAAAATAACAATAAAAGTAACAACAATAAAAAAAACAGTCCAGTTCTTTATACTTATAACACTGCCAGTATGGGTGCAGTTTAAGTTTGCCACTACCATAGGTTTGCTGTGAATCCACACAATTCATGAAGTTCCTGAACATAGAACCTTTGGACCTTTGGCTGTAGGAATTATCTATAATGCAGAGAATAACCAGTTTCCCGTTTAATGTATTTATTTATTTAAAATTTAGGATTGGTACATGTCCCACGTGACAGTGTCCGGCTTCCCATGCTTTGTCCAACAGTAGCTTGCTCATTGGTCATCACAAATGGCCATAATTGAATAACAAGATTTGTCAACCCTGCCCATAGATATCAATGGGGTTCAACACAAAGTTTGCAAACCTTGCAAGATTGATTCTCTTTATAAATAATTTGAGCAACTGGTCAGTGGTGTTAGCCAGACAAATACATTATTACCAAACCATTGCATACGAGCAAGTTACCAAAAGAAACTTCCAAAAGGACCTATGAGACATCTGGGACATTACTACAAGACTCTGGAGAGAACTACCAGGGCCTGCAGAAAACTACACAAGTCAAACCACCCAATTGGGACTATACCAGTCCAGTGCTCCTCATCACCACAACACTGCCAGTAGAGGTGCTGTTTGTTTTTGCCACTACCATGGATTTGAATCTACAGGATTCATGGAGTTCCAAAATGTAGAACCTTTGGCTGTAGGAATAAGCTATAATGCAGCGAATAGCAATTTCCCTGTTTTTATTGTATTTATTTTTTCTTTTTAGGTTTAGAATTGGTACATGTCTCTTATGCCAGTGTCCGGCCTTCCATGCCATTTGTTCAACAGTAGCTTGCTCATTGGCCACTACAAATGTGCAGAATTGAATAACAAGATTTGTTGATACCTCTCTTCCCAAAGACATTATTGGGATTCACCACAAGGTTTGCAAACTAAGTAAGATTTGTGAAACAGTTTTTAAACTAAACCCAAGTAGATTTACTAATCCCTAACTACCAGAATATGGTGGGATGGAAGGCTCCATTAGAGATTTCTAAAAAAAGAATGTTACATTGTGATTCTCTTTATAAATCCTTTATAAAACCAACTGGCTAATGGTGTAATGCAGAATATTTTTACCAATCCATTGCATAAGGACAAGTTACTGCAAGCCACTTCCTACTTGACCTCTGGGATAACAAAAAAAAAAAAGATTCCGTAAAGCCCAAAGGGAGTGAAAAAATAAGCACACCACTGAACAGGAATTACAAAGTAATCATGACGGCCTCTTGCTCGGCAATAGAAAGATTAACATTTTATTACTTACATTTACTGTGAGGTTCCTAAAGTGATGGCATAATAATTATACCCATTAGTTCATCTGAACCAATTTTTCCGGATCGGTGAACACAGCAGAGAAACGGAAAATGAAGTCTTTGCTCGTGCTGAAGCTTTATAACACAATCTGCTAATGTCATTACAACATGTGTGACAGTAGCCCCCATTGCCTGTTAATGTGTTTACAGCCTACAGGAGATTTCTGTATATACAACCAAGTTTACTCTGTTCAAGCTGTGTTGACATTGAGAGGTGGTTGCATAAGTCCTGTCAATGGATAGATGTGAAGATGTATGAATTGTATACATGAAAGTACAAGTGTGCCACGTTGCAAAAGTCACAAGCAAGTCTACAAGACAGGATATAGACATGTGTTTTTAGACGGTTTATTGGCACTCAGATGTATGGAACCCATTTGCAGAAACTGGAGAAGTAAAGACAAACTCCAGCCAAACTAGAAACTATAGCACCAACAGAGGACATATAAATAGATGTTAATATAAGGCCGTGTTAACTGTCTTGCTGGAGCTGGTAAAATTAAAGCTATGGGCAAAATATTTTCTTTCATTTTGGATAGAGCAAGGGAGGGTTTTTTTTCATCTGTGTCCCAATGAGGAGATTTGCCTTCACTTCCTATCCCATAGCCAAACAGAAAGTGAGAGCAAATCCATCCAAGTTAAGGGAATTCCTTGGGGACCCCAGGTCACCAGAACTAGTGTCCCCATTGGAAGATTTGCCTCTCTACTACCTTTCTGGGGACAACCCATAATTTGTGATTTTCTTTTACTTTCACTTTTCTATTAAAGTGGTAAACAGGACAAATAGAGAGGGTGAATTTCCCTAACGTGGGCACAGACAGCAATAAAAACTGACAGGTGTTCTAATCCTTCTCCACCCTATATAAAACTATACTTTAACCACTTCCCGCCCGGTCAATAGCAGATTGACGTCCGGTAAGTGGTTTCGTTATCCTGACTGGGCGTCATATGACGTCCTTCAGGATAACATGCATCGCGGCGATCGGTGGAGCGGTGTGTCACTCCGCTACACTGATCTCGGTAAAGAGCCTCCGGCGGAGGCTCTTTACCACGTGATCAGCCGTGTCCAGTCACGGCTGATCACGATGTACCCAGGAAGAGCCGTTGATCGGCTTTTCCTCACTCGCGTCTGACAGACGCGAGTAGAGGAGAGCCGATCGGCGGCTCTCCTGACAGGGGGGGTATGCGCTGATTGTTTATCAGCGCAGCCCCCCTCAGATGCCCACACTAGACCACCAGGGAAGCCCCCAGGACCACCAGGGAAGCCCCCAGCATGTGGATGGCCAGGTACATCCCCCATGGCCATCCACATGTTAAAAAAAAATGCAAAAAATATGCCAATCAGTGCCCACAGATGGGCACTGATTGGCACATCATATTTATTAAATTTTTTTTTTAAAAATGGATGCCCAGCAATGCCACCCATCAGTGCCACTCATCAGTGTCCATCAGTGACACCTATCAGTGCCCATCCGTGCCCATCCGTGCCCACCCATGCCCACCTATCAGTGCCCATCAATACCTATCAGTGCCACCTATATGTGTGCATCAGTGCCACCCATAAGTACCCGTCAGTGCCGCCTATGAGTGCCCATCAGTGCCACCTATGAGTGCCCATCAGTGTCACCTGAGTGCCCATCAGTGCCGCATACCAGTGCCAATCAATGCCCATCAGTGCCCATCAGTGCCCATCAGTGCCACCTATCAGTGCCCATCATCAGTGCCACCTCATCGGTGCCACCTCATTGGTGCCACCTCATCGGTGCCCATCAGTGCCACCTTATCAGTGCCCATTAGTGCCGCCTTATCAGTGCCCGTCATTGAAGAAGAAAACGCACTTATTTACAAAAAAAATTAACAGTGACAAAGAAAAACGTGTTTTTTTGCAAAATTTTCGGTCTTTTTTTGCTTGTTGCGCAAAAAATAAAAATCGCAGAGGTGATCAAATACCACCAAAAGAAAGCTCTATTTGTTGGAACAAAATGATTAAAAATTTGCTTGGGTACAGCGTAGCATGACCGCGCAATTGTCAAATTGCGACATCGCTGAAAGCTGAAAATTGGCTTGGGCGGGAAGGTGTCTAAGTGCCTGGTATTGAAGTGGTTAATATAGGAGCTGCGATTTGGAAAACTTTTTCTGGAGATAATAGAGAGATTTAATTAAACTGTAACATGCTAAATCTGGTGCAGCTTTGCATAAAAACCAATCAGCTTCCAGGTTTTATTGTCAAAGCTTAACTGAACAAGATGAAGTTAGAAGCTGATTGGTTATCTGCACAGCTGTACCAGATTCTGAGTGCACCAGTTCCAGTGCTGGTTAAGGTTGGTTTAGACTAAGGCAGGCCATACATGGGTCGAATTTCGAAATTATTTTCTTTCAAAAATCTTATCTAAGAATTTTCGTTCGTATTTCGCACCATTAGTGGGCTGCAGCAACAGCTGATTTTCGTGCGGCAATCAAATTCGAGTAATCGGAAATGTTGGAAATTTTTGGAAAAACAAAAGATTTTCTAATCAATGAAGGGAGAATCGTGTGATTGTAATCGAAAAAGAAATGCGCATATGCAAGAAAAGAAAATTCCCAGAAAAAAAAGAAGATTCCCAGCCACGAAAATTATTTCCTGTAGCAACGTGAGGTGAAATTGAAGGCTTGGTTGGCAGAATTTCGAAATCAATGGTGGCACCATCGGATCACAAAACGCACAAATTTTCTGATTTTCAAAAGAAAACTCTTTCGAAATTCGACCATGTATGGCCAGCCTTAGAGGATGACTTACTAAAACCGGAGCACACAGAATCTGGTGCTGCTGTGTATGGTAGCCAATCAGTTTCCAACTTCAGCCTGTTCATTTAAAGAGTAACTCCACTTTTTTTCATTCCCCTCTGGGTGATCTATGTACATTCCAAGGATTTTAACAAACTTTGTTGCAGATTCCTACCTTTTGTTATTCTGAAGAAATCCATGTGTGTTTGTCTGTGTCCATGTGGACATTGAATCTGATGGAAGTGGTTTCATAATTAACAACCGGCTTTATATTTGTTATATGTATGCATTTACATAGCATAACTTTAAAAGAATAAAAATTGCAGCTTACCTTTGCTAGATGTTCTGTTCTGGACCCTCCATCAAGGAAAAATCATACACAGTTCTCTTTGTTTATGAGGGGGCTGGGCATCTGTGTTTGCCATAATTAACCCTGTCAGTACTGTGTGGGCAGATCTTCATGATCAATTATAACTGGATTTGAACATTGTCCTAAAATTGTAGAGGTTGGGCATTGCATTGTGTGACGGATCATATCCCACACTCTGGTTGAGTGCTTCCATCAGTAATACCGCTTCCTCCAGTCTGACCATCAGAGAGATATATTATTATAGCTGTATCGAATACAAGTCTAGCCGAAAATAGCTTGTAGAATCTTGAATGATTTATTGGACAGAATACAGCCTTATTATACACTTTTAACACAAGGGGTTAGATAATGAGGTAGGGCTGCTCATGAATACTCCCCCCTCCCCTATAGCAACAACTTAAAAGACAATTACATAATTAACATGTTAATTAACACAGCACTTAAGGTAGCCTTGGTGACCAGACAGTCCGTCTCCAGAGGTCAATGTGATCAGTTCTTTCAAGGATTGTGTATTGTTCATAATTAACAAACTAAGAATAGTCTTTACATATATCCTGGGAGATATTGTGGACAAAGTTGTCGGAAAATCCGATCATTGAACGTGGTACGTTTGTTGCCTACGACGGGACTACGTACATTTTAAGTAATCCAAGATATATTTTCTCATCCTGGCACAGGGTGACTTAGACATAAGAGGTGCATGGGGAGCTGAAACATGGGTTTCCCAACCTTTCCAAGGGATTCTTGGTTCCATGTGCCCTCCCGTTACACATTGTATGTTAATGAGGACAGACTTGGGACAGGCTTAAACTAACAACCTTGCAGTCACCATGACACCTCTTCCTCGGAAACATCTAAGAAGGTAGGAAATATAAAACAAATAAATAAATAAATATGGGACAACCCATTTAAAAATGTCAGGGTACTTACAATAGTCAACATTTATTCATATGATTTAAAGGATAGGTTCACGTTTTGAACATGTTACATGTCACACCCATATTTAGGGGGTAACATGTAACATGTTAAAGCAGACCCCCCTCTTTGCCCCCATTTAAACTATGACAACGGGTGGGGGCTCCTCTCCCCATAACTGCTGTCACATTTAAAATCAGCGCAGCTGTGTCTGAATGAATAAACTACAAGTCCCGTCCATTTCCCAACTTTGTTGAAAATGAGGGACACCTTTTTAGCAGAAAGTACATAAGAATGAGACCATAAAGAATTACTAAACCTGAAATAATTGGTAAACCCACAATTTTTTCAACTACTTTTCCTTTATACTGGTTAACCAGTAATACATGCAAGAATATAGGGTCTGGATGAAAGATTTAGTGTTGTATAACACTTTTGGTAATTCAATAATTCCTTTTATCTAGACATCCATAGATCAGACAAAAAAAAACAGGGACAAATGGGGAGGAAAGAGGAAACAGATAAAGGGATTTTGGCGCCCAAAGAGAAACAGTTGGGTGTTATGATATATATTATATTTACTTTACCCATAGTTACACTTTAAAATTCCTCAAGTGTAGTAAGTTAGAGCAATTAATCGGATCTCAGTTTAGAGAAGTCAAACTCTAGAAAAGGACTTCTTATTTGTTGGTCGGGGTGATTGTACTTTGCGTTTTTCCTTATTCCATAGACCTGTACACGGTCTCTATCTGCCATTGTTATTGTGTGATTTTATAAATGACAAACATCAAACATTCCTAAAGGTATTTTCTTAGCACAATGTAACACACAAGGCAATGTATCATCCTAAGCTTAAAAATAGATTTGCAGGAAGTCCTCATTAAGGTTTCTTTTTCTGTGCACCAACGCCGGCCTTAGTGGATACATTTTCAATATTTGTCTAACTTTGACCTAGTTTTTACAGCAACCTTGTGTCATCTGTTTTTATTAAAGGCATGAGATAAAAATACAATACCGCTTTTGTAAAAAACAAATTTAATAATACATACATTTTTTTACTGTTGATATCTTTGAGGCAAACCTAAGTAATTTGCCCCCCTCTCAGCATATAAAACCTACCACATGCAATTTTCTGTACTGTAAAAATAGGGTAATCCTACTTAACAAAAATATAAAACTATATATATATATATATATATTCTACATTGCCAAAAGTATTAGGACACCTGCCTTTACACACACATGAACATTAATGGCATCCCAGTCTTAGTCCGTAGGGATCAATATTGAGTTGGCCCACCCTTTGCAGCTATAACAGCTTCAACTCTTCTGGGAAGCTGTCCACAAGGTTTAGGAGCGTGTCTATGGGAATGTTTGACCATTCTTCCCGGAGCGCATTTGTGAAATTAGGCACTGATTTTGGATGAGAAGGCCTGGCTCACAGTCTCCGCTCTAATTCATCCCAAAGATGTTCTATCGGGTTGAGGTCAGAACTCTGTGCAGGCCAGTCTTGTTCCTCCACCCCAAACTCACTCATTCATGTCTTTATGGATCTTGCTTTGTGCACTGGCCCAAATCGTTTGGTGGAGGGAAGATTATAGTGTGGGGTTGTTTTTCTTCTTAAAGTTACAGGGGCACACTGAACACCCAGCCCATAGCACTATGGTTGGGCTGGGCCCCTTAGTTTCAGTGAAGGGAACTCTTAAGGCGTCAGCATACCAAGACATTTTGGACAATTTCATGCTCCCAACTTTGTGGGAACAGTTTGGGGATGGCCCCTTCCTATTCCAATATGACTGCACACCAGTGCACAAAGCAAGGTCCATAAAGACATGGATGAGCGAGTTTGGGGTGGAGGAACTTGACTTGCCTGCACAGAGTCCTGACCTCAACCCGATAGAACACCTTTGGGATGAATTGAGTGGAGACTGCGAGCCAGGGTAATAGACAAGAAATTGTCCAACAAATGGCATGGAGGGCTGGGTACTGCGCGGTATGATTATGTCAGATTTTTGAATCTCAAAGCAGTACATTGTTTTGCATGGAAATTTGGTATTTTATATTGTAGGTCTGTAATCCTTAGTAATAACACACGGACGTTCTCAAGTTTTCAGGCAGAAAGAACAGTATATATAATATAAAACTGTATTCAGGGCACTGGACAAAACACTGGGGACAAAAGGGATGTTAAATGATTTGATGGTACAGTGTAAAATCATATAGTCAACATAGTAGCTGATTATTAATGATACCATCACATATGGTGATTATAAACAGGAGTAGCAGTCAAGCTGGAACTTGATAGAGCCGCACTGGTCAAAAACACCTTAAGGGTGGTCCTCCCAAGGGTGCTGCACATATGACACCAGCCATTGGATGGTTTGACTGTTTGGTTGAGAGCACAGCCAATGTGCAGTTAGCATTCACGGCATGCCTTTTTTTTTTTAAAACTGTTAAATCGATGGGTTTACTTCCGCTTTAAGGGTAGTCCTCCCAAGGGTGCTCATATACACCTTGCCCAATCGGCTTAGATAGTCCTAGGGGGGATTTGGTGAAAAAGAGGTGAAATTATATGGTCATTTTATAAGGTGTTTTGTGTAACATTTAAAATTTTTCTATTACCATTCTATATATTTGTGTGATACATTGTTGAAACGAATAAAATTTAGTTTGTTCACAGACGAAAACCAAATGAACCATTTTTTGCAAATGTCAGTTTTGTTGTAGTAGACTGTATACATCGTAGAGAGATTGGTGAATTGGTGAAGCTTTACTTTTTAAAGTGGTTGTAAACCCTTACAATCCACTTTTTGCTACAGGTAAGCCTATAATAAGGCTTGCCTGTAGCTACCCCGGATATCCCCTGTATCTGCATGTGCCGACATCATTGGCACCTGCGCACTGAAGCAATGGCACGTACGCGCCGCTTGCTTCAGTGAGTGTGTCGTTACTGTCGGCTCCATGAGCGCATTTTTGCGGGAGTGACGTCATCGCCTCACAGCGCCAGAGCCACGATACCCGGAAGTAGCTCTGGGGAGAAATGTCGCTGGCCGGTGCTGTGTACGGGCACCGCAGCAGGGGCTTCGATCTAAGGTGAGTATTATATAATGAGCTAGTATGCTATGCATACTAGCTCATTATGCCTTTGTCTTGCAGGTCTTTTTTCTTTCATGTAATGCCCAATCAGGAGCAAGGAAAATAAAAAAAAGAATCTTTGCTTGTACATGATTGGCTGATGGAAATCAGCCGAGCTTCACCACATTCACTAAGCTCTGGGGAAAATCTGGGCAACTGAATTTCCAAAGTGCACAGTCTATTTGCCTTGAGTAAATCCACTCCATTGTCACTTTGCCTATTCAGTGACAGTGTGTCATTCCCCACCCTAGTTATAGTAACTTTACTAGTCATCCAGTCTGGACTTGCCATCATTACCACTGGATAAAAACAGTGCAGTGCATCCAGGTATGGGGGAATATGTGACCCCCTCCCATTGACATTGCACAGGCTTAGCAGCCAATCACCAGGTCCAGACTTTTTCACTTAGTCAGGAGGGGGATGAGATTTCACCGCTCCCCCATAGCTTCCAAAAGAGGCAACACATTGGTTTGACAGCACTGGCTGCAATGGAGGCAGGAGTGGAGGGGGTTGCCGGTATTGTGAGTATAGCTGGGGTGGTAGGGTCCTTTACAAACACAGGGACATCTTGCCCTTTAAGGTAAGTGTATCTTTAAAGTGTAAACAACTTTTTGTTGTTGTTTTGTTGTTTTTGGAGTGTTTTGCTGTCTGTGTACTCATTGATGAGTTTGATCCTCTATTTGTACTGGTAATCGTTGTGTGCAAGAAAATGAATGAAAATCCAAAATGTCAGCGTTGTCCCCAGAAAAAGAGGCAAGGGTTAAACTGCCAAGGAGGACCTCTGTTCTGGGATAACTCTTTAGAAGCCAATTCTGCTCAGTTTGGTAGATTTCCAGTTGCAACTCTGGGACAGGAATTAACGGAAAATTTCCCAAGCATTATGCCCCGGTCACACGGTCGGATTTTCCGATGGAAAAAGTCAGATCAAATTATGTTGTCGGAAAATCAGATCGTGTGAATCACAGGATCTCAAATTTTCCGACAACAAAATCCGATCTGACTTTTTCCGATCGTGTGTAGAGAATTCCGATGGACAAAGTGCCACGCATGCTCAGATCAAATTAGGAGACCAAAGCTATTGGCTACTAGCCTCTACGTAGTTCCGTAGTACGCAACGAACGTCACCACGTTCGGAACGATCGGATTTTCCGACAACTTTGTCCGACCGTGTGTATGCAACACCAGTTTCGAACAAAATCCGTCGGAAAAAATCGGACGGATTTTGTGGTCGGAATTTCCGACCGTGTGTTTACGGAGGCTTAGAAAGAGAGCAAAAATATAACCTATCAGGGGTTTTGACCCTTCAATAGTCTATAAAAAAAAGTATTAGTATTTAGCTATACATAAACGTATAAGTAAAAAATGTTCAATTTTTCATATTTCATATTCACTGAATAAGATGAATCTGCATAATCTGCATTCATTCTAATAAGCAAAACTTTTTTTATTTTTCATTTCCCCAACCCATAATTTGATGTTCAAAATGAGCACCGATTCACCTTATTCACTAAGTCAAGTCACAGTATGACTGTCTCCAGTACTTAATTGATATGTCTGTTTTAATTACAAAAGTAGCAAAATGCTTCATTAATAATATTGATCTGCAAATCCTTCCCTTATTAAATTATCCTGCATGAAATTGAGCTGCTTGCACTTTGAACTCTGCTGCTCATACGGGTGATTAAATAGCACAGCTAAGTTAAGTATAAGGGAAATTGAATATAAATTTTCTGATGCATCTGCCTCTCTGTATTCTCTGGTGATACAATAAATTAACCGTGATGAAATTCTGATACTTGCCATATTGCCTGTGTCAGCTGAATGCACTACCATCTGGGTCACCAGCCATTCATTTCACATGTATAATACAACCCGCAATCTGTTTATTATTTTCTATAAAAATGTTCATATCGCAGAAGAGAATAAGGTAAAAAAAAATATTTAATTTGTTGTAACCTTATGGGTTTTACCTTCTTTTGGTTTACATTTAGAGTAAGTGGTTTGTAGTGTATTCCAAAGGACCTTGACAGTTTTTTAACTGTACACTGTGATTGCTTGGATTATGGAAATGAATTATGTATGAATTCAATAAAAATAATACAAATTATGATTCAAAAGGCATGTCATTTTTTGTACAGCTCAGGCCCTGTTGATTGTGAACTACACAGAGACTGTGATGTATTAAATTGCTATTTAAAGTGACAAAGTAATATTCCTGTCTTAGAAGGTTGTGATGGAACTTGCCATTTCCTGACATACTAGTTAATGCCATTGAAGTTGATTATCTTTGGCTTCACTGTGTGAAATCAAAGCCCTAGAACTTGTGGAATACACGAGAATTGAAGCTTGTACACTTTTTTGTTTGTTCCAAAAAATGTTGCTTAAAATGTTCCTGTGGTCAATCTTTGGACATTTAAGTGGTTACCTATTCTTGGCAAGAGGTAAATCAGGTTTAAAGTAAATTCTTACTGACCTCTGTTGCTGCAGGTACTATAGAGCAATTCATCCTCAAAATTCACAGTGGGAGCTTTAGCCATGGGAACTGTCAAAAAATTGGTTTCGTTTCGCTTCGTCCCGTTTCGTATATAAAAAAATTCGTAATTCGTGTACGAAATTCCGTTGGAATTCGTACGAAATAGGAAATTCGGACGAATCGTAATTTTTTTTACGAATCGTTAGTAAAGTTACGAATCGTTACGAATCGTTACGAATCGTTAACGCGGCTAATGAATTGTCGGTTCTCATAACACAGAGAACAATTCGAATCCAACTACAAATATCGAATTTCAATTTCAAGTTACGAATCGTTGCGAATCGTTACGAATAGTTACGAATAGTTACGAATCGTTAGTAAATCCAACTACAAATATCGAATTTGAAATAATATGAAAGAAATTATAATAGCGGATATAACAAATGCTTTGAATGCTTCGAATGAATTCGAGATTCAGTATATCTAATATAGAGAACTGTTCCTGCACAAAGTGTCATTTTTGCAGGAAAAAAAGCTATTTAAAAACACTCGCGGCTAATAAAAAGTCGGCTACGTAACACAGAGAACAGTCATTAAAAAAAAAAAAGCGTCCCCCCCAATTCAATAACCAGGCCCTTCAAGTCTGGTATGGATATTAAGGGGGACCCCAGCCAAAAAAAAAAAAATGGCGTGGGGTCCCCCCCAAATATCCATACCAGACCCTTCAGGTCTGGGATGGATTTTAAGAGGAACCCCGGCCAAAAAAAAAAAAATGGCGTGGGGTCCCCCTCAAAATCCATACCAGACCCTTATCCGAGCACGCAACCTGGCAGGCCGCAGGAAAGGAGGGGGGGACGAGAGCGCCCCCCCCTCCCGCCTGAACCGTACCAGGCCACATGCCCTCAACATTGGGAGGGTGCTTTGGGGTCCCCCCCAAAGCACCTTGTCCCCATGTTGATGAGGACAAGGGCCTCATCCCCACAACCCTGGCCGGTGGTTGTGGGGGTCTGCGGGCAGGGGGCTTATCGGAATCTGGAAGCCCCCTTTAACAAGGGGACCCCCAGATCCTGCCCCCCTGTGTGAAATGGTAAGGGGGTACAAAAGTACCCCTACCATTTCACCAAAAAAGTGGCAAAAATTGTAAAAATGACAGGAGACGGTCTTTGACAATTCCTTTATTAAAATCTTCTTTCTTCTTTCTTCATCCTTCGGTTTCTTCATCTTCTCCTTCCGTCATCTTCTTCCATCTTCTTCCATCTTCTTCTTCCTTCGATTCGCTTCTTCTTGCTCCGGTCTTCTCGTCCTTCTCCTCCGGCATCGGCGTCTGTTCTCGCAGGCCGCTCCTCGCAATGGGAGGCTCCCGCTCTGTGAGGCTTCGCTCCGGCTGACAGGTCTTTTATAATGGAGGGCACCTGGTGACCCCGCCCCCTCTGACGCACGGGGACGTCATGGGGAATTCCCTATGGCTTTCCCCATTACGTCAGAGGGGGGGCGGGGTCACCAGGTGCCCTCCGTTATAAAAGACCTGTCAGCCGCAGCGAAGCCTCACAGAGCGGGAGCCTCCCATTGCGAGGAGCGGCCTGCGAGAACAGACGCCGACGCCGATGCAGGACGAGAAGGACAAGAAGACCGGAGCAAGAAGAAGCAAATCGAAGGAAGAAGAAGATGGAAGAAGATGGAAGAAGATGATGGAAGGAGAAGATGAAGAAACCGAATTATGAAGAAAGAAGATTTTAATAAAGGAATTGTCAAAGACCGTCTCCTGTCATTTTTACCATTTTTGACACTTTTTTGGTGAAATGGTAGGGGTACTTTTGTACCCCTTTACCATTTCACACAGGGGGGGGCCGGGATCTGGGGGTCCCCTTGTTAAAGGGGGCTTCCAGATTCCGATAAGCCCCCCGCCCGCAGACCCCCACAACCACCGGCCAGGGTTGTGGGGATGAGGCCCTTGTCCTCATCAACATGGGGACAAGGTGCTTTGGGGGGGCCCCAAAGCACCCTCCCAATGTTGAGAGCATGTGGCCTGGTACGGTTCAGGCGGGAGGGGGGGCGCTCTCGTCCCCCCTCTTTTCCTGCGGCCTGCCAGGTTGCGTGCTCGGATAAGGGTCTGGTATGGATTTTATGGGGGACCCCACGCCATTCTTTTTGGCTAGGGTTCCCCTTAAAATCCATCCCAGACCTCAAGGGTCTGGTATGGATTTTGAGGGGGACCCTACGCCATTTTTTTTTTTTTTTGGCTGGGGTCCCCCTTTATATCCATCTCAGACCTGAAGGGCCTGGTTATTGAATTTGGGGGGACCCCTACGCTTTTTTTTATCAATGACTTCAATGAATGACAGTTCTCTGTATTACGGATCCAACAATTCATTTTCCGGCAATAGCTGCGAGTGATTTTAAATAGTTTTTTTTTCCTGCAAAAATGACACTGCAGGAACAGTTCTCTATATTAGATATACTGAATCTCGAATCATTCGAAGCATTCGTTATATCCGCTATTTATAATTTCTTTCATATTAGTTGAAATTAGATTTGTTAGTTGTTGTATTCAAATTGTTCTCTGTATTATGGGAATCGGCAATTAGCCGCGAGTGATTTTAAATAGTTTTTTTTTCCTGCAAAAATGACACATTGTACAGAGAGAGTTCTAAGCACGGGAAACATGACCCCCCTTCATAGGCATACTCTATAGTATATAGTATATAGTATATAGAAGGGGGTCATGTTTCCCGTACTTAGAACTGTCTCTGTACAATGTGTCATTTTTTGCAGGAAAAAAGAAGCTATTTAAAATCACTCGCGGCTAATTGCCGATTCCCGTAATACAGAGAACAATTCGAATACCACAACTAACAAATATCTAATTTCAACTAATATGAAAGAAATTATAATAGCGGATATAACGAATGCTTCGAATGATTCGAGATTCAGTATATCTAATATAGAGAACTGTTCCTGCAGTGTCATTTTTGCAGGAAAAAAAAACTATTTAAAATCACTTGCGGCTATTGCCGGCAAATGAATTGTTGGATCCGTAATACAGAGAACTGTCATTCATTGAATTCATTGATAAAAAAATGCATAGGGGTCCCCCCAAATTCAATAACCAGGCCCTTCAGGTCTGGGATGGATATTAAGGGGGACCCCAGCCAAAAAAAAAAAAAAAAATGGCGTAGGGTCCCCCTCAAAATCCATATCAGACCCTTGAGGTCTGGGATGGATTTTAAGGGGAACCCTAGCCAAAAAAATGGCGTGGGGTCCCCCATAAAATCCATACCAGACCCTTATCCGAGCACGCAACCTGGCAGGTCGCAGGAAAGGAGGGGGGGACGAGAGCGGCCCCCCTCCCGCCTGAACCGTACCAGGCCACATGCCCTCAACATTGGGAGGAGGCTTTGGGGGTCTGAGACCCCCAAAGCACCTTGTCCCCATGTTGATGAGGACAAGGGCCTCATCCCCACAACCCTGGCCGGTGGTTGTGGGGGTCTGCGGACGGGGGGCTTATCGGAATCTGGAAGCCCCCTTTAACAAGGGGACGGTCTTTGACAATTCCTTTATTAAAATCTTCTTTCTTCTTTCTTCATCCTTCGGTTTCTTCATCTTCTCCTTCCGTCATCTTCTTCCATCTTCTTCCATTTTCTTCCATCTTCTTCGTCCTTCGATTCGCTTCTTCTTGCTCCGGTCTTCTCGTCCTTCTCGTCCGGCATCGGCGTCTCTTCTCGCAGGCCGCTCCTCGCAATGGGAGGCTCCCGCTCTGTGAGGCTTCGCTCCGGCTGACAGGTCTTTTATAACGGAGGGCACCTGGTGACCCCGCCCCCCTCTGACGCACGGGACATCATGGGGACTTCCCTATGGCTTTCCCCATTACGTCAGAGGGGGCGGGGTCACCAGGTGCCTTCGTTATAAAAGACCTGTCAGCCGCAGCGAAGCCTCACACAGCGGGAGCCTCCCATTGCGAGGAGCGGCCTGCGAGAAGACGCCAACGCCGATGCCGGACGAGAAGGACGAGAAGACCGGAGCAAGAAGAAGTGAATCGAAGGAAGAAGAAGATGGAAGAAGATGACGGAAGAAGATGACAGAAGGAGAAGATGAAGAAACCGAAGGATGAAGAAAGAAGAAAGAAGATTTTAATAAAGGAATTGTCAAAGACCGTCTCCTGTCATTTTTACCATTTTTGTCACCTTTTTTGGTGAAATGGTAGGGGTACTTTTGTACCCCCTTACCATTTCACACGGGGGGGGCGGGATCTGGGGGTCCCCTTGTTAAAGGGGGCTTCCAGATTCCGATAAGCCCCCCGCCCGCAGACCCCCACAACCACCGGCCAGGGTTGTGGGGATGAGGCCCTTGTCCTCATCAACATGGGGACAAGGTGCTTTGGGGGGGACCCCAAAGCACCCTCCCAATGTTGAGGGCATGTGGCCTGGTACGGTTCAGGCGGGAGGGGGGGGGCGCTCTCGTCCCCCCCTCTTTTCCTGCGGCCTGCCAGGTTACGTACTCGGATAAAGGGTCTGGTATGGATTTTGAGGGGGACCCTACGCCATTTATTTTTTGGCCGGGGTTCCCCTTAAAATCCATCCCAGACCTGAAGGGTCTGGTATGGATATTTGGGGGGGACCCCACGCCATTTTATTTATTTTTTTTTTTTTTGGCTGGGGTCCGCCTTAATATCCATACCAATCCTGAAGGGCCTGGTTATTGAATTTGGGGGGACCCCTACGCTTTTTTTTTTTTTATATCAATGAATGACTGTTCTCTGTGTTATGGAGCCGACAATTCATTTGCCGGCAATAGCCGCAAGTGATTTTAAATAGCTTTTTTTTCTGCAAAAATTACACTTTGTCATTCGAATCATTCGAATTCATTCGAATTCATTCGAATTCATTCGTTATATCTGCTATAATAATTTCATTTGAATTAGTTGAAATTTGATATTGGTAGTTGGATTCGAATAATTTGGAGCTGAAATTCGTAAACGGAATTTTTCCTGCAAAAATTACACTTAGTCATTCGAATTCATTCGAATCCATTCGAATTCATTCGAATTCATTCGAATCATTCGGCGACGAAATTCGTAAACGGAATTTCGTATTCCGTATGGAATTCGTATTAAAAAAAAATTCGTACTACAGATTCGTAAATTCGTACGAATTTCAAAAAATTCGTACGAATTACGAATTCGTACGAAACGAATCGCACATGTCTAGGGAGCTTTAAAGTCATTGTCTAAGCCAGCTAATCTCCCCCTGCTCCCCTTCCCAGTAGTAGCTCACCAGCTCAGCTCCCCCTGCCCCCCCTCCCATAAGTAAATAAATAGTTTACCTCCACCTCTCAACAGTGACTCAGCAGCTCAGCCACCCATGAGTCCCCCCTTCCCCAGAAGTGAGTAAACAGGCCAGCAATCCTTTCCTCCCCTCCCAGAACTCAATAAACAGCTCAATTCACCCTGTTCCCACTCCTGATAGTGACTCCACAGCTCAGCTCACCCTGTTCCCCCTCCCAAAAGTGACTCTCATGCTGTTCCCTCCCTCCCAAAAGTGACTCCAGACGTCAGTGAGGGCTTGTTTTAAAAAGCATTTTCTGCTTGTTCAGTGTAAACAAATATTTGCATGCTCATATTCTGGCCACATATTTACTTTAAATGATTACAAAATGTAAAAAAAAAACTAACCCTATCTAGCCCCCCATGCAATTTATAGACCCCTCTGCAGACCTTGGATCAGAGTGTAACCTCTCAGAGCTGGTAGGCCAGGAAATATTGCACATGTGTGGTCTTTTCTCCAAAGATTCTGATGGAAAAGCCAATTCCCTGCAAGCTTGCAAGTATCAAACCCATAAACCTAAAACGTTCCCTAAAATAAAATTGATCAAAACCGTTAGCATTGGGTTAGTCCACCCAGAACCAACATTTCAGTCTTTGTATTTTGTCTCACAGGGTCTTTTTTAGACTGCATTGGAAAGATCTTCAGTTTCCAGGCATGCACATTGCACCCTTTTGAGTTATGCCACGTACACACGATTGGACTTTCCAGCAGACTTGGTCCAGCGGACCGGAATCCGTCGGACAATTCAATTGTGTGTGGGCTCCAGCAGACTTTTCTTTCCCAAAAGTTCAACGGGCCTAGAAATAAAATATGTTTCAAATCTTTCCGACGGACTCGAGTCCGGTCGAAAAATCTGGTCGTCTGTGTGCTAGTCTGACGGACGAAAACCGACGCTAGGGCAGCTATTGGCTACTGGCTATGAACTTCCTTATTCTAGTCCAGTCGTACATCATCACGTTCGAATCAGTCGGATTTTTGGAGTGATCCGCTGCAAAGTCTGTCGGAAACACTACTGGACCTGGTCCGTCGAAAATTCTGATCATGTGTACGCCGTGGCATTAGTCCCACTTCATTATAGTTTTTGTATTATGCAGGGTGGAGAATACAGAGGTGGACAGAATCACTCAAGTTGGGGAAAAATAAGGTATTAAACAGGAAGAAACACTAGAGCCTTCAAAAAGTCACTCAATTGACTGATCTCCAGTAAGAACTAAATATTTGCCTTCTGGTTAAGTGGGTCCCTCAGTTCAGTCTGTGAGATTTTAAATAAGGTTATCCAAATTCATTTCTTGTGTTGGCCATATAGAATTGATATTTCAGTTTTTTGGATACCCGGAAGATCACTTCACTACACCAATTATTGAAGACACTTGAGTTCCTCAGTCTTCACACCCGAGGTTTCTATAATGAGGGGTTTACACTCTTCTTTTTACTCCTTTTATTTATTTTATATTATGGAAATAAAACAGGAGGAGTTTAATCACAAAAAAACGAGCAGGAACACCCAAAACATTTGTACATAATAAATGAATGACAAAACACTTGCAGCTTCTTTATTCGTCCAGAAACACTGACAGATCACAGGAATTAAACCTCGTACACAGTTCTCACCTACAGGTACTTACTCATAGACTGTAAGTCTATGAGTAAGGGCCTAAGTATGTAAAAACGCATAAATGGTTTCATTCATCCCTGTGAGCTGCTGTTCTGCTAATGTTTGTGGGCTAATAAAGAAACCACAAGTTTTTTGTCATCCATTCATTATATACATATGAGGTTCCCTTGACAAGCTGGACATGCACGAGCCAATGGTGGGCAAGTGTGGACCAACCTGGAGCTGCTCCATATACTGTATCTATATGTTCAAGACTTCCATATGGACACAAAGTGCAGCGCATTGATCTCACTGTTGGACTCTCAAAGACATATTAGAATTTGGCAGCTGACTCCACTCGTTCCCACCTATAACTAAGAATCACTTTTGGGTAGACTGGACTTTTACGTGTGACATCTTCTGTAGAAGGCTTAAACTAACTAGTCAAGGAAATGAATACCTCTGCATTAAAACTATCAAAAGCTGCTGTATGAGATATGAGAGGGCACCTGTTTAGATGTGCACCAGACCCCAGTGGCTTTTAGTTATCCTTATTTACTTACATAGTAGGTGGTTTTTGTATAAGAGTGCCCCCTCCCTTTCCCCCTCTATGTCCATTTCTGCAGACTGCAGAACTTCTGATCATTTTGGTCTCAGAGAAAATGAACACAACCCAAATTACAGTATGAGGAACTGTGGTTTTACCATACGCTTTCATACACTACACCAGAGCCTTTGATAGAAACTAACCCTTAATGAATGCCTTCACTGTGGCTTTCAAATGAGCCTTGGTGGAACAAAATCCGAAAAGCAGATCATCATATGATTATTTCTTTTGGTGTAGCTGTATCTGTATTCAAGCCATTGACCTGTTTTTGCTTATTTAGCCCTAATATTTTCTAATACGGAGATCAGATTTTTTAAACATAAAGCTGGACAATATTAGATTCAAGTGCTAATTTTAGAGGTTTTTATTCTACTATTCCATGAAAATGGATTGTGAAGAACTGAATGTACAGCAGTGTTGGCCTGTAATGCAGGGCACAGGGGCACCGCCCCCCCCAATCCATGCACCCGGCCGCCTAATCTACATGTGGGGCACCGCACATGATTAGAGCCGGAGGCTCTAATAGGCTTCAAAAAAGGGTGGGCTTGGGGCGCAGCAGATTTTTATACCACCAGCCGCCACGGATGTACAGATATATTTTATGTGATATTTTCAATGAATGGCAGTATATTAAACCTGAGAAATTTAGGCAGGCATAAAACTCACAATTTATTGCAGATCTGTAATCATTAGAGCCCATTCACAACATCATGTTGCCATATTGCACCTTACATGTTTTTGGGCCATTGTGAATTGCACCCTACTGCCAGCTGTCCAAAAAAAAAAAAAAGCCACAGCAGGTGTCTATTGGAGAAATCTGTTATTGTGTACCTTGATTAATACAAAATCACAATGTCTGACATCTGCCCGTGCTTTGGTTGTCCTGCAATTAGCACTTGAAACAGCAGGCCATTTACAAGCAACACTATGCAACTCATAGGGGTTGATTTACTAAAACTGGAGGGTGCAAAATCTGTTGCAGCTGTGCATGGTCACCAATCAGCTTCTAAATACAGCTTGTCCTGTTAAGCTTTGACAAAAGAACTGGAAGCCATTTGGTTTCTATGCAAACTTGCACCAGATTTGCACGCTCTTGTTTTAGTAAATCAAAACTCATAAAGTCATGAGGCCCACTTTTCTAAGTCTTTGACAGCATCAGGGCACAGAGGAATGCCCCGTACACACGGTCGGATTTTCCGAAGGAAAAAGTCAGATCGGATTATGTTGTCGCAAAATCCGACCGTGTGTGGGCTCTAGCGGGCTTTTTCGGAAAAAATTTCAGAGCAGGATCTCAAATTTTCCGACAATAAAATCCGATCTGACTTTTTCCGATCATGTGTCGAGAATTCAGACGGACAAAGTGCCACGCATGCTCAGATTAAATTACGAGACCAAAGCTATTGGCTACTAGCCTCTGCGAAGTTCCGTCGTACGCAACGAACGTCACCACGTTCAGGATGATCGGATTTTCCAACAACTTTGTCCAACCGTGTGTATGCAACACCAGTTTCGGACAAAATCCGGCGGAAAAAATCCGACGGATTTTGTGGTCGGAATTTCCGACCGTGTGTATGGGGCGAAGAGTTTCTCAGTCAGGCTTTGCAATTGTAGAATGTAGATAGCATGGGGGCGGGGAGGGGGCTGAGTGGCACCATGAGCTGCACGGTGTCACTCGTATATGGTCGGCTGTTTCAAGCGCTGATTGTGCAGAGAGAAGTCAAACACGGTGTGCATTTATCAAGGTTCATGTATTAGCTGGCTGTTAAAACCCCTTGCCGCTGCCTGCACATATATATATGCGGCCTCATTGAAGTGGGTCTATTCCGTGCGACTGCATATATACATATATGTGTTTGTTAATGTTCATAGAGTAATTGATTCAGCATGACTGCCAAGCAACCAGAACTTTCAGAATAAGAACGCATCAGTGATACCCTCCATTTTCCCCCTGTACAGGTTTCCTTAAAGCGTTTATTTTTTTTTTCATTAAAATAACAGAGGTTCATACATACCTGCTCTGTGTAAAGGTATTGTACAGCGCAGCCCCGATCCTCCTCTTTTGGGGTCCCCCAACAGAACTCTTCTGAACATGGGATGGGAGTGACAGCAGTAGGAGCCAATTGCTCCTGTTACTTTCAGTGAGGCCTGTGAGAGCAGGGAGAGGGAAGATGAGCTGCAGGCAGGCCCAGCACTGGATTGGTGCAGGGCTTAGGTAGGTGTTTAGGGAAGGGGAGGAGGAGCAGCTTTTGGTTTAAGAGCCACTTTAAAAGGTAAAAATTCCATTATAGCGTTGGGTGATTCAGATTGGCGGGTTTAAAAGATCGATTCTTTTAGCTCATAGTGACTTGAGTGGTGGGATCTTCCCATAGTGGTCAGTGTATTTGCCTCTTTCCTCACAGCCATGAAGAAGATGTCAATCTCTTATGCCGCGTACACACGATCGGAAATTCGGCCAGCAAAAGACTGATGAGAGCTTTTGGTCGGAAAATGCGACCGTGTGTAGGCTCCATTGGACTTTTGCTGGCCGAATTCCAGCCAGCAAAAGATGAGAGCATGTTCTCAATTTTTCGGTAGTAAAAAGTTTTGATCGGAAATTCCAATTGTCTGTAACAATTCCGATGTGCAAAATTCCTACGCATGCTCGTAAACAATTTGACGCTTTGAACTTGAACTTGAGCATTGAACTTCATTTTCTCGGCTCGTCGAAGTGTTGTACGTCAACCGCGTACTTGACGGTCGAAAGTTCAGCGAACTTTTGTGTGACTTTGTGTATGCAAGCCAAGCTTGAGCGGAATACCGTCGGAAAAACCATCCAAGATTTTTCTGATGGAAAATCCACTCATGTGTACGCGGCATTACAGTAAGCTCCCGTACACACGGTCGGAAATTCCGACCACAAAATCCGTTGGATTTTTTCCGAAACTGGTGTTGCATACACACGGTCGGACAAAGTTGTCAGAAAATCTGATCATTCCAAACGTGGTGACGTTCGTTGCGTACGACGGAACTACGTAGAGGCTAGTAGCCAATAGTTTTGGTCTTGTAATTTGATCTGAGCATGCATGGCACTTTGTCCGTCGGAATTCTCGACACACAATCGGAAAAAGTCTGATCGGATTTTATTGTTGGAAAATTTGAGATCCTGCTCTCAAATTTTTTCCATCGGCAATTCTGACGGAAAAAGCCAGCTAGAGCGCACACACGGTCGGATTTTCCGACAACATAATCTGATCAGACTTTTTCCATCGGAAAATCCGACCCTGTGTACAGGGCATTAGAGTCCCCATCCATTTAAATATTCTTCATTTCACAGCCTCTATTAACGGAGTGCGACATGATCATTAGACTTTGTAATGATCAAAGCAGTTAGGAAGAACTGTAAAGTCTATTATTGATATCTCAGCACTGAAGTTCCTGCACAGTATAAGAAGCCAGCATGTGATTCAAACTACCAGCAGCGTCGTAAAAATAAAACCTACATTTTGTGTGTGGTGTTACCCTATAATTTACTGTTCTGCCTCAATTAATTTTTTATAGACCTCTTCTCAACCAAGGACAATACCAAGCTACTAATTCACTCACTTGTTATTTCTTGCCTTGACTATTGCAACTCCCTTCTTGTAGGCCTACCTGTACACACGCTATTCCCCCTTCAGTCTACTAATGCTGCTGCCAGAATCATCCACCTTACCAACAATTCAGTGTGTCATAAAGCTTCCCAGCTATATCTCAAAATATCACCCAAACAGTCCTCTTTGTTCCTCCCAAGACCTCCTGCTCTCTAGCACCCTCATCTCTTCCCATGCCCAATCCAGGACTTCTCTAGAGCCTCTCCCATCCTTTAGAACTCTCTGTCCCAATTTGTCCAGCTATCTCCTACTCTGTCCATCTTTAGGAGATCGCTGAAAACCCATCTCTTCAGACAAGCCTATACCAGCTCTCCCTAAAAAGTGGAATTTTCCTTTCTTCATCTTCTCATCCCTCACAATTATTACCTTTTATATTACTATACCCTTCTCTTTTTGATTGTTAGTTCTCACCCTCCTAACCTTCTTGTCTTGGATTGTATTGTAACTGTATTGTCTCTGTTTTTGCAAAGCATTGCACAAATTGTTGGCGCTATATAAACCTTATATATCTTAACATTAGATGTTATAGTAAATCACGTAATAAAGCATTACAAGAACAATAAACAGAGTATTTCACAATGTTCCTTCATTTTAAGTGTTACGTGTTACTGTTACATCTTGGAGTTTATTCTTGTAGGATTGGGGGGGGGGGGGGGGGGGGGTGTATATGTGTTGAATCACGTTTCCCTGTAGCTCTGACACATGTACGCCATATTTGGATTGTTCAGAACTAAACATTTATGAAACATGGTGCTCCCTCATCTGATCCTGGAATACACAAGAATATCAGGAATGACAAGATCATCTGCTGTTTGATGTTGCTTTGAACAAGATAATACAGTCTTGGTTCAAATATGAAAGATTCATAAGGTTTCCTCCACAGGGAATTATATCCAGGAGGTGAATATTGATGGAGGAGAGGGTGAGGTGACATTTATAAATGGGAGTTTTAATTATTATATACTGCACTGAATAATCCTCTTTAATATTTTGTATTCCACATACTTTGCATAGCTAATTTGTCAATACCGAGATTTACTAAAACCAGTGCACACAGAATCTGATGCAGCTGTGCATAGGAACCCATCAGCTTCTAACTTCAGCTTGTTCAATTAATCTTTGACAATAACCCTAGGTTCACACTTATGCATTTTGTAGTGGGTTTTTCAGTTTGCAGAAATGCACTACAGTCCATTTAACATGGTTTCCTATGGTACACGTTCACATCTATGCATTTTGCAGCCAATGCGTTTTTGAAAAGGGTCGGTGACTTGTTTTCGGCATTTTGCATGTAATAGACTTCAATGGAATCGCACTAGAAACGCAGGTGTTGTGTTTTTATATAGCTGGTTGCTAAGGAGGGGGCTGGGAAGCCGTCCACCACGTCCTTAACAACCGATGACAGCTAAATGTAAAAAAAAAATTCACAGCAAAAAAAAAATTGCACAAATCACAAAAAATGTTGATGGGGACAAGGGTCTCTTCACAACAACACTGGCCGGTGGTTGTCGGGGACTGTGGGTGGGGGGTTTATCGGAATCTGGAAGCCCCCCCCCCCCAGATTCCGCCCCCCCCCCCATGTGAATGGTTATGGGTACTCATACCCATTCACCCCAAAAAGCGGTAAAATAGCTTCCGTATTCTCCTGGTGCCTTCTTCTCCCTGTGCCGTCTTCTCCCGCTGCCATCTTCTCCCAGTGGCTGTCTTCTCCCACTGCCGTCTTCTCCCGCTGCCATCTTCTCCTGCTGCCATCTTCTCCCGCTGCCGTCTTCTCCCGCTGCCGTCTTCTCCCGCTGCCGTCTTCTCCCGCTGCCGTCTTCTCCTGCTACTGTCTTCTCCCGCTGCCGTCTTCTCCTGCTACTGTCTTCTCCCGCTGCCATCTTCTCCCAGTGCTGTCTACTTCCTCACCGTGGTTACCCGCTAAAAAAAAAACCGCTCTTCTTCTGTGGATGTCTTCCTCTGTTGTGTTGTCGCCTGCTGTCTGGCATCTCTTATATAGCCATGGGGTGTGGCCATCTGATGACGTCACCCGGAGAGCCTGCCCCTTGTGATGTCACCCCACCAAAGGCCCTCCAAAATACTGTGCATAGCATACCCTTGAAGTATGTTTTTTTTTTTCCTATTTTCTTTTTTTTTTTCAAAGAATATCATTTTGTCATTTATGTATTAGCCATCAATTTTAAATATGTTTTTCTTTTGTAAATGCCAGTGCTTCAGCACTTTCTGTACATCACACAGGTGCGTGCTTTCACAGACAGGATTAGGTAATCCCCCCCCCCCCCCCCCAGGCCTGTTTTTTAACTAGTTTAAGACATTGGATGTGCTACACATGCCCCAAAAAACATAATCATAGTATACAGGACATGTGTAGCAATTCTTGGCCCAGATTAATCAAAGCAGGAATTGCTGTGTACACAGGACGGCTCTGGCAGCCGCTGCTGTCAAAAATAAGCTGTTGGTTGTGTTTATAAACAACACTGGAAATAGAAAGATACAAAGTAATATTGTATAGCCCTCATTACCTCCCTATTCTCCTCTATTCAACTATTATTTTCTTGCTGATTTTTTTTGTTTGTTTATATTTTATTAGGCTCCATGCACACTGGAGCTCATACATTTTTTTGGAGTTTGGGCGTTTTTTAACAGCCCATAAACTCCCCTCTATGTTATTCTATTTGTCCATGCACACATGGACGTTTTTGAATGTTTATCAGCAGTGGAGTTTATGGGCTGTTTTCTGAACCCCATAAAATCACCACAAAAAACGCCAAATGCTCATAAATGCTCAAAAATTTGTCTCACCAGCGTTTTTTAACGTTTATTGAAAAATAAATAAAAAAATTCAAAAAATAAACGATATTGCAAAAACTTTAAAAAACGTTGAAGGACTCACTGCAAAGCTACTGGCGTTTTTATAACGCTATTTTAACGTCCAGTGTGCATGGAGCCTTAACCATTAATATTTAAACTTTTTTTTTTGTTTTTGTTCGTTTTTGGATTTTTGTTAATATTTTTACACAACAAATAGTATATTAACACATTTCACATTTAAAAAAGCAAAAAACATAAATGAAAAAAAAAAAAAAAAAAAAAACAGACAGACTTTATTTCATTTGTAAAATAACTTTGCAATGCTTCGTAGCAGAATCATAATTTTAGAGTCATTTTAAACAGGAAAAATTACAGAATTAAATGTACACTTTTTATCCGCAGTAACACAATTTTTATACTTGCACTGGTCAAAAGAGGAAAAGAGTATTTTGTTTAGTTTTGTTACATTTTAGGATCTAAGGATTGTAAATACAATACATGTATTACATTGTTATCTTAAGTAATTAACCACTTTCAGACCGGACCAATTTGCAGCTAAAGGACCAGGCCCCTTTTTGCGATTCGGCACTGTGCCGCTTTAACTGACAATTGCGCGGTCGTGCCAAACAAAATCGGCGTACTTTTTTCCCCACAAATAGAGCTTTCTTTAGATGGTAATCACTTTTTACTTTTTGCTATAATAAATATCCCCAAAAAATATATAAAAAAAAACATTTTTTTAAAGGGCAATGTACCTTTACGCGTTTCTGCCCAGCCGTGCCATTCTGCTAATGTATATCGGCATGAGGCGGTCCTTAAGTGGTTAAAACGTTATTGCCGATTAAACAGGTCAATAGCACAATCGTAAAAAATAGGTGCAAGAGGGGAAATGGTTTAAGGAATTGGGCATTTTTAATGTTCCACTTTGAAAATTCACTGATCTTGGCAAAATGGCCAAATTAAATTAAATATTTTTTTTTTTTTTGCATTGATACATGTTCCCCAGGACAGTGACCACGCGCCATGCTTTTTTTTACACCCCCTTTCCTATTAGCCAAGTAAATTGTCATTTTTCATTTCATAGTTAAAAGTTCTATTGATTTTACTGGGGTTTGGGTTTGGCATCCGCAGAACAATGCTTGAACCAAACCCAGGGCAATTTGGCTCACCCCTGCATGTATGGGCTACATAACTGCAGGAGAGAAAAAGTAGGCCTCCTGCCCTGTCAGCCACAGCCAGTGCCATTATTTGTAGCAGAGCTGTATAAATCTTAGAACTGGATGGACAGACACACAAATCCCTTGGCAGGTAATCCAGTTTCCATTTATTGATTGCATCTGTGTATTTAGCTGCTTGCCAGGAGTTCAGCTATAATAACATAAATATATCAATAAATTCACCTTGAATCACAACGTTTTATATCTCGTTCTTCCTTACTATGTCACTGTCATCAAGGGAATCACTTGAACACGTATGTTCTTAAAAGACCAGCAGAAGAATCTGGAAGAAAGCAGACAGAGCTCTAGGTGATTTTCTATGATAATATGCAGTCCATCTGCTTGCCTGGAAAATTCCCTCTGTAACTTGTCATAAAGGGATATTTCCTTTAAACGTCGGTGAACTGTCAAAAATAGTCAGAAGTTTTATTGATCTGCCCCAATGAAATGATCTTATTCTTTCAGCAGAGGTTAATGATGAAAAGATTTTAACATAAATGTGTGCTTCATAGACTTTTATGTAAAGCGGAATAGGGTAAAGTGAAGATTCACTCTCACGGAAAAAATAGTCATAATAAGAGAGCCTGGAAAAAAAGACTAAAGATCACGCTTGCTACAACACCAAAGAAAAAAATCTTGTTAAAAGAAAAGGCGCCTAAAGCCACACTGCCCTGGACCCACATCAGTCTTTCACCTTGAAAAGAAGTAACAACCTTTTAAAAGTACAATTTGGTCAACAGTGTACAGTACATTTATCTTGGAAATATAACCAGTGGACAAAGGTCATCTGTTTAGGATTTTTGCTAGCTTGAGTGCACCTAGTCATCCAAACCTGTAAAATGGGTATCCTGGTGGTCTGGGAACACATACAGTGCACCTGGAAAGTATTCACAGCGCTTCACTTTTTCCACATTTTGTTATGTTACAGCCTTATTCCAAAATGGATCAAATTCATTATTTTCCTCAAAATTCTACAAACAATACCCCATAATGACAACATGAAAGAAGTTTGAATAAAATCTTTGCAAATTTATCTAAAAAAAAAAAAACAGAAACAAATCCCATGTACATAACTATTCACAGTCTTTGCTCAATACTTTGTTGAAGCACCTTTGGCACCAATTACAGACTCAAGTCTTTTTAAATATGATGCTACAAGCTTAGCACACCTATTTTTGGGTAGTTTCTCCCATACTTCTTTGCAGGACCTCTCAAGCTCCATCAGGTTGGATGGGGAGCATCTCTGCACAGCCATTTTCAGATCTCTCCAGAGATGTTCAATCAAGTTCAAGTCTGGGCTCTGGCTGGGCCACTCAAGGACATTCACAGAGTTGTCCCGTAGCCGATCCTTTGTTATCTTGGCTGTGTGCTTAGGGTCGTTGTCCTGTTGGTAGATGAACCTTTGCCCCAGTCTGAGGTCCAAAGCACTTTGGAGCAGGTTTTGATCAAGGATGTCCCTGTAAATTGTTGCATTAATCTTCCCCTTGATCCTGACTAGTCTCCCAGTTCCTGCCACTGAAAAACATCCCCACATCATGATGCTGCCACCACCATGCTTCACTGTAGGGATGGTATTGGCCAGGTGATGAGTGGTGCCTGGTTTCCTCCAGACATGAGACTTGCCATTCAGGCCAAAGAGTTCAATCTTTGTTTTATCAGACCACAGAAGATTGTTTCTTATACTGGTTCACAGAAAAATGGTAGGGGAAGCCTACCTGTTCCTCAACTCAAGATTTTTTTCTAAAGCTGAGCTGATTGACATTCAAGCCGCTGCCAGTCACACCTGCCACCCGCTTTATTATAGATTTGATTTTGCAAAGAATGTTATACATTTGTATTTTAAACAAGCTTAGAAAAATCTAAGATTATTTTCAGATATCAAGGCTTAGACTGGCTAGAGGAGCACAAACTAGCAGCGTTTGCGGACGACGTACTGTTTTATATAACCAACCCGAGGACCACAATTCCGAACCTGCTAAAGATACTAAAAGAATTTGGGGAGATTTCAAATCTGAAAATTAATCCCAGCAAGTCTGAAATCTTAAATGTCAATATTAGCAAACAGGAAGAAACCAAACTGATAAAAGAATTCCACTTCCCATGTTAAAAAGAGATCAAATACCTAGGAATTAAATTAGCGGACACTATCAAAGCAATATATAACATCAATTATATCCCCCTATTAGATGAAATCAAAAGCGAAATAAAAAAGATCTCAATAGGCCCCCCTCTCCTGGTTAGGCCGGATCAATGCGGTTAAGATGGTGCTAGCCCCAAAGATTCTATATAAGCTCCAAATGCTGCCCATATCACTTCCCCAAATATATTTAAAAACATTAAAAGGATTAATCCCCCAATATATTTGGAACAACAAAAAACCGAGAATTGCATTTACTGTTTTGAGTAGAGGCAAGAACCAGGGAGGCTTAGCGGTGCCGGATTTTAAAAAGTACCACAATTCGGTCGCTCTCACTCGGGTAGTAGAATAGGCGAAAGAGGCAAATGAAAAAAAAAGGGTTAGACTAGAAAAATAAATGAGTGGTACACATTTGGGACAGATAATTTGGAACCCTCCACAGTATAGAGGTATGGGAATAGGCACACACAAAATCACACATACAGCACTAAAAATATGGGATCGGATTCACGCCCAAAAAAAATGGACATACAACTCCCCTCTGATTTCCCTGAGGGAAAATGAGTACTTCACTCCAGGGAAAAAGGAAGTGGGGGGTAATTGGATAAAAAAAGAAAATGCACAACTAAAGGACATAATACACAGTGGGAAAATTAGAAAGTTTTAAGCACTTAGCACGGACACCGGGTTAATGAGAGTGGATGTGGATTAGAGTGGATTAAGTCACTTTATCGAGAAATTGCCCCATCCATTAAGAGATAAAGATGAGTACAGGCCACTGGAGAGGCTTTGTCTGAAGGAAAATTCAAGAAAAAACAGCGCGGATATATAAAACTCAAATGGAGGGTGACGACTTGGAGGACATGCCCTACATCAAAAAATGGGAAAGTGAATTAGGGACACGATGTAGTACACAGAAAGTGAAGAAAATTTTAAAATGAATACACAGTTCGGTGGTGGATAATAGGTTGACAGAGACGAACTACAAATGCCTCGCAAGGTGGTACATGACACCCGATAAAATCAGCAGATATACATTAGATCAATCCTCAGAGTGCTAGCGCGGGTGTAAAGAACTGGGAACTATGGCCCATATTTGGTGGGAGTGCCCCTCTATTAAAAATTATTGGAAGGAGGTCCGTCAGCTAATAAAGGAAGTTACAGGGGAGGTAATATTAGATGACCCATGGGTATGCCTGTTTCACGGGACAGATCTCCCCGCTAAACAATATAAAACCACCTTGATCCCCATCTTCTTAAATGCAGCGAAAAATGTAATACCAAAAAAGTAGCGGGAAGCTGAGAGCCCCAAAATAAGGGATTTGATATTCCAAGTAAGTAAAGTGAAGTGAGTAAAATACAAAACCTGGAAAGCTTAGACGAGAGGGGAGAGGAAAAAGACAAATGGACAGCATGGAAGGAGTTTAAAAACACATGGAGATATGTTGAGGAGATCATACGATAAATAGCTTAGGAAATAGGTGCAGACAGAATGGGAAATTAATAGAAAAATCAACTGTCTATTAACCACTACAATACTGGGCACTTTCGCCCCCTTCCTTCCCAGACCAATTTTCAGCTTTCAGCGCTCTCGCACTTTCAGTGACAATTGCGCGGTCATGCAATGCTGTAACCAAATTAATTTTTTATCATTTTGTTTGCACAAATAGAGCTTTAGTTTGGTGGTATTTATTCGCGACTCCGTTTTTTATTTTTTGCGATATAAGCGAAAACATAGCGGAAATTTTGAAAAAAAACAATATTTTCTCCTTTCTTTTTTAAAAGAAATCCAATAAAATCAAATTTTGTCATAAATTTAAGCCAAAATGTATTCTGCTACATGTTTTTAGTAAAAAAAATTCCGTTAAGTGTATAATAATTGGTTTGCGTGATCACGGACATATGTACGCAAATGATCATGTACAGGTGTGTGCAGGTGATCACGGACATATGTGTGCAGATAATCATTGGCACATGTTATTTTACTGGGACATATGTGAGGGACATGTGTTTTTATTATTTGGGGACATGTGTTTTTATTTGGGGACATGTGTTTTTATTATTTGGGGACATGTGTGTTTACACTGTGGGGACACTAGACTGGTGATCAGTGAGTAAAAAGCTGTAAAAAAAACTGCTAATACTCACTGATCACCAGCCGGCTGCAGCGATCCGCTCTCCTCACCGACGACTTCCGTGTGAGGAGAGGAGAGCCGATTGCCTAGCAACTGGCTGTTTGCTTACATCACATGACGGCTGTGATTCGACACGGCCGTCGTGTGATCAGGAGGGCCAATCACCGAGCCCTCCTACACGGCCGCATCGGGATCGCGCCGCTGCGTGGGCATGTGCGCGTGCGATCCCTCTACTTCTGAAGGACGTTCCGGAACGTCCTATCAGAAGTAGACGGCTCCCACCCGGCCGTATATGTACAGTGGCCGGGTGGGAAGTAGTTAAAGAGTATTGCAAGGTGGGGGGGGGGCACGGGGAGGGGAAAATAATTGGAAGGTTAAATAGCGAAAGATATAAGCAAATGACAGTATATATTATTTGTTCTGCTTTACACGTATATTATGATTGATTGTGAAACAAAACCTTTTTCTAAATAAAGATTTATAAAAAAAAAAAAAAGAATACAAAAAAAAAAGACTGGTTAGAATCCAATTTCCCTGGGCCTGGTTCACTCCTCAGTCTCTGTGAAACAAATTGTAATTTTGATTTATTTGTAGGTAAAATGTATCTAATTTCTATGCATTCTCCTCCTTTCATCCCATGTCTCGTATATGTGAGCATAAGCTTGGTTTATACCATTCGAGAAATATATAACACAATATAATATCTAAGCGAGACCAGTGTGAAATTCTTTGAATTGTAGAAAACAGAGCAAACCTCCTTTGATCCAGCATGAGATATACAGGTAATGTAAGCTGGGCTCTAATTCCTAGCTGAATTGTGTGACATTCCTCATGGCATCTACAGATACAAACAGCAGAACACTGAAAAATGTCAAGAAGAACCTTTGAAAAAGTGTGGAAGATTAAAGGACAGTTATGCTGTAAAAAATAGTTCATGTAAGAAGCCTTCAAGTAAATGTTGAAGCTTGTACTGAATGTACACAGCTCTGATCTGAGCCAGGTCATCAGTAAGGTGTGGAACCCATGAAAAAGAAAAAAATGTTAGACCTAAATGTTATATTTATTGTATATTAACTTCTTTGGCCTTAGTAAAAGCATAAATACCAAAAATGTCATGCTGCTTAGATGCTGTTCTTAAACGTCTTATGAACAATATTTGGAACATTTTGAAGAAATAACCAGGGGTGACCCCTACAAAACCCACAGTAAGAAGAGTAATGGAATATCCTCTACATGTTTTGTGGCAGAAGGTGTTATATATAGTATCATCTACAACAAAACAAAAACTCCATTATATCGCTATATCAATAAATTGTAATGAGGGGAAAAGAGTCGCTGATTGCTTACCCAAGAGAGACCAGAGCCCAGATGGCAATCAAGGTAGGGACATCAGCCTTTCCCTTGCCCTTTCTTCCCCCTCCCCCTCCTTATCCTCCCTGCCCCTTGCCCCCCCTTCTTTCACCCCCCATTTCCCCTCCCTCCCCCTTTTCTCCCCCCCCTTTCTTTTTCCTTCCCTCTTTTCTTCTTTCTTTTTCTATTTCCTTTCTTCCCCCCTCCCCTTTCTCTTCTTTCCTGTCCTTCCCCCCCCTCATTCCCCCCTCCTTTCCCCCTCCTTTCTCTTACGTACTGTATTTACCTTCCCTCACTCCCTTTCTCCCTGCACCACCCCACCCCCCCTTTTTCCTCTCCTCTCCCTTTATTCCTCCCCCTTTTACTCCCTCACTTACCACCTCTCCCACCCCCTTCCCATTGTTCCAATTGGGTCCCAAGATTCCCCCATGTTTCGTGTACTCCCTATACCATAGTTACGATATGAAATATTACCAAGCAATTGGCATATTATATCTTGTTTACTTTACTATTGATATACTTACAAGCCCCCCCCCCCTGACTGCCACAAGGGAGCCCCTGTGGTGTCCCTACCTTGATTACCATCTTGTCTCTGGTCTCTCTTGGGTAAGCAACCAATAAGCGACTCTTTTCCCCTCATTACATTGATATATCGGTATGATGGAATTTTTGTTTTGTTGTAGATGATACTATATATATATATATAAAACACCTCCTGAAGAAGCGGCTTCTGACGCGAAACACGTAACAGGATATACAGTACATCATGAATTATATTCCCTCAGCATCTGCCTGAGGTCACTATGTGACCAGTTAGACATGTGTGTATAACGTACTGTCTGTTGATGTTATCACAAATTGCTGTTTTATCACAATTGCACATTTTTGGCTTTTTAATATTTATGTATTTTACATATTTTTAACATTTTTGCTCAATAATTGGTGGTCTATTCTTCTTCTTCTTACTGAGGGGTTTTGTCACCGCTGGTTATTTCTTCTAAATACTAAATTTAGGAAGATGGTACCTCTATAACCTTTAAATATGTACATGGATAGAGGCTTACACGCTCATTAATATTTGGAAAATGACAAAATAATAAGCATGTTTTAGGAATGTTTACAAAATTAGAAAATAAATACTTTCCAGCTTTAAAGCTTTTCCGCTCCCTCCTCTGAGGATCTGACTGACAGCAGCAAGAGCCAATGGCAAGCAAGTAGTGGCATATATTTTACCAAATGCAGGGAATGCATTAAGGCAAAACATTTCTTGATTATTAAGGTACTTTATGGTCTAAAGAACCTAATGTATTCCTGCTATCTTGCTGGACATTGGCCAGGTCTGCATAAGCAACATGAATATTAAGAGACATAAGGGGGCGGTGACCTAAAGGTATGGATGGGAAAGGCTTTCCTTCCTTTCAGTTAGCATTGATATAGCTCAGCACCTGGCCAATTGACCCATTAAGGCACTGCTGAGCAGAATGATATCTCGCCCAACAGTGCAGGTATTTTCACTCAGCAGAGCCATAGCCAGAGGAATTTTCCTTCTCCCTGCTCTCATGTAAGTAACCAATGCTTAATTCAGCTTTCATTGACCACCAACATAAGATGCCACTTGACCACTGGCCAACAAAGAGGTTTATTTACTAAAAGTGCAAGCGCAGTTGAGTTAGATCTGAGGGGGAGCTCTGCTGATTTTTTTAATCCAATAATTTGCCAGCACAAATGCATTTTTTTTATTTTCCTTGCAGGTTCCCCCCTCAGATATAGAGCAACTGCACTTGCAGTGCACTTGAAGTGTACTTGTGGGTGCTCTTGCAGTGCACAGACTATTTGCCTTTAGTAAATAAACCCCAATGCATGGCCTTTCCACCCCCGGCCAATGACATGAGGTGAAACTTTACCAATGTAACATGAGGAAGTTTGCAGATACCATGGGTTTGAGGTCAACCCAACAGGTAAGAGATTCATGGTTCTAGCAAATTTATGTGAAGATTTTCCCAGAATAATTTTTTAAAACATGAATGCACTGCGTGACCTTTGTACTATGTCAAGCAGGGTGAGAAGGGCCAACAATAGGGCTTTTTTTGAACAGGTCAGCCCCCTTGCTATATACTTTGTAGTTGATTTGAGGTCAGCATTGCCTTTAGCTGCTGATCTGCCCATAGCAAACTATTTTTTTTTTATACTACTAATCTCCTAGGCTTTTGTTTCAGGAGGTAGGGTGGTATTTGGGAGTTTTAATTTATTTTGGGGTATGCTTTTTATTTTATCTTGATAAAGCCTTAATTTTAGGTTAATCATTTTGTGGCTTTAATTATATTTTAATTCATATATTAAAGCCCCAGCATGTGCTCTTTGTCTCTAGTAAATTTAGGCCTAGCCTCGCTATTTAGAAATTTTCAGCTGTTAGCTGATCTATACTTCTGAATCATCTACAGCATCATAATTCTTAATGGTAGCTTGATAGAAATTGTGTAGCCACAAGACAGTTTTGCATTGGTGAAGAAATGGGTGGCCACAGTGAACTACTGGCCAGTTTTTATCCGCTGGTCAAAGCAGGTCTGTATAGTACCGTTTGATTAAAAGGCATTGCCATTGCTAAAACTATCCAAAACTACCCAAAAAATACTTTTTTTTTTAACCTGATATAAATGAGATTGGGTTTTTTGCTGCTGTATGTAGCCAACTAATGTAAGCCAACAAATTTTTAAAGAAAAAAAATCAATTCTACAGCCAAATACGCACAGACAATGTACACTACTGTACAAAATTTTAGGCAGGTGTGAAAAAATTTTGTAAATTAAGAATGCGTTCAGAAATAGAAGTGTTAATAGTTTACTTTTGATCAATTATCAAAATGGAAAGTAAGCGAACAGAAGAAAAATCCAAACCAAATCAATATTTTGGGTGCCTACCCTTTGCCTTCAAAACAGCATCAATTCTTCTAGGTACACTTGCACACAGTTTTTGAAGGAACTCTAAACATCATAGAGAATTAACCACAGATCTTCTGTGGATGTAGGCTGCCTCAAATCCTTCTGTCTCTTCATGTAATCCCAGACAGACGCCATGATTTTGAAATCAGGGCTCTGTTAGGGCCAAACCATCACTTCCAGGACTCTTCTTTACGCTGAAGATAGATCTTAATAACATTGCCTGCATGGGGTCATTGTCCTGCTGCAGGATAAATTTGGGGCCAATCACAAACCTCTCTGATGCTATGGCATGATGGATAAGTATCTGCCTGTATTTCTCAGCATTGAGGACACCATTGACCTGACCAAATCTCCAACTCCATTTGCAGAAATGCAGCCCCAACCATGCAAGGAACCCCCACCATGCTTCACTGTTGCCTGCAGACACTTATTATTGTACTTCTCTCCAGTCCTTCAACAAACAAACTGCCTCCTGCTACAGCCAAATGTTTCACATTTTGACTCATCAGTCCAGAGCACCAGCTGCCATTTTTCTGGACACCAGTTCCTGTGTTTTTGTCAGGGGCCATTTGTCCATTAAGAACGCACGGGCGCCCACTCCCCTATTCATGCCCCCACCCCTCCTATCCATGCCACTGCCCCCTCCTTTCCATGCATCCAGATGCATGAACACTGGGCGCATGAATTACAGTGGCGGGGGTGGAGTATTTTTTAAGCACTGATTAGAGTCAGAAGCCCACCCAGGTGTGTTAGAACAGCGAATGAATATTTGCTAATCTAACACTGGTTCTCCTCCCAGCCAATCAGGAAGTAGGTATGAGACCCATCACCCGATTGACTGAAAGGACAGATGATCCTATTGGATGCCTAGGAGGAGGGGAGGAGCCGCACGATGGAAGCGAGGAGGAGAGGACACAGGAGCCAATGCACGCTCTCCGGATGCCCGCTGCCCGAATCCTCGCTGCACGCATGCCTGCTGCCTGAATGCCCATTGCACGGATGACCGCCACCTAGATGGGGTAAGTGCTGGACCAGCAGACAGTGAGCGGGGGGTTGAGGTGCCTCCGAGGGGGATAGGGGGGTGGTTGTTTGCCGCCTCCCCAAAAAAAAACACCAGCCATTACTGTTTTTTGTGCATAGTGGAGTCCTTTAGCCTTGTTTCCACATCAGAGGTATGGCTTTTTGGCCACAGTTCTTCCATAAAGACCACTTCTGGTCAGACTTCTCCAGACAGTAAATGGTTGTACCTGGGTCCCACTGGTTTCCGCCAGTTCTGTGCTGATGGCACTGCTGGACATCTTACGATGTTGAAGGGAAGTAAGCGTGATGTGTTTTTCATCCGCTGCAGTAAGTTTCCTTGTCCGGCCACTGCATCTGCAGACTTCAGTGTTGCCCGTTTCTTTGTGCTTCTTCAAAAGAGATTGAACAACACATCTCAAAACCCCAGTCTGTTTTTAAATCTTTGCCTAGGAGAGACCTTGCTGATGCAGTATAACTATCTTGTGTCTTGTTGCTGTGCTCAGTCTTGCCATGGTGTATGACCTGTGACATGAAACTGTCTTCCACAACCTCACCTTAGTAGAGGAGTTTGGCTGTTCCTCACCCAATTTTAAACCTCCATACAGCATTTTTTCACACCCGCCTAACACTTCTGCACAGTACTGCATGCTGTCACTGAAACTATGCAAATTGTACAGTTCTGTAACATGGCATACAGATTTAAGGCATCCCCGAAGCATGTTATTTAACCACTTGCCGACCGGCTCATGCCGATATAAGTCAGCAAAGAGGCACGTTCCTGCGAAACTCCGTACGGACGCGTCTTCCCCTTTCATAGCCGCCACAGGCACCTGTGGCATAGTGGGGGACCCGATGCGCGTGGGCACGATCGCCGTCGACCACCCGCGATTGCGGGAACGAGAGCTAGAATGGGGATATGTGTAAAAACACACAAATCCTTGTTCTGTTAGGGGAGAGGAGACATATCGTTGTTCCTAGTAAGTAGGAACAACAATATGTCTCCCAACCCAGTCAGTCCTATCCGATACAGTTAGAACACAGTGTTAACCCCTTCCCTGCCAGTGATATCTATACAGTAATCAGTGTATTTTTATAGCTCTGATTGCTGTATAAATGTCAATGGTCCCAAAAATGTGTCAAAAGTGTCCGATCTGTCTGCCGCAATGTCGCAGAAAAATATGTAGAAGAATACATATTGGCCTAAACTGATGAAGAAATTTGTTTTTTAAAAACATTTTTGGGGATATTTTGTTATAGCAAAAAGTAAGTATTGCAAAAAATGGCCTGGTCATTAAGCAGCCAAATCTTCCAGTCTGTAAGCGGTTAAAGAATGTGTGTATTTTCATGTTTGCCTCGAAGCTGCATGAAAAAATCCTCTTCCTACTGAATGTTTTTTTTTTTTTTATATATATATATATTGATACCTGTCCCCTATGGCAGTGCTTCCTATGACTTTTTCACAGTAGTGAAGTATTAGCCCTGAAAATGGTCAGTAACAGGATTCACCCCTAATAGACTTCAATGGGACTTGCTGCTATGTTTGAGTTTGCAAAACTTGGCGACTGGCGTGTTAAACCCAGGCGGATTTGTTCATCAATGCTAACCATCAACGCAAACAAGTACTAGACTTACCATCAATTTACGAAGAATGCACTACATTGACCCATGTTAAGGTACTACACTGACCATCAGTGTAAGGGGGCACTACACTAAGCACTCTTACTATACATTACACTTTGTACACTGTGTAAAGCCAAAATAAAGTTAAAGAAATAGATATTAAATCACGTGGATATTGTAAAAAACCTTCATGCTTCTGGTATAGCAGTTATAGCAATGCATCAAAATATGACTGTGCACTCTATCAGGTACCAGAGTTTGCCCATGCTGTCCAGGGCACTCTAACCTGGTCAGACACATCCCTTCTATTTCTTTGTCTTGCAAATTAGTATAGGCACACATGTGCTCTGAGAGGGGCAGTTGCTTCTCAGCTCTGCCAACATGGAGCACTGAAGTGTAAGGAGTAAATGGTATTTTAAGGCATTTCCATGTACAAATCAGCTAAAATCATAAAATAAATCGATGCAAAACTATAGACAGAAGTAGATGAGTGACTTTTTTTTATAAATCTGTTTTACTGAGTTTTATAAACAACATATTCCAAGTGGCTTGACCTACGTGGGTTTTTTCCATATGTGGCTCGTGTAAAGATCAAATACATCAGGTGTAAGAAAATTTGCCCAGATCTATTACTGAACTTATGGAAAAACGGGAGGCAGACATCCTCCTAATCACTCTGATAGTCAGATAAGGACAATTAGAGAGTTAATACTGTTGTTGTTGAGCCATCCTCAAGCCCTTTCATCCAGACATTGGTGGGCTTCACAGCAGTGGCGGATGGTGAAGTTTTAGGATGGGGGGGCGCCAGACCCTGCCCTTCCTTGTTGACCCCTCCTACTTCTCATAAACCACACCCCTTATAAAATCCATCCACTCTGTCCCCTGTATTTCACTTGCTTCCACCTATAATGTCAGGAGTATACACCCCAGCATCACAAGACAGATTATACAGCCCCAGCATCACAAGACAGAGTATACAGTCCCAGCATCACAGGACAGGGTATACAGCCCCAGCATCACAGGACAGGGTATACAGCCCCAGCATCACAGGACAGAGTATACAGCCCCAGCATCACAGGACAGAGTATACAGCCCCAGCATCACAGGACAGAGTATACCGCCCCAGCATCACAGGACAGAGTATACAGCCCCAGGATCACAGGACAGAGTATACAGCCCCAGCATCACAGGGCAGAGTAGCAGCATGTTCCTGTGCAACTCCCGGTATAATGAAGTTGAAAGGTCAATGTCTGAAATGTCTGCAGTAAAATATTGTGTGATCATATAACAAGACTGAAATGAATAGTTCATTACCTTCTACATTTTTGTAGCAATACCCCCCGTAGGAGTTGCAAATGTCAGGGTTCCCCACTGTGTCACAGACAGTCACATAGCATCTTCAACTTGCATACAGACACAGAAAACAGTACTTTAGCTTTGTTTTTGTTGTTTTATTAGGGAATAATAACTTGGATGGGGATATGAATTATGGGATGCCCAAACTTGACAGTAACAGATGAAATCAGGGACAACTTCCTCCCTATTTACAGCTCCACTTGATCCTCCTGCACAATAACTTGATCCACTGTGCAGCTCCACTTCATTTAATCCTTTTAGAAACTAACTGTCTCTTATTAGCTCAGCAACAGCCCCTTACAGGCTAGAAACTCTCAGCCCCCTAGAAAAGTAGCACAATGTGTTATGAACTGAATCCTGGAGCTCTTCCACTCCCCTGTAGACACTGATCCCAGTTCTACTGCTGCAGAAATGCTAGCCTACTTGGCTGTCTCTTCACCAGCCCTCCTAGCTGTTTCTTCTTCCCAGTCTACCCGAATTACACTGTTCACCAGTTTGCCCGACTGACTGTCTGGAGATTTCTCAGGGCAAGGCAGAAGACTTAAGCACACCACTGTCTTCAAGAGAGACCTGCTACATGTGGCAGTCTCCCCCTTATCAGTCCCTGCACCGTGCTGATGTACTTACACTGTCCTCCTTGCTCCCTCTGCCTCTCAGGAAAGCCTCCTCAAACTTCTCCTGTGGTAGGATGCTTCCAGGCCAGCCACCTGAGTCCCGGCCCAGGGTAGAGCCCCTCCCTGGCAGAGACTTACAGTCTCCCTCAGCACTGCATCTCCGTCTTCCACCCAACTCCCCTGCTGGCATGACTCATGTTCTATCTAGATGCTCACTTAGTCCCCTGCCAGGTCCACTTCCTGGGGATTGGCTAAGGGCGCCTAAATATGCAGGACAACCTTCCTAGCCTCCGCCCACTAATCTCTAGAACATTCTGGAACCACTGGAACCAGGTGGAGGCACCAGAGAGCTGCCTGGATGAGTCATCCAGCCCTGAACTGTAATGAATCCTGACCCAGATTCCATGGCTCACTACTGCTAGCACACTAGAAGCTGCTACATTTAAAAACAGCTTTATCTGCATAATTCACCTTCAATACAGACATTTTCCCTGCAGTACATTCAATCTGATGGCCAGCATCATTCAACCCACTTCCTCCTGGAACCACCCCAGCCTGTGACTGGACAGAGAAAAGAGAAACAGCGTAGTTATGAGTTCATCTCCCTGTCACTCTCTTCTCTTTCTAGCAACACATTTATTGTCAAGACGTGACCTGATTGGCTCCCAGTACTACTTCTTTATTTCATACTCCGGCCACGCTGTACAGACTGCGAGAAGCTAATACCATGTCAGGATCAGAAACTTAAACAGTTTGTATTCAAAATACATTTAATGTTAAAATAATTACAAATCTGCATTCATTTGTGTGTTTTATATCTGTCTATAATTCAGTTCAGCTTTAATATGACAAAAAATGGCATCGCCTACCTCCCTATTCTGTTCCACTGCAACGTTTGTTTTTTGTTTTTTTCTAGAAATAACAGGTAAATTTGAAACGGATTGAGATGCTTCCAGGTGATTGGCTAAGTGACCCTAAATATGCAGGGCAACCTTCCTACCCTCCGCCCACTAATATCTAGAACATTCTCCAACATTCTAGAACCAGGGGGAGGCACCAGAGAGCTGCCTGGGTGAGTCATCCAGCCCTGAACTTTAATTAACCCTGACCCAGATTCCATGGCTCAGGCTTGGGCCTGAGACAAATTTTATTTTACCTGCACTACTACTAGTTAGAGGCTGCTACATTTAAAAAACAGCCTTTGCAGCAAAATTCACCTTTTTTGCAGACATTTTACCTGCAGTACATTCAATCTGATGGCCAGTATCATTCAACCCACTTCCTCCTGGACCCGCCCCTGCCTGTGACTGGACAGAGAAAAGAGAAACAGCGTAGTTATGAGTTCATCTCCCTGTCACTCTGCTTTCTCTTTCTATCAACACGTTTCTTGTCAAGACATGACCTGATTGGCTCCCAGTACTACTTCTTTATTTCACACTCCAGCCATGTATATAGACTGCGAGAAGCTAGTACAAGGTCAGGATCAGAAACTTAAACGGTTTGCATTCAAAATACTATTAATATTAAAATAATTACAAATCTGCATTCATTTGTGTGTTTTATATTTGTCTAGAATTCAGTTCAGCTTTAACCACTTGCCGCCCGCCATATAGCAGAATGACAGCTGCAAAGTGGTTTCAATATCCTGAATGGGCGTCATATGACGTCCTCAGGATATTGAGCCGCTGCGCGCCCCCAGGGGTGCGCATCGCGGCAATCGTTGTTGCGGTGTGTCAGTCTGACATCCCCGCAATACCGATCTAGATAAAGAGTCTCTGATCACAAAGAGTCTCTGACTCTTTACCACGTGATCAGCCGTGTCCAATCATGGCTGATCACGATGTAAATAGGAAGAGCCGGTGGTCGGCTTTTCCTCACTCGTGTCCGATCGGCGGCTCTCCTGACAGGGGGGTCTGTGCTGAGTATTTATCAGCGCAGCCCCCACTCGGATCCTGTCCAGGACCACCATAATGCCACCATAATGCCGCCCAGGACCACCAGGGACGCCACCACACTGGACCACAGGGTATGCCCCCCTAGACCCCCAGGGAAATGCATATCTGTGCCCAGGCAGCTGCCAATCAATGCCCAGACAGCTGCCAATCAGTGCCCACTGACAATGCCTACCACTGCCAGTGCCACCAGGGATGCCCATCAGTGTCTCATATCAGTGCCGTGTATCAGTACCATCAGTGCCCATCAGTGCCACGTATCAATGCCCATCAGTGCCCAGCAGTGCCGCCTATCAGTGCCCAGCAGTGCCGCCCATAAGTACCCATCTTTTCATCCTTTCAGTGCCCATCAGTGTCGCCTATCAGTGCCCATCAATGCCCACCAGTGCCCACCTGTGCAACCCATGGGTGCCCACCAGTGCCGCCTGTCAATGCCCATCAGTGCTGCATAACAGTGCCACCCATCAGTGCCGCCTACCAGTGCCCATCAGTGACGCATATCAGTGCCCATCGTCGGTGCCCGTCAGTGCCCGCTCATTGGTGCCACCTCATCGGTGCCTCCTTATCAGTGCCAGTCAGTGCGCCTTATCAGTGCCCATCAGTGAAAGAGAAAACTTACTTATTTCCAGAAACAAAACCAAAACTTAAATTTTTTTCAAAATTTTCTGTCTTTTTTTATTTGTTTAGCAAAAAATGAAAAACGCAGAGGTGGTCAAATACCACCAAAAGAAAGCTCTATTTGTGGGAACAAAATGATAAAAATTTAGTTTGGGTACAGTGTAGCATGACCGCGCAATTGACATTCAAAGTGCGACAGTGCTAAAAGCTCAAAATTGTCCTGGGCAGGAAGGTGTATAAGTGCCCTATATTGAAGTGGTTAATATAACAAAAAAATGGCATTGCCTACCACCCTATCCTCTTCCACTGCAACATTTTAATTTTTTTGCTGGTAAACTTGAAACAGATTGGGATACTACATTTATTTGTCTGGCTCCTTGCATTGAAATAACTAGCCCTTGCTATTACCATTCTAAACGAATACACAAGATATACATGCTCTGTCAAAAGAAAATCAAGCTCTCCCCCCCCCCTCCCCCCCCCTTCTCAAGCTCTGCCTTGCGGATTGTCACACTCTATTTCTGGCGTGTCCCCAGCACTCCGTCTCCTTATTCATTCTTCCTAACCAGTGACGGTTTATTGGATCTGCCATTCACAGGCTGGCCTAATGGATTAATCCTGGCTTTAGCTGCTGCGCTCTATTTTCTCCTCTTACATTCGTATTTACATAGGTGCGACAATGAAAAAAATAACATAAAATATGAGTGGGCTCTCATGCGCTCCTGGAATAACAATATCATGGAAGAAAAATAAAGTGACCAAGTTGAAATTTCTCCCCAACAATGGGCTATTCATAAAATATGTTCAGTGTGTTCTGTATGGACAGCATGCTCTGCTGGATAAAATGTAGATGTTGGTGTTCGGAAATTGTAAAGATATATAGTCCCTGGTGTGAAAACGGTCAAATCAAATTATACCATTTAATACCGTGCTGCATTGTGACATTATATAGTATAGTATGAATATAGTATGAATATAGTATGAATATTAGAAAGAAGCACCTGCCTCGCTGCCTCCTTGTCTACATTATACAACCCAGGAGGCAGTTTGTGAGATCTCATGCCTGTTGTGCTTTATTGTGCTTCGTACTGCGCAAGCGCAGCGCCTGCGCAGTACATGGGGGTCCTTATCCGCCGGGGGAACTTTCTTGGCAAGACACCGGCAGTTTGCAACATGCCACAAGTCTTTGCAAGGTCAGGCCCCTAGCAGATGCGGGTGCAAAGCAGTGTACCCATGGTTTTCGTGAGAGTTGGCCACCATGACTATGGCTACACATTGGAATGTATGGGGCAGTGCTATGCATGTGTGAAATGAAAAGGTGCCAGGTAGGACTGCGACAGTTGGGCTGATGGTAAGTATAATCCCAGGCTGCCTGTACTTATGTGGGGCTATTAAAGAATGACTCTATTGCCCCGTACACACGATCGGATTTTCCGACAACAAATGTTGGATGTGAGTTTGTTGGCTGAAAGTCTGACCGTGTGTATGCTCCATCGAACCTTTGTTGTCGGACTTTCCGCCAACAAATGTTTGCTAGCAGGTTCTCAAATTTTCCGCCAACAAAACTTTGTTGTGGAATTTCCGATCGTGTTTACACAAGTCCGACGCACAAAAGTTCACGCATGCTCCGAATCAAGCAGAAGGAGCCGCACTGGCTATTGAACTTCCTTTTTCTCGGCTCGTCGTACGTCTTGTAGATCACCGCTTTCCCACGTTCAGAATTGTTAGCCAACATTTGTGTGACCGTGTGTATGCATGACAAGTTGGAGCCAACAACCTTCGAACAAAAATCCACGGTTTTGTTGTCGGAAAGTCCGATCGTGTGTACGGGGCATAACACTAACCAACTAACTCTGAAATTCCCTTAAAGTAGGAGTATATGCAAATCCTTTCTTTTTCAATTTGAATTTCGATTTTTTTTTCCCCATCTGTGACACATTGCAGAGAGTTCGCTTCACTTCCTGTCCCATAGCCAAACAGCAAGTAACAGGAAATCCCTGCAAATAAAGGGAATTCCTTGGGGACCCCCAGGTCACAACTAGTGTCCCCATTGGAAGATTTCACCTCTAATACTTTTCCAGGGACAACCCAAAATTTGGGATTTTCTTTTACTTTCACTTTCAATAATAATGGTAAACAGGACAAAAAGGCGGCACAGACACCAATACAAACTGACAAGTGTTCTAATCCCTCTCCACTCTATCCAAAACGAAAAAAAAGCTTTGAATATAGTTATTCTTTAAAGTGTTGTAATAGATAAGAACTACAATCTAGTTCAAGGTTATCTGCTGCTGTTTCTAATTAAAAAGTGTGTACATGCATGCATTCTAGAAGCAAAACTCTGACACAGCGTTCAGATCAGTTACTTCTTATGCCGCGTACACACGGTCGGAAATTCCCGATGGAAACAGTCCGATGGGAGCTTTTCATCGGAATTTCCGACGGACTTTGGATTGAGAACCTGTTCTTAATTTTTCAGACAGAAAACCTTTCTGTCGGATTTTCCGATCGTGTGTATGCAATTCCGACACGCAAAATTCAGACGCATGCTCGGAAATAATTTGACGCATGCTCAGAACTTCCCTTTTATAGTGCAACCGAACGTTTTTTAAGGCGTGGTGTTATTGACCGTCGGAATTTGGTGTGACCGTGTGTAGGCAAGACAGTTTGAGCGAAATTCCGTAGGAATTCCGACGGGAAAACCATCAGAGCTTTTTCCGACGAGAATTCTGACCGTGTGTACGTGGCATTACACTTCTGGTTTATTCCTGGGCGGTGTTAATATTTTATACACAAAGATATGTCATTGCTATGTCAGTCTAATAGGTCCATCTCATTGGTTAAAAAACAAGAGAAATGGAGAAACTTGATGCTTGAAGTTTGGTTGAAGCTGGTTCTGTCATCACGGCCGCATTCTTCTAATGCGTGGGAAGCCGGGTGTAGACGCCATCTTTAGCTCCAAACAGAGAGCCAATATGAATACCACATAATAAGTAAGGAGTTGCATAGAAACATGTATACACATAAGCAAATAGACATTTTCTGATTATCAGTATGTATGTACATTACATTCCTTCACAGTGTAACTAAAAGTTTGGATAGAGTGGAGAAGGATTAGAACACCCGTCAGTTTTGTTTAGCTGTCTGTGCCACAATTAGGGAGATTCACCCTCTCTATTTCTCCTGGTGATGAACGTTATCACCACGAACGTTATCACTCACAAAAATTTTGTGTTGTCCCTGTAGTATGTTATATCTAATATATATATATATATATATATATATATATATATATATATATATATATATATATATATATATATATATATATGTATTAGATATGTGTAGTGTTTTTTATGTATTTTATATAGGCATTATATGTAGGCATTCTAAGCAGGCCACATTGGTATCTGTTAACCTAATTACACATATCAAAGGGGAAGTGGCCAAACAAGAATTACTCCACATATCAAAGGGGAACAGATAATGATTCTGGGCTATGTTGATGTTAGTATGCAAGAATGCAGATTAGGGCAGTTTATGACTACAGCTGTTCACAGCTTGGGGTGATCTGCTGTCACTCTGAAAGACAGGAGCAGATCAAAGCATTTAATGGAAACGGACAATCAAATTGCTCAGCTATTCAGTGTGTGTGGGGGATATAACATGGTTTTCAGTCTAAAACTATCGCAGAGAAGGGTCTGTGATTATGAAGGCACAAGTCTAGGGAAAATATTCCTTGTCATATGTACTCTGTTGGATTTTTATCATCGGTTGCATGACTGTTCTGTTTTGGAAGCTAATAAAGTGCGCCTCTCTGGAGAATTGGGTTTGCTGCGGGACAATACTTATTATTAACTACAACCCATCTACGAACTACATATTATATCACTACATTGATATCACTGATATCACTATTATATCACTCCGGGTCATGGCACCAATGTAGTGATATAATATGTAGTTCGTAGATGGGTTGTAGTTAATAATAAGTATTGTAAATCCATGTTATATCCCCCACACACACTGAATGGCTGAGCAATTTGATTGGCCGTTTCCATTAAATGCTTTGATCTGCTCCTGTCTTTCAGAGTGACAGCAGATCACCCCAAGCTGTGAACAGCTGTAGTCATAAACTGCCCTAATCTGCATTCTTGCATACTAACATCAACATAGCCCAGAATCATTATCTGTTCCCCTTTGATATGTGGAGTAATTCTTGTTTGGCCACTTCCCCTTTGATATGTGTAATTAGGTTAACAGATAACAATGTGGCCTGCTTAGAATGCCTACATATAATGCCTATATAAAATACATAAAAAAACACTACACATATCTAATACATATATATATATATATATGGGACAGGAATTGAAGGGAAATCTCCCCAATGGGAAACAGAGGGCAAGGAAAACTGACAGGGGTTATAACCCTCCTTTTTTTTTTTCGAATAACTGTTTTATTAGTTATCGCAGGAATAGAAAACAGTACAAGAATATAGCTGAAGCGCAACAGTATGCCAAAGTAACATGAAGGGAAAAGCCTCCTTTGCAATCATCAAAAGACATTACATCTTCAATAAAAACATTGAATTTGAACAGTAGTGCTTAGAACCCTCCTTTACTCTATCCAAAATGAAAAAAAAAAAAAAAAAAGGTTTGGCCTCAGTTACACTTTAAACATTCATTAATATGAACTTATTACCATAATAACTGAAATTCAGTGCACCCATTACACTGCATACTGAAAATGTTATAGGTATTGACATACTTGGTCTTATATTGTTCCACCCCGAGGGAAGACATACACTATATTGCCAAAGGTATTGGGACGCCTGCCTTTACAAGCACATGAACTTTAATGGCATCCCAGTCTTAGTCTGTAGGGTTCAATATTGAGTTGACCCACCCTTTGCAGTTATAACAGCTTCAACTCTTCTGGGAAGGCTGTCCACAAGGTTTAGGAGTGTGTCTATGAGAATGTTTGACCATTCTTCCAGAAGCGCATTTGTGAGGTCAGGCACTGCTGTGGACAAGAAGGCCTGGCTCACGGTCTCCGCTCTAATTCATCCCAAAGGTGTTCTATTGGGTTGAGGTTAGGACTCTGTGCAGGCCAGTCAATTTCCTCCACCCCAAACTCACTCATCCATGTCTTTATGGACCTTGCTTTGTGCAGTGGTGCGCAGTCATGTTGGAACAGGAAGGGGCCATTCCAAACTGTTCCCACAAAGTTGGGAGCATGAAATTCATGCAAAATGTCTTAGTATGCTGATGCCCTGGGGCCAATCCCAACACCTGAAAAACAACCCCCACACCATAATCCCCCCTTCACTAAATGATTTGGAGGGGTGGCCTAATATTTTTGTCAATATAGTGTGGAGGAGTGAGTTTGGGGTGGAGGAACTTGACTGGCCTGCATAGAGTCCTGACCTCAACCTGATAGAACACCTTTGGGATGAATTAGAGCAGTGACTGCGAACCAGGCATTCTTGCCCAACATCAGTGCCTGACCTCACAAATGCACTTCTGGAAGAATGGTCAAACATTCCCTTAGACACACTCCTAAACCTTGTGGACAGCCTTCCCAGAAGAGTTGAAGCTGTTATAGTTGCAAAGGATGGGCCAACTCAATATTGAACCCTACGGTCTAACACTGGGATGCCATTAATGTTCATGTGGGTGTAAAAGCGGGTGTACCAATACTTTTGACAATATCGTTTATATCACCAGTGGCACACACCTCACAGGCTGGGACACTCTGTTTTTCATCAGAGAAATAGAGCATAATGGGAAAATACTGAGGTAATACTTCTTCTAGGGAATTGAAAAGAAAAGCTGACTTCAGCAATTTCTCATGGAGCATCATATACAAAACTCTATGGAATAGTTTTAAAACCATAACGGTTTTCACAAGATCCCATGGAAATTCAAATATTCTCCTTTTCCAGAGATGTTACATTCATGTGTATGTTTTTCTATATGTTTCTGGCCGCTCCATAGAAATGAAAACTGAAATCTCATGTTTATGTTACCTTTCAAAAATAATTAATCGGCTTTCAAGTTTGAACTATGTAAAACCAGACAATCAATAGAAACATTCAATGGTTTTCTGTCAAACAAATACGTGGAACGCCTGCAAGTCGTCAGATCCATGAAGTTGGACCCTGTCATGTTTTCATCGGTAAATATTGGCCTACGGGGAAGTCCACCCACTTAGAATTCAGTCCAAGTTCAAAGGATGTGTTTTAGAAAGTGCTGTGTAGGAGGATTTAGTAATAGAATTTCCAACTGCAAATCAATGAAAATGAAAGAGGATTGTAGGGGATTCTTTGGCAAATGTGGAATTTAAAGGAAAACTCAACCTAGGCTCAACATTGAGAATATGATATGTTGGTTGAAGATCTTAATGCCAGCGATTAGTCCAGATGACCAATATTCTTCTGTTACTATAAAGTGTAAGAAATATTGCGCTAAACAAAATGAAAAGTGAACAAATACAGCTGCTATATACGAATGTGACAAAATTCATAAGTAAAGGAAGTGTAAAATGTAGCGCTAATGAATGAAAAACAGTGGTGGTGAAACACTGGTAAATCTAGATTGTAACATAATAAGTCTCATTTAGTGAAATAAAAAAGAACAAGTCCGAGGTAGGTCAGTCCAAACAGAAGACAGGATCCACACCCAAGTAGGCTAGTTGTTCTCTTAGAAAAAAGATGCTGAATGAAGTTTGTAAATGTGACATCCAATGTAAGATAAGATTGAATACTCTTACCGGAACCAGTGGACCTGGATGTCAGCGACACCAGGTCAATAAAGCATGGATAACGGGATCGTCAGAACGACAGGAACACTCCACACCTAACATCTTCTGTTTGGACTGACCTACCTGGGACTTGCTCTTTTTTATTTCATTACCTGAGATTTATTATGTTACAATCTAGATTTACCAGTGTTTCACCCCCACTGTTTTTCATTCATTAGCGCTACATTTTACACTTCCATTCTTCTGTTACTGACTGCAGACAAGCCAAATTGTATTTTATTTATTGTATATCCCTGCTGTCCGACCTGCAGCATGTATGCCCTTGGACCTTAGGAGTCTGAGTGGGAACATTGATCAGGGTAATAGCATTGATCTCTACTAGACATGTGCGATTAGTTTCGTACAAATCGGAAATTCGTACGAATTTTTGGAAATTCGTACATTCGTACGAATCCGAATTACGAATTTTTACGAATACGAATTCTGTACGAAATACAAAATTTTGTTTTTACGAATTTCGGATCCAAATTATCCGAATCCAAACTACCAAATGACGAATTTCAACTAATATGAAAGAAATCATAGCGGATATAACGAATGATTCGAATAAATTCGAGATTCAGTATAACGAATATCGACACTCTACAAATAATAACGAATTATCCGAAAAGATATTAACGTTACATAACACAAGTCTATTGTTCACCAATCACTCAGAGGAAGTACGAAATAAGATATTCGGAATGATTCGTAACGATTCGTAACGATTCGTAAAGATTTGTAACGATATTAACGATTCGTACGAAATTCGTATTTCGTACGAATCCGAATTAAATTTTCGTACACGAATTACAATTTTTTTTTTTTACGAAACGGAACGGAACGAAACAAAACAAATTTTTGGACGGCTCCCATGTCTAATCTCTACCAGCCTCTTGTAATATTCACAGCTTCATATTGTCTTCTGCAGCATATCCCCAGCCAAAAATGCAGCATGTTCACACTCTCTGACACACATTTCCTCTTTTAAGTCTGCAGTTTCTGACCATCCTCTCAAGCATTACATATACAGGCGGCCCCCTAGTTACAAACATCGGACTTACAAACCACTCCTACTTACAAACGGAGGGAGACAACAGGAAGTGAGAGGAAATCTACCCCTAGGAAGGGAAATTCACTCCTGTAAGGGCTCTTTCACATGGGGCGGATCCGTATTGATCCGCCCCGTGAAGATCCGCTGCTCAGCGGGGATCGCACAGCTGTTCCCCGCTGAGCCGGCTGATGACAGGGCGGTCCCTGCACACTGTGGAGGGACCGCCCTGTCAGTTCTCCGCTCTCCTCTATGGGGGATCGGATGAACACGGACCGTCTGTCCGTGTTCATCCGATACACTCTGCAGACAGATGAAAAAATAGGGTTTTCCTCCGTCTGCAGAATCGGATAATTGCGGAGGCGGACAATAGCGGGTGTCAGCTCATCCGCTGACACCCGCTATCCCATAGACATGCATGTATGTCCGTTTTTCATCCAAAAACAGATGGATGAAAAACATACCTCCACTGAAGCTTTATCACCAAGGCTTGTTTCCACAATAACCCACAATTTTCAAAATCCAATTGTCATTGGGACAGAAAGTGTGGTGAAATCTTCTGAAAAGGGCACAGACAGCAAAACAAACATTACAGGGGTGATAACCCTTCTCTATGCTATCCAAAAAGCTTAAAAATATTTTTTTTTGGCTGGAGCTACACTTAAAAAATTTACCTGTTCCAACTTACAAACAGATTCAACTGAAGAACAAACCTACAGACCCTATCTTGTAGACATGTGCACAACAAAAAAATTTGTTTATTTTCGTTTTGTTTTTTTCGTTTCCGAAAAAAATTTGTTTATTTTCGTTTCGTTTTTTTCGTTTCCGTTGATTCGTAACGATTCGTACATTCGTAAGTCGTCGTTGTTCGTATTCGTAACGATTCGTACATTCGTAAGAGTTATTTTTCCGTTAATTCGTTTTTTCGTTAGTTAAATTTTCGGACGCATTCGTATTTATTCGTACATTCGTAACATTCGTAACATTCGTAACATTCGTAGATTCGTAATCGGAGCATAATTCATAATTGTATGCAATGTGTATGCTATTATTACATTTTAATAATTTATGGATCGAAAAAAAAAGTTACGAATCGAAAAAAAAAAAGTTACGAATCGAAAAAAAAGTTACAAATGTACGAATTTTTTTGTTCAATCCATTCGAAGCACGTTAAGCAACGCCATTGTAAGAGACACGGAAAATTACCAATTCAACAAAAAAAAGTTACGAATGTACGAATTTTTTCGTTCGTTTTAGTTTTTCGGATTTTCTTCATTAGTACATTCGTTGTTTCTAATTAGTTTTTTTTGGATTTTCGTTGTTTTTCGGATTCGTTAGATTCGAATGATTCGTTAATCGGATTCGTACGATTCGAACGATTCCTTATTCGGATTCGTACGATTCGAATGATTCGTTCATTCATACAAAAACGAACGAACGAAAATAACAAAAAAAAAGAAAAACGAAAAAAAAACTAAACGAATTGCACATGTCTACTATCTTGTTTGTATCCGGGGGACGCCCCGTATTGAACATTATGTTATCCCTTTGGTAATGTCAGGGGCCACATTTGAGGACCTCTTTAGCTCATGAGTTGACAACCACTGTTGTACATCATGGCACACAAAGCTTCTTTAGAATCAATATGATAGGCTTTGGCTGTCATCTTCAGGCAATTAGACACTGGCAAAGAAAGGCTGGACATTACTTCCCAGGCATAACCTCTCCCAGTAAGGCAAGGCTTCAGTTTTTTGTCTAAAAGTGCTGGTCACATCTGTGCAACTCTTTGCACAAAAATTGCTACCTTCTCAATGATTCCAACTGGGATCAGGAGACGGGCTTTATCCAAATCCATTTTCCTATGGCTAATCATCAATCAGGAATGGTACCCAGACCCCTCACCGAACGATTAGGGGATAGCCTGTAAGGTTTTTGGTCAGCACTGAACACTCCATTATGAAACTCTGCATGTAATATAGCGCTACCCCCGTAGGAGCCGCTGGTGAATATGGGTATCTCCCACCCTGCATAGCAAGGCACACAAATTTTTCACACACACTGGAGTCAGAAATCAATCCTTTGTTTTTGTATTTTATTAGGGGAATTGAACTTGGATGGGGAATAGGGTTAATATGGGATGCCCATTTGATCAACACAGAATTCTTCAGGGACACAACTATATACATCCAGTATATATACACTTCCTCTTCTACCTCCGGCACAATCTTGCTTGTAGAACTACAACCCCCAGAACCAGCTATCACTGTAACGATGATCCAATACAGTCAGATCCAGAGTAAATGCCTTTTCAACAGGGGCCACAGGCCCCTTTGATAGTGTAGCAGAAAAGAGGTCTTAGTGCTTAACAGTCCTATTCCTGTGGCTACTGATCCCAGTACCACCTATTCGGGCACTGCCAGCCCGCTTGGCTGCAACTGCTTTATTCCCTAGCCCTCCTGGCTTCTTCTCCACAGTCCTCCCAGACTGACTTTGCATCCATCCCAAACTGCTTGCACCCAGCCCCTTCAGGTATGCCTCTCAGTCCTCTGACTGTAACGCTCTCCAGTCCTCCTGGCTGTCTTCCTTCCTAGTGATTTGTCCAGCAGTGTTCTGCTGTCCTCTCCTTGCTCCCGTGCCTCCTGGTCAGGATCCCTCTGTGTGTCATAAGAAGGGGTCCCTTCTGCACCCAAGCCCAGGCCTGAGTTCACCACCCCCAGACTAGGGGGTTACTTTAAAAGGCCTCCGACAGCCTAACACTTCATCTCCATCTTCCACCTGAACTCCACACTGCCCCAGCTGGGCTGACTCTAAGTATTTTAGGGAGCCTGCCCCCTGCCAACCCATCTGTTGGGGATTGGTCAGGGCCCTCAGAATACTCCAGGCAGCTCCTTCTCCCCTCCACGCCCATCTTTCTGGAATCTTCTGCTAGTTTACAGAAGTACGGGGAGGTATCAGAAATGTGGTCTGTGAGTCATACCAGCCTCCCTGAGTCACTCAACCCTGACCCAGATAAACATGGCAGTCAAGCCTCAATTTACTTACTCTGTACAAAAAAAACGAACTCTAGCACTCTAGCAATGCTAGGGGGCGCTACAGTAGAATTTAAAGAAAGAGTCAGTCTAGGCTTAACATTCAATAAATGATATGTTGGTTGGATGTCTTGGTGCTAGTCATAGTCCCAGATAACCAATATTCTTCCATCACTGACTGCAGATAAGCCAAATTTAGTTTTTTGCTGCATTACAACTTTAATTTTACTGAAGTATCAATGGAAGACAATAATGAATACAGTGTCTGGGAATAGCTTATACTGGTAATAAGTATTTAAAAAAAATACCTATGAGCTGATAGCTTCCTGCCTCTATTGACTGTTATCAGCTAGAATTGTTCTCAACTTTTTGTGAAATACAGAACCCCCCAACCCCACCATATTATGGAGCTGATGAGTGGGGTAGGTGTTCTATGTCACCCTGCCTCTCTTACTATCGGTATGAGCAATGTCAGCACATGAACTGATTGGTAGATTGAGCTGCTTCTTCTTCTCCCAGTCTGAGCTCCTCTTTACATGGATTGGAAGAGGCTACTAGCAGATCAAATGTAGGCACCTAAGCTGTGTTGGAAAGAACAACAGCACAGTTGCTAATAAACTGACAATACTGTATGCATTATACTTATCTTTACAGCAGGTGGTGTTGTTGTATTATAGTGTTATAATGTGTATTCTATGATATGACAGAATGTACTGTCTATCTAAGTCCAGTGCACTTATTTGTGGTTAGTTCCTGTTCCATGATAAAGACATCCTCCATAAAAGTAAAGTCGTTTGCTGTATCTAAGAAGCTTCCAGGGCATGATTTCAATACTCTGCACAACAAGCTGGCCATAGATGGAGAAATCTTCTTTCCTGCAACCATGGGTTGCAGGAAAGATAATCACTCGATTCCCCCATCAACACAATCAGTGTTAATGAGGGAATCCATCCCGTGGAGCTATTGTGTTTTCCCGACGGGGAGAGCTGTCCAGGCTGGGAGAACATACAGTGATTATGGCTAGCCGCTGGTAATAAACACATGAAAAATCTGACAGGCTGGTTGTACCCAAGTTGATCGATCAATCAACTTGGTTACAATCAGCCTGCCCATACATGGTTAAAATAGTCTATGGTTGACTTTTCACTGCTTGCATTTAAAATATTTCAATTTATGATGCATTAATGACTACAGAGCTTCATTAATTCTGTATTTGTTATCTGCCTAGAGCTTAAAGGGTACAATGGGGAGCTCTGGTTAGCTTACCTGGACTGTAGTTGTGCCCAAACATTGCCCCCATTAGCCTTTATTTGTGTAAAAAAACATTTACATAAAAAAATAAAAATAAGATGGTTATAAAAAAAAATGTAAAATAAAAAATGAAGGGAACAGTACACATATAAAGATAAGGTACACACACACACTCATATAAAACCCACAAACACAAAAAGGACTAATGAAATAAACTACCCTAAATATACTAAGAAAAAAACCACATACCTTTATAAATAAAGATTTTTTTAAGCAGTTCAATTAGTTCTTCCCTATGGCTGACTGTTTAGTGATTTCAGCATGATTTACTAAGGTACTTTAGTCAATTCTATGACCCTGAAGGGGCAACATAATAATATCTTAAAGTAATGAGGGAAGTACAGAGGCTGCCACTGCTGGTCCCCCTCTAAACATGCTATTTGCCTGACTGTATCTATGATCAAAATGTAAAATCATATATTCATTTACACATTGGGGCTGATTTACTAAAACTGGAGAGTGCAAATCAGGTGCAGCTGTGCATGGTAGCCAATCAGATTCTAACTTCAGCTTGTTCAATTAAGCTTTGACAAAAAAAACTGGAAGCTGATTGGTTTCTATGCAGGGCTGCATAGAAACGGCACTCTCCAGTTTTAGTAAATCAACCCCATTGCATTTAAATTATTTCTAGTCTACTCCTATTAAAGGTGAACAATCTTGAAGTTTGCAAACATACTTTTGGAAGATCCTCACACATTTCCTTCCTTGAATTCTTGAATTTACTATGTTCTGTGGGTAGGCACTGCTGTGTCACACATTTCACAGAGTCTGCCTTCTGAAGTACAGAGGTGCTGAGAGGAGGAGTTTCAGGAGGCGGAGTCAGTACAGAATCACTGCTTGGGGGTAGCAAGGTACCATGGGATATGTAGTCCTTAGAAATAGATAGCAAACAGCAATGGAAAAAGAGATGGCCAGCAGGCAGGCAGAACTCACATTATGAAAGGAGACCTTTCAAGTAAGCTTACAGTATATTGGATTATCAAAAAACTTTTGTTTGCATTGTTATTATAGAGCTGATGTTAAAAAATGAAAGTGCATGTTGGGACCATACACTGATCAGCCATAACATGACCACTGACAGGTAAAGTGAATACCATTGATTATATTGTTACAATGGCACCTGCAATTGGGAGCTATATTAGCCATCAATTAAACATGGTGTCCCTGAATTTGATGTGTTGAAAACAGAAAAAATGAGCAAGCATAAGGATTTGAGTTACTTTGACAGGGGCCAAATTGTAAAGGCTAGACAAAGCAGCTCCCAAATTGCATCTCTTGTGGGATGTTCCTGGTTTGCAGGGTCTTGGGGGAAGGGGGGCAAGGCTCATTGATGCACTCATGGAGTAAAAGCTGTCCTGTTTAGTACAATCCAATAGAAGAGCTACTGTAGCTCAAATTGATGAAAATGTTAATGCTGCTTCTGCTAGAAAGATGTGAAAACACACAGTGCATTGCAGTTTGTTGTGTAAGTGCAGCTGCAGATTGGTCAGGGTGTTAATGCTGACCCAGGTCCATAGCCAAAAGTGCCTACATCAGAACTGGACCATGGAGAAGAAGGTGGCCTGGTCTGAGAAATCACATGCGGGTACATCTGCGCTGCTTATCTAGGAAAGAGGTGGCACCAGGATGCACTCTGGGAAGTCCAATCCATGGAGGCCCAACCTCACGACTTACAGGACTTAAAGGATCTGCTACCGATGGCTAGGTGCCAGATATCATGTAGCCAGGGCTGGCTATTATGCCTACAATCAATCTAGAGACATTTTCTGTGTTATTAATGTGGGGTTGGCTCCCTCTAGTGTTTGCTGGACTCTATGCGTAAATTTCCTTTTTCCTGTGAGAGGATTTAGAGCAAAGCATCATGGGATGTGTAGTTCAGAATGCTGAAGTGACTATGCCAGCAGGACAGATCTACAGAACTGCAATTAACAGAATGCTGAATGGACAGAACAGATTGCTGGGAAAGGATATAAAAGGGGCTGGCGCAGCCTATATCAGCCTCTCGGGACGCCGTTTGACTCTGCCAGCAGGAGGTCTGTGTGACAGAGAGTTGCTGATGATTTACGGCCTACACAGCGGGAAGCTTGACAGCTATAACCAGAGGGATCTCTGCGGACAGCATCACTTCTTCATTGCAGCAGATCGAAGGGTGTTCCGTGCCATCCAAAGACGCCTGCATTTCAGATTCCAGTGGGCTGCAGCGTGGCGGGCGCCATTACCCACAGCCAGGATACAGAGAGAGAGTTCCTGTTAGAGTCTTCTCATCATCTGCATCGTTGCCAACTTCATCTGAGTTCCAGAGTGGTAGTTAAAGACACTGCTTTCAGACATCATTCACAACAGTCCGGCTGGTGGTACTTGTATTCCCACAGAAGTTAGATTTTATGTTATAACAGACATGAAAGCAGACATCTATGCCCAGTTCACATTATTGATTCTAGCAGCTATATTGGATAACATCATTAGGATCATAAAAGAAGGAAGTTACAATACAACAAGGATAAACCAAGGTTCAGCTAAACTTGCTATACCCTGTCATCAAGGATTGCTTTAGTTACAACACAAAGAGGCTAGCTGAAGATATCTGGATTTCAGGGAATATCCTTTACCCTTTTATTATCCTTTTTTCCTCATCTGCCTTGATTGCATTGGACTTCATGTAGAGGGAGCCAGTCTATTTGAATACAATAGTCTGTATGTTGTTTCTTTTTATTGTTCGGGATTTAATGGCCTGTGAGTTGAGGAAGCAGAAGGGAGAAACCTGACATAGAAGATATAGTGCCAGCTGTCTACCCTCCTGTTAACCTGTTCACATAGGTTTCTGTGATTGGGTTAATATTTGTGTTCATCCCCAATTGAAGGAACTTTGCATCATATTATTGTCTCTTTGATAAGTTAGATAAAATAACTGTGTGTAGGAGTGTTTTCTAGCTAAGTGACCAAGTTTATATATACCTATTTTGTCCTCTCATTAATACAGTAAACATATTTGAACTGTTCTTTAACCGGTTCCCGACCGGCGCACGACGATGTACATTGGCAGAATGGCACGGACAGGCATTAGGGCGTACAGGTAAGTCCCTTTAAGAATGCCGCCGTGCCATCGGGACCCCCGTGAGTCCGGTCGCGGGTCCCGCGGACTCGATAGCCGCGGGGATCCCCGTGATCGTCTCACGGAAAGGCCGAACGGGGAGATGCGGAAGTAAACAGCATCTCCCCATTTTGCTTAGTAACAAGTGACACTGATCTCTGCTCTGCTCCCTGTGATTGGATACCAAAAATATGTAGAAGAATACCCCCAGATGATGCCTCATTAAGGCGAAACGCGTCGGGAGAAAGACTTGCTGATGCCACTGCTGCCAATTTCTTTTCATACATGCCTAAATAAGCTTTTGTACATGTGAGTACCCATTTTATATGTTCATTAAATTTTAACTTGCTTGACGGTATTACGCTATGGTCTCATTTTCTCTTTATTGGTAATACCATTGGGGGATGAGCCACATACTATACCTGCCTACCACTCCTACTTTCCATCAACCACTCAACGCATAGTCTTGTCGTCGGTTACCAGACATCACAAATTGGAACAACTGCCCACATCGGTGTATTGCAAACACCATACAGCAATTTTGACTCATATGGCGTAAGCCTACCTGAGTCCACGATAGTCGGTAAGCCTTCCATTAATCAGTGACGGAGCACAAGTCACTTTATGTTTTACTGTATTCACTTAAGTCACTATTATGGTGTAATATTGATTTTTATAACAATTATTTTTAAATTTTGAGACACTATACTGTTTATTTGTGATGGTCTCAATTCAGTCACGTTTTGTCTGTAATCAGTATATTTTACCATTTGTAATTTAATGGATATTCTATATGGAATATAGTTCCACTATTGGTCACTTATATTTATTTATTTTGGTGATATATAATTTTTAAAGAATTTTTTCTATTATTATATATTATTTCACAGTATATGTTTAATAATCACTATTGAACACTTTGAGCGCCGCACTATATACTTATTCACGCTTTTTGATTTAACATATTATTGTTGTGCAGGCTGCTGAATCTATTTATGTGTAGATAGCGCAGTTTCTCCCCCCCCCCCCCCCCCCGAAGAATACGTATCGGCCTAAACTGAGGAAAAACATTTTTTTTTTATATATATTTTTGGGGGATATTTATTATAGCAAAAAGTAAAAAAATAATGTTTTTTGTTTATAGCGCAAAAAATAAAAACTGTAGTGGCGAGCAAATACCACCAAAAGAAAGCTCTATTTGTGGAAAAAAAAGGACGTCAATTTTATTTGGGAGCCACGTCGCATGACCGTGCAATTGTCAGTTAAAATTACGCAGTGCCGAATCGCAAAAAGGGATCTGGGCTTAAACCAGCAAAATGGTCCGGTCTGAAAGTGGTTAATACTGTGTGAGTCTCTATTTACTACTACAGTTGACTGAACCCAGGGTGTCATAGGTAATGGAGGATTTGCAGAGTCGAGGTAATCAGTGGGGTACAGAGTCAATTAGCGCCCCTCACAGGGGTACCGCTACAATCACAACATACTGTACCTTCAGAGGTCTAGTGGAGCCCATGCCTCGACAGGTCAAGGCTGTTTTGGTGGAAAAAGGGGGACCTACTCAATATTTCAATATTAGGTAGGTGGTTATATTGTCATGGCTGATCGGTGTACATCTCCTTTAAGTAATTTTGGATCACAGACCTGGAACAAACAAGCTTGAAAGGAGCATCAGGAAAAATGTCATAATTCCTCAACTCTATAACTGCTCCAGGTCAGCAACTCAGAGAGCATGGAATCCAAGCACCAGCATGATGGCTGGGGAACTCATATTCTCAAACAAAGAACTGAACAATGGCATCCTCCATTATTCTCTCATGCCTGTAAAATTAAATAGCTTCCTGCACTGTAAGAAAAATTACGAAGAAAATTACTTTCTAACATACACATTTTTTTTCTTTTACTAATGTTTTCTTTCACTTTAATGTTTTTTTCATGTAATCTTGACAACAAATAATAAAGTCTAAGCATCTTTAGAGCTGGCAGTAAAAGTGCAGTGCCACTAAATCTCCTCTCGCAGACTAAGAAGGCCTTTTTTATCCTTAATGTTATATATTTTGTTGCAACTGATGCCAGTGCTATATTTATTGCTTGCTGACAAAAAGAAACAAAAATACATAGAAGACTACATAAAGTGTAGTCATCGTTGCCAAGAACAGTTTCCTTCTTGAACAGAAAGGAACTGAGAAAGTCTTCCTTTTTCAGTAAAAAGTCATTGAGGGTCCATTTGTGCTAAGAAAATTTATTTTGTGTTTTTCATGACGTTGCCAACTTTCCAGTGTTTTCATTGACTCTGGCCAACAATGGATACAATTGTTTTTTGGGTTTTTTTTATGGTTTGGTTTGAAGTTCTGGATGAAGTTGGCAGTTTTCTGTCATGTTTATCACACCTAGATTAAAAAAATAACACAGAGGAAATTGTCGCTTCTCCCACTCCGCTTTTGCCTTTGGAATTAATAACAGAAAACGGGAGGCGTCTGGATTTTTATAACACTTTGCTGTCTAGGCTTTAATGTACAGTATAATTAACATGTGAACATAATGTTTGTTTGAGATAACCATTGTCCTCCCTTTTTTTGTCACACAAAAATTGTGTATTAAAAAAAAAGCAGAATTTTCCAACTTTAATCTGTATCTGTCCAAGTCTGCAAGATTTCAGCTGGACACCTTTGGAGTTTGTTTTGAAGTTTGAAAATCCGGGAGTTATGTTACATTGGTTTGCAATTTTTGTGCCAGAAGATAAATGAATAAAAACACAAAATTCGGTTTTCTCAGAACAAAGCTGTCACATGCTAGGTTAATTAGTATGGGAACAGCAAATGGTCCAGTTATACAGTCAATAAAGGGTATGGAAGCACTAACAAGGCAGGACAGTGGATTAGTGGTTAACTCTTATGATAAAAAAAGGGGGGATAGAGACAACCCTTCAATCTGCACACCCTGGATAACCTCAAACAATGTGTTATAAATAATTCTGTGATAAAGCAGTTCGTAATAAAGCTCAATGGTATAAGTGATGAAAATGAAACAACTGTGGTTTCGTACCGCGCTCAACACAAACATCAAATACAAACATATGAATAGGCAATAAAAATAGTAATGAAAAAATTGATATATTATACAAAAATTGTGCAATGTCCATACACCGCCACCAAAATAAGTCCAAACAAGTAATGGTTATATCGTCTTAACAGTTAATCCAACAAGTGTGTAATCACAAGTGCGTTCTTCCACCAGCCCCTAGGCAAACATCCTACTCACCAAAGATATATGACACCAATGACAGGTAGTCATAACCAGCTTGTCAGGCAGAAAATCTCCAGGGTACTGGTTCACGACGTAGCACACCCTCCAGGTAGTAGTATGGAAAACCATAGATTCAAAAAGAAACAAAGGAACTCCTCATAGTGTAGTACGTTTTTAAAATTTTATGTAAATATCTAAAATTGCACTTACGACAAAGTAGATCAAGATGAGCTCATAGAAAAAAAAAACCTGGGATGACGATCGCGTTGCACCTGCGCTCCAAGGAATGGCGCAAGTGACGTGGCATGTATTACCCTATCCGATGCGTTTCGTCAGCAGCGTCTGACGTCATCAGGGGGTCACGTGATAAGACCCGTCACTTCCTCCTCTTTAATACACAACCACCAAACAAGAATATCCAATCCGCTACATAATATCCTCATAACTGATAATCAATACTAAAAACAAATAACTTTAGTGGTCAAACTTTATTAGCAACTAAAATACCATTAAATTAATTGGTTAAATCAACCTCTAGGGGAGAAACAAAACTTTTTATGTACCACCTGAACAGGCGATAAACTCCAACATTGGGTCAGGTAATACGTGCCACGTCACTTCCACCATTCCTTGGAGTGCAGGTGGAACGGGATCTGCATCCCTGCTTTTTTTCTATGAGCTTATCTTCATCTACTTTGTCGTAAGTGCGATTTTAGCTGTTTACATTACATTTTAAAAACATACTACACTATGAGGAGTTCCTTTATTTCTTTTTGAATCTATGGTTTAGCATACTACTACCTGGTGCGTGTGCTACTTCAGGAACCGGTACCCTCAAGATTTTCCGCCTGACATGCTGGTTATGACTACCTGTCATGGGTGTCATATACCTTTGGTGAGTAGGATGTTTGCCTAGGGGCTGGTGGAAGAAGGCACTCGTGATTACACACTTGTTGGATTAAGGCCTCATGCACACTGGACGTTAAAATAACGTTATAAAAACGCCGGTAACTTTGCAGTGAGTTTTTCAACGTTTTTTAATGTTTTTGCAATATCGTTTTTCAGCTTTTATTAGCGTTTTTTAGCATTTTTTTTGTTTACAAAAATATATATATTTTTTATTATTTTTTTCGTTTTTCAATGGATCAAAAACATCAAAAGACACTGGTGAGCCACGTTTTTGCGCGTTTATTGGCTTTTATCAGCGTGTTGTTAGAGCATTTTTACAGCTGAAAACAGCTGAAATCTCCTCTCAGAACCCACTAGTTTTGGGTTTTTTTGAAAGCCAAAAAGTGCCCCCAAAAGTGCCCCAACAAAAAACTGCTGATAACAGCCTATGTGTGCATGGACACATAGGATAACATGGTGGGGGGTTTATTAACTGTATAAAAAAACTTCTGAAGCCAAAAACAGCAGCTGTAAAAACATCCAAAAATGTCCAGTGTGCATGTGGCCTCTGTTAAGACGATATCACCGTCACTTGTTTAGACTTATTTTGGTGGCCGTGTATGGACATTGCACAATTTTTCTATAATATATAAATTTTTTCATTACTATTTTTATTATTTTATTATTTCTTATGTTTGTATTTAATGTTAGCGTTGAGCGTGGTATGAAACCACAGTTGTTTCCTTTTTATCAATGGTTAACTCCAAATTAAAAATTGTTTAGGTTTGACTTCATATTATATGGTTTTGGTAAATCTAAAGGAAAATTGTACTTTGCAGCATTTGGGCGCTTGGTTTAAGGCTGGCCATACATTATAAAATGTTCTTGTACAAGTTTCCTTTAGATTTACCAAAACCATATAATATGAAGTCAAACCTAAACAATTTTTAATTTGTATGCAATCAGGCAGGCCATTGCACTACATATTTGAAGGTAAATCTACAGAAAATTGTACAGTATAATCTATGGCCAGCCTAAATCTCACTGGATCTGCATGGAGCTTGCATGGGTTTCCTCTCACAATCTAAAGACATTCTGGTGGGTTTATTGGCCCTAGTATGTGTGTACAAGTTTGCTATGTTTGCTATGGAATTTCCGACCGTGTGTACGGGGGCTAAGAGGGGCTCCTTGCCCCCTTAGGCAATCCTGCTATGTGCCTGTGGGGTGCAGGTGGGCTACCTGGATTCCTGCTTTGCTGGAAGCTGCAGAAAGTTAACTGAGGGACTGCCATCTAAGGATCCAGTCTGGTATCATAGGGAGAAAGTGTTGCAAAGATATTGGAAGGAGGCAACCAATTTTCCAGGTACACTTGTGAGTACAGACTGGAGAGAGAGATCCTAGAGACTGTGGGCTGAGGCAATCCCTCACGTGTTAGCCCCCGTACACACGGTCGGGAATTCCAACCACAAAATCCGTCTGATTTTTTCAGACGGATTTTGTCCGAAACTGGTGTTGCATACACACGGTCGCACAAAGTTGTCGGAAAATCTGTTTGTTTGTTCCGACGAGACTATGTTCAGGCTATATAAACAAAGAAACGGCGCTGGAATAGACGTGTGCAATATTGAACGAGAAAAAGAAAACACAAAAAATGTGCAGCTGCTGATAAGAAAGTGCTATAACCTTCAGAAAATGCTCAAACCAATAAAACAGCGCTGGCAAACAAAAATTGTGACAAAATAATAAATGATCCCACAAAATTGACAAACATCAATAATGTGTGTGAAGTGGTTACATGTCTAACACAAACCAATCCCACTTTTGATGACGCCCTGGAGGAGGGGCGAAACGCGTCGACGTAATTTCTGGCCAAGGATCTAGCCACTGACGCCACTTCCTGTTCCCGTGGAGCGCACGCTAAACCAGCTGCAACCGCGGAAGTATCTGAGAAGTTTGCCTTCCTTTATGCATCCTGTAAGTAGCGCAGAGCGCGCATTTTAAAAATCCTTCTACAACACTTTAAAATTTGCTCTCTTCTATTATCGGTACAATATCTCCAAGAGCATCACTGTGCCTTGTGTGCATGCATCGCTCCCTGGATCCTCTCATCCCACTGGCTTTGCTTTTGTGCCTACTTGCCGAACCACAGTTTGTCTGCATATCTGCCCTCTGCTTTGCTGCTCTGTCTGTCTGCTAGCCCGGTGAGTCTATTCCAAGAAGGAGCTCATATGTACATTTATTTTGGTTCTTGTTTTTTTGGGACAATAACTGGACTTACTCACATTCATTTTTATTTATATATTTTCTTACCACATTTAGGTTGTGGTTTATCACAATTTTGGTATCTATGAAATAATTTTATGGTTATTATTCAATCATGTCACTTATGTAATAATTTATCACACATATTATTTGATGCTAGTTTATTTTTTATGGGATTGGTTTGTGTTAGACATGTAACCACTTCACACACATTATTGATGTTTGTCAATTTTGTGGGATCATTTATTATTTTGTCACAATTTTTGTTTGCCAGCGCTGTTTTATTGGTTTGAGTACGTTCAGGCTAGTAGCCAATAGCTTTGCTAACGTACTTTGATCTGAGCATGCGTGGCACTTTGTCCGATCGGAATTCTCTACACATGATCGGAAAAAGTCTTTTGTTTTGTTGTCTGAAAATTTGAGAGCAGGATCTCAAATTGTTTCCGTTGGAAATTTCGGACGGAAAAAGTCAGATGGAGCCCACACACGGGCGGATTTTCTGACAACATGGTCCGATAGGACATTTTCCGTCGGAATTTCCGACCATGTGTACGGGGCATTAGAGTCAGCTGTGTGTGTAAAGGGGAAATAGGGGATTATTTATGAACGGGAAATCCATTTTGCACTACTAGTGAAAATTACAAGTGCAAAGTGCACTTGAGATTGCACTGAAAGTGCACTTGGAAGTGCAGTCACTGTAAATCTGAGGGGTAGATCTGAAATTAGGGGAAGCTCTGCTGATTTTATTATCCAATCATGTGCAAGCTAAAATGCTGTTTTTTTATTTTCCTTGCCTGTCCCCCCCGGATCTACAGCGACTGCACTTTCAAGTGCACTTTCAGTCACGCTGTTGACGAAACGATCGTCGGGTAACCGCGCCCACACACACTTGCGCATGCGCAATCGCGTTTGAAATTCATATGGAGAGTTTTTTTATTGTTAAACAGCCTGCCAGTTTGTAATAGATTGCTTGCTCTTCTTTTATTCTTTGCCTGTCTTTTTAAAGACTATTGTTAGTTTGTCTACATGCTCGGTGGAGCAGTAATAAAGAGATCCTATTTTTTAAATATACCACACGATTTGGAGCCTTTTTTATTATCTCTTTTGAGTGATACCTCGTGACACCTGTTGTGAAGCAACCGCTCAACTCCTGGGAGCAGTCGTTTTCTGATGCAGAGCCTTCGGCACCTGGATGTCCCTGGATCAACCTAATCTGACTCGCTTTAAAGACCAGCGTTCTGGTAAGCCTCCATTTTATTTCATTATAGAGATGATGCAACCTGCGTGGTCAACCTGAATACCACAACCCTAGAAGTTATTATTACATGCACTTTAATGCTTTTTTCACCTTGGAAGCCTAAAAACTTTTGATCACGCTTTTATTGCCTTTTTGCATATATGGATTTTCATTTGGACACTTTCATTCACTGTTTTTTATATTTCAATGTATTATTACACTGAGTTTGCACAATTCCTGATTTTTTACTGAGTATATATAATTTTGTATTCAGTATATACGTTGTTCACTGTGCTAGGTACGGCTTTTATGATTTTTTCACTCTGTAAGATATGTTTCTTATGACCTGATCACACATCATTAATAATTTTTTATATTTTTTGCACTGTAATTTATTTTATAGTGTAAAGTTCTTGGGACCAGCCAGACCGCAGGACACAGGCTTTTAACCCAAAAGGAGGTTTATTAAACTTAAAACAGCTTGACAGCAGCAAAAACAAAAGAAAAAGGTTTCAGTCTCACCGACATTCAAAGTCCAGCATTGCTATCGCAATCAAACAGTCCTTGGGGTGGTTTCAGGTGACTTCACCTGCTAGGAGGCTTCCAGGCAGAACGCTGCTGTCCACGTTGGTTGCTGCACATCAAACCAAACACAAACCACCATCATCTCCTCTACACTCCTCCACACCTGCAACTTCCTGTCTTGTTTTTAAACCCACTTCCTCTGACAGGTGAGTTAACCCTTTTTGTTCCCTTTAAAGGAACCACAGTCCAAACAGAGGGGAAACATAGCGTCCTTCCAGGACCCAGCCACGGCGTCCTGTACAATAGTGACTATAACACTATTTTTTAATTTACACTTGAGCGCTGCACTTTCTTTCCTTAATTTCGTAAGAATTGCATGCCTACAATATAAAACGCCAAATTTCCATGCAAAATAATTGTACCGCTTTTGGTAAAAAATTCCTGACATAATCATACCGCCAGGGAGGTTAATAGGATCAGGTCGTCTTAACATTTTCTCTAGAGGTGGAACTTGAAGAGGGTTCGCTTGGGACACAAATTGTGCACGTATAGAATGGCAAAGTTGATAGTAATAAAATATGTAGTAAGGCCCCTTTCACATGGACGGACCGTTCAGATCCGCCTGTCAGTTTTGACGGCGGATCTGAACGGGCGCTCCATGTTAGTCTATGGAGCCTCGGATGTCAGCGGAGACATGTCCGCTGACATCCGTCCCGGTCCGATCCGCCAAAAGCAGACGTATGGCTCTACGTCCAGATCCGTCGCTGGCGGATCGGATCGGGTGAGATCTGATGAAAACTGACACACTGTCCGTTTTCATCCGATCTCTCCATAGAGACCAGCGGCGCTCGCAAGCCCCTCCCCGCTCAGTGAGCAGAGAGGGACTTGTCATCCGCCGGTTCAGCGGAGATCAACGGAGAGATCTCCCTCTGAGCCGGCGGACAGAGGCGGGCTCCGTGGAAGCGGAGTCCGCCTCGTGTGAAAGGGGCCTAAGGGGCTAACTATGATATTTGCTCTTTCTTTAATTTTTTTTTTTCTAAAAAGAAAGTTTCAAGAATGGATAACAGTCATTAATACCTTCTGTTGAGGCTAATTGTCAGTAATATGTTATCTAAGCTTTACAAAAACCTTCTGAACAAATTTCCTTGTTCTACAGGACAGCCGTCCTTTAAAGCGGTTCTGCACTCTGAAAAAAAATTTTTTTTTTTTAGGATGTAATATAAAGTGTGCTTACCTTTATTAGGGGACTCACCTGTTCCATCTTCCATCTCGATCGCCGCCGGTTTTCGTCCGATGAAGTTCCTCGTCTTCTTCTTTAGTGCTGGGGGCCATCTTGCCTGTGGGCATGTGAAACACCCACAGGGACTTTAGATGGCCCAGCATGCACTGCCGTTACTCGCGCGTGCGCAGTAACGGCTCATCTGCCGAGATCTCACGAGATTTCGGCAGATGCGGCCGAAATCTCGGGAGATTTCGGAAGATGTGGCCGAAATCTCGCGAGATTTCGGAAGATGCCCGCACTGGCTCCTGGGATCAATGACACCAGATCCCAGGAGACAGTGCGGCGTGACGACGATCGACGCAAGACCCCGCCCGCCGCCGCAGAGGGAGAAGACCGGAAGTCTTCAATTACAAGGTAAGTAAAAAAAAAAAAAAAAAAAAAAACATTTCATTTAGTACTCTTTGCCTGATTTGGAAGGCAAAGAGATTTACTAAATGAAATGAGTGTAGAACCGCTTTAAACTCTTTATCAGCAAGATAAATGTCATTTCATTTCATTTACATATCAGACGAATGACCCAGAGGATGACTCAGAAGTTTGATATCTGAACCGCATCATTTACTGGTAAAGATTAGAGATAATTAACTGGATTCTTTTTAAGAAAGACATTTTGCATTGCCAGACTGAAATATTTCCACCATGTTTTCAGAAAGACTCTATCACGGAGTTTAAAATAATTGGGTGTATTTAGGGTAGAAACATTTTTTTTATTTTGGCATATTATTCCACACTAATTATTTTGTGACATTGCGATCATTATTTTAGGGGTTGAGATTTAGGGTTAGGATGATAAAGGATAGATTTAGGAGTAGGTAACCTGAAATCAAATTGGTGGCTATGGATTACCAACGTCCATCCCTGTTAGCAACTAAACTGCTTATAGAATAAGCCTAAAATTAAATGTAATGTGATATATATTCACTGACTGATCTTTTGCTTGCTATAGCAGTACCACTCCAGTAAAGAGAGTCCACAGGAAGGTATCAAATCCTGGAGGGAAGGAGGATCACAGATTACTGAGGTTTAACCAGCTGCCGACTAAGGGCGTGTTGTATAAAAGGTCAACCAAGTACACAGGTAATACACTATTTTACCAAAAGTATTGGGACATCTGCCTTTACACGCACATGAACTTTATTGGCATCCCAGTCTTAGTCCATAGGGTTTAATATTGAGTTGCCCCACCCTTTGCAGCTATAACAGCTTCAACTCTTCTGGGAAGGTTGTCCACAAGGTTTAGGAGTGTGTCTATGGGAATGTTTGACCATTCTTCCAAAAGCACTTTTGTGCGGTCAGTCACTAATGTGGACCAGAATGCCTGGCTTGCAGTCTTCACTCTAATTCATCCCAAAGGTGTTCTATTGGGTTGAGGTCAGGACTCTGTGCAGGCCAGTCAAGTTCCTCCACCCCAAACTTGCTCATTCGTGTCTTTGTGGACCTTGCTTTATGCACTGGTGCGCAGTCATGTTGGAACAGGAAGGGGCCATGAAATTGTCCAAAATTTCTTGGTTTGCTGACGCCTTAAGCCCCCGTACACACGGTCGGAAATTCCGACCACAAAATCCGTCGTAAGTTGTTGGAAAATCCAATCATTCTGAACGTGGTGACATTCGTTGCGTGCGACGGAACTACGTAGAGGCTAGTAGCCAATAGCTTTGGTCTTGTAATTTGATCTGAGCATGCGTGGCACTTTGTCCGTCGGAATTCTCTACACACGATCGGAAAAAGTCCGATCGGATTTTGTTGTCGGAAAATTTGAGAGCAGGATCTCAAATTTTTTCCGTCGGCAATTCCGACGGAAAAAGTCAAATGGAGCCCACACACGGGCGGATTTCCCGACAACATGGTCCGATTGGACATTTTCCATCGGAATTTCCGACCTTGTGTACGGGGCATAAGAGTTCCCTTTACTGGAACTAAGGGGCCAAACCAAACCCCTGAAAAACAACCCCACACCATAATCCCCCCTCCACCAAATGATTTGGACCAGTGCACAAAGCAAGGTCCATAAAGACATGGATAAGTAAGATTTTTTTGTCTTGGTTTCTGCACGATACCTTTTAGCATTTGTAGTTTACACTGTCATTTTTTTTTAGGGCTTTAATTTGGTAGCAGATTTGTATAAATATGATATGCATGTGTACCAGCCTCCGAACTAGGAGGACGTGTTGTGTCATCACATCACTTGCAATAGAAACACAATGAGGGAGCATATTGTTTACAGTAATCTGCTACAAGTACTCTTATGGAGCGTTGTGTAGCAAGATCCAAAGCACAGGAACTGATTGTTTCAGGTCTTTGGCTTAGTACTGTATAGCTGACAGCTGACTGTCATTAACCGCTTGCTGACCAGCCACTCTCATTATACTGTGGCAGGTCGGCACATTCCCACGAACCGTCGTAACTGTACGTCGGTCCTTTAAGCGGGGATAGCAGGTGCACGCCCGCTGCACTGCGGGGGTGCCGATGCACGTGGCCGGCAGTCGCAATGACCGCTGGCCACGCGCGATCACGAGCACGAGAGCCAGAACAGGAACGCGTGTGTAAACACACAAATCTCTGTTCTGTGAGGAGAGACAGATCGTGTGTCCCTACTAGCTAGGAACAACGATCTGTCATCTCCTCTTGTCAGTTCCATCCCCCTACAGTTAGAACACACACAAGGGAACACACTTAACCCCTTGATCGCCTTCCCTGCCAGTGACATTTACACAGTAATCAGTGCATTTTTATAGCACTGATTGCTGTATAAGTGTCAATGGTCCCAAAAATGTGTCAAAGGTGTCCGATCTGTCTGCCATAATGTCGCAGTTCCGATAAAAATCGCAGATCACCACCATTACTAGTAAAAAAATAATAATAATAAAAATGCCATAAATCTTTCCCCTATTTTGTAGACGCTATAACTTTTGCGCAAACCAATCAATATACACTTATTGTGATTTTTATTACCAAAAATAGCACAAAAAATAAATAGCGCAGACATGATCAAACACGACCAAAAGAAAGCTCTATTTGTGGGGAAAAAAGGACGTCAATTTTGTTTGGGTACAGCGTCGCACGACCGCGCTATTGTCAGTTAAAGTGATGCAGTGCCATATAGCAAAAAATGGCCCGGTCATTGAGCAGCCAAATCTTCTGGGGCTGAAGTGGTTAACAGCCAGCAATTCCAGCTTATGTGCCATTGAGGTCCCACAGGTACTGCTGAGTCCAGGTGCTGTTTTAAAATGGTGTTGCCGCAAATTGCCACTGTCCTTGTGCCATTTTAGGATTTCACCTGGGATTCAAGTGGTTAAATAAAAATTGTTCCTGTTTAACCTCTTTAAAACACAAAGTTAACGCTAATCAACCTTAATTAACTCCTTCCTTCCCTTACCTATTTTTTCAGCTCTTTTTTATTTTGTAACACAGTCTTTCTTAAACTTTTTTCAGTCAAAACACCCTTTAAAAATTATGGATAGTCTTGAGGCACCCCATTCTAAAATGTAAAAACTATTCTAAAAGTTTTACATAATGCAGCAACATCCACCGATTTAAGTAGGACACCCAAACTTAGAGGTGATTTATTCTTTCAAAGCAAATACACTTTTGCAAACTGATACTGACTAGTATTCCAGTGTTTCTCTTCTCCCTTTTCACCATCATTCAGCTAATGTGACCCCAACGCTGATGGAGAGGGGGAGGGGACAGTCAAACAAGGATTCTCCTTATCAACAGATGATGGCATTGGTCGTTAGGACACCGGCAGCTAGAAGGATGTAATGCTGCACAATGAAAACCTCTGATTTTTGTCCAAAGGCGTGTGCCTGGATTTTGTCTTGCATACAAATAGCAAGGAATTGTCGGCCAACAAACACGAACGTAGTGACGTACTACGTGTTTTTTCAGCTCTTTAGCGACACCCTTTGGACTCCTTCTGCTAATTTTGTGTTAGTAGAAGTTTGGTAAGTGTTGGTTCGCACTTTTCATTTCGTGCTTTTCAGTTTCTGAGCAGCCGTTCATCAACCAGACATGTTGCGGAATCGGAGGAGATAACGTGTTATTTATTATTGGCCTTCGAGTTACTGCTTTGACCCAAGTCCAGTCCAGGAACAGGAGGAGGAGGAGTTCTTGGACCAAAAATTGGTTGCTTTATTAATCGTGACCAATTATATTACATGCCTTTGCTGCAGGAGCTCCAGGAGAATAATCCAGATGTTTGTCGGAATTATATCCGGATGACGGACCCCTGCTTTCACCAACTCTTGACATTGTTGATCCCCCTATATTAACCACTGGGCACTTAAACCCCCTTCCTAACCAGACCAATTTTAAGCTTTCGGTGCTCTCACACTTTTAATGACAATTACTCAGTCATGCAACACTGTACCCAAATTAATTTTGTGTCCTTTTTTTCACACAAATAGAGCTTTCTCTTGGTGGTATTTAATCACCTCTGGGTTTTTTATTTTTTGCGCTATAAATCAAAAAATACTAAAAATTTGGTAAAAATAAATAAATACATTCTTTGTTTCTATTAAAAATGATTGCAGAGTATTGGCAAGTATTGGCAGAGTATTGACAAGTATTGGCAGAGTATTGCAATGTTGCAGTGTTGCACAGTATTGGTAGAGTATTGCACAGTGGTGGCAGAGCATTGCGCAGTGGTTGCAGAGCATTGCACAGTGGTTGTAGAGTATTGCACAGTGGTGGCAGAGCATTGCACAGTGGTTGCAGAGCATTGCACAGTGATTGCAGAGCATTGCAGTGGTGGCAGAGCATTGCACAGTGGTGGCAGAGCATTGCACAGTGGTTGCAGAGCATTGCACAGTGGTGGCAGAGCATTGCACAGTGGTTGCAGAGTATTGCACAGTGGTTGCAGAGCATTGCAGTGGTGGCAGAGCATTGCACAGTGGTGGCAGTGTATTGCACATTGCAGGCACTGACCAGCGCTGTGGGCACTACACATCCAGCCCACAGCGCTGGTCCCGTCTCTCCCCCTTTCCGCTTCTCCCCTGTCCCCTCTCACTGTACCGATCGGTACAGAGAGGGGAGGGAGGAACCGGCGTCATGACATGACACCGGTTTGTGTACATGTTCCTCCCTCCCCTCTCTGTACCGATCGGTACAGTGAGAGGGGACAGGGGAGAAGCGGAAAGGGGGAGAGACGGGACCAGCACTGTGGGCTGGATGTGTAGTGCCCACAGCGCTGGTCAGTGCCTGCAATGTGCAATACACTGCCACCACTGTGCAATGCTCTGCCACCACTGCAATGCTCTGCAACCACTGTGGTAAACGGCGGCTGTTTACCGTGATGGCGTCATGGATGTTCCCCAATTCCCCCCCCCAGGGGGCGCGCGGGAGCAAGTTTCTGGGAGGCCGTCCACCCAGAATAAGCCGACCGCGCTGTAGCCGTTTTTCGTCTATGGCCCGGTCGGCATGTGGTTAAGAAGCAGGACACATGCATGAGGCTTTTATTTCATTTTTTGGTTCTACTGGCAGGTAGCATGTCTAATTTTATTTGTTTTCTTTTTTTAATGCACAATAAAATAATAGTGGATAATAATACTTGCCTATGTGTTTTTCTTCAAATGACAGTTTTGGAGTCGGCAGTTACATTTAAAAAAATACAATGTAAAATTGACAAGGGACACCAACATAGTTGTATCTTTGATTGTAAAAACTACGGGATAATGGTGTTGTGGTAACTTGCCCAAATAAAAAAAAAAAAAAAAAAGCATAATAATATTATTCTTGATATCACTAGAAAAAAAAGCCTTTGCAAATTAGTTTGCCATAACTCCATCAGCATCACCAGCAAAGCAGCTTCATTATTATCCCATTAAAGAAGAAGAGAATTGTGCGCTGCATTTGGAGATTTCATAATTTGCCACGTCATGAATGTTAATTCTCCATTACGAACACTAGTTTGCCAGACCGACCACTTCTGGCTCGTCCTTGCTTCCGAGCATGCGTGTTTATACTTTGGACTTTTGTCCGACGAACTCGTGTACACACGCTCGAGAAATCCGACAACACACATTTGTCCATGGAAAATGTTAAAACCTGCCATCCAACATTTGTCCGTGGAAAATCCAACAATTGTCCGATGGAGCGTACAGACGGTCAGATTTTCTGCCAACAGCCTGTCATCACACAATTTTCATCGGAAAATCCAATCGTGTGTACAAGGCTTTAGTGTAACTAAAATGCAGTCTTCATCCACAGGCCAGTGTGTATATAATTTTTAGGCAGTTTTTAGGCATTTTGCCAAGGAACCCCAGAAGAAACCTCAAGGCACCCCAGGGTGCCTAGGCACCCTGGTTGAAAAAGGCTGTTATAACCATTATTATTTAAACAATAAAAAATTTTTTTATTAATTCTGTAATTTTTTTAGTTATATTTTCATAAGTGTTGCATTAAAAATTAGCAAAATTTGATTTTTTTTTTTTTTATTAATTTGGTAATAACTTTTTAATGCTTTGTACCAGAAACAAAACTGTTAACTCTTGTTAACAAGATTAACGTTTCATCTACAGTTATACTAGTCAGTATAAAATTGGTCAAAGTGAAAAGAACATAATTTTGTTGGTTTTGTCTATAGATTGCGTAGAAAATAATTTATGTGTACTCCGGGTACACGTGCACAGATCTTTTATATACAGTTTGACAGTAAAGATAGGAGGGTGAGGAAACATTTTTGAGAATAGTTAGGGCTTGTTCACACTTCCTCACACTTACCTCCTCGCTGACAGCTTTAACCCTTTGAACACCCCACCTGTGCCCCTCAACGACCCATTCAATTGAAGTGACCTAGGATATAATTCCTGGCAAGGTATGTGTACACCCCGGCCATTGCCTCTGCAGCTAAAACTGTAGGGTTTTACTGCCCATCAACTGCTAGTGTGAACAAGCTCTTATAGTTATGGTTTTCTTCTGCTTTAAATATTTCCAATTTTTTTTGTGTACGTAATAAAGTACAATCATTAAATATTTGGCCTCAGATATATAGAGTATTTTTGCCCCTTAAAAGTCTGACCCTGCCTAGCAGATTGATGCTGACTATGGAGGAAATGATATACAGCCTGAAGCCTGGTGACATCTTGTTTCAACGCACAATGCGTCTTTTCTTAATGATTTCTATTATGGATAGTTTGCATTCTGCGGGAGCATTGCCTGGAAACTGGAGGGAAGGTAAAAGCCCCTTAAACACAACTTCTTGCCAGGAGCTTTGAATGGGCGCTCGTAACATTTCCACTCCACTGGCTTCTAGTGGCAGTTGTGGCGGATTAGGAGCTGACTCTGTTCAAATAACAGACAGCTGTTTGGAGAGCTGACTTGTCTCCGCTAGATTACTGTTCAATAGGGAAAAATAGCAAAACAAGTAGGCCTGGGAATGATTGGGAGTTAATCCTGCTTTGGCAAGAGATAAAACTGAGGCTTCCAGCTTCCTATGATTTTTTTATTTGACCTGTAGGAAAGTTTTTGTTCACTAAGCTGTGAACATTCATGTTTTGTATGTTTATGTAGTATGTTGGAAAGGACAGCTTTTCAGGAATGGAGATTTATTAAAGAAGAACACCGCTAAGCAGATTACGTCTGAACTAATATAACCTTATGATATAACCCTACCATTGTTTAACCACTAGCCGACCAGCTCACGTAGATATACTGCGTCAGGTCGGCTCTCCTGCGCGAATCTCCATACCTCTACGGAGGCTCACACTAGCACAGTTGCGGGCGGGTGCACGCTGCGGGTGGCGTGCTCTCGCTCCCGCTGTGGGAGTGTGCCCATGGGTCCGGCAGACTCGATGTCTGCCGGCAACCAGCGATCGCGGTGAGGAGAGGCAGAACGGGGAACGGCCTATGTAAACCAGGCGATTCCCCATTATGCCAGATGACATGGCAGAGATCTACTGTTCCCAGTGATCGGGAACAGTGATCTTTGTCATGTCCCAGTAAGCCCATCCCCCCTACAGTTATGCCCCGTACACATGGTCAGATATTCCGATGGAAAAAGTCTGATTGGATTATGTTGTCAGAAAATCCGATTGTGGGCTCTAGAGGAGAACTGGGTACCTGTCAAAACTAGGTACCTGCTCCCTCCCAACAAAAAATAACATGCCAACCGTGGCATGTCAGGGGGTCAGGAGTCCTTAAAGCGGAAGTTCCACTTTTGGGTGGAACTCCGCTTTAAGCTGGCCATTTCTATTGTCCTTGTTTCATAGTCTGGCAGTGTGTACTTATTTTATACTGGATGGTGTACCATTGTCAGAGTTGTGCCCCTCTTCTCAATTTTTGAAGACCTGCTTGACAACCAGCTGGCATACCCTTGCAAGGGTTGTACTGAATATTTGTATTTATGTGTCATTTTATGAAAACAGAATTATTAAACAAACAAAAAAAAGAATTGGTAAGTTTCAATATAATAAATGCTTTAAGTTTTAATATCTTTTTAAGCAAATCCATATTGACATATACAGTACTTCTATAAAAGCCTTCAAATTTATTTCATAATTGTAGTGTAGCGCCGACACTTTTTTCTAAAGTGTGCGCTATCTTGTAAATTTAGTTTTTCCCAAAACTGTGATGGAGTTTTGGGGTTAATTGTTCTAGGTTGCACTTTGGCATCAGTTTGGCTGGGCTGTACTGGAGTCCTACCTGGTCATAGGTGAGGTGAGCACCTGTGACCGGCTGAGAACGCAGTCTGGTTGGGCGCATTGGGTACCAATCTCTTCCCGGAGCCAATCAGTGGGCGCGTCTGGCCCTGCTGTGTATTCCGGAAAGGGGTACTTAAGGTGCTTAAGTCACGTGATTAGGGGTTGTTGTTTGGTTCTGGTTCCGGTCTGGACCAGCCCCGTGAGGGGTCTCGGTCCAGGAGTGTCTGCCGTCCCCGTAAGCCTGGTCATCCTGACCAGTCCCAAAGGCCCTCATGGTCTGGGGTGGGGATCCATCCGTTTCCGAGCCTCGGAACTGGCTAGTTTGAGGCACAGTAACTGAAGGAGGATTCTGAAGTCTCCCGTGTACTCTCAGGATTGGAGAGGCACAGCAACTTGACAAGCGACCAGGGGAGGACTCTTCGGAGGAGGACCATGAAGCTGGCTACTCAGTAAGAGCCTGGGAGCTGAGATGTATGGACACTAGTTGACTCCGCTTTTCTTACGGTATCACCGTAACGGCTGAAAGGTTCAGGTACCATAAGAAAAGTTCCTAACCCGTCCTTCGGTTACAACCTAATCTGTGGCAGAGACTTTTGCATGTTCATCTGAAGTTTTACAACCTAGTCTGTGGCAGAGACTTTTGCTAATTCCGAATCACTTGTTGGCTGCTAGATCTACAAAACAAGGGTTTATCCAACAGTGAAGTGTCAAGTTGCGAGTGGCTACTCCCTGGGCTATCTAGAGAGACATTTATTTGGATGTCAGCAGTTCTACAGTGCCTGAGCTTTATCACCCATGCCCTCTATTCCCAATTGAGAGACTGTGTTATGTTTCAACGTTTTTTTGCAAATAAAAATCCTAAAAAGGACTTTGAGTGTCAGTCTCAACAATTACTGGGTACGAACCCTGGGAACCCCTAGACAACGAACGACGAGCTACAAGGAGGAGGTAATCGGTAAGCCCAGAAAATACATAGCCGCCCCGCAGGGGTTATGGCGCTACAGTAGTATTATGGTTATGTATCTCTCAAGTCTACCGAAGCAATGTGAGGAATAAATCAGCAGCAACATGATAAGCTGTTGCTTAAGATACAAAAAAAAAAAAAAAAAAAAATGACATAACAGAGAGAAAACGATAAGTTCTTACTGTCTGGAATCCTTGGTGCAGAAAGGGTGGAACATCTGTTCCTAAGTGCTGTATTTTCATCAAACTTTTCTCTAGCCGCGCAGACAAACGTTGGCATTTTTCAATAAGCAACTCACTTTGCATAACATTTTGTGACTATAGCAACAGAGCACAATCTCCATACAAAGCGCCCCCCGCTTAGATAAGCATATTGAGGAGTTATGTCCCTATTTTCCTATATGATGAATAATATGTGTGCTGCTTATTTATAAATAGCAGGAAAAACTGTTTTAAAATGCGCATAAAAATTTTCAAAATGTGTATTTAAAAAAAAGTCTATGATCTCCCAAATCTCTGAAAGTGGAAGCGTTTCACACATTTGTCACATCTAGGGGAATGTCACAGGCATTTTAGGTTCCTGGATTTCTATTGTAAATTATCAAGCATTTTTATTAATATTTTTTTTTTACTAGTAATGGCGGCGATCAGCGATTTTTATTGTGACTGCGACATTATGGCGGACACATCGGACATTTTTGACACATTTTTGGGACCATTGTCATTTATACAGCAATCAATGCTATTTAAATGCGTTAATTCCTGTATAAATCACACATGCAATGAAAGAGTTAACCACTAGGGGGAGGGGAGGGGTTATGGGCTGTGACGTGTGTGTGTGTTTTTTTACATTAGGGGGCAGGGCTGACGTCTGACGTCATTGATCGGCTTTCCCGATGACAGGGAACAGCCGATCAATGACAGGCAGAGTAGGAAGCGCGGGGAGAGCTTTGTTTACACAGACCTCTCCCCGTTCTTCAGCTCTGTGACCCGATCGCGGGACACCAGCGGCGATCGGGTCCGCTGGTACCGCGGCCGGGGTCATGGAGCTCCCGACCGGGTCGCGAGCGTCCTGCTGGCGGCGCGCGCGCGCGACCCACGGCCAGGCAATTAAAGGGCCACGTACCTGTACGTGGTTTTGCCTGGCCGTGCCATTCTGCTGACGTATATGTGCAGGAGGCGGTCGGGAAACGGTTAATATAAAACTAAACTTTGCCCTGCCCTCTGTGTCTTCCTAATTGGTTCTTTATTGTGATGTACAAAGTCACTGACCAATACAGAGGCCTAAAAAGTGTGAGAGGGCGGCCTAAGTGTAATGCCTCGTACACACGATCGGACTTTCCGACAACAAAACCGTGGAACTTACGAACAATTACGAACGTAGTGACGTACTAAGTGGTTTTTCAGCTCTTTAGCGCCACCCTTTGGGCTCCTTCTGCTAATTTGGTGTTAGTAGAAGTTTGGTGAGTGTTGATTCGCGCTTTTTTTTTTGCGTTTTTCATTTAGCGCTTTTCATTTCGTGCTTTTCAGTTTGTCTGAACAGCCGTTCGTCAACCAGCCATGTTGTGGAATCGGAGGGGATAATGTGTTATTTATTATTGGCCTTGGAGTTATTGCTTTGACATAATTTTTTTGGGTTTAATAATAATGATTTGATTTGGTATATTTTCTATATTTTTGGATGCATAGAATGCACTTTTTGGTTAAGTTCTATTGGCAGATAGCATGTCTAATTGTATTTGTTTTCTTTTTTTAATACACAATAAAAACAATTGTGTATAATAATACTTGGCTATGTGTTTTACTTCAAATGACAGTTTGGGAGTCGGCAGTTACATTTAAAAAAATACAATGTAAAATTGACAAGGGACACCAACATAGTTGTATCTTTGTTTTTAAAAACTACGGGATAATGGTGTTGTGGTAACTTGCCCAAATAAAAATAAAAAAACCATAATAATATTATTCTTGATATCACTAGAAAAAAAAAGCCTTTGAAAATTCGTTTGCAATAACTCCATCAGTATCACCAGCAAAGCAGCTTCATTATTATCCCATTAAAGAAGAAGAGAATTGTGCGCTGCTTTTGGAGATTTCATAATTTGCAGCGTCACGAATATTAATTCTCCATTACGAACGCTAGTTTACAAGACCGACCGCTTCTGGCTCGTCCTTGCTTGCGAGCATGCGTGTTTGCACTTTGGACTTTTGTCCGAAGGACTTGTGTACACACGCTCGGAAAATCCGACAACACGCATTTGTTGGCGGAAAATTTGAAGACAAGCTAGCCAACATTTGTTGGTGGAAAGTCCGACAACAATTGTCCGATGGAGCGTACACACGGACAGATTTTCCGCCAACAGCCTGTCATCACACATTTCCCGTCGGAAAATCCGATCGCGTGTACGGGGCTTGACTTTTACAGGAAAAGGAAATGTTTGTAGAAACTTAGCTGCCTGATGGGTTCCTAAAGCGTTCGTAAACTCGGGGAAGAAAAATTTCCTCCTGAAAGTCAATGCTATAATGTGCTAGTATGCATCACATACTAGCAAATTATGTGTAACCTAGCTTAAAACGAAGCACTCCAGCGGCGCGACAGGGCTTCCATCTTCACTCGCTCTTCCTCCTGGGTTGGAAGGGCCAGACTTTTCTACTACCTACCTTCTAGGATACCCGATTGTATGGTTTATGCCCATGTAGTAGGATTTTACCACCTCTGTTTACATCTGTACAATATTTCCATGCATGTACCCATGCTTTTCTTGTAGTTCATTTCTACAAGTACTCTGTTTTTATGTTTTGTATTTTGTAACAATAAATATTTGTATTTTTTATATATATAATTTCCTTATTATTGTATTTTTTCTTTTTTTCAATTGCCTTTAACCATCTCAATACAGTGCATTTTCACCCCCTTCCTGACCAAGCCATTTTTTAGTTTTCAGCGCTGTCGCATTTTGAATGACAATTGCGCGGTCGTGCGACGTGGCTCCCAAACAAAATTGGCGTCCTTTTTTTCCCACAAATAGAGCTTTCTTTTGGTGGTATTTGATCACCTCTGCATTTTTTATTTTTTGCACTATAAACAAAAGAAGAGCAACAAGTTTGAAAAAAAAACAATATTTTTTACTTTTTGCTATAATAAATATCCTTTTTTTTTTTTAAAAACAAATTTTTTCCTCAGTTTAGGCTGATACGTATTTTTCTACATATTTTTGGTAAAAGAAATTGCAATAAGCGTATATTGATTGGTTCGTGCAAAAGGGATAGATTTATTGCCTTTTTATTATTCTTTTTTTTTTTTTACTAGTAATGGCGGTGATCTGCGATTTTTATCGTGACTGCGATATTGCGGCGGACATATCGGACACTTTTGACACATTTTTTGGGACCATTTACATTTATACAGCATTGATTACTGTATAAATGTGACTGGCAGGGAAGGGGTTAACCACTAGGGGGCGCTGAAGGGGTTGACATGTTCCCTGGGAGTGATTCTAACTGTAGGGGGAGGGGATTGACAAGGGGAGGAGACCGATCAGTGTTTCTCTGTATTGAGAACACACCATCGGTCTCCTCTCCTCTGACAGGACCGTGAATCTGTGTGTTTACATACACAGATCCACAGTCCTGCTGTGTTACCGGGCAATCGCGGGTGCCCGGCAGACATCGCGGCCGCCGGGCACGCGCACAGAGTCCCTAGTAACACGGCGCGCGCGACCCCTGACGCCCTCCCGCCATGAGAGATGCACCGCCTGGCCGTCAATAGACAGCTGGCGGTCAGCAGGTGGTTAAAATCCCATTTTTGAGGTTCAGTACTTTTCAATGTTTAACCAGTTCGCGCCCGCACTATAGCCAAAAGACGGCTGCAGTGCGGACGCTCCCTGCCGGGAGGACGTCCCTGGACGTCCTCCTGTTTACAAGCTCCCCGCGCACCCTCGACACGGCCAATCACAGATCACTGTAAACGGCCAATCACAGCGGTTTACAGCGCAATCTCAGCGGCCAATGAGAGATGATCTCAAATATAAACATATGAGATCATCTCTCATTGCCGGCTTTCTCTCTCCTCACACAGAGACAGCGTGTGAGGAGAGAGAAGCGATCTGTGTCAGAATCTAAATACAGTGAGTAAAACACACATCAGTACCCATGAAGTACCCATAAAGTGCCATCTGTCAGTGCCATCTGCCAGCCCCATCTGCCAGCGTCATCTGTCAGTGCCATCTGCCATCCCCATCTGTCAGGGTCATCTGCCAGTGCCATCTGCCAGTGCCAGTGCCATCTGCCAGTGCCAGCCCCATCTGCCAGTACCATCTGCCAGTGCCATCTGCCAGTGCCATCTGCCAGTGTCATCTACCAGTGCCATCTGCCAGTGCCATCTGCCAGTGCCATCTGCCAGTGCCAGTGCCACCTGCCAGTGCCACCTGCCAGTGCCACCTGTCACCAGTGCCACGTATCAGTGCAATCTGTCAGTGCCACCTGTCACCAGTGCAATCTGTCAGTGCCACCTGTCACCAGTGCCACGTATCAGTGCCATCTGTCAGTGCCACCTGTCACCAGTGCCACGTATCAGTGCCATCTGTCAGTGCCACCTGTCACCAGTGCCACATATCAGTGCCATCTGTCAGTGCCACCAGTCAGTGCCACGTATCAGTGCCATCTGTCAGTGCCACCAGTCGTCAGTGCCACGTATCAGTGCCATCTGTCAGTGCCACCTGCCACGTCAGTGTCACCTGCCACATCAGTGTCACATATCAGTGCCATTTGTGATCAGCATGTCACAAAGGTTATATTCAGCCGAGGAGGCTTATGACATTCTTGCGGCCGACGAGAGCAACGGGGAGCTCTCCGCTTCGGATTCCTCCTCCTATGCAGGTTCCGATTCTGACATGGACTACGAGCCTGTCATAAGTAGTGGGACAATGACAGCCTCAGAGGAGGAAGATGAGAGTCCGCCCGCCAGATGAAGGCGTACTGATGAGGCAGTGCTATCCACCAGTACCGCAGTGCCATCCACCAGTACTGCAGTGCCATCCACCAGCACTGCAGTACCTCGGCAAAGGCCAAGTTCCAGTGGGGTGTCACCTCGGCCCCAAAGGGTTAGGTCCCATGCTAGCCTTCCCTATGCCCTTCAGAACCCCTTGTGGCTTCCTCCTAATTCAGGAGAAGCTATTGTTCCCCCTTTCACTGCCCACCCAGGAGTCCAGGTGGACACAGAAAATTTTTCCCGATGGATTTTTTCAATTGAATTTTTACCAATGACATGCTTGCATCGATTGTGGCCCAGTGCAACCTATATGCACAACAATTTATTGCAAGTAATCCCACGTCCTATTATGCCCGTCCCTATGAGTGGAGACCCCTGACAGTGGAGGAGTTCAGAATTTTTTTGGGCCTCACGTTCTGTATGGGACTAAACAACAAAAACGAAATCCGTGCTTATTGGTCAACCCTCCACATCTACCACATGCCCATCTTTTCTTATGTAATGCCCAGGACCAGATATCTGATGATTTTGAGATTCTTACACTTCAATGATAACACCCAGTGCCCTCCCCGCAATGACCCAAATTTTGATAAACTCTATAAAATTTGACCGCTAATAAATTATTTTTCTGAGATCTTCCCCCAGTTGTTTACCCCAGACCAGCACGTATGTGTGGATGAGTCCCTGGTCAAATTTTCTGGCAGGCTGGGCTTAAAACAATTTATTCCCTCCAAAAGGGCCCGCTATGGGGTGAAAATGTATAAGTTGTGCGACCGAGCCACAGGTTATACATATTCCTTCATGGTGTACGAAGGAAAGGACACCCAGCTACATCCCCCTAATTGCCCAGAATATATCGGATCGAGTGGGAAAGTGGTTTGGCAACTCATAAACCCACTCCTGGAGAAAGGTTACCATTTCTATGTGGATAACTTTTATACAAGTTTGCCCCTGTTCCGAAACCTTCACAGGAAGAACACGCCAGCATGTGGCACCGTAAGGACGAACCGGAAGGGCTTTCCTCAAAGCCTCGTCAACAAGAAGCTGAGAAGAGGGGAGGGGGCGAGCTTACGCAATGAGGAAATTCTGGCTGTGAAGTGGAGGGACAAAAGGGATGTGTATATGCTTTCGTCGATCCACAACAACACATTTGTTGAGATCACCAGGAGGACTGGCCCAGTCGTACAAAAGCCACTGTGTATCCATGAATACAACAAGTTCATGGGGGGTGTCGACTTCAACGACCAGATGCTCGAACCTTATCTTGCCACAAGAAGAACATACCAGTGGTATAAAAAAGTTGCTATTTATTTCTTTAATTTGGCCACATACAACAGTTATATTATCTACCGCAACTCCACTGAAAGACCCAGACCCTTCCTTGGCTACCAGGAGATAATCACCACTGCCCTTATATTCCCAAACGGCCCACCACAAAATATTCGATCCAATGTCATAAGCAGACTCTCTGAACGCCACTTTCCCGATAAAATCCCTCCCACTCCAACAGGCCAAAAACGCCAGAAAAGATGCCGGGTGTGCTCCAAACGAGGATTGAGAAGAGACACCACTTATCATTGTGTAGATTGTCCTTCCCAACCAGGCCTCTGCGTAGTTAACTGTTTCCGCCGTTACCATACTTCACTGAATTATTAGTGAAGTATGGTAAACATAACCCTCACTTCCTGCCATTTACCATCACACCCCTTATGCCTCTGCTTGCTCTGTAACTGACCCTGGCTTGTTGTTCGACCATGCTTCTGCCTACTGATTCTGTTTATACCTCTGCCTGATTTGGAACTGACCCTGGACTGTTATTCAACCATGCTTCTGCCTACTGATTCTGTTTATACCTCTGCCTGATTTGGAACTGACCCTGGACTGTTATTTGACCATGCTTCTGCCTACCGATTCTGTACATACCTCTGCCTGATCTGGAACTGACCCTGGACTGTTTGACCATGCCTTTTGCCTGCCTCTTGGACTGATCTTGTACCCTGCCAGTGGACTAGTGGGGTTCATAACACAGGGGTCTCACATATGTGAGGGGCTCCAGAATTGTTTTTCTGGATGAAGAAAACTTTCATTTGTTTTCTCATTCCTAGATTAGGGTCTGGAGGCTCGGAGGCTTCAAAGAGATTTGGGTGGGAGAAGCCTCTACCCCTGTCCCCATTCTGTGCTGAACGAGGCCCTACTTCTGCCTGCTCTGCCTGTAGGACCTATGCCATCATGCCTCTGCTTGTCGCATGTACTGACCACACCACGTGAATGGACCATGTTCCTGCCTACTACCAGGACCAATATTTTGGCACTGCTGAAAATCTCTGCCTGCACTGACCCTGGACTGTATATGGACAGTATCCCTACCTGCTGCCTGTATTGACTATGGACAGTATTCCTGCCTGTTGCCTGGAAAATTGTGTTCGCTTTTGCTGACCAAGTTCCTGCCTGCTGCCTGGACCAGTGCTATCCTCCTGTGGACAACTGCGCTACTAAAACCACAGGTAATCTTTTGTTTACTCTTTGCTAAGCAGAATGTATTTTGTGGTGTAATTCTTGGTATGTGCATGCTATGCGTCCCTGGTACACCTCATGGTGTTCCTTGCATGTTGGGCCTCTGTATGTGGCCAAGCTGTGTAAAAGTCTCACACATTTAGTATCGCCATACTCAGGAGGAGTAGCAGAATGTATTTTGAGGTGTAATTTTTGCTATGTACATACTATGTGTTGGAAATATCTTATAAATGAACAACTTAGCGTAAAAAAAATGTGTTTTCATTTTTTTTCCACATATTCCCAAAACTTCTGGAAAAAAATGAATCGTTCAAAAGACTCATTATGCCTCATAGATTATACGTTGGGGTGTTAGCTTTCCAAAATGGGGTCACTTTGTGGGCGTTTCCATTGTCCTGGTGCTCCAGGGCCTTCAAAAGTGTAATAGGTGGTTGAGAAATGAGATGTGTCATTTATGCTTGTAGAACGCCTGATGGTGCTATTTCAATATTGGGCCTCTGTAAGTGGCCAGGCTGTGTAAAAGTCCCACACATGTGGTATCGTAATACTCAGGAGGAGTAGCAGAATGTATTTTGGGGTGTCATTTGTGGTATACACATGCCATGTGAGAGAAATTACCTATTACAATGAACATTTTGTGAAAAAAAAAAAAAAAAATCTTCATTTTGCAAAGAATTGTGGGAAAAAAATGACAACATCAAAAAGCTCACCATGCCTCTTACTAAATACCTTGGAATGTCTACTTTCAAAAAAGGGGTCATTTGGGGGTATTTGTACTTTTCTGGCTTGTTTGGGTCGCAAGAAATGAGATAGGTCACCAGTACATCAGATGTGATCAATTTTTTATGATTCGCACCACCGCTTGTAGACTCTATAACTTTCACAAAGACCAAATAATATCCACTAATTTGGGTTATTTTTACCAAAGATATGTGGCAGTATAAATTGTGGCCAAAATTTATGAAGAAAAATTAATAATTTGCTAAATTTTATCACATAAACTAAGAAAAATGCGTTTTATTTCAAAATTTTCGTTCTTTTTTCATAGCGCAAAAAATAAAAAACCCAGAGGTGATTAAATACCACCAAAAGAAAGCTCTATTTGTATGAAAAGAAGGACAAAAAATTCATTTGGGTACAGTGTTGCATGACTGAGTAATTGTCATTCAAAGTGTGAGAGCACAGATAGCTGAAAATTGGTCTGGGCAGGAAGGGTGTTTAAGTGCCCAGTAAGCAAGTGGTTAAAGGGATGATGCCAATTCACACGTCAACCTATGGGAATCTATATATTATTTAAACGTCCTTTCTATGCAATGCACATTGGGGTTTATTTACTAAAGCTGGAGAGTGCAAGTCTAATTTCTGCAGAGAAATCAATCATCGTCTATCCTTTTCTTCAATTAAGCTTTGTCAATAAAACCTGGAAGCTGATTGGTTTCTATACAGAAGTGAGACAGATTTTGCACTCTCCAGCTTTAGTAAATAAACCCCATTAAAACTTCCTGTACCCCTAATACTAACTCTGTCTGTAACTCTAACATTACTTTACCTGTAACAAACACACTTACTCTCTTTGTTACTCCAACACTAGTTAGGTCTTCCTATACAACTTACACTGGCCCTCCCTGTAACCCTAACTCTAACGTTCCCTGTAAACCCCAGATTTAACCTTTATTAAACCCTAAAGTAGTTCTAAATGCTTTCTATGCATTAAGGTAACTTCTGGGTGCAGCTCCCCCTTACACTTACCAGAGCCTGATCTCCATCCAGTGATGTGTACGAGAGCAGCAGCTCTCCCGGGTCTCTCTCTCTCCTCATTGGCTCAGGCCCCCCATAAAGATGTACAAGCCCAGTTGACTTTCTTTACTATACAGTAAGGGAGTCACCAACATCTGGTGAGTGCGGAGTGATTATATCATCTCACGTGGTGGACACACAGGGAATATGCTGGGAACAAAGACCAAAGCACTTTACTCTACTCAGAAAGACTTTTTTTGGTTTCACTACGTCACTTCTTTTGTCACTTTCATAGTATTTTGTTGGAACATTGATTGGTTTTATTATAATAGTGATATTCACTATTCAGTCCTGGATTGACACTGTGTGTGGGTTTGTACTGTACATTAATGCAGTAATTAATTATTAAGATTTCTTCTCTCTATATATATGCGCAATAGCTGGAGGTTGACTCATGCCCCAGATGATATCTGTGTGGACGAAACGCGTCGGATCGTCAAAGCACTTCGTTTTGGTAAGCGCTTAATTCACTTGGTGGTGGGAAGCACTTAATAAGGTCACTACAACTGGGGGAGCCACTTTCAACTGTCTTTCAGCTATCAGGATCTTTGGACATTATTTATAGGAACGTTATCCTTGCTGTTTCTTTGCAGGCATTTGTGTAACCATAAGGACATTTTTTTGAATCATTGATCATTATACTATAGGAACGCCATTGTCGTTTTTCTTTACAGGATCTTTTAGACATTTGTGCAATCACAAAGACATTTGCTTTTGAGATTATAATTTTTTTCACATATATTGTTTTATATATATATTTCTTTTCACAGCGCAACTTTTTCTTTGAATACTTGAGTATATATGTTGATTTATTTTCACTTGCTTTTTGCACATTGCACTTTACTAATATTATTTATACATTTATTATGATTAATTTTTAAGCGCTGCACTTTTTGATCACTTGCACAATATTCTGTCGGCTTGTAGTGTCAGCAGCTGTTGCTTATTATGACATTAGCGCAATCATTTTTTATGATTTTTCATTTTTATGATATTCACTATAGCAGTTGATGGTATAACTCATCATTTTGTGGTTAAGCAAGCATTGTCTGAATATTTACCTAACTGGCTCATCTGAATGGACAGCATAGACAGCGGCTGCCCATACTACCATTATTATTTAGTTGCACACCTAAATGCAGGTGTCTTCATTTTTAGTATCACATTAAGTCTGGTCTTAATGGTCCAGATTTATTCCAATCTCTGTCTATCAGATTTATCTCTATCACATTTTCCCTGGAACCAGGATTCTGTAAAAAGACAATGTAACGCAATTGTGGGCGATTGTACCTGTCACATAATGAAGAGATGAACAGACAGACAGCTTCATAGCAGCAGATGATGAGAATAGTCTCTGTGTGTTTGGAAGAAGATGAAAGTTAACATCTGTACGGCACTAGTCATCCTGTTCCCATACACACTGCCAGCAGCAATTACTGGTCTGCAGGTTGCAGGCTGCGCGCACACAGGCTTTATCTCCCAGCGCTTTCAATAAAAAGGGAAGACACCATTAAATGATACAGAACAGATCAAAGTAACAAAATAAATGTGATGTGCATCTCCCAAGTAATAAAGACGACGGTAAGAATTATATGTCAGTTATAAATACCGCATCATAAAGTCATCACCCTTATGGAGGTCTTGATCCGGGGAGATTTATTGAGCTTAATAACGAATCTCTATAAACTTTATAATGAACATCTATGAACTTTCAGCAGCCATTTGCCAGAATGTTAACAGGCAGTTATTTATATGCTAACATATTTTAATGCAATGTAATGCTCTTATGTAGCTCCCAATTGTATTTAAATTGGGATTGTGAAGGAGGTTAAGCATAGGCAAGTGATTGTAGATTACCCAACTAAGAGCAGATTTGGAGCAATTATATGTACATATATCTTTTTTTTTTTTTTTAAAGGAAATGTATAATCTTTAAAAAGTTTGTTTCAGAACTATTGTACATTGAATGTACTTAATGTGCTTATAACACATCTGAGATAAGCTGTTCAAGAATATGTTAACCCAACATTTCTGATATGCATCTGTTGTACCAAGTCGACTGCTTTCCTATTTCAAACTGACCCCACTAGGCATGAGAGCATACGCATCTTAGTGTGGTCAGTTTTCTGTCTGTGCTGTCCTCCAACCAAATGCTCTGTCTTCACGATTTCCAAATTTGTTTTGCAGACTGTAATTATATCACTTCTCCTATTTAATGCCTCTGAAGAAAGGGAGTCACCCTGAAACATGTCAGGCTTATGGAGCAAAGTTTTCTTCTAATTACTTATCAAATGTGCCAGTATTTGGTCATCCATGCATGAATGTTTTGTGCTGTATGTATTACATCTGTGTGTTTTTCTCACACGTTGTTTTTTTACAAAAAATTATTTTCTGAATAAATGGGCAGCACAGTGGTGTAGTGGTTAGCACTTTCACCTAGCAGTAATAGGGTCGCTGGTTCAAATCCTGACCACGACACCTTCTGCCTGGAGTTTGCATGTTCTCCCTGTGCCTGCGTGGGTTTCTTCCGGGTACTCCGGTTTCCTCTCACACTCCAAAGACATGCTGGTAGGTTAATTAGATCCTGTCGATAAAATTGGTGTATGTTGGTGTATGTTGTATGTGTATGTGTTTGTAAGCGTGTCAGGACCCCACAGGGCAAGGACCGCACTATACCACAGATGGACACCAGTGGTAAAAAAAAGCGCCCTGAGGCGATTCAGTTTGCATAGGTAGCGCTATACAAGTCATTCATTCATTCATTAATGAATAAATCTATTTTTATACTCTATGGGGATTTGTTTCTAACCTACAATTTTGGGATGTTGGCAACTTTCTGTGGAAGCCCTTTTTGTCTCCACATATGGTTCATTATCATATATTGCACATTCTGGCTGTCCTCCAACGGTCAGACTTGTGCTGACAACTATACCCCCCCCCCCCCGCACAGCCACTCACTGGGAAGGTCACTGAGCTGCTGTTTCTCCACCCCTAGCTCTCTAAGCACTTTATGCTGATGGGAACAGAGATTATGTAAAAAAGAAAAAGGGTATTTACCATATATATATATATATATATATAGACTTCAGAAGTCGGGATGACGCGCTACCTCGGCTGATTACAGTGACGTTTTGCACTCCTGTGACCCGTTTTCAGCGGAGAGCGGTCAGAAGTCCGCTCTCCACTGAAAACGGGTCACAGGAGTGCAAAACTAATTGCACTCCTGTGACCCTTAGGAGAAGCCCAGCCTAAAAAGCTCAGGCTGGACTTCTTCTTTAAATCATAAGCCTTATTTATGCACACACCAGAGGCAAATTAGTAAAAAAAAAAGTTGGCTAATTTGCTATCACTGCAATGGTTAAAGAGGAAGTAAAGCCTCTTTTAAAAAAAAATAAAAAAAGGAACCTGCAAGGCAAAGGCATAATGAGCTAGTATGCATAGCATACTAGCTCATTATGCATAACTTACCTGAGAACGAAGCCCCCGAAGCCACCCTCGTCCACGACCTCCACCGGCGCCATAAATCGCGGAGTGACATTCCCGGGTCTCGCCGCTCCATCGCTGTCATTCGCTGAAGCGGCGATGACGTCACTCCCACGCATGCGCACGAGAGCGGCATATCGCCGTGATCTCAGCATGCTCAGTGCCTGCGCACCGCTGTCTACAGCGCATGCGCCGTAGACAGCGATGCCTCTTTTTTTCTAAATATTTCCTAAACCATGTAGGTTTAGGAGATATTTATTGGACCTACAAGTAAGCCTTAATTTAGGCTTACCTGTAGGTCAAAGTGGTTTGTAAGGGTTTACAACCACTTTAAATTGTAAGCATTGTAAAGGCACACTGACAGGGCCAGATTTAGACCTTGGGTGACCCTGTGAGATTTAAGTCCAGTACTCAGGTATTAAAAACATGCCAAATCCCCAATTGTTCACATTAAAATCCATGAATTTCTAAGTGCTGGAGAGGTTTTTCCCAAGAGAGTACATACTGTACTTACATCTATGGTGCTATTGTCCTAAGATCTAGAAATTTTGGAAGGAGATCTCACCATGGATCCCAAACACTACACTGAAACCTATTGAATGTACTCCTTTGCAATATTTATTCCACACCACCCCTACCTCCATAAAAGCATATAAATGCAGCGTTACGCCACATTTTCTGAATGCAGCAAAGAGTCTCAAATCTAGATTCTGGAAACAAAGTAGCTGCCCTTGTTTACGAGATTGACAAAGACAATTGGAAAGGATCACGGAGGAAGAAAAATGGGCTTATATTACAAAAAATAAGGAAGAACAGTTTTGTGACATCTTTTCTAGTTGGGATGTACTACTCATTAGAAAGTGACAAACTCTTTTGACTGTGCCTTTACACCTATACACCCTACAACTAAGGATGTATATGGAGTCTCTATAAGGGAATTTTTTCTAAACACCTGATGCTGCTTAGCCACTTACTTTCCATTGGATTTAAGAACATCACCAGGACTAATAGTAGACCACTGACTCTCATGTCCTACGTTGAACTTTGAGTTAAAATGTTATTGTCCTTTTAACTTTTAAAATTTTCTCATGGTTGGCGATTAGTCGTCTACTCAGACTGACCATCAATTATATAGATAGTTTTTAAGAGCAATGTAATGTCTAATGAACAGAGATTGAGATGCCTCACTGCTTTTTACATACTTCTAACAATGTAATCCTTGTGGATCTTCCGGTCTCAGTTTTGATACAAGCTATTGACACTTATGATGCTTATGATTGTTACTGGAAATCCTATGATTAGCTCTATTTTTTTATTTCATGATACTACTAGACATGTGCAATTCGTTTCGTTTTTTTACGCTTTTCGTTTTTTTTCGTTATTTTCATGAACGAACGATTCGCTAAAAATTTTAACGAATAACGAATCGTTCGAATCGAACGAATCTGAAAATAATGAAAATCCAAAAAAAACAAACTAGAAACAACAATGTACGAATGAAGAAAATCCGAAAAACGAAAACAGGAACAACGAAAATGAAAATGAACGAAAAAATTCGTACATTCGTAATTTTTTTTTTTGTTGAATTGGTAATTTTTTGTGTCCCTTACAATGGTGCTGCTTAATGTGCTTCGAATAGATTGAACGAAAAAATTCGTACATTCGTGAATTATTATTATTTTTTTTTCGATTCGTAATTTTCCGTGTCTCTTACAATGGCGTTGCTTAACGTGCTTTGAATGGATTAAATGAAAAAATTCGTACATTCGTAACTTTTTTTTTCGATTCGGAATTTTCTGTGTCTCTTAAAATGTAATAATAGCATACACATTACATAAAATTATGAATCATCCTCCGATTACGAATCTACGAATGTTACGAATGTACGAATAACTACGAATGCATCCGAATTTCGAATAAACGAAAATTAAACGGAAAAACGAATCAACGAAAAAATAACTCTTACGAATGTACGAATCGTTACGAATACGAACACCGACGACTTACGAATGTACGAATCGTTACGAATACGAACACCGACGACTTACGAATTTACGAATCGTTACGAATCAACGGAAACGAAAAAAACGAAACGAAAATAAACAAATTTTTTCCGGAAACGAAAAAAACAAAACGAAAATATTTTTGTTGTGCACATGTCTAGATACTACCTCTAAACCTTTGTGCAGATGAAGGCAGCTTTGAGTATTTCAGAAATACTCAAAAAAAGTGATTAAACAAAAAAATAAAATCCATTCATTTCTTGTCATTGAAACTGACAAGTTATATGTTTGAGGTTTGAGATATACGGTATATATCTGGTGTACTGTAAATACAGTATGATCTTGGGGAATTCAGCTCAGTGTTAGATGCATTTCAGTGAGTCCACGCCAGTCTGAACTGTTATTTTAGGGATTTGCCAGCCCACTTTTATTAACCACTTCAGCCCCGGACCAATTGTCAGCTTAAGGACCAGAGGTCTTTTTTCAATTTCGCACTGCACTACTTTAACTGGTAATTGCGCGGTCATGCAATTTTGTAACCAAACGAAATTTGCGTCCTTTTCTTCCCACAAATAGAGCTTTCTTTTGATGGTATTTGATTGCCTCTGTGATTTTTATTTTTTGCGATATAAACGGAAAAGGAGCGAAAATTTTGAAAAAAAAAAGATTTTTTTCTACTTTTTGTTATATAAAAAAAAAATCTAATAAACTCAATTTTAGTCAAACATTTGGGCCAAAATGTATTCAGCCACATGTCTTTAGTAAAAAAAATGCCAATAAGCGTATATTTATTGGTTTGCGCAAAAGTTATAGCGTCTACAAACTAGAGTACATTTTCTGGAATTTACACGGCTTTTAATTTATGACTACCTATCTCATTTCTTGAGGTGCTAAAATGGCAGGGAAGTACAAAACCCCCCCAAATGACCCCATTTTGGAAAGTAGACACCCCAAGCTATTTGCTGAGAGGCATGTTGAGCCCATTGAATATTTTTTTTTTTAGTCCCAAGGGATTGAATAAAGACAAAAAAAAAAAAAAAAAAAAACTTTCATAAAGTTGTCACTAAATGATATATTGCTCACACATGCCATGGTTATATGTGGAGATGCACCCCAAAATACATTTTGCTGCTTCTCCCGAGTATGGGGATACCACATGTGTGGGACTTTTTGGGAGCCTAGCCGCGCACGGGGCCCCGAAACCCAATCAACGCCTTCAGGGTTTCTAAGGGTGCAAATTTTTGATTTCACTCCTCACTACCTATCACAGTTTTGAAGGCCATAAAATGCCAAAATAGCACAAAACCCCCCCAAATGACCCCATTTTGGAAAGTAGACACCCCAAGCTATTTGCTGAGAGGCATGTTGAGTACATGGAATATTTTATATTTTGCCACAAGTTGAGGGAATATTACAAACTTTTTTTTTTTTGCCCAAAGTTGTCACTAAATGATATATTGCCCACACATGCCATGGGCATATGTGGAATTACACCCCAAAATACATTCTGCTGCTTCTCCTGAGTACGAGGATACCACATGTGTGGGACTTTTTGGGAGCCTATCCGCATACGGGACCCCGAAAACCAAGCACCGCCTTCAGGATTTCTAAGGGCATAAATTTTTGATTTCACTCCTCACTACCTATCACTACCTATCACAGTTTTGAAGACCATAAAATGCCAAGATGGCACAAAACCCTCCCAAATGACCCCATTTTGGAAAGTAGACACCCCAAGCTATTTGCTGAGAGGCATGTTGAGCCCATTGAATATTTTTTTTTTTAGTCCCAAGTGATTGAATAAAGACAAAAAAAAAAAAAAAAAAAAAATGTATTCAAAAAGTTGTCACTAAATGATATATTGCTCACACATGCCATGGTTATATGTGGAATTGCACCCCAAAATACATTTTGCCACTTCTCCTGAGTACGGGGATACCACATGTGTGGGACTTTTTGGGAGCCTAGCCGCGTACGGGGCCCCGAAACCCAAGCACCACCTTCAGCATTTCTAAGGGTGTCAATTTTTGATTTCACTCCTCACTACCTATCACAGTTTCGAAGGCCATAAAATGCCAAAATTGCACAAAACCCCCCCAAATGACCCCATTTTGGAAAGTAGACACCCCAAGCTATTTGCTGAGAGGCATGTTGAGTACATGGAATATTTTATATTTTGCCACAAGTTGCGGGAATATTACAAACTTTTTTTTTTTTTGCCCAAAGTTGTCACTAAATGATATATTGCCCACACATGCCATGGGCATATGTGGAATTACACCCCAAAATACATTCTGCTGCTTCTCCTGAGTACGGGGATACCACATGTGTGGGACTTTTTGGGAGCCTATCCGCATACGGGACACCGAAAACCAAGCACCGCTTTCAGGATTTCTAAGGGCATAAATTTTTGATTTCACTCCTCACTACCTATCACTACCTATCACAGTTTTGAAGACCATAAAATGCCAAGATGGCACAAAACCCCCCCAAATGACCCCATTTTGGAAAGTAGACACCCCAAGCTATTTGCTGAGAGGCATGTTGAGCCCGTTGAATATTTTTTTTTTTAGTCCCAAGTGATTGAATAAAGACAAAAAAAATAAATAAAAAAAATGTATTCAAAAAGTTGTCACTAAATGATATATTGCTCACACATGCCATGGTTATATGTGGAATTGCACCCCAAAATACATTTTGCTGCTTCTCCTGAGTATGGGGATACCACATGTGTGGGACTTTTTGGGAGCCTAGCCGCGTACGGGGCCCCGAAACCCAAGCACCGCCTTCAGGATTTCTAAGGGTGCAAATTTTTGATTTCACTCCTCACTACCTATCACAGTTTCGAAGGCCATAAAATGCCAAAATAGCACAAAACCCCCCCAAATGACCCCATTTTGGAAAGTAGACACCCCAAGCTATTTGTTGAGAGGCATGGTGAGTATTTTACAGCTCTCATGTGTTTTTGAAAATGAAGAAAGTAAAGAAAAAAAAATTTTTTTTTTCTTTTTTCAATTTTCAAAACATTGTGACAAAAAGCGAGATCTGCAAAATACTCACCATACCTCTCAGCAAATAGCTTGGGGTGTCTACTTTCCAAAATGGGGTCATTTGGGGGTGGTTTGTGCCATCTGGGCATTCCATGGCCTCCGAAACTGTGATTGGCAGTGAGGAGTGAAATAAAAAAATTACACCCTTAGAAAGCCTGAAAGCGGTGCTTGGATTTTGGGGTCCCGTACGCGGCTAGGCTCCCAAAAAGTCCCACACATGTGGTATCCCCGTACTCAGGAGAAGCAACAGAATGTATTTTGGGGTGTATCTCCACATATGCCCATGGCATGTTTGAGCAATATATCATTTAGTGACAAGTTTTTGTAAAAAAAAATATTATTTTTTTTTTTTTTTTTCATTATTCAATCTCTTGGGACCAAAAAAAAAAATATTTAATGGGCTCAACATTGCTCTCAGCAAATAGCTTGGGGTGTCTACTTTCCAAAATGGGGTCATTTGGGGGGGGTTTGAACTGTCCTGGCATTTTATGCACAACATTTAGAAGCCTATGTCACACGTCACCCACTCTTCTAACCACTTGAAGATAAAGCCCTTTCTGACACCTTTTGTTTACATGAAAACATATTTTTTTTTTGCAAGAAAATTACGTTGAACCCCCAAAAACACTATATATATTGTTAAAGCAAAGGCCCTACAGATTAAAATGGTGGGTGTTGCATTTTTTTTTTCCACACAGTATTTGCGCAGCGATTTTTCAAACGCATTTTTTGTGGAAAAAATACACTTTTTTTTATTTTAATGCACTTAAACACACTATATTGCTCAAATTTTTGATGAAATAAAAAATATGATCTTAGGCCGAGTACATGGATACCAAACACGACATGCTTTAAAATTGCGCACAAACACGCAGTGGCGACAAACTACATACATTTTTAAAAGCCTTTAAAAGCCTTTACAGGTTACCACATTAGATTCACGGAGGAGGTCTACTGCTAAAATTACTGCCCTCGATCTGACCTTCGCGGTGATACCTCACATGCATGGTGCAATTGCTGTTTACATATGACGCCAGACCAACGCTTGTGTTCGCCTTTGCGCAAAAGAAGGGGGGGCAGGGGTGCTTTTTTTTTTTTTTTTTAGTTTTTCTTTTTATTTAGCTTTTTTATTTTATTTTTAAACTGTTCCTTCCATTTTTTTTTTTTTCTTAGTTGTCATTTTTATTGTTATCGCAGGGAATGTAAATATCCCCTATGATAGCAATAGGCAGTGACAGGTACTCTTTTTTTTTGAAAAAATTGGGGTCTATTAGACCCTAGATCTTTCCTGTGCCCTCAAAGCATCTGACCACACCAAGATCGGTGTGATAAAATGCTTTCCCAATTTCCCAATGGTGCGGTGGGTATGCCCACCATTAGAATACCTCCCTTCATCCACCCACTTCTAATGATGGGCATACATGCACCATTTATATATGCCGAAGCATGGGGGCATCCTCCCGCAAAAAAAGTTATGCCACGTACACATGGTCGGACTTTTTTCGACCGTATGTACGTGGCATTAGGAGCAAAATCGCTCCTCCGCCCTCTGCTGCCCCCATGCTTCGGCATATATGCTCTTTTTTTTAACTGTGGTGGTGAAATCACCTCCTACAGCGTTGGAGTCGCGGCTTTATGTATCGTGGGAGCAAACGCTGTTGCTGTCAAGATAAATAAATCCACGCTGCAACTGAATGGCGTACCTGCTAAGCAAATAATGGTTAACATTAAAACAAAGTAACATTAGAGTATAACAGTAAGACCTTACCATACCATACCTGCAAAGCAAATACCAAAAAAAAAACATAGTAAAAAATAAAACATTTTGTTAACGCAACCGGTGCCTAAAATATATATATGCCGAAGCATGGGGGCATCCTCCCGCAAAAAAGTTATGCCACGTACACATGGTCGGACTTTTTTCGACCGTATGTACGTGGCATTAGGAGCAAAATCGCTCCTCCGCCCCTGCTGCCCCCATGCTTCCCCCATGCTTCGGCATATATGCTCTTTTTTTTAACTGTGGTGGTGAAATCACCTCCTACAGTGTTGGAGTCGCGGCTTTATGTATCGTGGGAGCAAACGCTGTTGCTGTCAAGATAAATAAATCCGCGCTGCAACTGAATGGCGCACCTGAAAACAAAAAAATGGTTAACAATAAAACATACCTGAAAAGCAAGCATGATAAAACATAATAAAACATTGCAGAATAGAATAGAGTAAAAAAGAGCAACAATAGAGAGAGAACAATAAAACGACAACTATTTTTGGTTTTTTTTTTATATTTTTTTTGGGGTTTTTTATTTTTTGTACTTTTTTTTTTTTTTTTTTTATTTTTTACACTTTTTTTTTAAACTATAACTATAATTTTAACTGTAACGGTCGGGTCTCAAAATGCGATGGCATTCTTGAGACCCTGTAACTATAATTTTAACTGCAACGGTCGGGTCTCAAAATGCGATGGCATTCTTGAGACCCTGTGAAAGTGTATCCTAGCCTGTGAAATGCTGTACCCTACGCTAATACCTCACTAGTTCGTGGTAGCGTTCAAAGCATTCACCAACGCAGAGACCAGGATTGTCAGGACAGCGTGGACAATAATAACGGGTGTCACGCCTAAATCCGCGCTTGCTACAGACACGACATCTTCTTTGGGGGGCTCGTTGGGTAGGGGTACTCTGGAGGACATGAGGATAATGCCTCTCATGCAGCCGGCTTACTGCATTTGGTAGGGGATGGTGAGGTGTGGAATCGCCTGGATACAGGAGTTCCATGACAACCGCTCCCTGGAATTCAAGGAAGGGTAACGTCCCGCCTGAAGCTCCGTATAGCACATGAGCATTCAGCAAAGCCAATTGGAATAAATAAATAGACACTTTTTTGTACCAGCGTCTAGCCTTACGGACAACTAGGTACGGCGCCAACAACTGGTCGTTGAGGTCCACCCCCCCCATATTAAGGTTGTATTCGTGGATACAGAGGGGTTTCGTCACAACACCAGCCGCCGTACGAATTTGGACTGTCGTGTCTGCATGAAGGGAGGTAAGAACGAAAACATTCCTATTATCCCTCCACTTCACAGCGAGCAAGTTATTACACTTCAAGCAGGCTCTCTCCCCCAGCCTAAGACGGGAATCTACAAGCCGCTGGGGAAAGCCCCGGCGATTAGGTCGCACGGTGCCACATGCTCCAATCTGATGATCAAACAAGTGACTAAAAAGTGGCACGCTCGTGTAATAATTGTCCACGTACAAGTGGTACCCCTTTCCGAATAAGGGTGACACCAAGTTCCACACTATCTTGCCAGCGCTCCCTATGTAATCTGGACAGTTCTCCGGCTCTACGTGACTATCTTTTCCCTCATAAACCGAAAAGCTCCACGTATAGCCTGTTGCCCTGTCACAGAGCTTGTAGAGCTTGACCCCGTATCTGGCACGCTTGCTGGGAAGGAACTGTTTGAAAGACAAGCGGCCAGAAAACTTAATCAGGGACTCGTCAACGCAGACAACTTGATTGGGCGTAAACAAGGCTGCAAAACATTGGTTGAAGTGGTTTATGAGGGGCCGAATTTTGTAGAGCCGATCAAATTCAGGGTCTCCACGAGGACGACAAAGTTCATTGTCACTGAAGTGCATGAACCGCAAGATCTGTTCGTATCGTGCCCTGGACATGGAGGCAGAGAACACGGACATATGGTGGTGCGGTGAGGTGGACCAATAAGACCTCAGCGTCGGGAATTTGTGTATGCCCATGTTGAGGGAAAGGCCCAGAAAGGTCTTAAATTCGGAAACCGTAATTGGTTTCCAATCTCTGGCAAGGGAAGGCACTTGGGGATTAGCGGCGATGTGTTGACCAGCGTATATATTACTTTGGTCCACAATAGATCTATAGAGATCTTCCGTGAAAAACAGCGAATAAAAATCGGATGGCTTAAAATCAGCTGTTTCCACCTGAATACCGGGTTGGCCAGTGAATGGGGGAAGTACGGGTTCTGCAGAAGTGGTGGGCACCCAATCAGGATTGGCGAATTCTGCAGGAAGGACACTATGTGATCGACGGGCCTGCCTTTGTCTTCTTCTTGGTGGCAGCGGGACACTACTTGTGCTTGCCACCTCGCCAGCTTGAACTGCACTTATGGGACTCGCCACGTCACCAAGTGTTACTGCAGTGCTGGTTTGACTACGTCCAGGGTGTACTAGGCCGCTGGTGCTTGCCAGTTCACCAGAAGGAATAGCGGCGCTAGTACTTCTCTGCTCCATACGAGAGACCTGCGGTTCCTGCACCTCAACAACATCAGAAGATCGGGATCGGGTACGCCTGACCTTAGCAGGGACCACACCTTCGTCGCCAGAGCTATCTGTCATGGAGCCGCTGTCGTCTACTGGATCGTATTCTGAGCCTGATTCTGACAGATGAGTGACCTCCTCTTCACTATCTGACATACTCAGAAACAAGTAGGCCTGTTCACTAGTGTACTTGCGATTTGCCATTTTGGGCTCTAAATTTAGTAGTACACTAGTGAGATTCACAGGAAAAAAAGCTCCTAGGCTGCTGGCGAATGAATCAAAACGCTACCAAAAAAAACTGTTAGCGATCGCAGGGATCAGGCCTGACTCTGCGAACGCTGCAGTTATGTGTGCTTAGTGTTTTGGAAGTGACAGTGATCGATCGATACTGCACTTGGGTGGGCTGGGCTGGGCTGGGCGGAGGGGGAAAACGCAGGTGCTAGCAGGTATCTGGGCTGATCCCGCTAACAATGCGTTTTTTGGAACCCTAAACTGCTGGGACGCTAGTATAGATCTGATCAGATCAGATATTGATCTGTTCAGATACTATACCACTAAGGGAGGTGTATGCTTTGCGCGTGGGTGTTTGCGGTACTGGCACTAACCTGGGGCGACGCAGACCTTATTTGACCCTAACACCTAATTGATATCACCCGCCGGGCGATCAGGGGGTTAAACCGATAGTTGGGTAATAAATGGCGGGTGCCCTGACAGTATAAAAAAACAAGCTAACTAACCAGCGTCACCCGTAACAGTTATACGGTGATCACTGGTGAAAGGGTTAACTAGGGGCAATCAGGGGGTTAAAACCTTTATTAGGTAATATATGGGGGTACCTGACGATATATAAAAACCTGACGGGGGACCTAAATAACTAAATAACTAACTGGCTAACCAGCGTCACCAGTGACACTTATACTGTGATCACTGGTGAAAGAGTTAACTCTAGGGGCAATCAAGGGGTTAAAACCTTTATTTAGGTTGTAATATGGGGGTACCTGACCTATAAACCTATTTATAATCCTATATAAACCTGGCGGTTACCTAAAAAAAAAACTGGCTACCTAGCGGCACCAGTGACACTAATAGAGCGATCAAAAAAAAACGATCGCTTAGTGACACTGGCAAAAGGGGGTGAAAGGGTTACCTAGGGGGCAATCAAGGGGTTAAACCTTTATTGGGGGGGGGTAGGGGGCTACCTTGGACCTAAAGGGGCCTAAAACTAACTGCCCTGACAGTTATTGCAGTCACACTGACACTAAATGCAGTGATCAGTAAAATAAATGATCACTGCAATCAGTGACACTGTGACAGGGGGGGCAGGGGGTGATCTGGGGGGTGATCAGGGGGTGACAGGGGGGTGAAATGTGTGCCTATGTGTACCTGGTGTCAGTGTAGTGTTTGTGCACTTACTTGATGTCTTCTCCGCTCGGCGTCCCGGTCAGAAAGACCGACACGAGGAGCGTGACATCACTTCCCCTTGCCTGTGTTTACAATTACACAGGAAGGGGAAGGAAGCGGACGAATCCCATTGGCCAGAGCGATCGGGAGGGGGTGGCCAGAAACGACTGGCCGTTACCTCGTCCCGCATCGCTTCTGAAGCCATCCCGACCGTCCCCGCCGGCGGAGGGGGGTCCGATCGGACCCCCCAACCGCCGGAAGAATGTCACGTACAGGTACGTGATTCTGCCTGTACGTGCCATTCTGCCGACGTATATATACAGGGGGCGGTCGGGAAGTGGTTAAGCAACGAAAGTAAAAGTCTACAAACAGTTGCCCACGCAGGGAATTTCCACCAACAAAACAGAGAATGAAAACACCAAGCCATCAGGCTGTCTCTTTAGCAGCACCGCTGCTTTTTGTCAATATTCCCTCAGACCATCTTACCCAGCTATCCAGGCTCTCTTGGTTCACTCAGCCTGTAGTTACAGCCCCCCTGCTGAACGTGCCCATTCCCTGGCCTCTCAGTAGGGGATTTCCAGGCACCCTGGAGAGAAAGTTAAAAAGAGAGAGAGTTGCTGTACCCTGTAGGTAAAAGAGCCAAGAGACTAAATGACCACCAGTCTCCTGTCTATAGGGACCTGGAGCAGTGCAGACCCATCGTTAGGTTGTCTGCACGCAGGCCAGGGGCCAAAGGACTGAGACACAGAGACCTCTACTGCTGTAGAGGAACCCAAAGCCTGAGAGACCCCTTGCGGAGAGAGCCTACAGTCAGGAAGAGTTAAAGGTGGACCATTTATGAGGACTGGGAATTCTGGAACAGCTGAAAGCCAAGTTCATGGGACCAGGCCTGCTGCCTGCCAGGGGTGGTGATCTGAACTACACATCCTAAACTATTGCCACACACAATTTACAGTGTAGAGACTGCTCTTAGCTTGCAGCTACTCTGACACTCTCCTCCCACATTCTTTAAGGGATAGTGCACCACATACAGAAGAGCCCCACAAACACTGTTTTCTATTGACTAATCAGGCACCTTGTACTGTAGTCAGTCTCTGGGATACCCCTTATTAGGCTCCGTGAATCCACCAAAGGGATTCACACAAATAGAGCTTTCTTTTGGTGATATTTAATCACCACTGGGTTTTTTATTTTTTGCTAAAAAAAATGAAAAAAACTCAGTTTTCTGTCATAAAATTTTGCAAGTAAATAATCTTTCTTCATGAATTTAGGCCAAAATGTTTACTGCTACATTTCTTTGGTGAAAATAAATATACATGTGCATTCGTTTTCATCCGAATGCATTTTCGTCCAAATTTCGTGTATTTTCGTTATCGCTTTAACAAACGATAACGAACGTGCAGAATCCGAAAACCGAAAGATCCAACATAAACAAATGCTTTATTTTCGTTTTCGTGTTTCGGAAAACAGAGAACCCATCATCACCAGTGGCTCCTGCAAGGATAAGCATAACAAAGGTGTCGATAGTTTAACCATAGTTACATTGGACCAGCTTGGACCAATGTAACTATGTATATATCATACATGGCCAATGACCCTGGAAGCTGGAAATTACTGAAGTAGACATCACTACTCCAGTGATCTCCACTTGCTTCCGGGTCCTGTGCAGTGTTACTGGCCTGATGCATTCTGAACACAGGAGGTGAAATGCTTGGCACGGGCGCCATTTAGAGAATGCTTTGTATTTCCTGGCAACTAAAAAAAAAAACAAGGTCCCAAGCTGAAAAATACAACAAGAAAAAAAATTGGCTACACATACTGTAAACTTCAGCACTTCAGTTCACAAAGCTTAAACACAAAAATAAAAATTAATAATGAGGGCCTATTTAGGCCAATTAACTTTAATTTTCTAATCTCATTGGAATCTGCTGAAAACATACCCTGTGTAGAAAAGCCAGCAAAAACTATTTTATGTCTCCGTTGGGGCTCATTTGCATTCCATATTCACTTCAAGCATTTTATTGACAGTCATTAAGATCAATTCACAAAGTTTTAGCACTAGGATAAAGATCTTTATTTTAGCTATGTGACTATAATTTTCAAATCTCTCAGCTAAAAATAGCTTAAACTTTTTTTTTATTTTTTTTTTAATAAGGGTCCATTTCCTGCTATATTGGCTTTGCAAATTGAGCCTGGTGCCAGAGGGGGTTAAATGATCCATCAGTTTTAGGTAGACTGGCCTGTAGTTTGTGACCCTGTTGGAGAGAGGGGGGTTCAAACCATTCCCCACACTATCAGAAGATAAAAAAAAATGGGATGGAGATACCATGGCAAAAGAACTCTGTCACAGATATAAATAAATAAAGAAAAAAAGGAAAACCAATTATACTTACCAAAGTTTCTGCATGTTCCGTCAGTCTTTTGTTAGTTGCAGAACATAACTACCAGCAAGATTTTTACATCCAACCCCCACTGCCCCTGGTGGTTTTATGCAGCACCATTAAAGTGGTTCTAAAGCCAAGACATTTTTTACATTTATGCATTCCCAGCATTAAAGTGGTTGTAAAGGCACTAGTTTTTTTTACCTTCATGCATTCCCCACAGCCCCCCCCCCCCCCCCCAATACTTACCTAAGCCCCCTGTTGATCCAGAAATGTCCACGAGAGCCTTGTCTCTCCGAGGACTCGTACTCATGATTGGCTTCTGGCAGCAGCGGGAGCCATTAGCTCCTCTGTGTGTCCATGTGTGACTGGACAAACAGAGCTGTGGCTCAAGAGTGCTTAAGCTGCTTGCTGTGGGGTCACCCAGCACGAGGGAGGAGCTAGGAGCGTCGGCATGGGCCCCAAGAAGAGGAGGATCCGGGCTGCTCTGTGCAAAACCATTGCACAGAGCAGGCAAGTTTAACCACTTGTCACCCGCCATATAGCAGAATGACGGCGGCAAAATGGTTGCGATATCCTGACCGAACGTCATATGACGTGATCAGGAGAACACCCATGAGATCTGATTCCTGCACAATTTGGCAGTTCGCACTGTGATATGCAAACTGATCTGGGGGTGTCTTGAATTGACACCCCTAGCGGTTAGCATAGGGCAGTGTGAATCGCCGACAGGTAACATGCGATGCGGGAACCCGCACTGGAATCGTGCTGGTTTCTGCATTGCATATATGTGAACCGGCACTTAGTGGGCACTAGATGTCCATGCTCTTATCACACTTCAGGAGTGAAAGACCACTGCACACCAATGACATCACTATAGTCCAGATCCCAGATAGCAAGGATAACTTGCCACAAATTCATGGCAGTGTTTTAATTGTAAGTCTTGTTAACTTGCTGCACATTTTCACTGGCAAGTTGTACACTTGCAGAGCACTTGAAGCACACATTCTATTTTCCAATTTGTAGCAAATTTGCGTGGCAAGTCTCTAGCAAGAGCAAAGTAGCAGTGGTGAGTTTACAGCAAGAGCTCTGCAAGTCTACAGCATGAAAATTCAGGCACAGTGACCCTTGTGGTGGGATGACTATTGAACAACATAACTGAACCAGAGCTTGCAGCAGACTTGCAGAATGTTTTCAAAGAAAGTTGATCTGGAGTCATGCAATGCAGACTTAGTGTCAGGAAGACTTGCAGCAGACTTGCAGAATGTTTTCAAAGAAAGTTGATCTGGAGTCATGCAATGCAGACTTGCTGCAATTGGGCAACAAACTTGTGAAGCCTGGCAAGTCTAGCAATAGCTTAGCAAGTCATTTTCAAACTTGCAGCACAATGGCTTGCTATCTAGGATCCCATAGAGAAAGCACAATTCACATAACAGCATACAATAGCAGTCCTCATTTAAGACTGCCCCCTATAATGCGTTTCACCCAATAGGGCTTAAGTTGGGTACACATGGGCCAAATGTCGGGAGACATCGGATGGTTAAAAAAAAAACATCCGAAATTCTGCCCGTGTGTATGCCGGTTTGTCCAACAGAAGCCAGTCATTTGTCCAGCTTCTGTCATACAAGCATGCTGAAAAACCAGCAGCCAGACGACTCCTGATGGCAGAGAGCGCTGATCGGAGTGTTCAACAACAGCTCAGCGGGGGAGATCACTGCACCAATGTCGAATGGTTAGTACAGTGTCTCTGACCGGAGTTGACAGTTGAACTGTAGTGTGTACCAGGCTTTAGTAATAGAGATCCCCACCACTAAGCCCTATTGTGTGAAATGAGTTAGAGGGGGCGGTCCTAAGACAGTAACTGCTATTGTGTGCAATTGTGTGGATTGTGGTTGCTCTATAGAATAATTTTGGACTTTAGTAATATCATTGGTGTGTGACGGTCTTTCATTCCAACAGACCACCCATGGTGCAAATTTTGGCTGGTTCATCAGAAACCACATGAAATCCACATGACTAGCTTTTGTATAAATGGTCTTTAGGTGTTTTTATTTTAACATTTGTGAAATACAACATACAATAAAAAAAAAAAACTTGTAGTAAATAAAATGCATGTATGATTAGAAAATGACTTTAAGTGACTGATAGGCTTTATTACACAATGACATGTCTGACAAGTTTAAAGAAAATAGGGAGCTCATTTCAAGACTCCCCAATACAAAGCAGTCTCTGTTTCTTTTTTTTAGCCTGTATTTTGTCCACATATGTTGTATCCGCAGTGCGCACATTGGTGGAAACATCATTATAAGTCAATGCCAAACACTCTAATTACACAGTCTGCTCTGCATCCAGGCTTCACGCTGACTACAATGTAAACACTTTCCACCTAAAACCTAAACATGTCTTGCCGTGAAAACCCAGTTCCATAAATATCAATTAGTGCATGTGTTTCATTTTCCAGGCAGCGCTCTTGTCGGTTCTGTTCCCATCACTTTCTCCTGCTCTGTCAGGCCTTACCTACGTCACTGGCCCAACTTTCCGCTGTTTTAATGGGTTTATCATTCAGTGGTTCATTTATTGTAACTTTCAGATATACACCACACAAAGAACACATGGGGGGAGTAAATCTCTTGGTTTCTGCTCCATCATATTCTGCTTTCATTTAAAGTAGAACTATACTCACCTCCACTCCAGTGATGCTCTGTCCAAAAGCTCCCTGCCGACCACTGATATCTTCTTCCCGGGCTTCTAGGTTCTGTTATTTTGTTTGGCCGGGCCCAGATGACATGACTCCTGTGCATGCACAGGACTTCATTTATCTCGGCAGATACCACAAGTATACCATGCAGGTAAGATACGTCAATGCAGAAGAGACATGGTAGGTCTCTTCTGTATTAAAAAGACTGCCCGTATTGGACTCAAACCTGGGTTCCTAGTAGAGGCAACTGGGTCAAAAAAGTGCAAGATATTATGGATGGTTAGCGACCTGTCAAGGTAAAATGGAGAGGCAAAATATGTTCTGCCTGGCAACATTATACCTCAAGGTCATCAATCCAGTCGGACCTTATTGCAGATTCACCCTTAGAGAGGAGGGAATAGATCTTCTACTTGAACATGAGTTTTTGGATTGATATTGCGAGCAGTTGGTTAGTGCTTGTATGGAGTGACTATTTGTATTGGTTTTCACAGTAATGCCCCGTACACACGGTCGGAAATTCCGACGGAAAATGTCCGATCGGACCATGTTGTCGGAAAATCCGACAGTGTGTGGGAATTTCCGACGCACAAAGTTTGAGAGCTGGATCTGAAATTTTCCGACAACATGGTCCGATCGCGTCAATTCCAATCGTGTGTAGCCTAGTCCGACCGACAAAGTGCCACGCATGCTCAGAAGAAATTTGGAGACAAAAGCTATTGGCTACTGGCCTCTACATAGTCCCGTCGTACGTGTTGTACGTCACCTCGTGCGGAGTGATCGGATTTTCCGACAACTTTTCCGACCGTGTGTGGGCAACACCAGTTTCGGACAAAATCCGTCTGAAAATATCCGAAGGATTTTGTGGTCGGAATGTCTGACCGTGTGTACGGGCATAAGAGTGATCGCGTCCTGGAATGGGTATCCCTGTTTTATTTCCCTCCTTTCTTCTTGTTTTTTTTTTTTTTACTTCATCCTTCAATATAGTCTGTTATGGATCACTAACTTTGGTGCACCAGTTGTATAAATATTTTACTTGTTGACCTTCCAAGATTACAGGGTTTCATTCCCTTCAATATACTCAATGTTGGTTCTACGGACAAGAGGTTATCATTTACATGTGTCTTTAAATCTAGCGGTTAGATTTTCCCTGATGTTTACTAGGCTACATTGCCATCTGCCCATATAATAATAATGTGTAATTTTGAAGTTTGTAAGGCCTAATTGGTCCATACTTGACTTATATGGGTTTATAAAGACAATTGTCAGTTGTAAACTCTAATGTTCTCTTTGAGGGGCTTTCTTTGTTCCTTTTATTTGCTCATTTAGAAAATATTTGAAATAAAGATTAGCCAAAGAAAATATTTTTGCCCCCATGGCAATTTTTTGGGGAAATTAAAGTTCCTATTTTTTTCTGTTCTGCAAATATGTATCACTAAGTATTTTCACCTACACCTGGTAAGGGGCTCCAACCCAGATAGCAAGCAACTGAGCTGCAAGTTTGAAAATGACTTGCTAAGCTATTGCTAGACCTGCCAGACTTCACAATTTTTTTGCACAATTGCAGCAAGTCCGCATTGCATAACTCCACATGACTCCAGATCAACTGTAAGTCAAACATTCTGCAAGTCTACTTCAAGTTCTGTTTCAGTTATGTTGTGAAAAAGTCTTCCCACCACAGGGGTCACTGTGGCGTGCAGAGCTCTTGCTGTAGACTCACCACTGCAATTTTGCTCTTGCTAGAGACGTGCTACACAAATGTGCTACAAATGGGAAAAGAGTCAACTAAACTTGTGCTTCAAGTGCTCTACAAGTGTACAACTTGCCAGTGAAAATGTGCAGCAAGTTAACAAGACTAATGCCGCGTACATATGGTCGGATATTCCGATGGGAAATGTTGGATGTGAGCTTGTTGGCTGAAAGTCCGACCATGTGTATGCTCCATCGAACATTTGTTGTTGCACTTTCCACCAACAAATGTTGGCTAGCAGGTTCTCAAATTTTCCGACCAACAAAACGTTGTTGTCAGAATTTCTGATTGTGTGTACACAAGTCCGTCGCACAAAAGTTCACACATGCTCGGAATCAAGCAGAAGGAGCTGCACTGGCTATTGAACTTCCTTGTACGTCACCACATTCCCACGTTCATAATTGTTGGCCAACATTTGTGTGACCGTGTGTATGCAAGACAAGTTGGAGCCAACAACCTTTGAACAAAAGTTGACCTGGGGATTGTGGCCTGTAGCCAAGGCATTCCTAGGATGACAGGAAACAAAGGTGAGGAGATGACATCTAGACGGAGTAGCTCCTGGTGACCTGGTGGGATGCTGGTGAACAGGGGTTGTGTCTCCAGAGTAATAGGCCCGGACTTGATGTTTGACCCATCTGCTAGCCGTATGGAGAGTTGATGCTGCTTAGGTATTAATGGGATGTTATGTTGTAGAGCGAAGGCATGATCCACAAAGCAGCTACATGCGCCAGAGTCAATTATAGCCTGGACTCAGAGTATTTCTCCTGGGAGCTGTAAGGAAATAGGAACAGCGATGTGAGCGGCTTTTATTAGAGACAAGGCGAAAGGCACACGGGATGATGAATTGAACTTACGGATCTTATTCGGGCATGTGTTGGCGTAGTGCCCAGCTTCCCCACAGTAGAGGCAGAGGTTGTTCTGGCGACGCCGCTGTTTCTCCTCGGGTGATAATGGTGAGCGGAGTAGGCCGACTTGCATGGGCTCTGGTGCTCCTGAGGTGGCAGCAGGCACGTTGGAAACGGGAGTAGGAGGGTAGTTGGGACCTTTGGGTAACACCCATGTGGGGCGTGTCAAGCTGGACCTCTCGGACCTCCGCTCTCTTAAACGACGGTCTATCTGGATAGACAGCTGAATCAAATCCTCCAAAGAACTAGGGATTCCCACTCGGGCTAGCTCATCCTTCAGAGCTTCGGAGAGGCCTATGCGGAACTGATAGAGTGCGGCGTCGTTCCAAGAGGTGTCGGAACTCCACCGCCTAAAGTCTGTTACGTAGTCCTCTACTGGCCGGCGCCCTTGTTGGAGGGCATGGAGGCTGGCCTCTGCTGTTGTGGTGCGCTGAGGATCATCATACAGCTTGGCCATTTCATCCAAAAATGAGTCCAGGGTATCCAGAAGAGGGCTGGCTTGTTCCAACATACGGTGGGCCCAGGTTTGAGGCTCCCCTTGGAGTAGGGAGACTATGAACCCCACCTTAGTGCTCTCCAGGGAGAAGGTACAGGGGTTGTAGCAGGAAGTAGAGCCGACAAGCATTCCTGAAGGAGCGGAACTTACTGCGGTCCCCTGAAAACCGTTCCGGTGGGGGCACACGAGGTTCTGGGGGTGGCATCATTACTGTGGGTGCTGATGCAGAGGTTGCTGAGCCAGAAAACCGGGATGTCAGGGAGGCCTGATGAGTTGCAGAGCCTGGGGACATGGATTCCACTCTCTGTTCTAGTTGATGATAGCCATCTCGCAGGCCCTGGACTGCCAGGGTAAGGGCCGACATCTGTTGGCACAGAGCTTCCAAAGGCGAGGCACCCCCTTCGGACTCCATTCTGGCTGGATCGTACTATCACGTACCTTACAGCGGAGTCCGGATGCTGGGGATGGCCTCGTGCACGGTTCCGGTCCCAACACCCCTGGTGGTGGGAACAGGGAGTGCTGGGGCACGAAGGGGTGCAAGTGCCTGCGGCTGGTAGACTGGTGCTTGGAAGTACCGGTTCCTCTGGAGAGCTGGTGTATACGTTGGCATCCAAGACTGTACTCAGTAAAGGCCGAACAGGTGGATGTAGGCACTGCGAGATCAAGACGGGAAACAGGTCAGCAACTGGCTGGCAAACAAGGTACAAAGCGGAAGGCAAGTTCGTGGTCAAAAGCAGGCAAAAGGTTGGCAACTGGCTGGCAAACAAGGTACAAAGCGGAAGGCAAGTTCGTGGTCAAAAGCAGGCAATAGGTTGGCAACAGGCAGGTGATAAGGTACCAAATTAGAGAGCAGAGACGTAGTCCAGGAATCCAAGCCGAGGTCAAACCAAAGGGAACAGTCAATAAGCGGGGTCAATCCAGGAAGGGTAACAGGGAAACCAGGTGAATCAGGAACAAGGTAGGCAGGAACTTCAGGCAGGTATTCAGGAGATAAGACTGAAGACGATCCAGCACTGACACCATGTGAAGGCCCTGTTTTATATAGGGCGCCTTGTGCTGGGATTGGTGGAGGTGCGGGTCCGTGCGTGATTACGCACACACGTTCGTGCTGACGTGGGAGTGCGTGCCCTCGTTCGTATTGACAAACGAGGGCGCGCACAGGTCAGCGTTGGTACGCGGGTACGCCCGCACGTTCGGTTCCGTTGGGAAGGCTGCGCATGGGTATTGGCGCTTGCAGAGTGGGGATTCACCCCTACTGGACGAGGACGGGTATGGAAAGCGTGAGTTCTCTGACAGTTGGCTAGCAGGTTCTCAAATTTTCTGACCAACAAAACGTTGTTGTCAGAATTTCCGATTGTGTGTACACAAGTCCGTCGCACAAAAGTTCACACATGCTAGGAATCAAGCAGAAGGAGCCGCACTGGCTATTGAACTTCCTTGTACGTCACCACATTCCCACGTTCGTAATTGTTGGCCAACATTTGTGTGACCGTGTGTATGCAAGACAAGTTGGAGCCAACAACCTTTGAACAAAAATCCACGGTTTTGTTCTAGGAAAGTCCGATCGTGTGTACGGGGTATTACAATTCAACACTGCCACAAATTTGTGGCAAGTTATCCTTGCCATCTGGGAGGGTTTGTGCCTGATGTGGAGTAAACAAACTTTGTATCTTTGGAACGTTATGTTCTGTTCTAGTTCCTGGAGCGCATTACATAGCTTTGGGCAGGAGTAGTCTCTATTATAAAGACCACATCTTAACTGGTAGCTAAACCTCATTAATTAGCCTTAGCTTTCCACAAGCTCCGTCTTTCTGCTGTGGGAACCTGCTGCTGGGTGAAAAGGCTGACTATGGACAAAACAAGTGCTACTTGATTGTATTGGGGTGCCCACCAGTGGACACCATGTTTGCCAGAAACCAATCAATGTTTATTTATTAGCTTGGACAAGCATATGTTTTGTTTGTTTTATGGTATGGACTTGCCGTACAAACCCCGGCTGCATTTAACTTGTCTCTTAATAAAAGTCCAGAACAAACCTGCTCAGACTGTTCCTGCGTGTTCCTGTTCATGATTTACTACTGCCGATCATATCGTATACATATTTACTTACTATCCCTACTTGCTAGTTTCATTGTTTTTTTCTAGCTGTGACCTTGAAAATAATAGTCAGTAAATATTTGACATTATTGATATCCATAAAATCAGGACATATCCTTCCATAAAGCAAAATAGAAATTGTATCTCAGTCCTAGTACCCCTGGGGGTAGAACTAGAGAAGTTGCTTAGCTTTAGACATGTTCAATTCATTTAGTTCCTAATTCGTTTTTTAACGAATTTTGAAAAATTCGTTAATTCCGAATTTCCGAATTTTTCAATTTCCGAAATTTCCGAATTTCCGAATTTCAAAATTTGCGAAATTACGAATTTCCAAAATGTCCCAATTTTCTGAATCTCCGAAATTCCGAATTTCGAATTTTCAGATTCACGTTATATCGTCCAGGGGTGGAGTGATGGCACCTTATATCTTCCATTGATTACAACTTATATCTATCAACAGTGGAACTTTATATCTTTCAGCAGTAACACTTTATAGCTTCCAGTAATGGTCCTGGATCAGCTCAAGGTTGAGGGCCAAGAGAGGCAGCTGAAGAGGGCCCAGTGTTTTTACGTGGAGGCACTAAGTGGCGAGCTGCACCCTCCTCATCACTGCCTGTAGAGATACTGCAAGTGGCAGTAGATGTGCACCTAGCACCAATCACTGTCTTCCACCAGCAGTTTCCAGAGCTTGCCCAAGGCTAGGATGAGGAAGTTCAGAGGGAAGGCTGAGTCTGCTCTGTCTCGTGAATCTGCTTTACCTCCCAACCACTTCACTGGATTGCCCTGTCCTGGCATTGAGTGGCACTTTATAACTTTCAGTGTTCACACATTATAAGGATGGATGTTTTAGCAGCACCTCAATTCTCAGGCTGCATTCTTCACTCCAGCATGCTCCATCACTAGTATGCAGCCCAAGACTCACAGACTGGCAACTTCCTTTTGAGGATTTTGCTTTGTGGCCGATTTCTTTAAAGCAGATCTATACTCAAATTGTCAAGGCTTCATTGTACAAGTTCTGATTCATCAAATTAATAAATGGCAAAAAAAGCTAGAATGTTTGTTTTTTGTTTGCAGAAAGTGCTCCAAGCTCCCAACTTTGCATGTCACATGACCAAATGCTGGCACGTCGGCCACATGGTCTGTATTGGATAAGAAGCTTTCCGTTTAGGCAGAGCCATTAATTAGCTGGCTGTGATGAATGCCAGCTAATTATGAATGCCATCTTCCCAGACCTCTCAGACAAATAACATTACATAAGCATGTGCAGAATTAAAAAAAATTCTTTTGTTTTGTTTGGATTTGTTATTTACATAAATTTGTTTAGTTAAATTTGTTTAATTCAATTTCTGTTTTATTCGAATTCGAATAGATTCAATTCTTTTCTAATTTGAATCAAATTCAATTTGAATTCCATTCTAAATCAAATTTATTCTATTCAAATTTTTAAAGATGGTTATATTTTTTCTATTCTATTCCATTCTATTGTATTTTCTATTCAATTTTTTTTATGTTCTATTATATTCTGTTCATTTCTTAAAAACAGTTATATTATTATATTCTTTCTATTCTATTCTTTTCTATTCTATTCTATTCTTTTCTATTCTATTTGAATTCAAATTTATTCTATTCAATTTATTTATTCTATTCGAATTTCGGAAGATGGTTATATTCTTCTTTTTTTTATATATTGTATTGTTTTTTTCTAATCCATTCTATTCTATTCTATAATTTTCTTCTCTTTTCTATTCTAATCAATTCTATTCTTTTATTTTCTATTCTATTATTCTATTCAAATTCAAATTTTGGTAAATGGTTATATTTTTTATTTTCTATTCTATTATTTTCTATTCGAATTAAAATGTATTCTCGTTGACATTTCGAATTCCAGAAAATGGTTATATTCTTCTATTTTATTCTATTATATTTTTTTATTCCTTTATTTTCTATTCTATTTTATTCTGTTCTTTTATTTTCAATTAGATTTTGTTCTGTTTTACTTCGTTTATTCTTTTATTTTTCTGTTCTATTTTTTTTTTTCTATTTGATTTTGTTCTGTTTTACTCTATTCTTTTATTTTTCTGTTCTATTTTTTTTTTCTATTTGATTTTGTTCTGTTTTACTCTATTCTTTTATTCTTATATGTTTCTGTTCTATTTAAAAAACAATATATATTTTGTATTCTGTTCTGTTTTACTGTATTATATTCTATTCTTTTATTTTCTATTCTATTCTATTCCTTTATTTTGTATTCTGTTCTGTTTTACTGTATTATATTATATGCTTTTATTTTCTATTCTATTCCTTTATTTTCTATTCTAGTTTATTCTCTTTGGAAATCCAAATTAGATTTGAAAATCATTCAAATTCAATTTGAAAACTATTTGAATTCAAATTTCATTCAAAATTTTGATTTGCTTTTTTGGATTCGTTGAAAATCGTTACTATTGTAACTTGGAAATTCAGATACATCCAAATCTCAGAATAAGGACAAATTTGTCCGAATTTCAATTCTGGAACAAAAACGAACCGCACATGTCTAAACATGGCATCAGGAGGTATCGCCTTCCGAATACCTGCAGACCTTATTTCACCATCCTCAGTCTGTTGTGAACTTTGAAGATGAATTTCCTCACAATGAATATAGCTACACAGGTGAATGAGGGTGTGTTTTAAAGTGTGTTTGCCTCTTTATTTAGAATGTGTAAAAAGTAAACTTTACTGAGAATAGTCTGGGCATGGGTTCATTTTATGTTTACATACAGCTATGCCACTTTTTTTTTTTTTTTACTGCTTGCTAAATGAAAGTCAGCTCTGCACAGCCATGTCCACATGTTAACAAAGAACAGCCACAAGCTCCTACTAACCTCCTTTTTACCCGATCTTCCACATTGGGAGAACTGCTTCCAATTAAGAAGATTGGTTACAGATTCAATACAGCCATTAAGAAGTAGATGATTTTATCCTTGTATTAAGACAAATCTGTCTCACACAACGATAAGCTCGAGCCACTCTCCTTCAGTCACACGAGCCCATTTGATGTGTGCGATAAATTTAACATTATTAATGAACTGTGAGGTTTTTCTATCTGAGACAGAATGACTAATCCTGTAAATGTATGTGTTTTCAGTTAAAGCAGAGGGGGGAGTGAATGTATATGTAGCGGCTTTCCAGGCAGTGACACAAATCCATACATTAAATAAATGGCTGCTATCAGAACGAGTTGTTTTTGTGTGTGGGAATCCGGGAGGAGGGGGTGAGTGTCTACCACGCTGTGCCAATATTTCCTTTACTACAAAACTGTATATATCCTGCCCACATGTATATATTATTAGGCGTCCTTCAAGTATGACCATTACTGTAAAGTTTATTCACTTTTATGAAGCAGTACAGGGGCCATAAAACAAGGACCCATCCTACTGGGAACATCTGAAAAGGGAAATCTTCAAGAGGGATCTCTGGGACATGTACAGTGAGGGAAAAAAGTATTTGATCCCCTGTTGATTTTGTACATTTGCCCACTGACAAAAAAATGATCAGTCTATAATTTTAATGGTAGGTTTATTTTAACAGTAAAAGATAGAATAACAACACAAATTTCCAGAAAAACGCATTTAAAAAAAGTTATAAATTGACTTGCATTTTAATGGTTGAAATAAGTATTTGATCCCCTATCAATCAGCAAGATTTCTGGCTCCCAGGTGTCTTCTGTACAGGTAACGAGCTGAGATTAGGAGCACTCTCTTAAAAGGAGTGCTCATAATCTTAGCTTGTTACTGGTATAAAAGACACCTGTCCATCCATCAATCAATCAGATTCCAATGTCTCCATCATGGCCATGACCAAAGAGCTGTCCAAGGATGTCAGGGACAAGATTGTAGACCTACACAAGGCTGGAATGGGCTACAAAACCATCGCCAAGCAGCTTGGTGAGAAGGTTGGTGCGATTGTTTTCAAATGGATGAAACACAAAATAACTGTCTTCCTTGGTCTGGGGCTCCATGCAAGATCTCAACTCGTGAAGTTTCAATAATCATGAGAATGGTGAGGAATCAACCCAGAATTACACAGGAGAATCTCAATGATGATGATGTTAATGATCTCAAGGCAGCAGGGACCATAGTCACCAAGAAAACAATTGGTAACACCGTGAAGGACTGAAATCCTGCAGCACCCCCTGATCAAGAAAGCACATGTACAGGCCAGTCTGAAGTTTGCTAATGAACATCTGAATGATTCAGAAGAGAACTGGGTGAAAGTGTTGTGGCCAGATCAGACCAAAATCCAGCTCTTTGGCATCAACTCAACTCAACGTGTTTGGAGGAGGAGGAATGCTGCCTATGACCCTAAGAACACAATCCCCACCATCAAACATGGAGGTGGAAACATTATGCATTGGGGGTGTTTTTCTGCTAAGGGGACAGGACAACTTCACTGCATCAAAGAGACGATGAACGGGGCCATGTACCGTCAAATCTTGGGTGAGAACCTCCTTCCCTCAGCCAGGGCATTGAAAATGGGTCATTAATTGGGTGTTCCAGCATGACAATGACCAAAAACACATGGTCAAGCTAACAAAGGATTGCCTCAAGAAGAAGCACATTAAGGTCATTTAGTGACTTAGCCAGTCTTCAGACCTTAATCCCATAGAAAATATGTGGAGGGAGCTGAAGGTTCGAGTTACCAAACATCAGCCTCGAAACCTTAATGACTTGGAGAGGATCTGCAAAAGGAGTGGGACAAAATCCCTCCTAAGATGTGTGCAAACCTGGTGGCCAACTACAAGAAACGTCTGACCTCTGTGATTGCAAACAAGCATTTTGCCACCAAGTACTAAGTCATGTTTTGCAAAGGGGTCAAATGCTTATTTCACTCATTAAAATGCAAATCAATTTATAACTTTTTTGAAATGCGTTTTTCTGGATATTTTTGTTGTTATTCTGTTTCTCACTGATAAAATAAACCTACCATTAAAATTATAGATTCATCATTTCTTTGTCAAACGTACAAAATCAGCAGGGGACCAAATAATTTTTCCCTCACTGTATGTAGCTATTGGATGAGTATTATGAATGAGCAAATCTGAGAGTTTTAATTTCTCTGAAATTCCTGTAAAAATTGGAAGAATTCGTCAAAATTTTGTCCACTTGGTGAAATACTTTGGAGTCAGTGGGAGAAGGCAACATTTAGATATTTTTGCTAATTTTTAAAGTCTCAAGTACATTGCAAAAAATTAAAAAATTATAAAAAATGCCCATTTTACAGGCGTGACTTTTTTTTCTGCCTCTAATTGCTCCTCTATGGTAGCCTATGTGTCCATGCACACACTGGCATTTACAGGCGTTTAGAGGTAGAAATCTGAACACATCAAAATCGCATTCAGGAGAGGAAGGTTTCATAGTAGGTAAGGTTGATTATAATAAAGGATAATAGTCCATTCAGTTCAACCTGTGTAGGAGTATGTGTGTCATGTTGATAATCATTTCCCATATCCCTGTATGTTGTGTTCACTAAGATGCACGTCCAAGAGTCTTTTATAAATATCAATACGCCCCACTGACACGACCAATTGTGTAAGAGAGTTCCACATTCTTATCGTCCTGACAGTGAAAAATCCCCTACACAGATTGAGCTATTTATCCCATCTTCTATATCATTTATGAATAAATTAAACAGAATTTTTCCCAGGACAGAGCCTTGGGGTACCCCATTAACCACTCCAGACCAGTCTGGGTATACGTTATTTATCACTATCCTTTGGACTCGCCCCCATAACCAGTTTTCTATTGCATGTCTTTTTTGCAATATAAAGCCTGCCTACTCACAGTTTTTAAAAATTAGACTTTAGTTCTGCTTTAAGTGTCAATTCTTTTTTTTTGCAAATTATATTTTTATTGATTATACACAACAGTGTACAGAGAAATACCAACCTGCAATAGCAGAATATAAAACCATTACAAAATAAAACACAAAACAAACTAGACATTTGCCCCACAGAACATGCACCAAAGTGCTCATTCTTATTACTTAATACATATATAGGAAGTCCAATTTTGCTGAGAAAAAAACAATCCCCTGTGGGTGATCAATGTACATTGCGGGGATTTTACCAAACTTTGTTTAATATTCCTACTTGTTTCTGCTCTGAAGAAAAAGCTGTTTGTAGTGTGCAGAGTGAATCTGAATCAAAGTGACTTTTTCAATAATAATTAATTAAGAAAGTTTCAGAGTCTGCATCCTTTTAGAAGTAATTAACCCTTCGGGAGTATTTTACCAGAAATGTAATTTTTGTTGCTGAGGATGCCTAAAATCTAACAAATCGAATGCAGACTTCTGGGAAAATCAGTGACAGCGAGCCATTTACAGCAGGAAATTATATTTCTGGGGAAGAACACTTCTAGGATACCATATTGTATTGAATTTTCAGAAAATGACAGCGGCTGCAGATTGAAAAGGAGAAGTAAATTTTATTACCATTCAATGTACAACATGGTTTGTGTAGCAATTGTATATGCTATATTATTTTTTTTTCATTTGCTATATTTTTTTCCATGAAAGTGGATTTACCCTTTAAAGATATGTCCGTCACTAGATCAAACATTGCAAAATAATATGGCTTTAATCATCTGATTAGTCAAGCTATAAGGGGGCTGCTGTCCACATCATATAGCTACTCAGTTACTGCATTGCTGCATGTGGGTTAGACCATGCTAACACTTGCCGTCCAATTGTAGTAGCACAGCCACTGCAAAAAAAAACTATCATGGCCTAATATTTTTATGTTGTGCTGTGTCTTCCAATTGCTCTGCCTTCCCCTTTCAGCTCAGAATTAAGATCTCTCTTTGCCGGACTTGTGTTTCCCATGACACCAACCCTGACAATGAGCTTGAGGCCACGTCAGAAAGAAAACAATTCTTCTAGCTGAATGGAGATATTATAGCCTTCTCATAGGAACCGAGGAACATGGCTTAATGTGGACAGGATGACAGATGCACAACGGCTTTTCAGGACGGGGGCATGGACAGAATGTTAAATGTAGCGTGCCATAGACACTAAAGTGGGCAGCCGAGTTTCAGTAATTTTATGTAAACTTTTATTTTCCCAGCCAGACTCTACAGCTCCTACTTGCTCCTAGATGGTGACACCAAACCAAGGGAAGAACTGCCACTTTATATTTGGGGTGGATTTTGCTCACATACACAAGCTAGAGAGATAAAGTATATACAAAAAACAGTGTTGCGTTAAACATAAATGCTATACAAATTTAAATCTCTTTTTTCCTTTTTTTTTTCCTAGATTGAACGTAATATGATCAGTTTCTGTCGGCATGAGAGTGAGGTCGCTAAGAGGCTGAACAGGGTGCTGGTCCAGGCATGTGGGTGGATCCCAACTCATCACAATCTTTCCCCAGCCTGCACGGACTCTGTGACGTTAGCCAACAGCGAGCTTCAGCCCGCTGTCTGCTGAAAACGTGTCACAGGAGTGCAGAACAGACTGCACTTCTGTGATCCACAGGGGAAGTACAGCCAAATGAGCTGTGGCTGTACTTCTCCTTTAAGCGACACCTAGAAGTAAAACCAAATCCCAACAATTCATGGTGCTCTGTGTGAGTTAGCTTGAATATGCTAACAGCTTTTTTTCACCACTATTTGTCTTCAAGACAAAAATGTCAAAATATAAATATTAAAATATATAAATGTCAAAATCTAAAAATATCGGGAAATTGTTTTTGGTGAGGCTCCTTAAAAAAATTAGTGAGAGACGACGATGAAGAGTTACTGCAAGCTAAAAAATATTCTACAATGTTTACTATAGCAGCGGTCCCCAACCTTTTTGGCACCGGGGACCGGCGTTGTGGAAGAAAATTGTGCCAGGGCCTAGGGGGTGTATGCAGCTTTTCGCGGGCAATTTATCGGGGTAATGGCTGGTGTTAGTGCTTCAATATTCACGGCACCGTGGTTGATATGGTGTCAAGATGATTGAAGCGCAATATTTCTCTTATTACATTGTATTTGTAGCACTAACTCCCGAAGGAGCTGCTGGCCCTTGATTGGGCTTATGGTTACCTCATCATTCCACCGTGTTCGTGGAGGTCCCATTAAAGAGTTTCTCACAGATTTCAGCTCCGACACTTAGTCCTTTTTTTCAATGCTTTATTGACAGAAAAGACATTCCAATAGAGGGATGGAGGGTTAAGGGGAATTCAGGTACCTTATAATTGCGGGTCAGGGGTGCTACTTGATCCAGAGGACAAACAGCTCCACAACTGTATTCAGCAACCACCGGATAGGCCTCTCTTACTGACCTAGCAGCTGATGCGATGCTCGGTCATTGTCTCAATCCTCTGTCACAGGATTGTGTAACCAGTAACTTTTGCAATATCAAAGAACAGTCACACAGTACCAGTTTCTTTCAGCCGAGCCGGCGATACTGTGAGGTAGATGACCCGGGATGCGTCCCCCAACTGAGTCTCCAGGCTCTTCTAGAGGTACCAGCCTTGTTGCTCGGTCCTCTCTCTTAAAAGTCCTCCCCTGGATCCTCCAGTTGCTTGGCTTCTCCCAGCAGGCAAGACAGCACAGGACCACCCCTGGATCGGTAGGCCCCAAGACTTCTGGGCTTACCTTTCAGTAACGAAGCCTCGGGCCAGCAGGCCAGGAGACAAGTTGAATGGCAGCAGCACACCTTAGACCATCATCAGGTCGGAACACACCCTATCACGGGGTCTGTCCCTTAAGTACCCTCTCCCAGAAAGAACAGTGGGTAGACCACTCCCACTGGCTGTTCCCGAGTAAAGAGGCACTCAATACGCCCAGCTTGTTGCAATTTCCAACCTTGGCCAACACGAGAGCGCCACCCCCTCGGCCAAGGGGAAAACCATGCAACCCAGCTGAACTGGAACAGAACCAGAATTTTAACATAATCAGTCTGAGCTAAACTACAGCTCAGACAAAACTAAATTTCTACTTATAGCGTCTGCCCATCAGGAGCAGGGCGCTACATAATATAGAATGAAATAGTTCAACTCACCATAATGTAAAATGTGCCATCAGATGCGGATTATCACTTGCCGCGTCGCCTGCCTTCAGATGCAGCTTGTCACTTGCCACGTCGTCTGCCACCAGATGCGTTTTGTCCCTTCACACCTCACCTGCCACCAGATGCATTTTGTCCCTTGCCACGTTGCCTGCCACCAGATGCATTTTGTCCTTTGCTACGTCACCTGCCACCAGATGCGTTTTGTCCCTTGCCATGTCACTGGTCACCAGATTCGGATTGTCACTTGCCACGTCACCTGCCACCAGATGCAGATTGTCACTCGCCACGTCGCCTGCCTTCAGATGCAGCTTATCACTTGCCACGTCACCTGCCACCAGATGCGTTTTGTCCCTTGCTACATCGCCTGTCACCAGATGCATTTTGTCCCTTGCCGCGTCGCCTGTCACCAGATGCGGATTGTCACTTGCCACGTCGTCTGCCTCCAGATGCAGTTTGTCACTTGCCACATCGCCTGCCATCAGATGCAGATTGTTATTTGCCACGTCGCCTGCCACCAGATGTGGATTGTCACTTGCCACATCACCTGCCTTCAGATGCAGCTTGTCACTTGCCACTTCGCCTGCCACCAGATGTGTTTTGTCCCTTGCCACGTCGCCTGCCTCCAGATGCAGTTTGTCACTTGCCACATCGCCTGCCCTCAGATGCAGATTGTTATTTGCCACGTCGCCTGCCACCAGATGTGGATTTTCACCTGCCACCACATGAATATTGTCACTGCAGTGGTGGCAGCACAGGCATGCGCATTAGTTCAGAGGCAAGCCTGGAGTAGTGGGTAGTGAGGGAGAACAGCCGTGATGGGGGGCGGGTGGTGAGAGATGATTTCATCTCTCTGCTCCCCTGCCTTACCTCCAGCAGTGTAGCGGTGTTCTCCCGCACTGTGAGAGCGGAAGAGCAGTGGTGATGGGCGGGCAGTGAGAGATGATCTCATCTCTCTGCTCCCTATCCTCACCTCCAGCAGTGTAGCATCCCCACTGTGAGCGCGGAAGTGCGGTGATGCAGGCGGGCGTTGAGAGATGATCTTATCTCTCTGCTCGCTCGCCTCATCTCTAACAGTGTAGCGGCCCCGCTGTGAGGGCGGAACAATGGTGATGTAGGCGGGCGGTGAGAGATGATGTCATCTCTTTGCTTGCTCTGCCGCCGCACGTCAGACAGTGCAGGCTTCGCAGCCCGGCTGCAAACAGGCCATGGCCTGGTAGTGGGCCGCAGCCCAGGGGTTGATGACCCCTGTACTATAGCATTGAACCAATACTTCCATCAACATCTCAATATGGTTAGGGTTACTTATGATAAATTAAAAAAATAAAATCTTATGATATTTTTCCAGGGTGTTCCAGCAGCGCCTAAGGCTCGGTTAACACTGGATGCCGATACGGCTCCCAGCAGGGGTGATGTGCGTTCTAGTTCATCGTTTCATGTCCGATTTTAGCCCAAATTTTGGGCTGAATTCGGACCTGAAATGGACCAAAAGACGCACAGGACTCCTGTGCAAATTCACACCAGAGCCGCATCGGAGATATGTGAACCGGCTTCATAGAGAGCCGGTCACATTCTCCTGCTATTGTGAATTGGATGCAGTGATCCCGCATCCAATTCGCAATAGTTTGAACCCAGCCTAAAACATCATGGACATCTAACTAGGGCCAGGCAGGGAAGTTCACAAAAAAGTATCACGATAAACTCTGTGACCACTGTCACTATCTTGGAAAGGCTGAGAAATTTGCAGTTAAAATACTAAGCATCTGTTTATAAATAGTTTTTACAGAGTTCGGTAACACCACAGAAAAGGTGAAACCTTTAATTTTTTTTCTATTTCCTGGGATGCAGCAACACCACATCCCAGAGGTAGACTTGGTAACTTTAGCAGTTTGAAAACTTCAGGGAAAATTATGATGATGATAATAGAAACATGTGTATTAAAGATAATGTTGGCACTGCCTGCAGTAAGCAGCAGTAAGCAGGCATGGTTGGTTAATTGGTGAAATGTAATGTCAGACATCAAGTGTCACAATCTATTGGAGGTACAAGCAGCCATGAGACAGGACCTTTGGAGCAGCAGCAGATTTCATTTTTTTTTTTGCCATGCAGCACCTCAGTAAAAGATCACTGACTTGGGAAAGCTGATGAAAAAACTATTTTTAGATTGTTTGTGGGGTACAGCAACATACATCAAAGAACTATAGAATTCCAACTGAAATGGACAAGGGGGTCAATGATTTCAAAAGTTTTGTCATGCTGAAATATCTTTAGTGTTCAGTCTTTAGAATATTATAATTGTATTAGTCTAAATTACCCTAAATTACCCTTCAAATACTCAAATATCCTCAGAACTGATATGAAATATTGACCACTTAGAAAGTCCCAATCTCAGTTGCAAATGGTCAGATGAAGTCTCATGCCGCCTACACATGGTCGGACGGAATCAGATATCAGATGAAATCAGAAATTCCGATCGTGTGTGTGCCTCATCTGACTTTTTTTTTTCGAAAATCTTGGCAGACCTATAATTAGAACATATATTTTATATTTCTGATGGAACCAATTCTTATCGGGAAAACCGCTTGTCTGTATGCTGTTCCGACGGACCAAAACGACGCAAGCTCTGAAGCAAGTACGAGACGGCAGCTATTGACTACTGGCTATTGAACTTCCTTTTTCTAGTCTCGTCGTACGTGTTGTACGTCACTGTGTTCTAGACGGTCGGACTTTGGTGTGATCGTGTGTAGGCAAGACAGTTTCAGCGGAACTCCGTCGTAACGCCGTCGGAAAAACCTTCAGAGTTTATTCAGACGGGAAAACCAGTCGTGTGTACGCAGCATCAGTCTTCCAGCAAGGGGTATTGAGGTTAATTAATTAAAGGCAAATAGGTTCACAGAATACTACTTTTTGCTCACAATGCATCCCTAGCTAGCAGGTATCAAAAAGGAGGCTATAAATCCTCACTAGATGGTACAGAACACCAGCTGTGTTGCACCAGATGTTCCCCCACATATCAAATACCTGTTGGCGCTGTTCAGAGCCTGACGGGACACTCCTTCACATTTTTTGAGACTGTTAAAATGTAATATTCTGGACAATGGTGAGCCAAACCATCAAAACTATTACAAGTGTATCTCTTGAGGGAAATCCGGTGGTCTTTTTACTACACGATACTCCACTTTCTATCAAAAAATATAAAAATTTACTCTTGAAACACCCCCCCCAATCAGATCCCATTGGCTAGACAGGATAACTGAGATCCAGGAAATGGAGAATCGTACAATGGTGCTAAAGGACCTAGACGAGAAATATTGGAAAATTTTGACTCCATACTTTATTTACAAAGACAAAAAGAAAAAGGGGGATCTCAGAAACCCCTTCTACCTGTGCACCCTAGAATGTAAACAAAATTATATACAATGCAATAACAAAATATTAATAAAAATCAGTGTATAAACAAAGCAGTAGGTAGTAAGACTCAAAGCCTCAATATGTGAAGAAAAACAACTGTGATTTCATACCGCGCTAAAGCATTAAAAAAGAAATGTATAATCCTATATTTATAATGACTATCAAGTGAATATAATATAGACAGAAAAGTCCAATGATCCACCACCGATTAGTTAGACCCACATAAAGTGCTGGTAACTCTTCTATACATCAAACGTGACGGTTTAGAAAACATATATGACTAATGTTTCCAGTGCATCTACTTCCACCAACTTCTAGGCAAAACGGCCTACTCACCAGATGAAATTGACACCCATGACAGGTAGTCAAAAACAGCAAGATAAACAGATGTCCAAAGAAACGGCAGCTCAGAGTTAGGCACATTCACCGAATGGACATGGCATCAAAAAGACAAGAACAGAAGCTCCTCATAGTGCAGTACCATTTAGAAAATGTATTAAAAATATATTAAAAATATAAAAAATATGTATAGTGCAACTTGTATATTTTTAATACATTTTCTAAATGGTACTGTACTATGAGGAGCTTCTGTTCTTGTCTTTTTGATGCCATGTCCATTCGGTGATTGTGCCTAACTCTGAGCTGCCGTTTCTTTGGACATCCGTTTGTCTTGCTGTTTTTGACTACCTGTCCTGGGTGTCAATTTCATCTGGTGAGTAGGACATTTGCCTAGAAGTTGGTGGAAGGAGATGCACTGGAAACATTAGCCATATATGTTTTCTACACCTTCACGTTTGATGTACAGAAGAATTACCAACACTTTATGTGGGTCTAACTAATTGGTGGTGGATCATTGGACTTTTCTGTTTATATTATATTCACTTGATAGTCATTATAAATATATGATTATACATTTCTTTTTTAATGCTTTAGCTTTTGTTTTTCTTCATTTATTTACAAAGAACAGACCCTTGTAGCCTCTCAGCAGTAGCCTCTCCATGATCTTGGATCTAAAGAGCTTCTTCTGTGCACCTCCGGGGGGTGGGTGATCAAGACCCTACTATATTTCTCCCCATAATCATTCTTTCCCTTTCTCCCCACCCCTCCTTTTTTTTTTTTCTTTCTCTTCCATGCATCTACTGATCTTATCTTGGCTTTTTCTGATTTGGACCAGGTTAGGTCCTTAAGTTTACTAGTGTAATAAAAATGTGAGGGATTGTACTGCCTGCTGATGAATGGAGCATAAGTCCAAAATAATGCCCTGTATGCTGATTGTACTAAAGAATAGAAGTGTACTTAGGGGTGCGATATGTAGGCCTTATGAATACCTTACACTGTAATGTTTGAATTGTAATGGACATGATTTGTCATTTGTTTTCTGGAATAGTGATATAGCTTCTATTATAAAAAAAGAATTACAAAAAAAATAGTCTGTTCACTTTGTAAAGGGATTTGCTTTTAGATTAGTGAATGAGGCAAAGCTCTGCGGACTTCCATCATCTACCGATTTTACACCTTGGCTTCCAGCCCAGAACATCACTGGGCCCTCTCCTGGAGAAAGCTGAGGTTCAAAAATCCCACAAGAAAACCCTTCTGTATTGTGCAGGAGTACATTCTTGTGGAACTTTGGATCCTTAGCGTTTCCAGCAACCCGGGAGAAGGTCCAGTGACATCACCTTCATCGAGGGGGGGGGGGGGTTGTTTATAAAATATGTTGTTTCTGCTGTGTGTTTTACCTGTTTTTGTTATTATTTTTATATAATAATTAGAGAGTAGAGTCTGATCTGGATAGGAATAGTCATGCAGAGTACTTCCTCAAACCTTGCATGTACCAGGCAGTTAATATAGCGGCACCTTGGAGCACATGCCAGCACTCTTCTAATGCCCTCAACTTGACTGGGCAGATGGTGGCATGAGAACTCAGGTACAAAGCTCTCATTGCCTCAAGTCCTTCAAAGACAGAAGAATCCAACTAGCTAGCCTCTACTGAAAGCTGAAACAAGGGCTCTGTATGAAATGACCCTGTACAGTTGTTGAGATCTACAATTGTTTTCCCCATTCAATCCCAATTAGAGCCGTACAATATACATGTCTTTGACAATGAAGAAAGGACGTACTTGCCTATAAAGATAGCCCTGCAATTCTTTTCTAAACAAAATGGTCAAAAGAAGCCAGATGCTGGAAAATAAAGCAGAAAATTTGTCACAATACAGACAAGCAGGACGGACACTTCACTTCTCATTACCAAATTCCCAGAAGCACTTCACTCTCTGAAACTTCAGACTCCGAGTCTCCCAGCATGTTAAGCACTCAAGTGCTGCGTATTGGCCAAGCACATCCAAGAAGAGAATGAAGGGATTTCACCTCAGGAGAAAATAGTATAGTTTTCAAGACTCTCATGGAGAACCTTGGCGGCTTTTCATTAATCCCAAATATTTCTTTACACATTCCGCCGTCCCCTCCCTTCAATTCTTTTTTGCTGACAGGCTACAGCTAATCTGGTATTTGGCACATGATTATGTATTTGCCACACAAATTTAAAGCAGCTCAGAGGTGGAAGAATGGCTTAATAAAAGATCCCGCTAGAATAGGCTTCTCTATGTTCATGTCAGGCCATTGATTGGAGAGAAAAAAAATGTCATCAGTGTTTACACGGGGAAGCAGAGAAAATTAAATGTACAGGAAAAAAAAAAAAAAAAAGATCTTTACTTTCTCACTACGATGCTATTTACTCTAAAACACTTCAGAATTCAGATTAACATCTTGGAGTGTATAAGTTCACGTGAGGTCCTGAGACTGTCTCTTGGGGATAGCTGCCATGACAAAGAGAGAATTAAAGATAGGAATAGAACTGTAGACTATAAGGGACTCCTATGAAGAAAGAAAATATACTGCACTAAACGAAATACATTTTTTGACATATTTGAAAGTACGTGTTATTTAACACAGGTGGTACTGGTAAAAGGATAGCAATACCTTAACATGGTTATCCTTTAAGTCACCCCCCCCCCCCCAACAGCACCCCACAAAGGCTTATACCCGCCTGTCCACTCTCCTGCCAGACCCACTACTGCAGTTCTAATGGATGGCTTCTTCTTTCTTCAATGCACTCGTTACTGTGCAAAGGCCAACCCATGATAAACAGCCACTCTAAAGGAAAGTAGGTCATGCAGCATGAATTTGGCAAGACAGATCAATATAAGACTTTAGGGGGTGCTGAGGGGATTGGGGTAACCTAATGGATCACTATACAAAAGTTAAATTATTCTTTAACACCATGGTGTTGCCCCCTCAAGGCTGTAATTAGGCACTGTTGGATAGGGCACAGAGGTCATTCGTTGTTATTCCCTTTTTGGCCATTAGATGTTCCCACAGCCAGGAGTCAAGGGAGACTTTGGAATTAGTTTTAACTGAACTCCCTGATTCCTTCCAAGGAATTTCCCCTCAAATACTCCTCAGTAGACATGGCCATTCAGGCCATCATCAGGATAGATCCCGGCGCCTGGCTGTCCAAAGCAGACATCTCAGATGCTTTCAAACTCCTCCCTATCAAACCATCCCTCTGGCGGTAGCATGGTATCAAATGGAGGGAGTCCTATTATTTCAGGACTAAGTTGACCTTCGGGTCCAAGAGCAGCCCATGGCTATTCAACGTCTTCGCTCAGGCCCTCACATGAATTCTGTCACACCAGGCCCACTGTCAGACGGTCATCCACTACTTCGATGACTTCCTGCTCATCGAACAACCAGGCACACCCCCGGAAGATCTAGACAGGTTGAAAGTAGTGTTCAACAACCTCAATGCACCCATAGCCGAGCACAAAGTGGAAGGCCCGGAACACTCTATCACCATCCTAGGTGTCACTCTGGATATGCATTCCATGCAGGCTAGCTTGTATCAGGACAGTTATCCACGACTTCACCCTGTCACAAGGGTGTACCAGAAGGCAGTTGCAATCCTTATTAGGGATGCTCAATTTTGCCATGAGGACCATTCCTCAAGGGCGGTCCTTTATATCACAGCTTTTAATCTTTCTCACACCAGTGCAAGACCCAGATCAAGTTCTCAGACTAGATCCAGCAGCAATAGCAGACCTAGCTATGTGGGGACGAGTTCCTTACTAACTGGAATGACATTTCTATGTTTATCCCAGCAGCTTCAGCTCAGTCTCCACAGGTGGTCACCGATACCACAGGCTCTATGGGCTTTGCAGCTATCTTTGGCAGCCACTGGTTAGCTGGATCTTGGCCCCCTGAAATCCTTTTAATTCCTAATTTCACACAGTCCTCATCTCTATTCGAGCTGTATCCTATTATGGCAGCTGCCCAGGCCTGGGGCAACACCTGGACACCAGGACAAACTGTGGTCTTCACCATGGATAACCAGGCCGACATCATCAATAAAGGCAGATCCAAGGCAAACTGTGGTCTTCACCATGGATAACCATGGATCCAAGACAAACTGTGGTCTTCACCATGGATAACCAGGCCGACATCATCAATAAAGGCAGATCCAAGGCACTTCCTATCATGTCCTTCCTGCGCAGGCTTGTGCAGCTGTCACTCCATCACCAGTTTAATATTCACTGCAAGCATGTTTCAGGCAAATGCAATACTGCAGCAGATGCACTGTCCCATTTCAACTTTACCTTGTTTTTTCAGCAGGAGCCTGGAGCCGACCCTACGACTACTGTCCCACTGTAGTCATTGCTGACGATGGACTGAAGTCCCATCTAGCCAATGCAACCCAGCTCATCAACCACTCCTTAGCACATAATACACTGAAGGCCTCCGGAGCAGCGATAGCCTTCATTTCATATTGCCACACAAAGCTGGTCCTTTCTTACAATACCATCAGACTATACCTAGCCGGCATCCAGCACTTTCTGTCCTTACAGGACCCCAGTAAACCATCAGTATTTACGGCTCATGCTGTCAGGCCTCTCCTACGGGGCATCCAGAAACACCAGCCAGTGGCATGAGTCACACGTGCCATCTTCAGAGACATGTCTGAAATCCTTACCTGTTGTCCGTTTGGTCTTTTGCCCAGCCTGGTCATCCAAGCGGCCATCTACTTGGCCTTCTATGGTTTTCTGCGACCTAGTGAATTTACCGTTAATGGCACCGGCAGTGAAACACTGCTCAGATGTCACCTAACTCGCTTTCAGGACCGCTACTCTCTGCATCTTACACTCTCCAAAACCCAACAAACCGGCCCTGAGGTTGACATAAACTTGTTTTAAACCAACAACGCCTGGTGCCCAGTGGCGGTACTCGACCAGCTACTGTCCCAGCTACCCAGCCAATCTATAAGTAGCCTGCTGCTACCCTTTCCAAACGCCCCCCTGAGTGGCAGCCAGTTCATCAGATATGTCAGGATCCTTCTAGTCAACTTGGGCCTTGACTCCAGGCAGTTCTCTGTACACTCCTTCTGGATTAGAGCAGCTTATACCCAGGGTACCTGACCATGTGATCAAGAAATTAGGCAGATGGAAGTCCACTTGCTTCGCTACGTACATCCTAAATCCTCAGCTGGAGATGGCACAGGCCTTCACCAAGCTGGCTCAATAAACCACTGAACCAATAAAGAATTATTACCCTATCTGAGACTTTTGCCCCCTTTTCTTGGCATACTGACCAGACCACCAAGGCACACCTCAGGCCTATTTATGTTGTATGTCTTGTCGCGTGTTTATGTGATCCATATAGGTCTCGGTCTTAAGGTCCCGACCATAACTAAACAACCAATCACAATTCACCTTGTAACTGTCTCTGCACCAAAAATTATATTATTGAATAATAATAATCTGTCCGTATTTGATTTTTCATAGTAAAGATGGAGAGAGACATAAAAGAAAACAGTTAAATCAACCTGAATTAGCTTGTTCTGGATCGGCGTGGTCCGATGCAAGGCAAAATAAGACTTAACCAGAGATGATCAGCGCCTCCACAAAAAATAAAACCAGTATTTATTAGAATCCAATAAAAACAATACAACCGTTGTAAGAAAACACTGCGCTATATTCAGATAATGCATTTTCTAATGAAGGTTTCTTTTAATCCAACCTTCAGGTTAAAATGCGTTATCTGCACATCCGATAGTATTTTCTTGCACAGACTGTGATGCTTTTTTAATGAATTTCAATAAATGCTGATTTTATCCATATACAGGGAAACATAATTTTATGCCGAAGCATTATCTAGGAAACACTGCTTAATTTCAAGGAATCCAGTTTATATCATTGTACCATGAAAGGTTTCAGCATGATGTATTATTTGAGCTATAACACATGTTGAACAGGCCCATTGAAATCTTTAGTAACTGTACTTTAGGGAATACTGTTTAAAAGTTCCTTCAAACATAAATATGGGGCATGTTAAAAAATATACTGTATACTAATGGGCAAAAGCACATATGCATCAACACACACTATTATACTCATTACTACATGCACAGAAGGTGTGAGAAGAGACTCAGGGGTCTATTTATCATTGTTTGCATTCAAGATTCACTCAACTTTCAACCAATTTTCAAGCATAAAGTCTCTTTCACATGGTCGGCAGTGCTAACTGAAAAGCGATTCTCGATGAAGGAGGCCAAACAGTGATTTTGGAATACCATGTCACAACCGTAAGCCAAGTGCTTGGCTTCTATGGGTAAATTGGAGAGGTAATGCCAAACTAGGAATGCTGAATTACTTTTGCTATGACCATGAAGCAAAGCATCATGGTCACAGCATGTGTAAGAACTCTGGCTGCTTAAAGTGGTTCTAAAGCCACAAGGGTTTTCCCTTAATACATTCTATGCATTAAAGTGTTACTAACCCCCCAACAGTAAAATCAGTCTGTATATGCAGTAAAGCATGCTTGTTATACTCTCTGTTGAACCTAAGGTATTAATCTTCTGCATTGTGTAAAAAGGCTGTTTGATCCTGTCTTCTCTGAAACTCTCCTCCTTGCACTGTCCCCAATATATTTCCTGATAATACAGAGCCAGGAGACAAGCTGCACATGCCCAGTTAAGTGTGTATTGCTAGAGAGTTTTTTTTTTCTTCTTGGGAGGGTACATGTGATCAGCACAGGGCCAATCAGCACTGCCCAGATAGAGGGTCAGGGGTCCTTCATCCTGATAGAACAGTCAGTGCAGAATGAAAACCCTTCCTACAAGCTTTAACCAGACACTGATAGAGATCACAAGACTGCTATATGCTCAGAAAAGGTATTTAGCAGTTTATATTTACTAAAATAAATGCATTTCCATGTTATGTGTACTGTGAGAGACCAGATATAGTGAATGCAAGGTCCTGGGTTTGGTAAAGCTTTAAGGTAAAAATCCTGCTGTGCCTCAGGAGCCCCTCCTTATACTTACTTGAGTCTGATCCACTCCAGCGATGTGCACGAGAACAGTGGCTCTCCCTCCTCATTGGGCAGATTGATAGCAGCAGCAGCCATTGGCTCCCGCTGCTGTCAATCAAATGCTGTAACGAGGGAGCGGGGGCGGGGCCGAGTCACTTGATCTGTGTCAATAAAAGCAGTTTGGGCGGCTCAGTGAGCATGTATGGGTGCCCCCATGGAAAGTGGAGGGCCCTGGAGCGCTGGCATAGGACCCCAGAAAAGGAAGATCAGGGCTGCTCTGTGCAAAACCATTGCACAGAGCAGGTAAGTATAAAATGTTTGTTATTTTACTTTTTCCAAAAAACTAAGGTTTCATGTCACTTATAGCTTTAGTGGGCTGCCGAGGGACCATAAAAATTGAAATCAACCATCTTATTTTACCACCCCTTTGCTACCTTTGTGAATGTGACTGTACAAAATGTGTGAATCTTGGGTGAAAACATTGATAAACAGACCCATTTAGACTGTAAGCTCTTCTTAGGGCTTATAATGATGGAAAAGTTAGGCCTGCAGATATAAATAAAAGCCTGAGAGGGGTTCCAATCTCTCCTCAGTATAATAAACTGCTTTCAATGCTTTCTGTGCCTCGCTTTTGGAAATTTTCCATCATTTCCTTTCCGGTGACTAATGTCACTGGGACATAAAAGGAGAGAAAAAATAAAATCCTGACGAAGGTTCTTGCCCTTCTCCATGCTAAAAAAAAAAATGGCAGCAGCTTCTGACTTAAAAACAATATCTTGCCTTTCAAGTAGATCCGAGTTCACTTAATTTTGTAAGTTTACAAATCAAAAAAAAAAATGATAACAGAAACAACTGCTCATTTGTAGAAAAAAAAAACTGCCATCGCTCATAACTATGACAAGTTTCTTTTGTTCCCAAACAAGCAGCTATTGACTCCAACATCTGCCCTCCTTTGCTGCTGTAATAAAACGTATCAAATCCCAAGCCACCCTCCTCTTGCAGGTAATAAATCACAGATCCAATATTTATGAAAATTCAGAATTATATACTCTGGTTGTTTTACATTATTCTAAAAAGCGTCATTATGAATGTGAAAACATGTGCTGTCAGGCTGATGAATAGCTCTGGTAACCACATGCCGGAGCTGCTACTGAGCGGGAATATTTGGTGAGTTGCCTCTTAGTAACACTGCGGAGAGAGATTAGTAATTAGCACTACTGGGATTTCACAGCTGGAAACTTCTGCGTAAAGGCAAATACAGGCTAAGGATGGAACGAGAGTACTTTATTTCCTAAGTCTGACTTACATGACGCTGGCTGGGTTTCAGGATAAGCTCACTTTTACCTGTTTTCAGATCTAGAAAGAGGGAAATTGCAAATGCCAAGATTGGGTTTGTTTTCGTCAAGGGCTTCTGTTAAATGTTTTGAACCGACAGATGGGAAGGAATGATTTTGTCTATGGAGTCCTGCCCAAAATCAGGCCAACTGACGGAAGTTATGAAATGGTGGATTCTTATGAGTTGCCATGAGTAGATCTCCCCACCATTATTGGAATTTTCCTCAAATTGGGCTACACCCAGATTGTTTTTTGAGTATACAGTAATATTCAATTCATCACCAAGCAAATGTCCGATGGGACCATGTTGTCGGAAAATCCACCCGTGTGTGCGCTCCATCGGACTTTTTCCGACGGAATTTCCGACAGAAAAAATTTGAGATCCTGCTCTCAAATTTTCCGACAACAAAATCCGATCGGACTTTTTCTGACAAAGTGCCACGCATGCTCAGATCAAATTACGAGACCAAAGCTATTGGCTACTAGCCTCTACGTAGTCCCGTCGTACGCAACGAACATCACCATGTTCAGAATGATTGGATTTGTTCGACCATGTGTATGCAACACCAGTGTTGGACAAAATCCGTCGGAAAAAGTCAGACAGATTTTGTGGTCGGAATTTCCGACCGTGTGTATGGGGGCTTACTCTACAACCAGAATGAAATGAGGGAAGTGTAAGTAAATAACTGTCCTATCATAGTACTTTGGCATCCAGGTGTTTTGTACCCCCACCATTTTTTCTGCTTAGCTTTTCTGCTAGGTGATACCCTTTATTGGCTAATCTAAGGTATTAAAGATGGAAGATTTCTAGAGAACTTAGATCCCTTTTTCAGGCTTTATACATTTCAGAAATTATATGTAATTTATGTTCATTTTTTTTTTTTTTTAAAACAGGCATCAAATAATAATAGACCTGCTTTATCCAGCATATAGAAAATTTCCAATAGTTCGTTCTACCAATCCCTGTTATCACTAATGCAAGCCTGTCCTACTGATGACCAATTTCTATCAAGTTCTCACTAAGAATTAAGAGACTGAAGATAATAAAGCATTGTAAAATCTGCCAGCAGAAGGATGTTTTAAATGAGGGAGAACAGGCCAGAATGAACTGCAGAAAAGGAGTACAGGCTGATTTTTTACTACATGAATCAACCTTTTAAAAATTTGCAAACATTTATTACATCAAATATATTAAAATTCACCCATAAACAGGGGGAAAGAAATAAGTAAACAAAACAATGAACAGATTATTGGTCCATAAAGGAAACAACATCACTTCTTCTAATATAGATTGGGCAATAGGTGAGGTGTCCTTCATTACATGGGGGACCTCAACCAACATTATTCCAAAATAAAAACATCTTTGGAATCGTATATAAGTACTGCAATTAATGAATGAATGACTTGTATAGCGCTGCAACTGCAAACTGAATCGCCTCAAGGCGCTTGATCCGTCCTGTGCTTCCTGCTTCTTAGAAGAGGTTGGGCTTGAGTTTTTTTCTGAAGACCCGATGGTTTTCTTCCAACGGATGTTAGTGGGTAGAACGTTCCATAGCCGAGGTCCTTGGACTGCGAATCTTCGTTCTCCCTTTGATTTGTAGTGGGATTTAGGGATGAGGAGGAGGTTTTGGTTAGTTGATCGGAGGCTGCGATTGGGTGTGTAGTGTTTTATTTTCTTGCATAGGTATTGAGGAGCGTTTCCTTGTGTGCATTTGTGGGTGAGGCAGAGGGTCTTGACAGTGATCCGGTCCTTTACTAAATGCACATGTATATGCTGTTTAATGGATTGCTGAAAAACAGTGATAGATTCAATGACAATAAACAGACCCTAAAAATTCCCAAACAGGGCCAAAAGGCCATAAAGACATGGCAGAGCCATACTCACCAAGGTACCCACATCAATGACATGTGGAACTGCAACACCAATTGGCAGTTTCCTGGGCGAGTGCAGGAACCAAGTGGAAAGTAAGTAAGGAAAAACACTAATAGGGGTAAGTGGTAAATAATACTGTACTCTTAAAGAGACTCAAAACAGGTCTACATAATTTGGGGTTACAATTAACATACCACCCCCTCAAAAATTAACCTGACATCATGGCAGATCATACGCACCTAAAAAACTTTTTACAATAGGCTAACACTGAACGGTCAAACAGCGGTGTAATATAAATCAGAAAAAGGTTCTCATCGATGATATATAAGATAAATCAGACCTGAAGGTATTTAAATAAGGATACAGATAATCAGAAAAAGTTTTGAACAATTGGGTGTGTGGACAAGAAGGGTATACGGATTACAAAAAAGGCCTCACGTCTTCCTTCTGGCCTCAAGCATTCCTTTAAATAACACGCCTAGGGGGTCCCTGCCTTCCACCCTACACGTGTGCATGAAATCCCATATGTATTGACACTACACCTCAGATCCCCCGGGGTGAGCACAAGGGCACATTCAAGGGATAACTGGAGGGTGGGGGGGGGGGGGAGAAAGTTGTATTCTGAGGATGGACATGAAAACTCATACTAAGGTAAGTAGAGTGTGTATAGGCTAAAATTCCCCCCATCCTAGTTATGCCTTGAATGTGTCTTTGTGCTTGTCCCGGGGATCCAAGGTGTAGTTTCAATACATAGATGAATTCATGCACAAGTGTAGGGAGTATTTTCATCTGTTAAGTCAATTGTGGTGTTTTAAGATAATTAAAACAATGCTTGCAGATCTATTGTTCTCCCTCGTCCTCCATAGGAAGCAGGTCATTTCCCGTGAAACGCATTGAGTCAACAGGTCCGACATACCAGACCTTTTTCCAAGCATGCAGCCAGACTGTCCAGTGTCCCCCTCCTGAAAAAAGAGAAATCCAAATAAAATCAATATTTGGTGTGACCTCCCTTTGCCTTCAAGACAGCATCAATTCTTCTAGGTACACTTGCACACAGGATTTGAAGGAACTCGGCAGGTAGGTTGTTCCAAGCATCTTGGAGAATTAACCACAGATCTCCTGTGGATATGTAGGCTGCCTCAAACCCTTCTGGCTCTTCATGTAATCCCAGACAGACTCAATGATGTTGAGATCAGGGCTCTGTGGGGCCAAACCCTCACTTCCAGGACTTGTTCTTCTTCTTTACACTGAAGATAGTTCTTAAGGGCCAATCACATGCCCCCGATGATGGTATGGCATGATGGATAAGTATCTGCCTGTATTTCTCAGCATTGAGGACATCATTGATCCTGACAAAATTTTAAGCAAAAGTGCAGAACCAAAATTGTAAGGAACCTCCACCATGCTTCACTGTTGCCTGCAGTCACTCATTATTGTATTGCTCTCTAGCCCTTCGGCAAACAGACTGCCACCTGCTACAGCCAAATATTTAAAACTTTAACTCATCAGTCCAGAGCACCTGCTGCCATAGGTGAATCGCTTAGCCTTGTTTCTATGTTGGAGGTATGGCTTTTTGGCTGCAATTCTTCCACTAATGCCACGTACACACAAGTGGATTTTCCGTCAGAAAAATCTTGGCTGTTTTTCCGACGGAATTCCACTCAAGCTTGGCTTGCATACACACGGTCAAACAAAAGTTCACTGAACTTTTAACCGTCAAGAACACGGTGACGTACAACACTACAACAAGCCGAGAAAATGAAGTTCAATGCTTCCGAGCATGCGTCGAATTGTTTCCGAGCATGCGTAGGAATTTTGCGCGTCAGAATTACTACAGACGATCGGAATTTCCAATTGGAACTTTTTCCGACCGAAAAATTGAGAACATGCTCTTAATCTTTTGCTGGCTGGAATTCGGCCAGCAAAAGTACGATGGAGCATACACACGGTCGCATTTTATGACCAAAAGCTCTCATAGGTCTTTTTGTTGGCCGGATTTCCGATCCTGTGTACAGTAAGGTTTACCTGGTTCCCACTGATTTCCATCATTGCTTTATACCAGGGGTGCCCAACCAGTGGCCCGGGGCCTCCTGCTCTGTGATGGAATAGAATACTGTTATTAATAGTAAGTTTATTACTAAAATCACAGTGTATATATGGGCATATCTGTTCTGCAGTGGTTACTGGGCTGCTTTAAAACTGATCCCCAGGTGCAGAGCAGTGCACCTGAGGGTTACCTGCACTGAGCCATAGGCCCCTTTCACATGGTCAGTCCGACCCAATTGGACCATCCATTCACCTCTAAGGAGTAGCAGATGTAAATGGACTGGTGTACAAATGCCTACCTCCAATCCGATCCGCAAAAAGAAAAAAAAGTAGAGTGGGCTCTATAGAGTAGAGTGGGCTACCATGCACCCGCTCCGCTCATTGTGGCCCGCGACTGGTTACCAAGTCACTTAGGTGGCCCTCGCTCTTCAAAAGGTCGGGCACCCCTGCTTTACACCTTCTGATGTCGAAGGGAAGTAAACATGATGTGTCTTTCATCTGCTGCATTAAGTTTCCTTGGCCAACCGCTCTGTCTATGGTCTTTGACTTTGCACGTTTCTTTGTACTTCTTCAAAAGAACTTGAAGAGCACATTTTGAAACCTCAGTCTGCTTTGAAATCTTTGCCTGGGAGAGACCTTGCTGATGCAGTATAACTATCTTGTGTCTTGTTGCTGTGCTTAGTCTTGCCATGGTGTATGACCTGTGACATGAAACTGTATTCCACAACCTCACCTTAGTAGCAGAGTTTGGCTGCTCCTCACCCAGTTTTAAGCTTCCTACACAATTGATTCTGTTTCAGTTTAATGACCGCTTCACCCTACATATGAAATTGATGATCATTAGCACCTGCTTGGTATAATTGGCTAATCATACACCTGACTCCCTGACTGCAAGTGTACAAAGTGTGCAAGTGTAAGAATTTATCTTGGTTTGAAGTCGAATGGTAGTTCCACCAAATATTGTTTTGATTTAGATTTTTCTTCTGTTCACTCACTTTGCATTTTGTAAATTGATAAAAATAAACAATTAAAATATCTATTTTTGAAAGCATTCTTATTTGACATCATTTCTTTTTACCTGCTTAAAATGTTTGCACAGTAATCTTTATATAAGTAGTTTTTAGTTTTGTTCTTCAGAAATATTTGCAAGTATAAGAATTCTAAATTTTAATATTTAACCCTCAATATACACCGCCTCCGGAGCCCACCAATTTAGGAAGTGAAATCGTTCCATCTTTTCAGAGCTAAGCAGCAATGTTGCAGGACATAAATCTCTATATTCAGAGAGGGAAAGAGAGATTTACGAGCTGCATTTCAAACCTTGTGATAGATTTAATTTTCTGTGACTAAATCAGCATTTCCCCTATGGAATATACCTGTGTACATACGCCGTTTCTGAAATTTCTATGACCCATTGAAATACAACTGGCCTTTATTAAGCCCAATGGGCATATCATACTCCAAACAACCGCCTCATTTATGTACATGAGATGCAGTTGAATACAAGGGACAGTAGCTGACTGTACAGCGGGCAAGCACAAGCTTCTAGATGGTATATTTTGTTTTATATTACAAAACACATGTGTAATTCACAAGGTAGGGCACTCCACCTGTAGACTGCCTAAAATCATGACAGCAGCACAAAGAGTCTCAGTTTATGTTATTCTGGTAGTGGAAAGTAAGGTACGCTTTGACGCAGTTGATTTTTTCCTCTACGTTCTGCTCCTTTACTGTTTAACCATCTCGTTGGGAAAAAAAAAAAAATGAAAGGAAGACTATAGTTAAAGCCCAGTTGAAACCCCGTATTTATAACTGTAATGCAGTCATGATGCATATACAGTAATACATTTGCTGGTCTTTTTTTGTTTTCAAGTAACATCATTAGTAAACTCCCATAGTAATAAATAAGTAGGGTTTTTTGATAAAAGAAGAGACCCTAGTGGTCTCTTCTGATATAAATGCCTCTCCCGGCCTGTCAGCAGTTTTGTAATAAATGTAATAAATTAAATAAATTTATTTTATTCATTTATTTTTTTTATTTTTTGGCCATTCCCCCAGCTGGCATTTGTGACCTAGGCCAAAATGACTGGCTCTGCAGCCTCCTGGGATACTTACATTAAATCTCCCAGGAGGCTACAGGGTGGGCACACAGAAGTCTGTTGGCGGGCCGAAGGGCAGATCAGGGGGAGGGGTGGGTCTTGCACATTATAGAAGTTAGACACTTGCACCCGGAAGGGGCAATCAGCTGACGATGACCAAGATGGCAGTGTGGGACCCATAATATGGCCCCTCAAACAGCGCATAGCAGTGGGTCACTCAAGTGAGTATGTGTTTTGAAGGGTGTGCAGCACTCCAAGTAAAAGGGAAAAAACATGGGGGGTTTAGTAAGTGCTGCAGAAAGGAGGGTCTACCAGACCACTAGAGAGCTAAACCACTGCTTTGTGTGTAAGAGCAGCAGTACAACTCAGTAAATGATGCACCAAAGGGTATTTTGATCCCTGCTACAGCACTTAATGTTAAAAAAATGAAAAAGACCAGCATAGATTTGCTGTACATGGCTGCATTACAGTAATATATTGTGAGGGTTACATGGCATGTACAGTAAAAAGCAGAATGCAGGCTTAGCACATGTATAGCCACTCAGATAAAGTGGTCACTCATAGATCGTTCACCGTGTAGGGTGCTGCTACCGTACCCAAAAAAAGGGCATATATCACAAATGGCAGCCCAGCAAAAGACCAACTTTGTGTTGGTTTATCACATAAAATCCCAATAAAATACATTTACGTTTTTGGTTGTAACATGACAAAATGTGAAAATGTGGAAAATTGCAAGCGGTATGAATACTTTTTCAAGGCACTGTACATGCCATATATCACAAATGGCAGCCCGGCAAAAGACACCGGGAAAGGGTTACAAATGGCAGCAGAAATCAGATCATATTAGAGTTATCATAAAAAAGTATGTTTTTATTATATTGCCAAAGGTTGGCACAATCTCAGGCCCAAATGTAGAAAAATACAGCTTCACCAAGGCTGGCCTATAGGAAGACAACTTGACTTCCTATAGGCCAGCCTTGGTGAAGCTGTATTTTTCTACATTTGGGTCTGAGATTGTGCCAACCTTTTGCAATATAATAAAAACATAAGGTTTTTATGATAACTCCAATATGATCTGATTTCTGCTGCCATTTGTAACCCTTTCCCGGTGTCTTTTGCCGGGCTGCCATTTGTGATATATGGCATGTACAGTGCCTTGAAAAAGTATTCATACCGCTTGAAATTTTCCACATTTTGTCATGTTACAACCAAAACTTAAATGTATTTTATTGGGATTTTATGTGATAAACCAACACAAAGTGGCACATATCTGTGTAGTGGAAGGGAAATGATAAATGGTTTTCCATTTCTTTTACAAATAAATATCTGAAAAGTGTGACGTGCATTTGTATTCAGACCCTTTTACTCTGATACCCCTAACTAAAATCTATAGAACCAATTGCCTTCAGTCACCAAATTAGTAAATAGAGTCCACCTGGGTGTAATTTAATCTCAGTATAAATACAGCTGTTCTGTGAAGCCCTCAGAGGTTTGTTAGAGAACCTCAGTAAACAAGCAGCATCATGCAGGCCAAGGAACACACCAGACAGGTCAGGGGTAAAGTTGTGGAGAAGATTAAAGCAGGGTTAGGTTCTAAAAAAATATCCCAAGTTTTGAACATCTCACAGAGCCATTGTTAAAAGAAAGCCATAAGAAGTTCTGTTTGCAGTTTGCGAGAAGCCGTGGGGGACACAGCAAACATGTGGAAAAAGATGCTCTGGTCAGATGAGACCAAAATTGAACTTTTTGGCATGAAAGCAAAACGCTATGTGTGGCAGAAAACTAACACTGCACATTACTCTGAACACACCATCCCCACCGTGAAACATGGTGGTGGCAGTATCATGTTGTGGGGATGCTTTTCTTCAGCAGGGACAGGGAAGCTGGTCAGAGTTGATGGGAAGATGGATGGAGACAAATACAGAAAAATCTTAGAAGAAAACCTGTTCAAGTCTGCAAAAGACTTGAGACTGGGGCGGAGGTTCACCTTCTAGCAGGACAACGACCCTAAACATACAGCCAGAGCTACAATGGAATGGTTTAGATCAAAGAATATTTATGTGTTAGAATGGCTCAGTCAAAGTGCAGACCTAAATCCAAATGAAAATCTGTGGCAAGACTTGAAAATTGTTGTTCACAGACGCTCTCCATCCAATCTGACAGAGCTTGAGCTATTTTGCAAAGAAGAATGGGCAAAATGTTTACTCTCCAGATGTGCAAAGTGGGCAGAGACATCCCCAAATAGACTTGCAGCTGTAATTGCAGTGAAAGGTGGTTCTACAAAGTATTGGCTCAAGGGGGCTGAATACAAATACACGCCACACTTTTCACATATTTATTTGTAAAAAATGTTGAAAAACATTTATCGTTTTCCTTACCTTTCCTTATCACATACAATCCCAATAAAATACATTTACGTTTTTGGCTGTAACATGACACAATGTGGAAAATTTCAAGGGGTATGAATACTTTTTCAAGACACTGTATGTAAATGTTTTTGGGGCTGTCATAACAGATTAACTTTATATTTTATATGCATTTGCCTATAATTCTGTGGTAAAGCTATGTAAAAGTAGAACCCCAGCCAGAATATTTTCTCTAGTTTTGGATAGAGAGTTTTTATTGCTCATTGGAAGAAAAACACATATCTGGTCTAAAGAGGCAACACTTATCTGTCCCTCCATCCTTTTCGGTACTGTTCCACACAGACTCGCCTCTCAGCGATCCAGTGCTGACCGTCTAATGGACTGAATGAAGCCCAGTGTCATTCTACCCACTTCCTGTGAACTCAAGGTGTAAAGAACCCGACCTCAACTCAAAAGATAATGTAGCAGAGTACTGCACCACTTCATTTTGTGGCACCACTTGGAAACTGCCCAACTCTTCAGAAAGAAGAGGGTGAACTCTGATGTCACTGGGCCGGACTAAAGTTTCTTTTAAAAAGGTACAGTATGTATGAAGATTGATTTTTAAAGTGAGGGTGAAGGGAGAATCCAGAGACCAGAGTTGGTCTTTAAATGGTTTCATTTATCTCTTCCATTCTCTCTTCCATTTTCAAGTTGTTACTCCAATCTTTTCTAATGGATCTTTCTATGGCAAGCAACAAAGTCATTTTAGAGTAGCTATGCAGAACATAAATGTGGAAGCACTGTTATTTGTAAAAAATGTTATGATGGCATTGATCTTTAGCAGTCTCTTGTAGCACACCCCAGACTGGTTACCTGGGGGTGAGGGTTAGAGACAAAAAGGCCAAACAAATGTTTCCTTAACCACATCAATACCAGGCACTTCCCCCCTTCCTGCCCAAGCCAATTTTCAAATAGAAAAAGATGGACATTTTTGAAAAAAAATATGTTTTTCTTTGTTTTTGTTAAATTTTTGTGTAAATAAGTACATTTTCTCCTTCACTGATGGGCACTGATGAGGCTGCACTGACAGGCACTGATAAGGCGTCACTGATGGGCACTGATGAGGTGGCACCAATGAGGTGGCACTAATGAGGTGGCACTAATGGGCACTGATGATGGGCACTAATATGCGGCACTGATAGGCAGCACTGATGGGCCCTGGTAGATGGCACTGATATGCAGCACTGATGGGCATTGATAGGTGGCACTGATGGACAGTGATAGGCGACACTGATGGGCACTGAAAAGTGGCACTGATGGGCACTTATAGGTGGCACTGATGGGCACTGATAGGTGGCACTGATGGACACTGATGGGTGGCACTGATGTACACTGATAGATGGCACTGACGAGCATCACTGATAAGGAGGCACTGGCAGGCATTAGTGATGGGCACAGATTGGCATCAATTGTGGGCACTGATTGGCATCCCTGGTGGCCATGAGTGGCATACCTGGTGGTCACAAGTGGTGGGCATCCCTGGTGGTGTCCCTGGTGGTCCTGGGTGGGTATCCTTGGGGGGCTGTGCTGATAATCAATCAGCGCAGACCCCCCTGTCAGAGGAGCAGCTGATCGGCTCTCCTCTACTCGCGTCTTACAGACGCAAGTGAGGAAAAGCCAACACACGGCTTTTCCTGTTTACACCTTGATCAGCTGGTTGGACTCTTTGCCTAGATCGGATTTGCAGTGTGTCAGACTGACACGTCGCACCACTGATCCCCACGCTGACGTTCATATGACGTTCGGTCAGGATTACTAAACTACTTTGCGCACGTCATATTGCTTTATGGCTGGCGGGAAAGTGGTTATTTATTTTTTCTGAGACAGCACATGGGATAGTACTTACATATAATGAAAAGTGTCCCTTGTGCTGAGTGATATATGAAATCCTCTGTCCTCTGGTGCCCTCCCATACCCTGCAGCACCGGAAGACTATGGCTGCACGATATGAGAGGTATGGTAATAGAGCCCAGGGACCTGTCACAGGCATGCCCACTTGACCATGCTAACCCTTTCCGCCCCCTCCTCCATTCATAGAAGCCATACTACAACTTCCTTCCCTGAAAACTGCTCTGTGAATGGATGAGACAGACTTTTCATTCATTCATTTCATTCACAGGCATTCATCCGTTTGCCCTCTATTGCACTCTATGAATTGAGTAGAAGGGTGGGCATAGTTGGCACTCTTAATGAGTGCCTGTGACAGGTTCCTCGGTTCTATTAACCTCTGCATCACCAGAAGATTAGGTCTGTCTGGTATGGGAGGGGGCAGAGGATGGAGGATTTCAAATATGACAACAATCTCCAGCAAAAGATTTAGCCCCCTTTCACATTGGGGCGATTTGACATGCAATTTGACATGTTTTGAGGAACCATTAACATTACATTGGCACCCACATGCAGACTGCAAGGGCAGTGCGAGCAAACGCACCATGGGAAGCATACAGAGAGCGCACCAATGTGAACTGGCCCTAAGATGGCTTTTATCCAAGTAAAACTGGCAGAAACAGTAACAAACTGACCTTATTCAGATCCATTTCAAACAACAAGGCACGGTTAACAGCAAATCATTTCTAGCAAAAAATGCAGGTTTTAACATGTTTGCGGAAAAATGTAAAAATTGCCCCAGTAGACAGGTGGCTAAGAGTACTATATAGAATGGATGACTCTATATAGAGTGGTCAACAATGTAAATGTACAGAATCCACATTTCCTGAATCTAGTATGATTTTATACTGAGCTCTGAATTCTGAAGTATTTTTCTTTATATGAAAGAAAAAGGTCTTTTAACACAAGGGCTCTTAAACTAAGTAAAGCACAATATGACTCCATTGCTGAGACTATTTTTAGACAATAGACCAGAATTTCGTATTCCCGTACAAGATCAGATCATTAGTAGGGAAAACATATGGCTCTGTCTGCGATGAGAAATGCACCTCTGTTTTATTTTGTATCTTACAATTTACTTTTCTATTCCAATTTGATACAGGAAATCTATTGGAGAACTGATGTGTGATGCATTTTATTAATCACGGCTACGATCTATCGACAAGCATGTTTTTATTTTGAAGAGAACGGCACTGAAATGTGTTTTAAACAGAGTGGAAATGAAAGATTCTTTTCGGGCGGTGGGGGGTATACATTTATTTCCATTAGCTGATACATTTGCAGTTATTTTGCCTGTCTTTGGTAGTCCAATAAAATCTAGTATGTGAAACTAAAATGCAAAAACCCCTAGTGCTGGACTTTTAAGGCACGTACAAGATAGAAAAGTATTATGAGTACAAAAATAGTTTATTAATTAACCACTTAAGCCCCGGACCAATTTGCAGCCAAAGGACCAGGCCCCTTTTTGCGATTCGGCACTGCGTCACTTTAACTGACAATTGCGCGGCCGTGCGACGTGGCTCCCAAACAAAATTGGCGTCCTTTTTTTCCCACAAATAGAGCTTTCTTTTGGTGATATTTGATCGCCCCTGCAGTTTTTTTTTTTTGCGCTATAAACAAAAATAGAGCGACAATTTTGAAAAAAATGCAATATTTTTTACTTTTTGCTATAATAAATGTCCCCAAAATATATATAAAAAAACATTTTTTTTCCTCAGTTTAGGCCGATACGTATTCTTCTACATATTTTTGGTAAAAAAAATCAGCGATTATTGATTGGTTTGCGCAAAAGTTATAGCGTTTACAAAATTGGGGATAGTTTTATAGCATTTTTATTAATATTTATTTTTTTTACTAGTAATGGCGGCGATCAGCGATTTTATTGTGACTGCGACATTATGGCGGACACTTTGGACATTTTTGACACATTTTTGGGACCATTGTCATTTATACAGAAATCAGTGCTATTTAAATCCACTGATTCCTGTGTAAATGACACTGGCAGTGAAGGAGTTAACCACTAGGGGCGGGAGGGGTTAAGTCTGTGACGTGTGTGTTTTTTTACAGTAGGGGGGGCGTGGCTTTACGTCTGACATCACTGATCGGCTTTCCCGATGACAGGGAACAGCCGATCAGTGACAGGCAGTGTAGGAAGCACGGGGAGAGGTTTGTTTACACAGACCTCTCCCTGTTCTTCAGCTCTGTGACCTGATCGCTTCTCAGGACCGGCTGGGCTCTCAAAGGGCCACGTACAGGTACGTGGTTATGCCCAGCCGTGCCATTCTGCTGATGTATATGTGCAGGAGGCGGTCCTTAACAACTTCAGCCCCGGACCAATTGGCAGCCAAAGGACCAGGCCCCTTTTTGCGATTTGGCACTGCGTCGCTTTAACTGACAATTGCGCGGTCGTGCGACGTGGCTCCAAAACAAAATTGGCGTCCTTTTTTTCCCACAAATAGAGCTTTTTTTTTGGTGGTATTTGATCGCCCCTGCGGTTTTTATTTTTTGCGCTATAAGCAAAAATAGAGCGACAATTTTGAAAAAAATGTAATATTTTTTGCTATAATAAATATCCCCAAAAAATATATAAAAAAACTTTTTTTTTTTCCTCAGTTTAGGCCGATACGTATTCTCATACATATTTTTGGTAAAAAAAATCGCAATTAGCGATTATTAATTGGTTTGCGCAAAAGTTATAGTGTTTACAAAATAGGGGATAGTTTTATAGCATTTTTTTTTTTTACTAGTAATGGCAGCGATCAGCGATTTTTATTGTGACTGCGACATTATGGCGGACACAGCGGACATTTTTGACACATTTTTGGGACCATTGTCATTTATACAGCAATCAATGCTATTTAAATGCATTGATTCCTGTATAAATGACAGTTGTAGTGAAAGAGTTAACCACTAGGGGGAGGGGAGGGGTTATGGGCTGTGACGTGTGTGTGTTTTTTTTACATTAGGGGGCGGGGCTGACGTTTGATGTCATTGATCGGCTTTCCCGATGACCGGGAACAGCCAATCAATGACATGCAGAGTAGGAAGAGGTTTGTTTACACAGACCTCTCCCCGTTCTTCAGCTCTGGGACCCGATCGCGGCACACCAGCGGCGATCGGGTCTGCTGGTCCCGCGGCCGGGGTCACGGAGCTCCCGACCGGCGGCGCGCGCGTGACCCACGGGCAGGCATTTAAAGGGCCACGTACAGGTACGTGGTTTTGCCTGCCCGTGCCATTCTGTAGACGTATATCTACATGAGGCGGTCAGGAAGCGGTTAATCGGTTAATAGTATATAAAAGCATAGCATAAGGAATGCGTTTACAACGTTGTAAATGCATTCCTTAGAGTTAGTTAGTTAGTTTAGAGTTACAGAGGAGCTCTAGCACTAGAATTGTTGTGCTCGCTCTAACGTTCACGGCGATATCTCACATGAACACCGTTTACATATGTGTGTTGCGGCTTACATATGCGGCTTACGTATGCATGGACTTCTGCACGTGAGCACGGAGGGATGAGGGCACCTTCATTTTTTTTTATTATTTATTGTACTTTTTATTTTTTGTTTTTAGACTGTCTCTTTAATTTTTTATTTTTTTTTGATCACTTTTATTCCTATTACAAGGAAAGTAAACATCCTTTGTAATAGAAATAAGGATGACAGGTCGTCTTTATGGAGAGATCTTTTTTGACCCCAAATCTCTTCTTTACCTTTAAAAGCAAAAGATCCCAAAATACATTTTTTTAAATGAATCTTTTGCTTTAAAAAAAATAATAATTATTTACTTCATTTACTTCCAGCCTGGATCGGAAGTGGCATCATGGTGCAGCTCTGGTCCTCCTAGGGCATAGAGGTGATCAAAGAGTATCTACTCTTTGATTGCCTATTGGAGCAGCCGATTGCACCGTTGGATCTCTTCTCAGGTGTACCGGCGGAAACGGTAAGCCAGAGAAAAAAAACGTTGATTGGCGGGGGGGGGGGGGGGGGTGATGTGTCTCCTCCCACTGCTTCTGAAAGCATTCCATCCATGAGCTGCTCAGATCGCTTTCTAGACAAGGCTAGCCACCGGCTGCAAAAAAACAAATATTCGGTTATGGCAGAAATCTTTAACCATAATCTCAGTAAACCACTTGCGAACCTCAACGTATATATATATAGTGCGGACAGCAAGTGGTTAATAAATAAGAAGGCTTCAATTGGGCTTTAAATAAACCTGTCATAAGAAAAATGAAAATGTCAGTTGCTTGGCTGTCATGTTGACGCTCTGGCTTAAATTCTTCCCAAGTCACTGACCTGGGCCAAGTATAAGATAAAAGATAGAAACGTTAGAGAAAAAGTCAGATGTCTTCATCTATTAAAGGGCTTGTAAACCCTTGTGTTTTTTCACCTTAATGCACCCAAAGGTGAGCCCCGTATTTCCCTCGGCGGGGAGGTGCTGTCCCTCTCTCCGCGGGGTCCCGGCTCTTGATTGGATAGATTGATAGCAGCGCAGCCATTGGCTCCTGCAGGTGTCAATCAAATCCAATGACGTGGGTGCTGGGGGGCCGGGCCGAGTCCAGCATTTGTGTCTATAGATGCAAATACCGGACTTAGGAGCACGCCCGCAAGGTAGCCCCCCCAGGAGAACGCTTCTCCGAAGGGGTTATCTGATGTGGGGAGGAGGCGCGAGAGCCGCTGGGGGACCCCAGAAGACGAGGTTCGGGGCCACTTTGTGCAAAACGAGCTGCACAGTGGAGATAAGTATGATATGTTTGTTATTTAAAAAAAATAAAAAACGAGCCTTTACAATCATTTTAGAGTGTTAGGGTGACACCAAAGCAACTAGAACTTTCAGAAACAAATGTTAGAAATCTCACCTTCTATGTTTTTCTCATGACAGGTTTCCTTTAAATCATTTTAGGACAAGGCCTTTACCTTACAAAGTCACTATTCATAAGGTGCAACTGTGCCTATAGTGGTCTCTCCCGGCCCACACAGAGACCTCTGTCCAGGATCATATCTCTGTGAACTTTCCTTTCTGAGTGTGAAAACAGAACTAAAAAAAAAGATTCACAGCGGGTTACAAATGAGGGATTCCCAGTCACATCACATAGACAACATCTCTTTATGCAATATATACCTTATATACATTATTTCTTTATTTTTACAATATTTTTAGACACAGAGGGGTATCTTTATAAAGCAGTAAATGTGACATTTACCAAACATTCACTGCAGGTAAATCTTCTTGGTTCATGTGTTTTTGTTTTTTTTTCAATAGATTTTATTGAGATAAACAAGAACAAACAATCCAGCATTGTCGTTACCAAATAAAACATTGTCAATGACAATCAAACCTATACCGTATTTATCGGCGTATAACACGCACCCCAAGTTTAGGAGGGCATTTTAAGGAAAAAAAGTTTTAGGAGGGAAGTTTAGGGAAAAAAAAAAAAACTTACATTTAAGCGTCATTTGCAGCTTGCCCAGTGTCATTTGCAGCTTGCCCAGCGTCATTTGCAGCCTTGCCCAGCGTCATTGCAGCTTGCCCAGCGTCATTGCAGCTTGCCCAGCGTCATTGCAGCTTGCCCAGTGTCATTGTAGCTTGCCCAGGGTCATTGTAGCTTGCCCAGGGTCATTGTAGCTTGCCCAGGGTCATTGTAGCTTGCCCAGGGTCATTGCAGCCTTGCCCAGCGTCATTTGCAGACTTGCCCAGCGTCATTTGCAGCCTTGCCCAGCGTCATTGCAGCTTGCCCAGCGTCATTGCAGCTTGCCCAGCGTCATTGTAGCTTGCCCAGGGTCATTGTAGCTTGCCCAGGGTCATTGTAGCTTGCCCAGGGTCATTGCAGCCTTGCCCAGCGTCATTTGCAGCCTTGCCCAGCGTCATTGCAGCTTGCCCAGTGTCATTGTAGCTTGCCCAGCGTCATTGCAGCCTTGCCCAGCGTCATTGCAGCCTTGCCCAGCGTCATTGCAGCCTTGCCCAGCGTCATTGCAGCCTTGCCTAGCGTCATTGCAGCCTTGCCCAGCGTCATTGCAGCCTTGCCCAGCGTCATTGCAGCCTTGCCCAGCGTCATTTGCAGCCTTGCCCAGTGTCATTGTAGCTTGCCAGCGAAAAAGACCAAAGCGCAGCAGAAAAAGACCGAAGCGCCCCCAGAAAAAGCCAAGCCGACTGTTTGGCTCCGCTCGCGGTCCTGCCACCCTGCTGTTTCCGAAACGTGCGCAGGGAGGCGGGACTACGAGCAGAGCCGAACAGTCGGCTCGGTCTTTTCCGTCGCCGCTTCGTTTTTTTCCGGCCGCGATTCAGTCTTTTTCGCCAGCGCTCGCTATTTTTCGGCGGCATTTTTTTGGGGGTATCGTCGTATAACATGCACCCACGACTTTCCCCCGATTTCAAGGGGGGAAAAGTGCGTGTTATACGCCGATTAAATACGGTAATCACAATCCACCATTAAAACAGCATTTATATATTTATGCACTGATTACTGTGTAAATGACACTGGCAGGGAAGGAGTTAAACACTAGGGGCGATGAAGGGGTTAAGTGTGTCCTAGGGAGTGATTCTAACTGTGGGGGGTATTGTGTCACAATGCCGCGATTTAAAGGGGGCGTACCCGTACGCCCATTTGCCCAGCCGCGCCATTGTGCCGACGTACATCGTTGCGTGCTGGTCGGCAAGGTGTTAAAGACGTAGTCTGTTTAAAACCAAATCAACCAGAGAAAGGCCTGGAGTGTCCAACCAGGGAGACCATAGAGCTTAGAACTTTAGTGGACAACCCCGGTGTTAAAAAATTTACTTTTCCAACCTTAGGGTGCTCCCCCCAATTGGGTAATCAATTTCCGAAAGGTAAAATTACGGAAAGGTAAGTATACAATTTTCTGGTTTCTAGTACACTTGCAGCATTTGATGGGTATTATATTAAGATGTTAAAAAATAATTCCAGCTAGCTACCCAGTAGGCTGCCTATAAAAACTCCCAGTGAGTTTTTCAACTTTTTTCAACGTTTTTGCAATAGCGTTTTTTACGTTTATTAGCGTTTTTCCACGTTAGCATTTTAGCGGGGTTTTTTCTTTTTTTTAAGAATTTTTTTTTTTTAATCGATCAAAAATGTTAAGAAACGCTGGTGAGTGAAGTTTTTGAGCGTTTATTGATGTTTATCAGCGTTTATCAGCGTTAATGCATTTTTACAGCTGAAAAACGTCTCTCAGAACCCACTACAGGGGGTCCCCGACTTACGAACACTTGACCTACGAACATCCGCTACTTACGAACGGGGCGCTGCGGGGACCCTCCGCCATTTTCCGCCGGCCGTTCTGCGCATGCATGGCCATAAGGAGCCTCGGAAAATGCCGGCAAACTTCGGAAATGTCCGTAATTTGCCGCGCATGCGCAGAACGGCAATAGACGGAACATCGTAAATGTCCGGAAATGTCCGTAATTGTCCGTAATTGTCGGTCTGCGCATGGGCGGCCGACTTACGAACAATTTCGACTTAAGAACAGGCGGGCAGTCCCTAACGAGTTCGTAACTCGGGGACCCCCTGTAGTTTTGTGTTTTTTTTTTTTTTTACTGCTCAAAAACGCCACTGCCAAAAACTGCTGATAACAGTGTGAATGGACACATAGGGGTTGATTTACTAAAGGCAAAAAGACTGTGCACTTTGGAAAGTGCAGTTGCACACTGCAAGAGCAGTTGCTCCAGAGCTTAGTAAATGAGCAGAAGCTCTGCTGACTTTTATCAACCAATCATGTGCAAGCAAAAATGCTGTTTTTTTTTTTATTTTCCTTGCATGTGATTGGGTATTCTTTGCAAAGTGAAGCTTTACCTCATTTACTAAGCTCTGAAGCAACTGCACTCGCAGAGTGCAATTGCACCTTGGAAAGTGCACAGTCTATTGGCCTTTAGTAAATCAACCCCATAGGATAACATGATGGAGAGTTTAATGACTGTAAAAAAAAAAAAACGTCTACAGCCAAAAAACAGCTGCTGTAAAAACATCAAAAAACGTCCAGAGTGCATGAGGCCTAATAGTAAGACGATGCAATATAACTATAAGAAATAAAATAATAACTAACATCTAAAGCTGCGACGGTTTGCTCCATGGATCTTTGCAAAGACAAAGATGCATTTTTCGCAGGGAACTCCCCCATGTTCCCACACTGCAATGGCACAACCTTATTGACTCTCCCTATAACAGCAGTTCAAACACATCCCCTCAATAGCACTTTGTTCCCTCTACCTTTCTGTTTGCCTACTTCAGCCCGTGCTAGAAACCACTGTCCCTTTTCACTGAGCTCATTTTTCATACACAATGTGATCCCCTGTCCGAAAACCTTAGATGTGTTTGACTTACAGAGTGTCATTGATGGTCGATGAAAAGGATCTTTGTCGCCTTTTAAGTGATGTTTTTCAACCACCTAAAACTTGAACTGCTGAGATTCAGTTTAAAATATCCATATACTGAAAAATGCTCGCAAACATGAGAACGACATCACCAATAAACACGGATGTATGAAATTTGGCCGCCGTCCACCTTGAGTCTTGTGTGAAAACTTAGGACAAGGCTCTTTTTAAATGTATATTTTTTTTTTTTTTTTTGGTTTCCCTCATTCATAAAGCTGTTTACTATAGTATGACCTTCAAAGTCTTGCCAAGGTCGCCCATTGTAATTAATCATCCTTTGTTTCTGCTAGACTATTTGTTTGTTAATTGAACAATACCACACAAACCATTAATCTCAATGCTTGGCATACAATAAAATTAGGGAAAGGAGTTGTAAACGAGTTTATTGTTTTATTTTTTTCCGCTTTTCTAGAACTACACATATCATTAACAGCGACTCCGAGCAAAAAACAAATCAGCCAGTGAATGGCTAATTCTATCCGAAAAAAAAAAAAAAACACTACATCTGTACCGGGCTCACATAGTAAATATTTTTTTTTTAAAGTATCGTATATACTCGAGTATAAGCCGAGATTTTCAGCCCTTTTTTTTTGGGCTGAAAGTACCCCCCTCGGCTTATACTCGAGTCGCCACCATCTGCCTACATGATCAGCATGTCGTGTAGACAGACTGCGGCCTTGGCAGTGTTTAAACCCAGCCCCTCCTTGTCTCTGATAGGCGGAACACTCTATTTCCCAGCAGTCACTGTTCCACCTATCACGGACATCCTCTCATCCTCGTCCGTGGTATGAGGATGAGCGGATGTCCGTGATAGGCGGAACACTGACTGCTGGGAAATTGAGTGTTCCGCCTATCACAGACAAGGAGGAGGCGCGGCTTTTGAATACAGTTATGGCCGCCGTATTTACCTGTAATTTTTGCACGCTGATCGGTGCAAATGTGAGGGACAAGGAGGCTGCAGAGGGACACCGAGGCTGCAGAGGGACACCGTGGCTGCAGAAGGACACAGAGGCTGCAGAACAGGACACAGGTAGGCTGTGACCCTCTTTTCCACTTACAGTAGCTGCTGCATTTCTCTCCCTCGGCTTATACTCGGGTCAACACGTTTTCCCAGTTTTTTTGTGGTAAATTAGGGGCCTCGGCTTATATTCGGGTCGACCTATACTCGAGTATATACGGTAACGTTTTTATTTATTTTACATCATAAAAACATGAACAACATTTCATAGTGTAGCATGTACCCCCTCAGGAGACGCTGGTGATGACAAGTCCTCTGTTCTGCCACGACTCTGTTAACTGTTTGGTTTCCTCGGACACACTTGTTTGTAGACTAAGAGCTGTTTACACCTATGGATTTAAGTGTTAGCAGGCTACCACAGTCTAATGCCCCGTACACACGGTCGAACATTCCGACCACAAAATCCGTCTGATTTTTTCAGACGGATTTTGTCCAAAACTTGTGTAGCACACACACGGTCGGACAATGTTGTCGGAAAATCCGATCATGCCGAACGAGGTGACGTACAACACGTACGACGGGACTACGTAGAGGCCAGTAGCCAATAGCTTTTGTCTCCAAATTTCTTCTGAGCATGCATGGTACTTTGTGCGTCAGAATTCTCTACACACGAACAGAAAAAGTCTGATCGGATTTTGTTTTCAGAAAATTTTAGATCCAGCTCTCCGATGGAAAAAGCCCGCTAGAGCCCACACACAATCGGATTTTCCGACAACATAATCCGATCGGACTTTTTCCATCGGAATATCCGACCGTGTGTACGGGGCATAAGAATGCACAGGAATAAGGCCACAAACAGTTTGGTGGTAAATGAATAAAATGAAATCAGACAATTCAATGTGTAAATCAGCCATTAGCCAACAAATAATTGCACACACATAAAAGGAACTATGATATAAAAATAATGGGCAACAAACCACTTCTTTGCACCTAAAGGAACTATAGCAAGGTCAACTTGAATTATAACCAGATAACTAGAGTTTCTAAACAACATCAACCATTTCAGAGGAATATAAAAGGTCCTGGTATAAACCTTGTGCTACAACCCCAAAAACGGGCTGGTATACGTATGTGGGGGTAATCCTTAAGGTCATAGAGGGTACCTGGCACCTAGTCATTTATGTTGGCTTTCGTTGGGGCCCTTCTTTAGGTGGTACACTGCCCCTTTAACAATTAGGGTGGATGATAGGAGATAGGTTGCTAAGTAGGAGAAGTCTCTAATTGGGCTAACAGTGTGTGGTGTGCATTTAGGACAGATAGTTCAGCTCACCACTTACTGGCAGGAGACTAGTCTGGGCCCAATGGTTTGGCGATCAGCAGATTCCATAGGCTAGGTCCCGGTTTCTCACACAGCTGCAATCCTGAAAACAGAGTGGTTCTCTCTCAGGCTCAGTCTCTGCAGGTGTGTAGGCAGGTAGTGGTTTCTGCCGCCTCAGCAGGAAGTTAGGAGTTAACTACATTCCCAGGTTTTTCTTGGCAGGTTTTTTGGGTCCAACCCTCCAATCCTGTGTGCTATAAAGGGGTCGAGTGCCCAGGTCCCAAGATTCCTGGCACGTGAAAAGGGAGCCTGTGAGCTACAGTTTGGAAACCAAAGAACTAACGGATAGAGAGGTCCAGGCCATAGTGTTGTCCTGTCACAAGGTGATAGTATTGGAGGAGAACTCCTCTCCTCCCAAGCTACAAAAATTTAAATGAACCTCTCCATAGTAAACGGCCTATTTGCATTTACTAAATCAACCCTAAGGCTCGATGCACACTGGGCATATAAAGCATTTTTTGTACAAAGTCTAGACAAGTTTAGAAGAGTTTTACGTTTTTTTTCTGCCAGTGAGCTCCAATCACAAGCGCAAACCAGAAGGTTTTTTTTTCCTGCCTCTAAACGTTGAGCTCCCAATTTTCCCTTTAAACGTCCTAATGTGCAAGGCTCATAGGATAATATTGAGCTGATTCTACAGGCAGAACATAAAACTCCTTTAGAAGCAGCGTTTTTTAAGCCAGTGTGCATGGAGCCTTAAAGTGATTGTTACCCCAACATTTCATATTGCTGATCTGTGCCTGCTGTACCATGTACTTCTATCAGAAAGTATCCTGTTCTCTTTGTATTGCTTCCTTTATGTGAAATCCTGCTAGTCCTCTTGCTTTTTTATAAAAAGTTGACCACACTAAGCAGGAGAACACACTGTGGTCAGTTCTCTAGCTATGCTGGGAACTCCAATGATCAGATTTGGCCAGATTTCCCCAGCTCTTATGCAGCTGAGAACAGAGGGAATGTGATCACTTATAAAAAAAGGGAAAATGTATTTCTATTTGTTTCTATATTTATAAAAAAGGTTTTGCCTTTCAATTCTATTTTAACCTCCCTAGCGGTAACCCCGAGCCTGGCTCGGGTCCAGCTTTTTGTGCTGGGAGCGGTAACCCCGAGCCAGGCTCGGGCTTGCGTGCAGGATGCAGGGGGGAAGTTACTTACCTTTTCCCCTGGATCCTGCGATGTCTCCCCGCTGTGTGAGCGAGCCGTCCGCTCGCTCGATTCACACAGTGCCGGTCTCCGTTCCCTGCGACGTTACGACGCACGGGAGCGGAGATCGGCGCCAAATTTAAAAAAGTTTAAAAACACAAAACATATACAATACTGTAATCTTACAGATTACAGTACTGTATACAAAAAATACACACACCCTTTGTCCCTAGTGGTCTGCCCAGTGCCCTGCATGTCATTTTATAAAATAAAAAGATTTTTTTTTCTGCCTGGAAACTGGAGATTGTCCATAGCAACCAAAAAGTGTCCCTTTATGTCAAAAGTGGTTTTAGACCAGCTAGAAAACACCGATAAAAAATTAAAATCACAATTTATCATCAAACAATAAATTTAATGACAGCGACTATTCTGCAACTGAGCAAATTTCAGTGTTTTTGATTTGATTACATTATTGAATCATTTGTATATATATTTTTATTATATTATAATTTATGATTTTGTGTTTCAAACTTTATCATACCCGGGATGTCTACTAGACTCTGGTTCGGACAGATTTAAGTGAGTTATTCATAAGAATTGCATGCCTACAATATAAAAACGCCAAATTTCCATGCAAAATAATTGTACCGCTTTCAGCACCAAATTCCAGACAGAATCATACCGCCAGGGAGGTTAAACTGAATGGCTTGTTTTACAAGGCAATCATTTACAATCACTTTAAGACTCAAGATTTAGGTTCTTATGCTAGTTCTGTGTAAAGATACATACAATTATTGATAACTAATGCCTAACATGATTTATTGTTTTTTCTATAACTGCCTGGGGTTTCTGATGAACTCCAATCTAAGATCCCAGCAAAATTTGACAGTTGTTTGGGGGGTAGCCCAAAGAGGTGACAAATAAGTGCTTTGGTTTGACCAATACCAGATAACAGTGGCTGGTGCTCCATTTTTTTTGGGTGGGCGTAAACAAACCACACACCCCCGTTTGGTCGGTTGATCGATCAAACCCCCCACCCCACTCACTGCCGCTCGGTCGATCGACAAACAAACCAGCCCTACACTTACCCCACCCAGGTCGTGGGCAGCTTCGGCGGCTTCCCCCTGTGTCACCATCTTATCGGCTTCCCCCCTGCTTGTGCTCCCGGACTTTACGGTCACTTCTGCTCTTTGCAAATCGTGTCCTGCTTCCTGATTGGCCGGGAGGAGAAGCAGGAAGACAATAGAGAATATTCATTTGCTATTGTCACACAACTGGGTGGGCTCAGGGTGTAGTATTCTGCGCCCCGAGCCCACCCTTTTTGAAGCCAATTAGAGCCTCAGGCTCTAATCATGTGATTAAAAAAATAGCCTATTGAAATCCATGCGTCCGGCGCCCTGCATGGAGATTAGAGGCCAGGTGCATGAATTAGGGGGGCGGTACCGCTACTGACAGCTAAGCAGCCGATACTGACAGCCAAGAAAATGTATACTATATGAGTGCAGCTGGTTTTCACTGGCCAAAAATGCAAATTGAACTACTGTAGGTCTCCATGCTTGAGAGGTTCGGAACATGTCTCCCCACCTGTCATGCTCCGACAAACTTCAGTTATAGCCAGATTACGCTTAATAAATACGATTGCTGACAGATTCAGATGGCAATCATATTTACAGTGCTTGGTACTGCAGGCTGTTGTTATTTTTGTACTGAAGTGTGGTTATTTCTGCTCATTCTATTTTACATTTTTTTTAGATATTTCATTTTTTTTTTTTGTAGATTGGCCTATTTATTTTTTTACAAATATGCAGTACAGACTAGAATGTCTAATAAGAAAGCCCAGCATAAGCTCTAAACGTGCCAGATGTTCCTGCAGACTGAAGAGGTGGACGGGTCTGTCTCTATAGAAGATGAAGAGGGAATGTGCCACCATCTATTTATTTTAGCTGATTCATTCATTCATATGTTTGTGTGTAATCTGAGAATCTGCAATTCAGATTTGTATTTGCAGTAGCATACTAGCAATCTGGAATGCAGCAGTACCAGGCTTACAGTCATCACCTATTGGCTGAGAAAGAAAAAAAATTAAATATTTGTATGCAGCATTTTATACCTGACAATTTTTTCTCAAAATTCTAAATTTTTTTCACCTTTTACACCTTTATTTTTACACCTGTAAACAATACATACTGTAAATAATGAAAATATAGGTTGAAATTTTATTAAAATGAATTCCTTTTAAAACAATACTCTCCCTAAGCTTATTTTGTATTTGACATTCTTAGAGCAGTCAGCTAGCAAAGCGTATGCTAGTTGAAATACCGCAAGCATGCAAATATACTGTCAAAATAAAGTTCAGGTAAGTGTAATATTATTGGTCAGAATAAATGCTCAATTAAAGTACACTTCTTTCCTTTCAAAAACATTATCAGAATTATGATGAATATTACTGTAAATATACAGATGCATCTCATAAAATTAGAACATCAAAAAGTTTATTTATTTTAGTAATTATTTTATTTATTTAGTAATTCAATTCAAAAAGTGAAACTCATATTTTATAGGCATGTGCATTCGTTTTCGTCCGAATGCATTTTCGTCAGAATTTCGGGTATTTTCGTTATCATTTTAACAAACGATAACGAACGTGCAGAATCCGAAGACCGAAAGATCCGACATAAACAAATGCTTTATTTTCGTTTCCGTTGCAACAGTTCGATATAGATAGGAGATTCGACATGACGCTGACAATTGCGATCTGTGTCCATCGAACCTGTGGTCGAATGTGCCTAACCTAACTCTATTAGTCCAAGATTATTCTACATAGAGAGAAAAGATTCGACATAGAGAGAAAAGATTCGACATTATAGAGACAATAGCAAAAAAGGTCGAATGTGCCTAACCTAACTCTATTAGTCCAAGATTAATCGACATAGAAAGAAAAGATTTAACATGAAGATTCGACGAAGCAGGCGCCGCGAGCGGACATTTATGGTCAAATGCTCAGCCCATAGGCTATAGAAGAATTCTAATGTTGGTTGACTAGTAATAATAATTAATAAATATAATTATTACTAGTGTCATACAACATTAGAATTCTACTGTAGCTTGTAGGCGGAACATTCGACCGGAAATGTACGATTGCGGCGTCGTACAGTTTAGCTGCTCTGTCAAATCTTCTTAGAACATTCAACAGACACTTATGACAGATTCAACCTTAATTATTTCGGCTTTTCTGACGAATGCATTTTTTAACGAAACAAAATAAATAAAAACAAATTTCGGGAGTAACTAAATAAATTAATTTAATATTTATTAAATTAATATATATATTAATATATTTCAAGCATTACTTTCTTTTAATATTGATGATTATGGCTTACAGCTAGTGAAAACCCAAAATTCAGTTTCTAAAAAAATCTGAATATTACATAAGACCAATAAAAAAAAGGATTTTTAATACATAAATGTTGGCTTACTGAAAAGTATGTCCATGTACAGTATAGTATGCACTCAATACATGGTTGGGCCTCTTTTTGCATGAATTACTGCATCAATGCGGCGTGGCATGTAGGCGATCAGCCTGTGGCACTGCTGAGGTGTTATGGAAGCCCAGGTTGCTTTGATAGCGGCTTTCAGCTCATCTTCATTGTTGGGTCTGGTGTCTCTCATCTTCCTCTTGACCATACCCCACAGATTCTCCATGGGGTTTAGGTCAGGCGAGTTTGCTGGCCAATCAAGCACAGTGATACCATGATCATTAAACCAAGTATTGGTTTCTTTGGCAGTGTTGGCAGGTGCCAAGTCCTGCTGGAAAATGAAATCAGAATCTCCATAAAGCTGGTCAGCAGAGGGAAGCATGAAGTGCTCTAGAATTTCCTGGTAGAGGGCTTTGCTGACTTTGGACTTGATAAAACACAGTGGACCAACACCAGAAGATGACATGACTCCCCAAATCATCACTGACTGTGGACAATTTTGCATTTCATTTGGAAATCAAGGTCACAGAGTCTGGAGGAAGAGTGGAGATGCGCAGAATCCAAGTTTCATGAGGGCCAGTGTGAAGTTTCCACAGTCAGTGATGATTTGGGGAGCCATGTCATCTGCTGGTGTTGGCCCATTGTGTTTTTATCAAGTCCAAAGTCAGTGCAGCCCTCTACCAGAAAATTCTAGAGCACTTCATGCTTCCCTCTGCTGACCAGCTTTATGGAGATGCTGATTTCATTTTCCAGCAGGACTTGGCACCTGCCGCACTGCATTTATATATAATATATAAGTTTCACTTTTTGAATAGAATTACTGAAATAAATTAACTTTTTGATGATATTCTAATTTAATGAGATGCACCTGTAAATGTGTGTTTTTTTACCTTTTTTTCACTGACATGCTAATTAACGCTGTATGTCGTTAGTCGTTTCTAGGCAGTTGAGTTTAGAGGCTTTTTTTGGAACCCAAAAAAATGCGTACAGAAGCTGTGTTTAGTAGACATGTGCAATTTGTTTCGTTTTTTTTCGTTTTCCGTTAAAATTCGTTATATTCGTTATCGTACGCTAAAAATTTTAACGAATTATCGATTCGAACGAATACGAAAAACAATGAAAATCCGAAAATAACCAAATTAGAAACAACGAAACTACGAAAGAAGAAAATCCGAAAAACGAAAACAGGAACAACGAAAATCAAAATGAACGAAAAAATTCGTACATTCGTAACTTTTTTTTTTTTTTTGATTCGTAATTTTCCGTGTCTCTTACAATGGCGCTGCTTAACATGCTTCGAATGGATTGAACGAAAAAATTTGTACATTCTTAACTTTTTTTTTTTTTTTTGCAATTCGTAATTTTCGGTGTCTCTTACAATGGCGCTGCTTAACGTGCTTCGAATGGATTGAACGAAAAAATTCGTACATTCGTAACTTTTTTTTCAATTCGTAATTTTCGGTGTCTCTTACAATGTAATAATAGCATACACATTACATAAAATTATGAATTATGCTCCGATTACGAATCTACGAAAACAATGTTACGAAAGTACGAATAAATCAATCTTACGAAAGTACGAATGTAACTAAATCAACGAAAAAATTACTTTTACGAAAATACGAATCGTTACGAATACAAACACCGAAGACTTACGAATTTACGAATCATTACGAATACGAACACTGACGACTTACGAAATTACGAATCCTTACGAATCAACGGAAACGAACAGAAACGAGACGAAAATAAACAAATTTTTCTATTGTGCACATGTCTAGTGTTTAGAGGCAATTCAAGCGCCAAACGCAGCTAAATGTGGCTACCCGCGTTTAGGTGCGTTTTAGTCTAGAAGCGTTTTTAAAGGGAAACATTTTATTTATTACTTTTGAGCCTGGAAAATGCTAAAAACACACCAAAAAATCAATTATTACTGCCTGCAAGCTTGATATACCATATGATATCCCCCTCATCAGCCAATTATGCTGTACAATACACAACTTGCATTACTTGACGCTGAAGTTGAGAGTCACCAAAAGACGTTCCTCTGGTGGCACGCTTTTCCTCATATTGGTGTCCATGCGAACTAGAGTCTAACCTATCCAAGAGAACGTCAAAAGGTGGCAATTGACATGCGCGTAAAATTAAAAAAATTTCTCTGGGTAATTACGCAGCTGATCATACATATTAGAAAAGTATCCTGTGGACATGCTTTGAGCCATCAACGGATGTGTCCAGAAGCGACAAACTCTGGTCCTCTCACACAATTTTCTACATCTTTGGAGCCTCAGCAAAAGCAACATCGGGAGCATTTCCTCACACATGCTCATCATGGGATCCATATTAACAAACCAACCAAAAAACAACAGCTAGCTACAAGCACACTGCTTTCTCAGCTGCTACTCACACTGTTCACTCACAGAATGGCTGAAATAGTTAATACATACTTGTTTTTCGTGCTTTCTAATCATTTGGGAGGGTCTCCTGAGGTTATCTTTAGTAAACGCTTTAGAACGCAAACGCGGCTTGTAAATGCTGCTTAACACACCTTTTTAAACGTGGATTACTAGCTGTAAAGTTCCAGCGTTCAGCAGAGGTTGAGAAACGTCCCGTGTACATGAAGCCTTACTAAGCTCTGGAGCAACTGCTGTTGCAGAGTGCAACTGCTATTTGCCTTTAGTAAATCAACCCTCATAGCCAAACATAGCCGGGAATTTACAGGCAGGAAGAAATAAAAAAAGCTCAAACTCCTGAGGAAGCAGCTTTTTTAACTGCACGAGGCCTTACTCTGCAACTGGTCTGAATGATTCTGTATTTCATCAGAACTGAATGGACTAATGCCGCGTACACACGAGTGGACTTTTCGACGGACTAGGTCCGACGGTCTTTCCGACAGACTTTCGACGGAGTTCCGACAAACTTTTCGAATGAAGGGACTTGGCCACACACAATCACACTAAATTCTGACGGATTCAAACGTGATGACGTATGACCGGACTAGAATAAGGAAGTTCGTAGCCAGTAGCCAATAGCTGCCCTAGCGTTGTTGTTTGTCCGTCGGACTAGCACACAGACGAGCAGATTTTTCGATAGGAACTGGGTCCAGCGGAGTTCCGGCGGGAAAAAAAAAGACATGTTCTATTTCTAAAGTCTGCCAGATTTTTCGACAGCAAAAGTCCGATGGAGCCCACACACGATCGAATTGTCAGATGGATTCGTTCCGTCGGACCTTTGCTGTCGAAAAATCCTCTCGTGTTTACGCGGCATAAGTGTCATCTTATGCTGCAAACTGGAGATACAACAACTTCAATACAAGCAATTTTGCAGTCATAGCTACCATGGCCAAATCACAAGCCAATATCACTTCAATGACTATTCAGGATGTCTGCATATAGCAGATCTATAGGAAGTGCTTTCAAGAAGTTGCATCATATAAACGCATGCATAATGCATCCAAATGTATTGTAAAATGCAATGAACCTCAAGTAAACACTATGGAAAATATGTACAACTATTTTTTTTTTCATTTGAATTTTTTTTAGAATGTAAGTAACATAAAATATTTCATGCTGTCATCATGGGGGTCTCACTGAAGTGCTCAATCCATTGCCTATTGAACTGCACAGTTATATTTAGATACTCGGCTATAACAGGAAATAATGAATATGAAGGCTATTAGTACAGTGTCTAGCTTACGGAATATCTATTCCTCCAGCTTCAGTTAAAGCGGAGCTTCTAATATTAGCACAGTTGCAATATATTCTGGATGGAATAAGTATTTCAATAACTGATTTCAGTTGTTATATGGAAGTGCTCTTTCATTCCTATTTAAAAAATCTGCCTGGGTCTCCAGCCATCCATAACACGTATGGAGTAGTTAGTTAGTAGGTAGTTTTGAAATCTGGATTTGATAAAACTTTAATTTGACTGGAATTTCTACAGTTTAAATTTTATTGGGTTTTTCTACTTTAAATTTTGAGTACCATTGAATTCAAAAGGGAACCAGTTTTGATGGTCAATTTTGGAACTCTGGAGGGCTGTTAGACAAGGTACACCAAAAGGCACAGGAAGCCTCCCAGCCCCACAAAAGAAAGTTTTCTTACCAATATTGAAAAAAATAGAGACAAATTCCTGGAAACTACAGGCCAGTCAGCCTAACATCAATAGTGGAATGATAAGGGACTAAATCCAAAAATTGACTGAAGAAAAAATATATAATTAGTAGTCATCAGAATTGGTTTACGAAGGGTCGTTCTTGCCAGACCAACCTGTTAACATTCTACGAGGAAGTGATCTACAATCCAGACAGGGTAAGACCTGTGGATGTGGGGTATCTGGATTTTGCAAAAGCATTTGATACAGCCCCCCATGAACAATTAATATACAAGCTGAGGTCTACATGTATGGACCATAAGGTTTGTTCTTGGGTAAAAAACTGGTTACATGTCCAAAGGGTGGTGATAAATAACGTGTACACACACTGGTCTGGAGTGGTAAGTGGGGTACCCCAAGGTTCTGTCTTGGGACCAATTCTATTGAATTTATTTGTATCGGTACCCCCCGTAGGGGCTGCTAAGTAATGTGGCCCATCTGTCACCCTGCCCAGCCCGGCATTCACTTCCCAGACACTCCAAGACAACGAACAGTTCATAAGCTTTGTTTTTGTATTTTATTGAGGGAATTGAACTTGGATAGGGAACAGGAAATAGGGCATGCTCAGTTAATTCATACAGGTGAGTTTAATTACAAATTACAGGAGCATCACAAACTTGGAATGCAATAATTTCTTACAATTTTGAGAAGGTGGCAATCATTTTGTTTAGTCCATTTTTGGAGTTTTGCGTGGAATGTGTCAGATTTGGCTTTTTGTTTCTCCATTTTTTTAGTGTCACACCAATACAAACAAAAGAAATAAACATGAAAATGCCTAAACATTTGTAATTGCAACAATCTTCTGGGCAAAGTGGTACATTATCTGACAGAAATGCAGGGGTGACAATATTTGAGCCCATGACTGTGTATATATATATATATGTATATATATATTACTGTCTTTTTACATTTTTTTTTCCAATTGCCTAAAAAACCTTATATAACAACAAAATACTCCAAATAAACACATAAAATAATCAAATAAAAGGCTAAAATATTTGACATCATTTTTTTTTTCTTTTCCTTTTGTTAGTTTTTTTGGTATAAATTGTTGCTATTTGATGTTTTTTAGATAATAGAAAAAAAGGGTCAAAATAGCAACTTATAAAAAGGAGAAACACAGTACACAATTTAATTTGAGTAGTTTATTGTTATACCGGTATGTTAAAAACATCAAATACACTGAATTAAAAAAAGTATGGTTTATTGTCTTAAAAATAAAAAATCAAGATGCTAATGTTATACATTTTTTACACCTAATGTCTAAAATGCCTCAGGCATCAACAAATGACACTCAAAACAAGCAAAGATCACTCCATGGGAGGCTTACCATGCCATCTGAGTGACAATATTTTGTGGAGCAGCTCCATAGGGTATCCAAAATGGTCCTCCTTTGACTTCAAAGCAATTTGGGGTCGAAATCTGAGTTGTCTAAATGTTTTGTTTTTTTTTGAAGTTGAAAGACATTTGGTAGATTTGCTCATCATTATAGGTGATGGCATTTATTTCACCACTTTTTGCTCAATGGTTTTCTGACAGAATTAACCATACATTTTCCTATGTCGTCTATGGTTGCTCCTTTGGTAGAGATACATTTCTATTCGGTGACCTCATTCACCTGTTCAGTTCCTGGCAAGGCTGAAAAATTAAGTGATTATAGAGCACTTAGTTAAATCAAACCTACTTTATCATGTCAGTTGGAGATAAAAGATTTTTCTATTGTTTTCCATTGTCTATCATTTCTTTGTAGGCAGAATACCCATGAGCACTCTATTGTTACTGTATGTTCCATACTTTACAATGACGAAAGAATGTGTTGTCTATTTATGTGGCTGGGAAAAAACAGGCAGTCTGTAAATTATATAAACGATCTAAGGTAATGTAAGAAAAATGTACTAATTTTAATTATTTAAATTATATTTATTCTTAGATTAACTCCCTGACCATCCAACCTCATTAAAGTAATACATTATAAAATACAAAGAAGGCTTAGCAGGTTAATTTATCAATGCATTATTAGCTTGTGGGATGTTTCTAGCTTAATAAGCATGACATTCTCATTTTAAATCCTAACCTAACATTTTGCTGGGTTAACCTCTTCCCTCCCAGAATTTGTATATTAATGTTCCTCAATATGATGCCCTATGAGGAGAACCTGCAAATATAGAACCACAGCCAACAACTTGTGCAGTTTCTGGATATCAATCCCGGCTGCCAGTAACAGATGGCACCCACACTGACAATTGGGAACCAATTAGAGTGGTTCCCAGGGCCGTTTTTAACACAGGGCAGAAGGGGCAGCTGCCCCGTCTCCAGTCATTGTTGTGGGGCCCAAAACAGCTGCCTCTTGAGCCCTGCACTGCCCCCAGATATTTGATAAGGGGATTCAGGAGGGCCCAAGAGTATGTTTGCAGAGGGTCCAATCAATTTTAAAGATGGCCCTGGTGGTTCCCAATCATGACACCACTATGTCAACCCTGGCAAAATGATCACATGTAAGCTAAAGGCCCCACTGACAAAAAAGAAAACCTGCAAATGAACACTGACACCTACAGGCAGCTGTGATCCTCTGCAGTGCTGTTTATTTAAAGCGGAACTAAACTGTATCTGAGGACCACAAAATTAAAACGTGATTTCATTTTATATTCAAAGCAAACTCACCACTGCAGACCGGGAACATCTCACTTACCTATTTTTTAAGCTTTGACCACATCAATTTCAGGGACAACATGTTTACCTGCTGTTTAATATATCCCACCCACTTTCAGATGCCTTAGTAACAAGACAATGAATTTTATTTACTTTACCTGTCTGTGCTTATAATGTTATGGCTAATGTTCTGTGTATGTCCTGCTACCGCATCACCCAACCAGACTGCTACTTTATCCAAGGCTAAATATATATACACTCTCCGGCCACTTTATTAGGTACACCTGTTCAATTGCTTGGTAACACAAATTACTAATCAGCCAATCACATGGCAGCAACTCATTTAGGCATCTAGAAATGGTGAAGACGATTTGCTGAAGTTCAAACTGAGCATCAGAATGGAGAAAAAAGGGGAATTTAAGTGACTTTGAAAGTGGCATAGTTGCTGGTGCCAGACAGGCTCGTCTGAGTATTTCAAAAACTGCTGATCTACTGGGATTTTCACACACAGCCGTCTCTAGGGTTTATGAAGAATGGTCTGAAAAAGAGAAAATATCCAGTAAGTGGCAGTTTTGCGGAGGAAAATGCCTTGTTGATGTCAGAGGTTGGAAGAGAATGGGCAGACTGGTTCAAGATGATAGAAAGGCAACAGTAGATCAAATAACCACTCGTTACAACCAAGATATGCAGAATACTGTCTCTGATATCACAACACATCAAACCTTGAAGCAGGTTGGTTACAGCAGCAGAAGATCAAACTGGGTGCCACTCCTGTCAGCAAAGAACAGGAAGCTGAGGCTACAATTTGCACAGACTCACCAAAATTGGACAATAGAAGATTGGAAAAATGTTGCCTGGTCTGATGAGTCTCAATTTCAGCTGCAACATTCAAATGGTGGGGTCAGAATTTGGCGTAAACAACATGAAAGCATGGATCCATCCTGCCTTGTATCAACAGTTCAGGCTGGTGGTGTAATGGTGTGGGGGATATTTCTTGGCCCATTTTAGGCCCCTTAGTACCAAATGAGCATTGTGTAAACACAACAGCCTACCTGAGTATTGTTTATAAAGACGAAGGATGGTCACACTCCCATACATGATACAATTATGACTTTATTCCAGAAAAATAAAAACAACATCACTGTCTATAGTGATGCACAGGCAGGGGGAAGTAGGTGACGCGTTTCACAGGATTAGTGTGCTTTATCCGAACCATACAAAAAACAATCACCATACACATATATATGTCAAAACACCACATGTATACAATTAACCAATTAGGTGATTGCATTCGCTGTTTCCAACTTGTGTCCTTATTCACAGAGAAATACACATAATTCCAAACATGTCAAAAGAGCACTGACTTCTCAAATGAAAATAAAATTTATCTGTAAAGAAGAAAAAATTTGTAAATGTCCTTATAAAAAAGAAAACAAAAGGAAAACAAACAAAAGGAAAACAAAAACAAGAAGAAAAATGATATAGCAGAATTATTGACTAAAATCTGCTATATAATTTTTCTTCTTGATTTTGTTTTCCTTTTGTTTGTTTTTTTCATTTACTGAATTAGTTTATAAGGACATTTACACCTATGTATCTTTTCTTCTTTACAGATACTTTTTATTTTCATTTGAGAAGCCATTGTTCTTTTGACATGTTTCGAATTATGTGTATTTCTCTGTGAATGAGGAGAAAAGTTGGAAACAGCAAGTTCAATCACCTAATTGGTTAATTGATCACATGTGGTGTTTTGACATATATACGTGTATGGTGATTGTTTTTTGTATAGTTCTGACAAAGCACGCTAGTCGTGTAAAACGCGTCACCTACTTCCCCCTGCCTGTACATCATTGAGTGGTATTGTTTTTATTTTTCTCACCACTGGTTTCTTGAACACGACAATGAGATCACTGTATTCCAATGGCCTCCACAGTCATCAGATCTAAATCCAACACCTTTGGGACGTGGTGGAATGAGAGATTCCCTTCATGGATGTGCAGCAGAGCAGACAGATCTGCAGCAACTGCAGGATACAATCATGTCAATATGGACCAAAATCTCTGAGGAATGTTTTCAAAACCTTGTTGAATCTATGCCATGAAGAATTAGGGCCGTTCTGAAGTTAAAAGGGGGTCCAACCCAGTACTAGCAAGGTGTACCTAATAAAGTGGCGGTGAATGTATACAGGCATACCCCACTTTTAAGTACACAATGGGGTTTATTTACTAAAGCTAGCAAGTGCAAAATCAGGCTCACTTCTGCATAGAAACCAATGAGCTTCTAACCTCAGCTTGTTCAATTAAGCTTCGGTAATAAAACCTTGAAGCTCATTGGTTTCTATGCAGAAGTGAGCCTGATTTTGCACTTTCTAGCTTTAGTAAATAAACCCCATTGAGTACTTAAAAGTGGGGTATACATGTATACAGTTGTGCTCAAAAGTTTACACACCCTGGCAGAAATTGTGAAATTTTGATATTAATATTGAAAATATGACTGATCATGCCAAAAAAACTGTCTTTTATTTAAGGATAGCAATCACATGAAGCCATTTATATAGTTTTTTGGATCTTTTTCAAATCATAATGATAACAGAAATCACCCAAATGGCCCTGATAAAAAAGTTTACATACCCTGAAATGTTTGGCCCTGGTACAGACACAGAAGGTGGCACACACGGGTTAAAATGGCAATTAAAGGTTAATTTCCCACATTTGTGTCTTTTAAAATCACAATTAGTGTCTGTTTATAAATAGTCAATGAGTTTGTTGGTTCTCACATGGATGCACTAAGCAGGCTAGACACTGAGCCATGATAAGATAGAAAAGAACAGTCAAAAGAACTGCGTAACAAGGTAATGAAACTTTACAAAGATGGAAAAGAATATTAAAAAAAAAGATATCCAAAGCCTTAAATGTGCCAGTCAGTACTGTTCAATCACTTAATAAGAAGTGGAATATTTGGGGATCTCTTGATACCAAGACAAGGTCAGGTAGACCAAGAAAGTTTTCAGCCACAACTGCCACAGGAACTGTTCGGGATTTAAAGAAAAACAGGTAACCTCAGGAGAAATACAGGCTGCTCTGCAAAAAGATGGTGTGGTTGTTTTTAACCACCATTTTGCTGGCCAAAGACCAGACCACTTTTTGCGATTCGGCACTGCGTCGCTTTAACTGACAATTGCGCGGTCGTGCGACGCGGCTCCCAAACAAAATTGAAGTTCTTTTTTCCCACAAATAGAGCTTTCTTTTGGTGGTATTTGATCACCTCTGCGGTTTTTATTTTTTGCGCTATTAACAAAAAAAGAGCGTCAATTTTAAAATAAATGCATTATTTTTTACTTTTTGCTATAATAAATATCCCCATAAAATATATAAAAAAAATGTTTTCCTCAGTTTAGACAGATACGTATTCTTCTACATATTTTTGGTAAAAAAAAAAAATCGCAATAAGCGTTTATTGAATGGTTTGCGCAAAAGTTATAGCGTCTACAAAATAGGGGATGGTTTTATGGCATTTTTATTATTCTTTTTTTTTACTAGTAATGGCAGCGTTCAGTGATTTTTATGGTGACTGCGACATTATGGCGGACACGTCGGACAATTTTGACATATTTTTGGGACCATTGGCATTAATACAGCGATCAGTGCGATTAAAATTGCATTGATTACTGTAAAAATGTCACTGGCAGTGAAGGGGTTAAAACTAGGGGGCAGTGAAGGGGTTAATGTGTGTCCTAGTATGTGTTCTAACTGAAGGGGGGATGGGACTGTGTAGGGAAACTAACAGATCGCTGTTCATACTCTGTATGAACAGACGATCTGTCAGTTCCCTCCTCAGAGAACTGGAAACTGTGTGTTTACACGTACCATAACGGCGATTCGCGCAAGAGCTGCATGGTCAAGTTGCCAGAAAGAAGCCATTACTGTACAAGTTCCACAAAAAAAGCCTGGTTACAATATGCCAACAAAACCTTGACATGCCTCATTGGCTTTTTTGTGGCATTGGCGCAGTAAAGGCTTCCTTCTGGCAGCTCGACCATGCAGCTCTTTTTTGTTCAAGTATCGTTCAATTGTGCTCCTTAACCACTTCAATACCGGCGTATAGTCATATGACGCCCACAAGGTGGATCTCCCATCCTGGGTGGGCGTCATATGACGTCCTCGCATTCCCGGCCGCCTGGGGGGCGCACGCGCGCGCCCGCGGTTTTGCTCAGGACCCGGTGCCAGTGCCCGCGATGTCCGCCGGGCACCCGCGATTGCCCGTTAAAACAACGGGACCGTGCGGGACCGTGGAGCTGTGTGTGTAAACACACAGCTCCACGTCCTGTCAGTGGCGAGGAGACCGATCATGTGATCCCAGTACGGAGGATCACTGATCGGTCTCCTCCCCTTGTCAGTCCCCTCCCCCCACAGTTAGAATCACTTCTATAGGGAACACATTAACCCCTGCAGCGCCCCCTAGTGTTAACCCCTTCCCTGCCAGTCACATTTACACAGTAATCAATGCAATTTTATAGCAACGATCGCTGTGTAAATGTGAATGGTTCCAAAAATGTGTCAAAAGTGTCCGAAGTGTCCGCCGCAATGTCGCAGTCACGAAGAAAAAATCGCAGATCGCCGCCATTACTAGTAAAAAAAAAAAATCTATCCCCTATTTTGTAGACGCTATAACTTTTGCGCAAACCGATCAATATACGCTTATTGCGATTTTTTTTACCAAAAATATGTAGAAGAATACGTATCGGCCTAAACTGAGGAAAAAAATCGTTTTTTTTTTTTTAAAATGGGATATTTATTATAGCAAAAAGTAAAAAATATTGTGTTTTTTTCAAAATTGTCGCTCTTCTTTTGTTTATAGCGCAAAAAATAAAAACCGCAGAGGTGATCAAATACCACCAAAAGAAAGCTCTATTTGTGGGAAAAAAAAAAAGGACGCCAATTTTGTTTGGGTGTAACGTCACACGACTGCGCAATTGTTAGTTAAACCGACGCAGTGCCGAATCGCAAAAAGTGCTCTGGTAAGGAAGGGTGAAAAATGGCCCGGTGCTGAAGCGGTTAAAAACAACCACGCCGTCTTTTTGGAGAGCAGCCTGTATTTCTCCTGCGGTTACCTGTGGGTTTTTCTTTGTATCCTAACAATTCTTCTGCCAGTTGTGGCTGCAATCTTTATTGGTCTACCTGACCATGGCTTGGTATCAAAAGAGCCCCTAATTTTCCACTTCTTAATGAGTGATTAAACAGTACTGACTGGCATATTCAAGGCTTTGGATATCTTTTTATATCCTTTTCCATCTTTGTAAAGTTTCATTACCTTGTTACTCAGGTCTTTTGACTGTTCTTTTCCACCTCCTCATGGCGCCTACTTAGCGCATCCATGTGAGAGCTAAAAAACTCATTGACTATTTATAAACAGACACTAATTATGATTTCAAAAGCCACAAATGTGGGAAATTAACCTTTAGTTGTCATTTTAACCTGTGTGTGACACCTTCTGTGTCTGTACCAGGGCCAAACATCCCAGGGTATGTAAACTTTTTATCAGGGCCATATGAGTGATTTCTGTTATCATTATGATTTAAAAAGGATCCAAAAAACTATGTGTTAATAAATGGCTTCAAGTGATTGCTATCCTTAAATAAAATATTTTTTTTTGGCATGATCAGTCATATTTTCAATAATAATGCAAAAATGTAAAAATGTATGCCAGGGTATGCAAACTTTTGAGCACAACTGTATACATAAATTAAATTGGGGTTTAGAGTTCCACATTTTGAGCCGAAAAAAATCACTATTGCCTGTTCATTGAGAGTACGGAGCTGCAAATGCAAACGACCTGATTATCCATTTTATATATACTTCTCCAAGCGTACTTCCCTAAATGATCCTACAGGCTTCCCTATACCCTATCTCTGTTCATTCCCCTTTAGTCAGGTACTGTTGGGAAATAATTATTCCACTTTTTATTATACAGTTCCTTAACTTCATGATTGTTGTTAGAGGCTATTGAGTCATGTATACATCTCATGGGGAGCTTTTTCTCCGAGACCTTGCTCACCAGGGAGGCTTTTCATGATTAAGCTTAATTTCCTTTCGGCATGCTGACATTCAGCTTTTATTTCCTCAGTATAGTTCATTATTTGTCTATAGGAGAAATGTAACTTATTAGATATGCCCAAGTTCTCCCTTAGATCTTCAAATGAAGGCATTTTACCTTTCTCATCTAAAAATTTTGCAAAAGAGGCAAAACATCTTCCTACCTTTTCGGTCAAAAGGGTAAACATTAACCCTGGATCAAACCTTGGTCTGCCTTTAAATGGCACGTAACATGAGTGCTCCAATCTAAACTCAAGGTGGTGCCAAAGTGAAATCTAAGCTTTCAGAATATCTTTAGAAAAGAGAGATCTAATTATTATTGCTGGTCATTAAATTTTTTATTTTTGTTTATGCACGTAAGGCCGGTTTCACACTGGGGCGGTGGCGGCGGTAAAGCAGTGTTATATTTAGCGCTGCTTTACCGTCGTTTTAGCCATGGTATTCGGCCGCTAGCGGGGTGGTTTTAACCCCCGCTAGTGGCCGAAAAAGGGTTAAAACCCCCGCAAAGCGCCGCTGCAGCGGCGCTTTGCCGGCGGTATTACGGCGGTATTACCGTGGTATCCCGTGGTATCCCTGCGGTGTCCCATTGATTTCAATGGGTAGGAGCGGTATAGGAGCGGTGAATACGCTCCAAAGATGCTGCTAGCAGGACTTTTTTTACCGTCCTGCTAGCGCACCGCTCCAGTGTGAAAGCCATCGGAAAGGACCCGCTTTTTTCGGGCGCATTACAGGCGCTATTTTTAGCGCTGTAGCGCCTGAAAAACGCTTAGGTGTGCAAGGGGCCTAAAAGAAAAAATAAAGAGAACCACTCTGTTCTAAATTTAGATCAATTCGATTCTTGCTATTTAAAGTGGAACTTTAGTCAGTCCCACTAGACCTTTTGCAGGTATGGCAATGTAAAACATTAAAAATAAGTGCTTATACTGTTTAAAATCCAGTAATACACTGTCTCACCCTGCTCTGCACATGCTCAGTTGCCCTCCTATTTTAGGCACTGTCTAGTTTGTAAAGGTCGATCTGCTGACAGCCTTAAGGCTGTGTTCACACGATTGTGATGTGGGAACCAGTGCAATTCCAGTGCCGGTTCCCCCATCGCATCTCCCTTCACACTGCCCTCTGTGAAACACTGCGGGTGTCAATACAGAGTTAATCACACCCCCCAGATCGGTTCACAGATGACACTTATATCAAGTGACATTAGGGAGTCCCAGGCCCATCCGTTTTGGGTTTAAAGTCTTATGCGGCGTACACACGGTCGGAATTTCCGATGGAAACTGTCCGATGGGAGCTTTTCATCGGATTTTCCGACCGTGTGTATGCCCAACGGTCTTTTTCTGTCAGAATTTCCGACGGACTTTGGATTGAGAACCTGTTCTCAATTTTTCCGACGGAAAACCTTTCTATCGGATTTTCCGATCGTGTGTATGCAATTCCGACATGTAAAATTCCGACGCATGCTCGGAAACAATTCGACGCATGCTCGGAAGCATTAAACTTCCCTTTTATAGTGCTGTCGAACGTGTTTTATGCCGCTGTGTTACTGACCGTCTGAATTTGGTGTGACCGTGTGTAGGCAAGACAGTTTGAGCGAAATTCCGTCTGAGCTTTTTCCGACGAGAATTCCAAACCGTGTGTACGCGGCATAACTGCTAATTCTACTCTTTATACCTGTCAAAGAAGGTGTCTGACCCCGTTATTAATTTTGGAAGATCATTTGACTTCATAAAAGGAAGGAATTGCATCACATACAGTATATCAGTCTTTTTAATGCATTCATCATTAATCCCTCCCACCCAGCTCCAGTGTTCCTTTTGGGGAGCAACAAGGACAGCCAAATCACTTGACTACTGTGATTGGCTGTCACATTGGTCCCATGATTGGGATCCAGTACTGCCAGCCCTTGACCATTACTAAAGAACAGGAGCTGTCTTTGATAGGTCGGTCATTGTGTTGGGCATGCACAGTGAGCTTTAACGGGAAGAGATGGGGGCGCCAACTAAATCACTAAAATAGAGTGAATATTAATATAATGGTCGCTGCTCCTAATATTAACCACTTCAATACAGGGCACTTATACACCTTCCTGCCCAGGACAATTTTGAGCTTTCTACGCTGTCGCACTTTGAATGACAATTGCACGGTCATGCTACACTGTACCCAAATTACATTTTTATCATTTTGTTCCCACAAATAGAGCTTTCTTTTGGTGGTATTTGATCACCTCTGCGGTTTTTATTTTTTGCTAAACAAATAAAAAAAGACTGAAAATTTTGAAAAAAATAAAAGTTGTGGCTTTGTTTTTTTTATAAAATTTTGTAAATAAGTAAGTTTTCTCTTTCACTGATGGGCACTGATAACGCGGCACTGGCGGGCACTGATAAGGTGGCACCGATGAGGTGGCACCAATGAGCGGGCACTGACGGGCACCAGCGATGGGCACTGATATGCGGCACTGATGGGCACTGGTAGGTAGCACTGATGGGTGGCACTGATATGCAGCACTGATGGGCATTGACAGGCGGCACTGGTGAACACTTATGGGTGGCACAGGTGGGCACTGGTGGGCATTTATGGGCACTGATATGCGACACTGATGGGCACTGAAAGGATGAAAAGATGGGTACTTATGGGTGGCACTGATAGGCGGCACTGCTGAGCACTGATGGGCACTGATAGGCAGCACTCCATCAGACTCCAATCGTTTCTAGAGCTGCATAATATGATTTGATGCCTAATTATTACTGAAAACATAGCCATCTTTATAGAGCCTGCAACTGGGAAAGGAGATAGGAGTTTGAGCGGACTAAATCTGGCATATCGATCGATTGGAGAGTTTTACATATATACTGTACATCTATGCTTGATGGTCACAGTGTGGCTGAATGTTTCTGGTGAGCGCAATTGAATATCTAACTTTGGGCAGAGCACTGTGTTTTTTGATACATTGGAGCACATTATTTTATAGACACTACAGTGTTGAAGTTATATAAGTGGACTGGATCTATTTTCCACAGTTATTTTTTATTTATTTTTTATTGACTTTCTTTATTCACATTTTTATCAATGGACACACTTTTTTCATTTCATGTTATTTGATGTTCACAGTCCCTTGTTGATTATTCAAGTTTTTTCATGGACATTTGTTGATTGGTTATTATTCCTTATTGTGGTTTATCATTCACCGCACATTGGTAAGATAGCACCCTTTTATCATAATATACAGTATCTCACAAAAGTGAGTACACCCCTCACATTTTTGTAAAAAAATGTATTATATCTTTTCATGTGACAACACTGAAGAAATGACACTTTGCTCCAATGTAAAGTAGTGAGTGTACAGCTTGTATAACAGTGTAACTTAGCTGTCCCCTCAAAATAACTCAACACACAGACATTAATGTCTAAACCGCTGGCAACAAAAGAAAATACACCCCTAAGTGAAAATTTCCAAATTGGGCCCAATTAGCCCTTTCCCTCCCCGGTGTCATGTGACTCGTAAGTGTTACAAGGTTTCAGGTGTGAATGGGGAGCGGGTGTGTTAAATTTTGTGTTATCGCTCTCACTCTCTCATACTGGTCACTGGAAGTTCAACATAGCACCTCATGGCAAAGAACTCTCTGAGGATCTGAAAAAAAGAATTGTTGCTCTACATAAAGATGTCCTAAGCTATAAAAAGATTGCCGAGACCCTGAAACTGAGCTGTAGCATGTTGGCCAAGACCGTACAGAGGTTTAACAGGACAGGTTCCACTCAGAGCACACCTCGCCATTGGTTGACAAAAGAAGTTGAGTGCACGTGCTCAGTGTCATATCCATAGGTTGTCTTTGGGAAATAGATGTATGAGTGCTGCCAGCATTGCTGCAGAGGTTGAAGGGGGGGGGGGGGGGGGGGGGTCAGCCTGTCAGTGCTCAGACCATACACTGCACACTGCATCAAATTGGTCTGCATGGCTGTCGTCCCAGAAGGAAGCCTCTTCTAAAGATAATGCACAAGAAAGCCCACAAACAGTTTGCTGAAGACAAGCAGACTAAGGACATGGATTACTGGAACCATGTCCTGTGGTCTGATGAGACCAAGATAAACTTATTTGGCTCAGATGGTGTCAAGTGTGTGTGGCGGCAACCAGATGAGGAGTTCAAAGACAAGTGTGTCTTGCCTACAGTCAAGCATGGTGGTGGGAGTGTCATGGTCTGGGGCTGCATGAGTGCTGCCGGCACTGGGGAGCTACAGTTCATTGAGGGGACCATGTAGGCCAACATGTACTGTGACATACTGAAGCAGAGCATGATCCCCTCCCTTTAACTGCTGAAGAATGTTTTTCACTGTATGTGAGTAGTGTAAATGTAAATCATATTCCAATCATTAGCAAAGTATAGGCCAATGTACCTAAAGCTATGTAAACATGTCTTTAGAAATATGTCTAAAAAGGATTGCTAAATTAAGCAACACATGTTGACACTGCTACGTTTGGCCCGGGCATCTAGTCATCAATGACCTTGGGTCACAAAAGGGTTAAAAAGCTAAGTTGTTAAAGGGGACCTTTCCATGGAGTCTTCCATGACTTCTTATGCTGCTCATGCTGGATACCTGGCTCTAATATTATTACTCTGGCTTCAGTACCTTAAGGGGTCTATGTATTAAAAAAGTGCCACACGGACATATTTTTCTGAAATACCTCAATTGTAGAAAAAAAATACTGCGTTATGGCCACTAGATGGAGCTGAGGATCATAGGAGATAATTAAATTACAAACAATGCAGTGATAATAAGTTGTGCCTGTGTGAATGCTGAGGACATTCACACAGGGAATTCTTTATACATAGACCCCCTTGCCTAAGTGAACAAGTATTTCAGTAAGGACTTCTAACTTTTATCTGTGTCCCTTGATCTGCATACTTGGTCTGTACTTTACAAAGTATAAAAATCAGAGTGATAGCATAACACATGGTACTCAAGTTGCATCAAGTCGCTAGCAAATCGCCAGGAAGTCGCTTGGCAAAGTCGCGACTTTTAGGTCACAGTAGTATGAACCAAGGGTTATATGAGAATTATATTAGTTATAATATTAATTGTATTTTATCATATATACTACATTATATTTATGTACTAAAATTCTATAATAAAGTAATTCAAAGCAGCACTGTAGGAAAACAGAGAAGACCCAAATGTAATTCATTGAAGAAAAAAATGTAAATAATAACAATGTATTTGAACATAACTAAGTACCCAAAGGTGTCTTGATATCTTGTAATCCCTTGCACAGCAGCACTCATCCTGAAAGACGTAGGGGCAGCCAGGCCAAGCTGTCCCTCTCAAACAGAGAGCTTTCTGACCAAAGGAAAGAGCACAAGGATGAAGAAGAACTTTACTCCTCTGTTTTCTTTTTTTTTCTTTCCCCTCTTACCTGGTTTCTTGAGTTATTCTCAAACCACAAACTCACATGTCAAGAAAATCTAACTTTGGCCTGCTGTAATCTGCCAAAAGCCGCCACACACCTGGTCCCATGCCCCCATCTTTTTACTTATGTCATCAGGGGACTGAGTGTCTATTCCTGGCCCTTGTAGCCAGTGAATGAAGAAGAGAGAACAGGGTAGTGTAGTATTCTACATATTGTACAGAGACAGACACTGTGACCTGTCTCTGTACATCAGCTTAGAGTTGGTCTTAATCACCTTCAGTTTCGTTATCTACAAACTGGAGGTATTTATTTTTGAACTTGGTGCTGTAATAGCGCCATGTTGTAAAAGTGGCACTATTAAGCGCTACATGAAGCTGACGCACATGTAAAGCTACCATAATGAGCAGCAGGGATTTTTAAGTCTGATGCAAGCCCATTTTAAAAGACCTTAAAGTCAAAAAATGTTAGAGCTTTATTAAATTCCCCCAAATATGTATTTATTTTATCCTTTGCGCTAATGTCATTTGACATAAAAAATGTAAATTACCACCATTTCCTGGTGTTTTCAGCCCTTAATACATCTGTATAATGTATATTTTGATTACATGGTTTGATTATATTGTCTGCTATTATATATTTTTTTCTTTAGGATTGTAAAGTGACAAAAGGTTTGGACGGATCCTCCCCCTTTTTTTTCCCTTTGGATGGTGTTTTTTTCTGGGGCGGATGCCTCATGTCCATATATCCAGCTATTTCTTTTTCTTTATTTTTGTGTTATCTTGGGATTTAAAGCGGAGCTCCGTCCTGGGGAAAAAAAACATTTTTTTTTTTAAAAGTCAGCAGCTACAAATATTGCAGCTGCTGACTTTTAAAAATCAGACACTTACCTGTCCCGGGGTCCAGCGATGCGGGGGAACGAGGACCCCCCCCCTCGTTCCCCGAGCCGCTCACGGCGCCGACATTCCTAATGTGGGAACCCGGCTGTGGCTTCACAGCCGGGCACCCACTGCGCATGCGCGAGCGGCGCCGTGCGCCGTGATTTGACGCTCAGTCATCTGGGACACGTGACAGGTCCCAGATGACTGTGCGGCGCCGAGGGGGAAGTGACGTTTTGCCCAGGCAATGAAGGAGGCAGACTTCGAGGGACCCCCTAGCAACAGGCATTTAGAGGTGAGTAAAAAAATTATTTTTTTCCAATTATTTTTTTTTTATTTTTTTTATGATTTTTAAGCCCCCTTTTTTTTTTGACCGCAACCCTACTTTAATGTGTGCTTTTTGCTTCTACCTTTTGGTTATATGTTTTTTTTTTTGTCTTTGTGGGTGTCCCTTGGCACTCATAGCCCTGTATTGGCCCTGAAAGACACACATGTGTCTTTCGACTTTCTGTTTACTTCTTATTTCTGGGACATCATGGGTGTTCCAATATGGTGCCTGTAATTGTTTTCCTGTTCCTAGTGGATATGACATCGCCGCAGGTGTATCAATATGGCATCCATGGCATTAGCGCCAGTGACTACAGTAAATGCTTGTTGCTGTCGGATATGTGGAGTGCCCCAACATCTTATGCATGCCTATTTTGGAGCATTTTTTTGTGGCAGGACGCGGGGGACAAAGGGGCTAGAGCAGGAACATATATGTTGCGGGAGTATTTGCAGATAGAATAATGCTGTTTTGGTATGTGGCCAATGTTGGTTGTTGGATATTTGACTATGTTTGCTCGAGGATCTCATAATAATTCACTAATGCCTATATTTTGTTGCCACGTGTATAGGTTATGCTCCTATGCCATATATCTTTCAAGCAGCTGCCATCTCTGCTCACACCTGCTCTGCTCTGTTGACGTTACTGTTTGATAGTGAATGTGGAATGCATTAACCTGACAACGCATTAAACTGACAAATATAGACTTTTATGGATTTAGGTTCCTTTTGTTTATGTATTGTTTTCCCCATTGTTTGGCACATATAAAGTCCCCCTTTCCTTGCCCGGTGTGTAGAGGGGTCCACTGTTCCCTTCTTGAGGCACATTTTTTCCCCTCTATTTTTCCCTCCCCCTTTTTTGTCACAAAAGTTTTTTGGGGATGGTAGTGGTACCACAATGTGGATATATTGAGTGTAAAGCCTTGTACACATGGGCTGAATGTTGGGTGACATTGGCCAGTTCACTAAAAACTGTCCGACACTCGGCCTGTGTGTAAGGCAGCTGGTCCCACAGAAGCCGTTCGGCCTCCTTCTGTCGGATGAGCATGCTGGGAAACCAGTAGCAGGCCGTCTCCTGATTAGCTCTCTCAGCCAATGGCAAAGAGCGCTGACCAGAGTGTTCTGGCGGGGAGGTTGTCAGAAAACAAAAGAACAGCAGAGATCACTGTACTAATGTTGGATCGTTAGTACATCGGCTCTGACCAGAGCCGGGTTGAACAAACAAAAACTAGTGGTGTGAGACTTAATGCTCCGCTCACACAGTAAAACTTTATTTTGGATTACCACCATTAAACTCTCCAGGGTCTCTGCTTTCAGAATATATATACTTTTTGTGAGGCTATAGCCGGCTGCGCTTATCATTGTATTCTGATTACAGGGTTCCCTGCTGAGCTATTGTATTCGGACAGCGGGAACCTTCATCCACATTGAGTGTGTGGATGGTGGAATCAAGTTGTTTTTTTTCGTTCAACCCGCTGCGTTGAACAAAAAACATTAACCATACATGGGCTGCTTTAATGATTACAATGCTGCTTTAATTTGTGTTTTTTACATTTAAAAACATTTTGAAAAAAGAGGGGGAGGGGTGGGGCAAACAGGTGCCACCAGAAAGCAATCAAAGGGAGGATCAGCGACGGTGTAGTTTGAATGAAATATAAAGCTTTATTAGTAAAACACAAATCACAGATCACTCCAGCCAGGGTGGTTCATACAATGCAAAAAATCATGAATAAATACACTGTAATAAACAACGTTGTCAATGGTTAAAAAACGCTAGACATAAGCCCCGCTATTCCAGTATGCAAACCCCAACCCCGAAAAAATCGTTTTTTTACATTTACCTGAAGTTCGGCTTTATTTTTGTGTAGTGCCGGGCTCCTGAAGAGCAAGCGCTATGTTTTTGTCAATTTTAAAGTTTCTAAAACCACAGTTGGGTTTTAGGCTAATTGTTTTAAATTATGGTCTCAGTACCAGTTTGGCTGGACTGTATTGTGTTCTGCTTGGCCATAGGTGTCGGTGACACCTATGGCAGGCATTGGAACGCAGTCCGGTTGGACGCATTGGGTGCCAATCTTTCTCTGAACCAATCAGTGGGTGTGTTGTCTCGCTGTGAATTCTGGGAGAGGGTACTTAAGGTACTGAGGTCACGTGATTCTGGGTTCCGGTCCAGAAGATCTTTCTGACTGCTTGGTCCTGGTCCTCCTGACCAGCCCTCAGGGGCCCTCATGGCCTGGGGTGCGGATCCATCCATTTCCGAGTCTTGGGGCTGGCTCCAGTGTCAGTTTCTACAGTTCTTTGGGCCATCTACCTTGGGAAACCCCTAGACATACACGAGGTGAAGAAGGTAACGGTAAGCCCAAATCAAACCTGCAGCTCCTTCGGGGGTTAGTGCTACATTTGATAGCTATTCTTTTTGCAAAAACCTGAAGTGCAAAAACTGATAAGTGGCAAAGTGTCATCTTTTGGTGGAAAAAAAGTCTAAATTGTTTGCGTTCGCTGTCCATTTTCCCTTAAAATATATCTCTTAATGACAAACTTGGAAGGGGCTGTTCTAGATTATCTCTGTTAAGTGATTGTGGATTAAACCCCCTTTTAGCCATTAAATAAATGTGTAAAAGTCTGCCAACTTTAAACAATGCTTTTCACTGTTAGGATGTCAAATTGCTATTATTGTGCAGCTCAACTTCAGAAGTGCTCGGTGGTTTTAATGGAGCTCTTATTGAAATTATTAACACTTAGTTCTAATAAAACAGCTGGAGGTTCTGAGAAATTAAAGCACATAAAGAACTTTCAGCGAAGAAAGAACAAGGGCTGTGAGATTTTCACTCTTCACCTCCCGTGTGTGCTGCTGAATCAATGAACGATCTCCAAACATTGCTTTGATGCAACATTTATCAGCCCCACCAAGTCTGATTCTCAACACTCTTTACTGTGTCTAATGGCCATCAAAATGTCTTAATTGCTAATCAACTTTTCTCAAGCTAGCAGGTGTTTGGAGGTATTTCACACTTATTAGCTAAATAGCTTTGCAAAGGGGCAAGCATGGCCTTTTTATCCTACAGAAAAAGTGTAAGGATTACTTACAAGATGAATGGATTTAATCAAAGTGCATTTTCATCGGCAAGCCAGGAGGATGGAGAAAAGCGAGAGAAAAGCCTGAATTTGGCATGGGATCTCATTTGGCTATAAAGGCCATGCATGGAGAGTCAGATGTTATACGGGCTGCACAATAATCAAACTGATGTCTTTTCTTTGGTTTATTATATATAAAAGAATTTATTATACTTTGAAGTTTTGGATTGACCATGGACACAAGATTGTGGGTAGATGTGATAAATATGCATACTGATTGTAATGTTAAGCTCTGACAATCTTTCTTGACCATGGCATTGATCCATTAAGCTGCACTTCAAGCTAAACTCCAGGCAAACACAGACAGCATGCATATAAGGAAACGATTTTACCTGCCAAATTATTTGTCTCCATTATATAGCCCACACAGGTGGGTGGCACCACTTACAGTTAACGAATACATTGGGGTCTTTTAGCCATTAAATGCTTGCTAACTGGATACTGAAAGATAAGGCTCAAATTTCTGAATTCAATTGTTGACACAATTACAAGCAGCACACCTGTAGCATACCTCCCAACTTTTGAACTGCAGATTGAGGGACACTTAAGGAAGGAAGTGACCTGCAGCGCTCATAGTGCGCCAAGGCAAAATGTGGGTGTGCCAAACTCTTAGCAGTGAGAGGGGCGCAAGGGCGAGGGGTTCTCTGTGTACAAACTGCAGGGTGAAAGAGTGCACTATGTACAGAGTACAAGATTGAGGAGTGCGCTGTGTACCGAGTGTATTGTTCAGGGGTAAGCTACATACAGAGTGCAGGGTGTGCTATGTACTGAGTGCATAGTTGATGGGTGTGCTACATAAAGAGTGCAGGGTTAAAGGGTGCGCTATGTACAGTGTGCAGGGTTAAGAGGTGCATTACATACAGAGTGCAGGGTTGAGGGGGGTGCTACATTCAGAGTGCAGGGTTGAGGAGTGCTCTATGTATAAAATGCAGGTTTGAAGAGTACGCTACATACAGAGTGCAGGGTCGATGGGTGCGTGGTGTAAAAAGTGCAGGACTGAGGGAATGCGCCATGTACAGAGTGCAGGGTTGAAGAGTGCACCTTGCATTAAGTGCAGGGTTGAAGAGTGCAGAAGAATGTACAGAGTGAAAATTTGAGGGGTGCACTACTTACAGAGTGCAGGGTTGAGGGGTGTGCTACATACTGAGTGCATGATTGAAGAGTGTGCTATTTACTGAGTGCAGGGTTGAGAGGTGCGCTATGTGCTGAGTGCAGGGTTGAGAGGTGTGCTACAGTGGTGTGAAAAAGTGTTTGCCCCCTTCCTCATTTCCTGTTCCTTTGCATGTTTGTCACACTTAAGTGTTTCGGAACATCAAACCAATTTAAACAATAGTCAAGGACAACACAAGTAAACACAAAATGCAATTTGTAAATGAAGGTGTTTATTATTAAAGGTGAAAAAAATCCAAACCATCATGGCCCTGTGTGAAAAAGTGATTGCCCCCCTTGTTAAAACATACTATAACTGTGGTTGTCCACACCTGAGTTCAATTTCTCTAGCCACACCCAGGCCTGATTATTGCCACACCTGTTCACAATCAAGGCATCACTTAAATAGGAGCTGCTTGACACAGTAAGGTCCACCAGAAGATCCTTAAAAGCTACACATCATGCCGAGACCCAAAGAAATTCAGGAACAATTGAGAAAGAAAGTAATTGAGATCTATCAGTCTGGAAAGGGTTATAAAGCCATTTCCAAAGCTTTGGGAATCCAGCGAACCACAGTGAGAGCCATTATCCACAAATGGCGAAGACATGGAACAGTGGTGAACCTTCCCAGGAGTGGCCGGCCGCCCAAAATTACCCCAAGAGCGCAGCGACGACTCATCCAAGAGGTCACAAAAGACCCCACAACAACGTCCAAGGAACTGCAGGCCTCACTTGCCTCAGTTAAGGTCAGCGTTCATGCCTCCACCATCAGGAAAAGACTGGGCAAAAATGGCCTGCATGGCAGAGTTCCAAGGAGAAAACCACTGCTGAGCAAAAAGAACATCAAAGCTTGTCTTAATTTCTCCACAACACATCTTGATGATCCCAAGACTTTTGGGACAACATTCTGTGGACCGATGAGACAAAAGTGGAACTCTTTGGAAGGTGTGTGTCCAAGTATATCTGGCGTAGAAGGAACACTGCATTTCAGAAAAAGAACATTATACCAACAGTAAAATATGGTGGTGGTAGTGTGATGGTCTGGGGCTGTTTTGCTGCTTCAGGACCTGGAAGACTTGCCGTGATAAAAGGAACTATGAATTCTGCTGTCTACCAAGAGATCCTGAAGGAGAATGTCCGACCATCTGTTCGTGTACTCAAGCTGAAACGAACTTGGGTTCTTCAGCAGGACAATGATCCTAAACACACCAGCAAGTCCACCACCGAATGGCTGAAGAAAAAACAAAATGAAGACTTTGGAGTGGCCTAGCCAAAGTCCTGACCTGAATCCTATTGAGATGTTGTGGTATGACCTTAAAAAGGCCATTCATGCTCGAAAACCCTCTAATGTAACTGAATTAGGACAATTCTGCAAAGATGAGTGGGCCAAAATTCCTCCAGGACGCTGTAAAAGCCTCATTGCACGTTATCGCAAACGCTTGGTTGCAGTTGTTGCTGCTAAGGGTGGCCCAACCAGTTATTAGGTTTAGGGGGCAATCACTTTTTCACACAGGGCCATGATGGTTTGGATTTTTTTTCACCTTTAATAATAAACACCTTCATTTACAAATTGCATTTTGTGTTTACTTGTGTTGTCCTTGACTATTGTTTAAATTGGTTTGATGTTTTGAAACACTTAAGTGTGACAAACATGCAAAGGAACAGGAAATGAGGAAGGGGGCAAAACACTTTTTCACACCACTGTATGTATTGAGTGCAGGGTTGAGAGGTATGCTATGTACTGAGTGCAGGGTTGAGGGGTGCGCTATGTACTGAGTGCAGCATTGAGAGCTAAACTATGTACTGAGTGCAGGGTTGATAAAGTGAGGGAAAAAACGTATTTTATCCCCCGCTGATTTTGTACGTTTGCCCACTCACAAAGAAATTATCAGTCTATAATTTTAATGGTAGGTTTATTTTAACAGTTAGAGACAGAATAACAACAAAAATTTCCAGAAAACACATTTAAAAAAAAGTTATAAATAGATCTGCATTTTAATGAGTGAAATAAGTATTTGATCCCCTATCAATCAGCAAGATTTCTGGCTCCCAGGTGTCTTCTATACAGGTAACGAGCTGAGATTAGGAGCACTCCCTTAGGGTCAGTTCACATCAGACGCAGTTCCGTTCAGTTCCTTTCCCTTTTATCTGTACAAAATGCATGCACAGTGTTTTCCATGTATTCCAATGGCTCTAGTTCACACCATGCAGTCAGTTTCCGTTCAGTTTCTGCACCGGAAACCGACTGCATGGTGTGAACTAGAGCAATTGGAATACATGGAAAACACTGTGCATGCATTTTTAGTGTAGAAAAAGCGCACGGAACTGAACGGAACTGCATCTGGTGTGAACTGGCCCTTAAAGGGAGTGCTCCTAATCTCAGCTTGTTACCTATATAAAAGTCACCTTTCCACAGAAGCAATCTCTCCACCATGGCCAAGACCAAAGAGCTGTCCAAGGATGTCAGGGACAAGATTGTAGACCTACACAAGGCTGGAATGGGACTTGTGTGAGAGTTCTAAGTCATACTAGAAGTTGCACTCCATAAACGCAATGCAAACATTATAATCAGGGGAACTACTTTGGGGTGACTTCATTATGACTTGCATTGACTTCCGTTAATGAGCAAGCCACAACTAAGTCAAGCAGGATGTCGGCTGTCAAAGGTGCATGACTTTGAAGCCACAGAGATGTGAACCGACACTTAGGGATTGTTAGGGATTTTTTTACTCTTGAGTACTCTCCTCCTCCCCCCCCCCCCAACAACCGAAACGCCACCTCTACCCTGGTCCGTGTAAGGGTTGTCTTCCGTGAGGCCAGGCTCTGGTGCCAGAGAGGCTGGGGACCGCTGATGTAACAGGTACAATTACTTTTTTACCCCGTCTATCATAAGAACCAAGTGCTGCATTACACAAAAAAGGACAGGACAACAAAACAACACTCCTACACCATAGATGGCAAAAGACTAATTTTGCAAGGGAATTTGCATTTTGCAAGGGAACCTTCCCCAGAGCTTAGTGAATGTGGTGCACTTTCACTTTACAAAGAATAATTGATCCCATGCAATGAAAATCAAGAACTGTATCTTTGCTCTCCCATTTTTGGATGATGGAAGTAAGCACAGCTTCACCTTATTCAGTAAGGTGTGGGGAAAATGCCCTTGCAAAGTGAACAGCCTTTTTACCTTTAGTAAATCAACCGCTAAGGTTTCCTTATCTTGCCCTCATGAGAACATGAAACAGCCACCTGCAAACAGGGTCTGTGCTGTAAATCAGAGGCTCGGGACCCCATAGTTGCCCAATGGGACATAATGGAATAATCTGCACAACTCTCAAGCTTTCTTAAAATAAAGATTTTTTTCAGTCGGTAAGTGGCAAGAATACTTTTTGTTTAAGAAAGGAATACAATTTTTGAATGTATGTTTTTTTTATTCCTGTAGGTCTATCGTGCCATTAATGAAGCAATGGTAGATCTGTAAAGAAGATGAAAGTAATATCCAGGAGTAAGACATCTGCCTACAGGTTTACAATTAGGACCAATGTTCCGTCAGTCTTATGTTTGTGCGTATTTACAGCTCTGGCTAAGTGACATCTTGTGATCTATAAAAACACAGAACATGACATTCTTTCTTCACGTACGTAATGGCCTATGTTACCTAGGTACATCGTTTCCTGCAGTAATACTGTCAGGTTATGTCTTGCAAAGACTGATAGCTTTCATAATAACTGGTTTATATTTAGCTCGACCAGCATGACAAGCTGAGATGCTACAATTATTTGGAGCAATTGGTAAACTTTCTTCCCCAGAGGCTATTTTCCCACTATAAAATACCCAACTGTTTTCTAACTGTTAAAATGTAATTGTACACTTAAAGCTGAACTCCAGGCACAAAATCTTTCATTGAAATATATTCTTCAATAGCTACAAAGGAGTGGTGACCTCATCAATGCCTGTGCAGAGAGCAGAGCTGTGGGAGGGATCAATAGCTCCTCCTACTGAAAGCTACAGGAGTGGGCTGAGACAAGACCAGTCAACCTGCACAAGTACAGAGAGCAAAGGTGACCGGTCTTTATTACAGGAAAGACCTTTGCAGAAGAAAAGTTTCACACTGGATTATTTCACAGATCTGGAAGAGATACAGCACACCAAGATTCAAGGAAATATACTTATGACTAGTATATATTTGCTGATCCCAGAGACAGTTTTCTATAGGTACTCATATATTTAAGTACCTACCAGGAATGTAGCTTCGAAATGAATATAAATTTGACAGATTTCGGATGCCCAGTTCGCCTAGGAGCTGA